>JARQOD010000006.1:103408059-103468961 GCA_033576555.1 Oophaga sylvatica
ACCCCAAAGCACACTACCACAAAGCTGCTTACAGACATCACAGACAAACCCAAACATTTGCCTTGGTGGCTTTCCAGCTTGCCGAACTGCTTGCCCACCCTATTTCAGCCAAATTGGAGGATTGCACACGTCACTGCAGGTGAGTCACATATGCAAACACATTTGTAAACATGCACTGCCTATTGAATTGCACACTTGCTCCATTCATACTCCACCCACACAAACAAATGATACACCATTGGAAAGGTCAAATGACCTGCAGGTGGCAGCACACTACCACAAAGCTGCTTACAGACTTGAAAAACAAATCCAAACATTTGGCTTGGGGTCTTTCGAGCTTGCATAGCCTATTTCAGGCACATTGGAGGATTGCACACTTCACTGCAGGTGAGTCACATATGCAAACACATTTGTAAAAATGCACTGCTTTTTCAGTGATTACTTTGCCACACACACACAAATGATACACCGTTTGAAAGGTAAACTTGCCCCCTTCAACAAGGAAAGAGCTAAACAAACCACACAATCACAATTTTATCACTAAAGACAGTTTAAACATTCATATTCATAAACATACAGAAAGAAACAATGACCTGCAGGTGCACATCAACCAGAACACATTTTTGGCCTCTAATTATCAAATCAATTTATTACCAATCTACATATATAAATACCTGTCTGTGTTCATTATCTCATGAAATACATTTACATTTGACAGCTTGCTTTTTCTGAAATTGCCTGCGCCCCTGACGAAAAATGTCTGAAAATTTTGCACAGGTCAAGCTAGTTTTTTTATTTTCCCAAGGGTAACAGGAGAAATAGAATCACAAAAGTTATTGTGCAATTTGTCCTGGGTACGCTGATATCCCATATGTGCAGGTAAACCACTGTTTGGGCGCATGGCAGAGCTCGGAAGGGAAGGAGCGCCGTTTGACTTTTTCAATGCAAAATTGTCTGAAATTGAGATCGGACGTCATGACAAGTTTGGAAATCCCTGATGTGCCTAAACAGTGGAAATCCCCCCAATTCTAACTCCAACCCTAACCCCAGCACACCCCTAACCCTAATCCCAACCCTAATTCTAATCATAACCCTAATGGAAAAATGGAAAGAAATACATCTTTTGATGTTATTATTTTTCACTAACTACAGGGGTGATAAAGGGTGGTTTGATTTACTATTTATAGCGGGTTTTTATGTTTGGCAGCTGTCACATGCTAAAAGGCGTTTTTTTCATTGCAAAAATTAGTTTTTGCATCACCAAATTTTGAGAGCAATAATTTTTCCATATTTTGGCCCACAGAGTCATGTGAGGTCTTTTTTTTTGCGGGACGAGTTGACAATTTTATTGGTACCATTTTCGGGACACAAGTCATTTTTTGATCGCTTTTTATTATGATTGTTGGGAGGCAGAATGAAAAAAAAAACAGCAATTCATGAATTGCGTTTTTGGGGGGGCGTTTATACCGTTCCGTGTGTGGTAAAATTGATAAAGCAGCTTTTTTTCTTCTGGTTAGTATGATTACAGCGATACCTCATTTATGGCATTTTTTATGTTTTGGCGCTTTTATACAATAAAAACAAGTCCCAAATGAGTCCAACAAAAAGCAACCTCTGCCCAATGATCCACAGTCTAAAGGGAAAGAATGCCCCAGCCTGTGGCAATTCCCATGAGGTTCTGACAGATTTACAGCTGCTCTATTATTTTATCACTATTTATCATAATTTATTTTTATGCTCATGATCTGACTTATTGATCATTTCCTCCCACAGGCTCCATTTTTCCTAGATCCCTCTGACTTGGAAGTGACATCCATTCCAACCCCCCCCAAGTCTCTTCCCTATCCCCCCCCTTTTTACAGGTACTACCTGACCTTACATAAACACATCCCTCTCTTACTGTGGCTAAGTGCAATATATCAGCTTAGAACTGTGCAATTCTATCCTATACCAGTGGATTACTATCTATTGGGGATCATGCAATATCTGTTGTTCTTGTCTCTGAGAATTAATAAATAATAAGCCTTATCAAGGTGTTTATACTATTATTTAGAGGTTAGTGTGTGAAAATATGATCTTACTGATTTATACTTAACCAAGTCAATACATGCTCATAAAAAAAAATTATGTCACATATCCAAATGCAGTGCTATGGTAAATGGATATATGCCACAGGAAATGATGTCTAATGGACAAATATCCAAGCACATGTCTGAAAGCAATGTGAACCTCAAAAACCATATAAAAGTAGATAGAGCTAGAACAAAAAAGACAGCACCCAAACATTTCCAACTTGATAAAGACTTACAGTATGTCAGACTGTAGCTGTTATGTATTTGGCAAAATAGTCCATATCACTCTTTTGGACATTGAAAGCATATTCAAAGCAGCACCTAAACATTGTCAAAGAAAGCTAGATACCAGAGCATGGTGAAAATGTGAGAAGAACAAAATGAGCAGATTTAGGAGAAGTTTGTACTAGAATGCTGCAAACAAAACAGGCTCATCTTAGTAAAACAAAATGAATAAAATATTCATAACAGTACACACTCAAAAACTAAAAAAAATGATTTAATCAGCTGTCATGTGCCCCCAACAGGCATGGGTGGTATCGCAATCCACCTATGGTTGTTAACATGTTAAATGCTGCTGTCAATCTCTGACAGCGGCATGTACCATGTGCTTACAGGAAGCGCATCACAAATCCCGTCCATCAGAGCCTCTGTCACATGATGGCATGCCAACCTGGGATCTGCAGAAGACATTGTCATTGCAGACCTCCTATGAATGCCGATCTGTGGCCGGCATTCATAGTGGATGATGATTTTTTGCTACACAGCAGGGCTACAGCTCTGGTATGTGTAGCACAAGTGATCAGAAGATCACAGCTTTAAGTCTCTTAAGGGGACTCTTGAGGCAAGTAAAAAGTAGAAAAAAAAGTTTTGCAAAATACACTGCTCAAAAAAATAATGGGATCACTCAAATAACACATCCTAGATCTGAATGAATGAAATATTCTCATTGAATACTTTGTTCTGTACAAAGTTGAATGTGCTGACAACAAAATCACACAAAAATCATCAATGGAAATCAAATTTATTAACCAATGGAGGCCTGGATTTGGAGTCAATACAAAATTAAAGTGGAATGTAATGTCCTTAAAACAAGTCAAAATGATGCTCAGTAGTGTGTGTGGCCTCCACGTGCCTGTATGACATCCCTGTGCCTGTATGACCTCCCTACTGCGCCTGGGCATGCTCTTGATGAGGCAGCGGATGGTCTCCTAAGGGATGTGCTCAATCAGATTCAGTGGGAACAGGCAGGCCAGTTCATAGCTTCAATGCCTTCATCTTGCAGGAACTGCTGACACACTCCAGCCACATGAGGTCTGGCATTGTCCTGCATTAGGAGGAACCCAGGGCCAACCACACCAGCATATGGTCTCACAAGAGGTCTGAGGATTTCATCTCGGTACCGAATGGCAGTCAGGCTACCTCTGGCGAACACATGGAGGGCTGTGCAGCCCTCCAAACAAATGCCACCCCACACCATTACTGACCCACTGCCAAACCGGTTATGCTGAAGGATGTTGCAGGCAGCACATTGCTCTCCACGGCGTCTCCAGACTCTGTCATGTCTGTTACATGTGCTCAGTGTGGACCTGCTTTCATCTGTGAAGAGCACAAGGCACCAGTGACAAATTTGCCAATCCTGGTATTCTGTGGAAAATGCCAAGCGTCCTGCACGGTGTTGGGCTGTGAGCACATCCCCCATCTGTGGACGTCGGGCACTCAGACGATTGCCATGGAGTCGGTTTCTAACCTTTTGTGCAGACACATGCACATTTGTGGCCTGCTGGAGGTCATTTTGTAGGGCTCTGGCAGTGCTTCTCCTTTTCCTCCTTGCACAAAGGCGGAGGTAGCGTCCTGCTGCTGGGTTGATGCCCTCCTATGCCCCCTCCAAGTCTCCTGGTGTACTGGCCTGTCTCCTGGTAGCGCCTCCTGCCTCTGGACACTACACTGACAGACACAGCAAACCTTCTTGCCACAGCTTGCATTGATGTGCCATCCTGGATGAGCTGCACTACCTGAGCCACTTGCGTGGGTTGTAGAGTCCGTCTCATGCTACCACAAGTGTGAAAGCACAACCAACACTCAAAAGTGACCAAAACATCAGCCAGAAAGCATTGGTACTGAGATGTGGTCTGTGGTCCCCACCTGCAGAAACACGCCTTTATTGAGTGTGTCTTGATAATTACCAATAATTTCCACAATAAATGATAACACAAATTATTACCGTAATGACACAGACCACTTTCTGACACAGACTGCAGGGGGAGCGCAGAGGGAGCCCTGTATCACACAGGACAGGATTAGATACACGGCTCAGCAGACAATATCACACAGGATAGGATTAGATACACAGCTCAGCAGACAGTAACACACAGGACAGGATTAGATACACGGCTCAGCAGACAATATCACACAGGATAGGATTAGATACACAGCTCAGCAGACAGTAACACACAGGACAGGATTAGATACACGGCTCAGCACACACTATCACACAGGATAGGATTAGATACATCGCTAAGCAGACAGTATCACACAGGATAGGATTAGATACACAGCTCAGCAGACAGTAACACACAGGATAGGATTAGATACACGGCTCAGCAGACTGTATCACACAGGATAAGATTAGATACACGGCTCAGCAGACAGTAACACAGGATAGGATTAGATACATGGCTTAGCAGACAGTAACACGGATTAGATACACGGCTCAGCAGACTGTATCACACATGATTGGATTAGATACACAACTCAGCAGACAGTAACACACAGGATAGGAATAGCTACACAGGGAGGCAGACTCTATCACACAGGATAGGATTAGATTCACAGCTCAGCAGACAGTATCACACAGGATAGGATTAGATACACAGGTTAGCAGACAGTATCACACAGGATTGGATTATATACACAGGTCAGCAGACAGTATCACACAGGATAGGATTCAATACATGGCTCAGCAGACAGTATCATAAAGTTGAGGATTAGATACATGGCTCACCAGTCAGTATCACACAGGATAGGATTATATACACAGGTCAGCAGACAGTTTCACACTGGATAGGATTAGATACACAGTTCAGCAGTCAGTTTCACACAGGATAGGATTAAATACACAGGTCAGCAGTCAGTATCACACAGGATAGGATTAGTACACGGCTCAGCAGACAGTATCACACAGGATAGGATTAGATAGACAGGTCAGCAGACAGTTTCACACTGGATAGGATTAGATTCACAGTTCAGCAGTCAGTTTCACACAGGATAGGATTAGATACACGGCACAGCAGACTATATCACATAGGAGAGGATTAGATACATGGCTCAGCAGACAGTATCACACAGGATAGGATTAGATACACATAGGGAATTTAATATCCACAGTAGTAACAAAAGAGATATTTCGGTCCTACATCATGGACCTTCATCAGTCACAGGTACTACTGGATAGGGGTATATCCACAGAGGGAGAAAAGGAAGGACTGGACACAACCAGTGATAGTGGTAATGTGGGCGGCTAGGACACAAAATGCATCTGTAACGCCGGTAACCTGTGGGATAGAGTCCAGCAGTGAAGAGATCTTGATGCGGGACGCAGTATCCACCGCAAGGCCTGGACTGTGACTGATGAAGGTCCATGATGTAGGACTGAAACGTTCTTTTGTTACTACTATGGATATTAAATTCCCTACGTTATACACATTTAAGTTGAGTGCCGAGTTATTTTTACTATAAGCTACGGTTGGGAACCTACTCGGTCACCCTCTTACGGTTGTGCACACGATTATTTCTTCATAGGATTAGGTTCACGGCTCAGCAGACAGTATCACACAGGATAGGATAAGATACACGGCTCAGCAGACAGTATCACACAGTATAGGATTAGATAAATGGCTCAGCAGACTGTATCACACAGGATTGGATTACATGCCTCAGCAGACTGTATCACACAGGATTGGATTACATGCCTCAGCAGACTGTATCACACAGGATAATATTAGATACACAGCTCAGCAGACTGTATCACACAGGATGTAAGGTTCTATGTATATATTCCTGAAACTCAGTTTGTTCGTCAGCCATTTTACTTTCTGTCTTGCTGCAGCTATCTTGCCCTCAGTCAAAATGGAGTTTCCAGCTTGCATGTTCCCGCCCTGATTCTCTCCTTTGCTTCTTAAGCAGCCACAGCTGAGCAATCAGTGCTTCAGAATCTAGCCTGCAGTGAACCTGTGACTTGACTCCTGTAAGCCTTGGACCTTGTACTCCAGCTATTCCTACTGAGGAACTCTGAAGCACTTGTGGACTCTGAACCCTGCTCTTTGAAAGACCCACGTTTGCATGGACTTACGGTAACAGAGAAGAAGATCCTGAATCTGTATTGGAGAGTGATTGCTGAGCTTGGATTACTCTGGCCTGCTGTGTCTCCTGTTTCTGTGTCTGCAAACTGTGTGACTATTTCTGCCAACTTGTATGAAGTAATACAGGACTTTTCTATATCAAACCTGTGACTCCTGTGTTTTCATCGCACCCAAGCACAAGACGCTATATGAACTGTACTACATACATTACAAGATTCTGAAGCCAAAATGTTAGTGTCTGCTGGGTCTGGAAGGCTGTGTCTGCTGTACTGTGGATATCAGACGTCCGGTTGTACTTTCTGTGATGACAGTGGTTGTGACTTCTCACAACCATTCCAGGTGAGCAATTCCCTAGTTTTTTTCTTTGCAGTGTTACCACAGTAAACACTATTGTTTTTTTTTTTTTTCCTTTCTTTTTCTTTTTGTCTGCTGTACTCTGGATATCAGATGTCTGGTTGAAACTTTCTGTGATATAGTGGTTGGACTCTCACACCATTCAGTGAGCAGTTCCTTAATTTTTTTTTCTCTCTGCAGTGTTCCCACAGGTGAACACTATTGTTTTTTTTTTTCCCTTCTTCAGTAATCCGTCTTAAAAGATCTGGAAAATGGAGGCCCGCATAAAGGAACTTTGCGGAGTGACTGATAATATCCTTGCAGATTTGCAGAATATAAAGACCCGTTTTACAAATCTACAGGACCTCAATAATCACAATTTGCAAGTGGTTGGACAGACTACCCAGGATTTGCGAGCCAGGATTGAGGTTCTAGAGGGGCGAGTCCAGGCTACTGCCGTAGCCCCGAGTGCTGGGATTCCCAAGTTGCCCCCTTTTCGTTTTGGCGGTGAACGTGAGAAATTCAGGGGATTTATTAATCAATGCAATCTTTTTTTTTCTGCACATGCTTCACAATTTCCCACTGAACGATCTAAGGTGCTTACTATAATTATGTTGCTTACCAACAAGGCTTTAATGTGGGCAAACCCTCTGATTGAGACTGAGGATGATTGTTTGAATCACCTTGATGATTTTATTTCAGCCATGGGGCAGGTGTTTGATGACCCCAATCGAGGTGCAACAGCTGAAGCAGCCATGTTAGCTTTGCGCCAAGGTAAGCACTCGGTAGCTGAATATGCCTTGGATTTCAGGAGATGGGCCCTTGATACCACCTGGGACAGTTCCGCCAAAAAATCTATTTTTCGAAAGGGGTTATCTCCACTGATTAAGGATGAACTTGCTCGTGCCGACCCTCCCACTGCGTTAGGTGACTTTATTAACTACTGCATCCGTATTGATACTCGTCTGACTGAACGCAGGCAAGAGAGATGGTTCGAAAGCAATCGTACTAACCTTTTCCTACCTTCCTCTCCAGCTAAGGAACCTTTGAGTAGGATTACACGGGAACCTGAACCTGAACCCATGCAGGTAGACTCTTTACAACGACGGGTTAGTGATGCACGCAAGGAACATCGTTTTAAGGAGAATCTATGTTTCTATTGTGGTAAGTCAGGGCACTTCATTATAAACTGCCCCAGCCGTTCTCGTAAGACTACTGCAGCACTCATTCATTGTGAGTGTTGCGAGAGGGGATCTGTCAGGTCCGAGCCTCAGGCTCCAGAGAGATCTGCAGCAACAGATCTTGATTTCTCGGACTTAAACTCCGTTACCTCTGAGGACGTTGACTGTGTAAACGCTGCCATTTTTCAAGTTTCCTCAGCGGTGTCCCAGCTGAGTTGTAAGAAAAACAATTCTCATTGCTTTCTTTCCATCAAACTCTGGGTTGACTCAGCTTGGGTGTCTAGCTCTGCTATGATCGACTCAGGGGCAAGTGGAAATTTTATGGATGTCTCCTTTGCTCTGAAACAGGGAATACGTTCAGTGAAGAAGGCTACTCCAGTACAGATGGAAACTGTGGATGGCTCCCTGCTGACCTCTGGACCAGTGGATCAGGAAACAGAGCCTTTGAGGGTTCTTATGGGTAAAGATCATCAAGAGAAACTGTCCTTTATGCTTATCTCTTCTCCCCACTTTCCCATTATTCTAGGGCTACCATGGCTGCAGGCTCAGAATCCTACCATTAACTGGGAGACCAAGGAATTACACTTTCCAGAGAAACAGATGAGTCCAAAAGTTTCAGCTTGCTCTGTTCCTAAAGGAATCATGTCAGTCCCTGAACTACCAGCTGTATACCAGGACTATGTGGATTTATGTGACAAGAAGAACGCTGACCAGCTTCCTCCTCACCGTCCATATGATTGTCCAATTGAATTATTGCCTGGAGCAGAGATACCTTTTGGTAAGATCTACCCCCTGGCGGGGCCCGAGCTAAAGGCTTTAAAGGATTACATAGATGAAAATCTAGCCAAGGGCTTCATACGCCCCTCTTCATCTCCTGCAGGTGCACCCATCTTCTTTGTAAAGAAGAAAGATGGATCTCTGAGACCATGCGTAGACTATAGGGAACTCAATAAGGTTACTATTAGAAACCGTTATCCATTGCCTTTAATCCCTGAGTTATTGGAGAGAGTGCGACATGCCAAAATTTTTTCTAAACTAGATCTTCGTGGGGCCTATAACTTAGTCCGTATTAGACCTGGGGATGAATGGAAGACTGCATTCAGGTCACGCTATGGACACTTTGAATATCTAGTTATGCCTTTTGGTCTGAGTACCGCCCCAGCCACTTTCCAACACTTGGTGAATGACATCTTCAGGGATCTCCTAGATACATTCGTGGTAATTTATTTGGATGATATTCTAATTTTTTCTAACTCCACAGAGGAACATCATGGACATGTGAGAATGGTCTTGGAACGTCTAAGACAAAATCATCTTTACATCAAACTTGAAAAGTGTGAATTCCATAGGACCGAAATTCAATTTCTGGGGTATGTACTGTCTACACAAGGAATTAGTATGGATGGAAGCAAAACCCAAGCCATCAAGGATTGGCCAAGTCCTAGAAATGTGAAGGAGGTACAGCGCTTCATCGGGTTTGCCAACTTCTATAGACGTTTCATTAGAAATTTCTCTGAGGTAGTGTCACCTATCACTCAACTTACCCGGAAAGAGTCTAGGTTTTCCTGGACTCCCCAAGCCCAGGAAGCATTTTCCCATCTAAAAGATAAATTTACCACTGCACCTATCCTAGTACATCCCAACCCCGAGCTTGCCTTCATAATAGAGGTGGATGCTTCAGACTGTGCCGTTGGAGCTATACTCTCTCAGAGAACAGGTGAGAAGAATGTCTTGCATCCCTGTGCCTTCTTTTCCCAGCAGTTGTCTTCGGCTGAGAGGAACTACGATGTGGGCAATAGAGAGTTGTTGGCCATTATTGCCGCCTTCAAAGAATGGAGACACCTTCTTCAGGGAGCTGCACAGCAAATAGTCGTCCTGACAGACCATCGTAACCTTGAGTTTATCAGGTCGGCTAAGTGCCTGACTCCTCGCCAGGCTCGCTGGAATCTTTTCTTAAACCAATTTAATTTTATCATCTCTTATTCATTCATTCATTCAGCAGAGACACGTCCAATTACTCCTCCTAAGACTATTCTTCCTGACTCTAGATTCCTAGGAGTAATTCATAATCAAGACCTACTTAAGGACATCAAGGAAGCATACCATGCGGATTCCATTTTGGCACAACCCCCAAGGGACGTAAGTCTTGTCTTTAAGAATGGTGTGTGGATTCAGGGACAACGTCTGTATATTCCTGAAACAGTCAGATTAAGAGTATTGCAACTCATTCACGATTCCAAGATAGCTGGGCATAGAGGAATTCTAAAGACACAGGAATTTATTTCTCGTTTCTTTTGGTGGCCCACTTGCAGGAAGGATGTTTTGAATTATGTCACTTCATGTGAGGTCTGTGCAAGATGCAAAACACCTCGCTCCTCACCAACTGGTCTGTTACAGCCTCTTCCCACCCCATCCCGCCCGTGGGGATCCATTTCTATGGACTTCATTGTGGAGTTACCAACCTCTCAGGGGAAGAACACCATTCTAGTGGTGGTTGACCGTCTAACAAAGGCAGCTCATTTTATCCCTTGTGTCGGCTTACCCACTGCAAAACAGACATCAGATTTGATGATTAAAGATGTGTTTCGCTTACATGGAGTACCGGATGAGGTTATTTCGGATCGAGGGGTGCAATTCACTTCTAGGTTTTGGCAAAATTTCTGTGCAGCATTGGACATTAAAGTAAACCTTTCTTCTGCTTTTCATCCCCAGACTAATGGACAGACCGAACGAACCAATCAAACCCTGGAGCAGTATCTCCGCTGCTTTATCTGCCACCTACAGGATGATTGGGTGGATCTACTTCCATTAGCTGAGTTCTCGTATAACAACTCTCAGAGTGCCTCCACTAAACAGTCTCCTTTTTACTCTAATCTAGGTTATCATCCTAACATTCTACCACGATTTCCCATAGAAACTCCTTTACCAGCAGTGGCTGAAAGAATCAGTCTTTACAGAAGAATATGGATCTTCTAAAGGAAAATCTGGAATCGGCTCAAGAAAGGTACAAGAAAGCAGCAGATAAATTTCGTAAACCTGCACCAGCTTTCAAGGTAGGAGACTTGGTCTGGCTGTCAACCAGAAATCTTAAGTTAAGGATTCCATCGTCTAAGTTGGGACATAAGTACATTGGACCCTATAAAATCAGTAAAATTATAAGTGCCGTTGCTTGTCGTCTTCAACTGCCCAGAACTATGAGAATCCACCCTGTCTTTCATGTATCCCTACTAAAGGCTGCGACACCCAATACGTTTCCTGGACGTTCCTCTCCTTGCCCTGACCCAGTGCTAGTCGATGGTCAGGAAGAATTTGTGGTGGAAAGGATTTTAGATTCCAGGTTGTATAGAAATCAGTTACAATATCTGATTAAATGGCAGGGCTACCCAGTGGAGGACAACTCATGGGAACCGGTCAATAACGTTAATGCTCCTCGCTTGCTCCGTCAGTTTCATCAGAGGTACCCACACAAGCCTGGTCTGAGGTCATCCGGAGGTTGTCCTTAAGGGGGGAGTAATGTAAGGTTCTATGTATATATTCCTGAAACTCAGTTTGTTCGTCAGCCATTTTACTTTCTGTCTTGCTGCAGCTATCTTGCCCTCAGTCAAAATGGAGTTTCCAGCTTGCATATTCCCGCCCTGATTCTCTCCTTTGCTTCTTAAGCAGCCACAGCTGAGCAATCAGTGCTTCAGAATCTAGCCTGCAGTGAACCTGTGACTTGACTCCTGTAAGCCTTGGACCTTGTACTCCAGCTATTCCTACTGAGGAACTCTGAAGCACTTGTGGACTCTGAACCCTGCTCTTTGAAAGACCCACGTTTGCATGGACTTACGGTAACAGAGAAGAAGATCCTGAATCTGTATTGGAGAGTGATTGCTGAGCTTGGATTACTCTGGCCTGCTGTGTCTCCTGTTTCTGTGTCTGCAAACTGTGTGACTATTTCTGCCAACTTGTATGAAGTAATACAGGACTTTTCTATATCAAACCTGTGACTCCTGTGTTTTCATCGCACCCAAGCACAAGACGCTATATGAACTGTACTACATACATTACACAGGATAGGATTAGATGCATGACTCAGCAGATGGTAACACACAGGATATTATTAGATGCACGGCTCAGCAGACTATATCATACAGGATAGGATTAGATACACAGCTCAGCAGTCTGTATCACACAGGATAGGATTAGATACACAGCTCAGCAGACTGTATCACACAGGATAGGATTAGATACACAGCTCAGCAGACTGTATCACACAGGATAGGATTAGATACACGGCTCAGCAGACTGTATCACGCGGGATAGGATTATATACACGGCTCAGCAGACTATATCACACAGGATAGGATTAGATACATGTCTCAGCAGACAGTAACACACAGGAAAGGATTAGATACAGGGCTCAACAGACTGTATCACACAGGATAGGATTAGATACACAGGTCAGCAGACTATTACACATAGTATTAGATGCACAGAACAGCAGAGAATGTCACATAGGATAGGATTAAATACATGGCTCAGCCCACACTATAAGACAGGAAAGGATTAGATACACTGCTCAGCAGACAGTATGACACAGGATAGGATTAGATACACGGCTCAGTAGACATTAACACACAGGATAGGATTAGATACACAGCTCAGCAGACTGTGTCACACAGGATAGGATTAGATACGCAGCTCAGCAGACAGTATCACACAGGATAGGAATAGATGCACAGGCTAACAGACAGTATCACACAGGATAGGATTAGATACATGGCTCAGCACACAGTATCACTCAGGATAGGTTTAGATACAAGGCTCAGCAGACAGTATCACACAGGACAAGATTAGATACACAGCTCAGCAGACAGTATCACACAGGACAGAATTAAACCATATAAAAGTAGATAGAGCTAGAACAAAAAAGACAGCACCCAAACATTTCCAACTTGATAAAGACTTACAGTATGTCAGACTGTAGCTGTTATGTATTTGACAAAATAGTCCATATCACTCTTTTGGATATTGAACACATATTCAAAGCAGCACCTAAACATTGTCACAGAAAGCTAGATACCAGAGCATGATGAAAATGTGAGAACAAAATGAGCAGATTTAGGAGAAGTTTGTACTAGAATGCTGCAAACAAAACAGGCTCATCTTAGTAAAACAAAATGAATAAAATATTCATAACAGTACACGCTCAAAAACTAAAAAAAATGATTTAATCAGCTGTCATGTGCCCCCAACAGGCATGGGTGGTATCGCAATCCACCTATGGCTGTTAACATGTTAAATGCTGCTGTCACTCTCTGACTACGGCATTTAACTTGTGCTTACAGGAAGCGCATCACAAATCCCGTCCATCAGAGCCTCTGTCACATGATGGCATGCCAACCTGGGATCTGCAGAAGACATTGTCATTGCAGACCTCCTATGAATGCCGATCTGTGGCCGGCATTCATAGTAGATGATGATTTTTGCTACACAGCAGGGCTACAGCTCTGGTATGTGTAGCACAAGTGATCGGTAGATCACAGCTTTAAGTCTCTTAAGGGGACTATTGAGGCAAGTAAAAAGTAGAAAAAAAAGTTTTGCAAAATACACTGCTCAAAAAAAATAAAGGGATCACTCAAATAACACATCCTAGATCTTAATGAATAAAATATTCTCATTGAATACTTTGTTCTGTACAAAGTTGAATGTGCTGACAACAAAATCACACAAAAATCATCAATGGAAATCAAATTTATTAACCAATGGAGGCCTGGATTTGGAGTCACACACAAAATTAAAGTGGAATGTAATGTCCTTAAAACAAGTCAAAATGATGCTCAGTAGTGTGTGTGGCCTTCACGTGCCTGTATGACATCCCTGTGCATGTATGACCTCCCTACTGCGCCTGAGCATGCTCCTGATGAGGCGGCGGATGGTCTCCTGAGGGATCTCCTCCTAGACCTGGACTAAAGCATCCGCCAACACCTGGACAGTTGTGGTGCAACGTGACATTGGTGGATGGAGAGAGACATGATGTCCCAGATGTGATCAATCGGATTCAGATCTTGGGAACAGGCAGGCCAGTCCATAGATTCAATGCCTTCATCTTGCAGGAACTGCTGACACGCTCCAGCACATGAGGTCTGGCATTGTGCTGCATTAGGAGGAACACAGGACCAACCGCACCAGCATATGGTCTCACAAGGGGTCTGTGGATCTCATCTCGGTACCTAATGGCAGTCAGGCTACCTCTGGCGAACACATGGAGGGCTATGCGGCACTCCAAAGAAATGCCACCCCACACCATTACTGACCCACTGCCAAACCGGTTATACTGAAGGATGTTGCAGGCAGCAGATCGCTCTCCGCGGCGTCTCCAGACTCTGTCACGTCTGTTAAATGTGCTCAGTGTGAACCTGCTTTCATCTGTGAAGAGCACAGGGCTCCAGTGGCGAATTTGCCAATCCTGGTATTCTGTGGCAAATGCCATGCGTCCTGCACAGTGTTGGGCTGTGAGCACATCCCCCATCTGTGGATGTCGGGCACTCAGACGATCCTTATTTGTGGCCTGCTGGAGGTCATTTTGCAGGCTCTGGCAGTGCTCCTCCTGTTCCTCCTTGCACAAATGCGGAGGTAGCGGTCCTGCTGCTGGGTTGATGCCCTCCTAAGGCCCCCTTCAAGTCTCCTGGTGTACTGGCCTGTCTCCTGGTAGCGCCTCCTGCCTCTGAACACTACACTGACAGACACAGCAAACCTTCTTGCCACAGCTTGCATTGATGTGCCATCCTGGATGAGCTGCACTACCTGAGCCACTTGTGTGAGTTGTAGAGTCTGTCTCATGCTACCACGAGTGTGAAAGCACAACCAACATTCAAAAGTGACCAAAACATCAGCCAGAAAGCATTGGTACTGAGATGTGGTCTGTGGACCCCACCTGCAGAACCACTCCTTTATTGAGTGTGTCTTGATAATTGCCAATAACTTCCATCTGTTGTCTATTCCATTTGCACAACAGCATATGAAATTGATTGACAATCAGTGTTGCTTCCTAAGTGGACAGTTTGATTTCACAGACATTTGATTTACTTGGAGTTATGTTCTGTTGTTTAAGTGTTCCCTTTATTTTTTGAGCAGTGTATTAAAAAAAACTAAAAAAAATTTAAAAAGTTCAAATCACCCCCTTTTGCCCCATTCAAAAAAACAATAAAAAATCATAAATACACATATTTAAGTTCAGAAATCCCCAATCAAAATATAAAAATAATTAATCTGATCAGTAAACGGTGTAATGACAAAAATGAAAACTCCAGAATTATGTTTCTTTTGTTGCCGCAACATTGCAATAAAAGGCAATAACAGGTGATCAAAACATCGTATCTACCCAAAAATGGTATGAATAAAAACTTCAGCTCACCCTCACCCGGTTCAACATAACGAAAAAATTGAGATGTTATGACTCTAGAAAAATGGTGCTATTTTTTTTTTTTTCGTTTTACAAACTTTGGATTTTTTTCACCACTTAAATATAAAAGAATCTATACATTTTTAGTATCTGAAAACTCAGAATGACGGGGAGAATCACAGTGGCAGGTCAGCTTTTACTGAACATGGAAAAAAATTGTGGAATTGCACTTTTTTTGCAATTCCACCGCACTTGTAATTTTTTTCCCATTTCCAGTAAACTATATGGTAAGATCAGTAAAATGAATTGTGTTCAAAAGCATAACTCGTCTCGCAAAAAACAAGCCCTAATACGGCTATATTGATGGAAAAACAAAAAAGTTATGACTCTGGGAAGAAGGGGAGGAAAAAGCGAAAACACAGAAAACGGAAACTCCCAAGGTCTTTTTATTGAAGATTTTTGTATAAAAGAAGAAAAAATTGGTAACGCTCTTACATATTAAATGCAAAAGCCATAAAAAGATAAAAAGAGGTAAAAACTATTGATAGGGATCTAGTAGACTCTTCTATATTCTACACTCCAAAACCCCTGCTAATGCTAGAGCTTATATAACAATCCCTTTAAGAAATCACTTCTCTATATTTCACTAAGACATTATTTGCTGACTGAACTGAATAACATGACATGATATATCAAAGGTTAAGCCAACAAGACATATTCCTGTTGACTATGGGATAATCAGAGTAATAGCACCCTAATGATGGGAATAGCAAATAATGAGTATAGATGAATAACGATTATACCTGCAATTAATCGGTAAAGTAATAAAGTTATAACTGTTAATGACGACAGTTTGGGGGTCCATGAAAGAAACACATGATGACTAGTGAATTCCTTAGATAGATAATTAGTTGGTCAACCTGACATAAACTATGGTACGTGACAAAATGTATTTACTGTAATAAATGATTTGCTAATATGTTTCTGTAAAACACCATTACCTAATGCACGTATACGCCCTCTAAACAGGGTATAAAAGATAAACCCTAACCGTTAATAAACCATGCCTAGTAATTTGCATACAGTTGCCGTGTCTTCTGTTTCATTACTAGCATCACTTGCCTCGATCGAAGCTCTACCTAATTTGGCACGATCTAATATACTGAGAGGGCCTGTTTAGGCCCAATTCCAAGGCGGAACCTGACAGTTGGCGCCCAACGTGGGGCTGGGAGAGAAGGCTCCAGCGGTACCTGAAGGCCCGGCACAATGGCAGAGGAGACAGTGGAACACACAGAAACTCCCGGGAAGGTAAGAACTTTTGAATTCTTACATACAAATTCTGTGTCTCCCCCTGTTCTAAAGCTGCTGGCAGGACCCAGGGTACAGTATAGTCGCGACCTTCCAAACCCAGTTCATTTTAATGACAAAGAACAAGTAGAATATCCTGCGGGATACTTAACAGCATATTAGATTCGTTATTCTCTGTTGCTGCTATTTGTATGTCTGTTACGTCATGTTACATGTTTAGTGTATGAGTGAAGTGTGAAAGTAAAACTAACCTTGAAGGTATGAGACTGCTCTGCTAGGTCTGTGACTCAGAACGTTCCTCTCTATGCTAACTGGCTTTGCCAGGATTCATGAGAGGTTACATTTGGGCGGCTGATACTCGGAGCAAGCTACGTACACTTCTTGGAGAGAACTAGAGGTACGGTGTCCAAAAAACGCCGATCGCTTCGGGCTAGATTCCCTGCATTTC
Organism: Oophaga sylvatica; assembly: GCA_033576555.1. NCBI lineage: Eukaryota > Metazoa > Chordata > Amphibia > Anura > Dendrobatidae > Oophaga > Oophaga sylvatica. The sequence continues at coordinate 103,425,150 of JARQOD010000006.1, forward strand.
TTTTTGGTGACCACATGTTGGCTCCTTGAAACAAGGGGATAAGTCTGTCTGTCTTCTGTCTTGTCTGATACACACAATCATCTCCCACATGATACTGAAGAATGTTGAGGTAGTTGCAATAACTTTGGCCTGCCTATTGGTAGCTGGTCTTGTTTTCTGGTTGATACATAAAACATCTGAATATTCAAAGGCTAATAGGAGTATGCTATCCCCTGGTGACGAGCCGTAAGGTAAAGTGCTGTGACACTGGAATAGGGGTGATCACGGAGAAGCACTTCATTAATATATCCTCAGGTAGGAAAGGGGAGGAAATATATGTCAGGTCCTTGCACCTTGTTTAGTTATAAATCAGGGCGTGGAATAAGGACTGGAGGGGAAAACGCACAATAACACTGTAGAGACAGTTCGTAGGCGGGTATCAACCAGACCAAGAAAAAGGCAGTACTAGGTCAGAAGCAAAGAGGTACCAGGAAAAGGGGGAGTTTTTCAGACAGGAAGATTACAGAGTAGTTGTGAAAAAAGCTGTGGTAGAGTGTGACAGAGAAAGACTGATATATGAGGCTCCTTGAATGCATTGAATGAGTGTGTGCAAGTTATAAGGATTTGACACAAAATAAAAATCCTGAGTGTATAAGGGAGTCCATTAGGTATTTGTATGATCTTTGGACAAGTGGTACCAAAGATATAGTAGAGGTACACTAATTGAGTGTGAAACACATAATCACAAGAGTGAATGAGGACATTTGTCCTGCATGGACTGCAGATTCTGTGTAGGAAGTGCATGTTTCAAAAGAAGAAGAACGAATGAGAAGCGAGTGCCTGAGGGGAATTGGGCTTTAATCAAATTATTTCCAGAACCCCAAAAGCAAAAGATAAAAGGTGCAAGACGAAGGGGTGTTCACTGGGCTATCTTTCATGTAAACACACATGTTCATATAGAGGAGTCCTACTTAGGTGGTATATTAAGTCTTATCCAGAATAACCGTGAATATATAACTCAAAGTCCAGACGGACAGGTCTTGCATATCAAACGTATGAGTAGTAGAAATAGAGGTTATTAAGGGGTGTACGCCAGTAGACTTGTTTTGATCTGTGTGATAAGTAGTAGTTTTAAAATCACTTTTTACAGTTAGGCTCAGAAACACCTTGCAAAAATGTCTGCTTTGTTACATGGGTTTACTCTGTAATGTGCCAATGTTCATTATGATATATGTGTGAAAAGGAAAGCAAAATGGAAATTGAGTGTATAGAACGTATACCCCAAGTTGTTATAGAGAGGCAGGCATAACCTGCATTGAAATGATTGTTGTGAAAAGCAGTTGCAAATGACGATAGAAACAAGGAAGTAGAATGTTGTTAAGTCTGTATACATATATCATAGAATTTGAGCAACACACAAGACAATTAAGTTTGGCACAATGTAAAACTGATTAGGAGAATATAAATTTTAGTTCATAATTGTACGATACCTTTTAATAATGTCTGTATTCTATTTCTGAAATCTGTCCGCGCTAGTCTGTTCACGGAAGTAATCCTTATCAGTTGTGTACCTTGTACCTGCAGCAAGTTTGCATCCAGGCTCAATAATTAACCTAAGAATTCATGAGGTGGGGAGGATATAGGAGAAAATAGCAAGGAATTTCAGCTTTCGACAAAAAGTGAATTAATAAATTTTAAATGTGAATCAGTAATTTCAAATGTCTTAAAACAATTTGTATAGCCCTTATGGCTTATGAGATAAGTTTATTACATGTTTCTAAAATGTTTCTTGAGTTTTGTTTTTCCGTAGTTGGCTCAAGCAGCACCGGTACAGGACAGATGATTCCACATTGCATATATAAGTAGTCACGCAGCATGAGGTAGACAACTCAGTACCACTCCCTCTTTATGTGCCCACAAAAGAGGTGGAGTTGATGGCACTCATTGAAGCGCTTAAAGGGGCTACACACCAGACACACCTGTCAAGCATGAACATCTCATTAAACAATTCATGGAAGCCTTGCCACTCCCAAGGAAGGTCTCCAATAGCACAGGTAAGGATACATACAGATTCCAGATCCAGCGAATTCAGAGCAATGGAGAGCAGACCATGTAGCTGAGGAAGGAGCAAAGGAGGAAGGACAAGCTGAGGCCTCTGAGACACCTCCACTGATCATGGTAAGAACTGAATGCAAATCAGCTAGATTTCAGTCTCTTGCAGGCTCTGACTCGGCCAATCACCGGGGAAGAGGGACGAGAGATCTGGTCGCAAGCTGGAGCACGGGGACCATGGAGATGTGGATGGTGAGGGCAGCGAAAATGCTTGCTGAGGTTCTCGTGCCGCATAGCGGTACAATAAGCTCATGGTCAAATGCACTTGCCCAAGGATGGCATGACTGGTTCGCTCCTGGTTTCATAAATATTTACACAAGTCTGTCCCACATGTGCACAACACAGGAGAATAGGGAACACCGCACACACACACGCCTAAGCCCCTCTACTCGTTCCAATGACTGCAGACTGACTTCATACAACTACCACACAGGTAGGCATATATGTGTTTGTGTGTGTTGACTCTTTACAGGTGGTCAGAAGCCTTCCGGATGCTAAGAGCCACTACAGCTGAGAAATTCTTTTTGCCCTTTCCTGCTGGAGAGGTAATTTTCATTTGAGTGTTATGTATATGTTGGGAATCACAAAGACAATACAGCAATAAGACAAGGGGGATGTCTGGGTCAACATCAAGGTTGGGCTGGTAGTCATAAAACATCGCACATCCAGTGCAACAGCCCCATTGACTGTATTCAGAGCCTCCAAAAGGAGACTCGCATCTGTACATCAACAAGTCTTTGCCATGACTAGAGTTAGTGCTTCAGGAAGGCCCCTTTTGGAAAGAATGACAGTTGCTCTAGCACGTCCATGGTGAACTTGTGACATAAAATCTGTAGTTTGGGGATCATCCTGTAACCCTGTTATAATTGTTGCACATTTATTCCAAATAATACCGCCCCAGATGGAAGCATCACCAAGGCTTTGGAGGGTCTTACATCACTATCTGATGAACTGGCAGAAAATTCTGGTATTGACAACCCGTTTACTGACTGGCTGGATTCCTGGTTCGGACGATGGAAGCATCTTGTATCCAGCCTTCTCATCTCACTGGCAGTGGTGGCAGCCATACTCGTCGTCTGCGGTTGCTGTTGTATCCCATGCATCAGAGGACTACTCCAGAGACTGATAGATGCCTCCATTACGAAGACTATGTATATTGGACTGAGACCTCCAAATAATAATAATAGCTATTATGAACAAATGGTATAAGTGAGAAAAAGGATATGATCTCCCTCACATACACTTCTAGGGTAGAAATCATATCTATTCTCAAAGGGGGAGCTGATAGGGATCTAGTAGACCCTTCTATATTCTACACTCCAAAACCCCTGCTAATGCTAGAGCTTATATAACAATCCCTTTAAGAAATCACTTCTCTATATTTCACTAAGACATTATTTGCTGACTGAACTGAACAACATGACATGATATATCAAAGGTTAAGCCAACAAGACATATTCCTGTAACACAAACCCCGTGGAAAAAGAAACCAGGGGGTCAAGAGTTAATTAATAAAATACAAAATTTTAATAAATGATGTATAAAATACAAAATCACACAAAACAGAGTATCACAGAAAACACAGGTCAGAAAGAGTAGGACAATTTTTCACCTAATATGCAAATGCACACCATAAAAATTACACTTAATGTGCAGGACTAGATAATTTTTAATCCCAAATTTATAGTAGTTTGTATACAGGACTGCACGAAAACCTACGCTGCGGCCCTATACCATAATCCTCTATACAAAATTGATAAATAGAGTGCTAGTGTGCAAAAGGATGGCAATGATAGCAGCAACAGCACTATAAATATAAATAGTGCATGAGCGATAGGATTAATAAGGTGCAAAAATATACATAGTGCTACACAAGTATATATAATGCGGTTACAATATATTGTCATCCATATATAGTCAATAAATAAAGTGCTTTTGTGCAAAAGATAACGATGACAGCAGTAACAGCATTATGAGTATCAATGGTGCAATAAATCAGATCAATAAAGTGCAAAAGCCAGAGTATGAGCTTACATGAAGGTGAAAGTCCTGACCTCAGCCTGCCGCCCCAACGCACTTTCGCCGTTCTTCGTCAGGAGGCGTGGCTTCAGTCAGGTTTGTATCCCTATATATACTAAAAAAATGTCCGGTGGGAGTAAATTATGGTCCAATAACTGGCCACAGAAATTAATTGCCACCCAGTGTGTTATAATGCACCTGTGTATCCCGCACTTGTATAGCCCATGACAAGGTACCGCCGATAAGTAAATATACTACCGTAGGGTATTGGCTGCTATCTCGGCGCATGCGTGGGCGTGCGATATCCCATGGGGCACTTCCTCCTGCGTCCGTGGAACGCAGGCACTCCACCGCTGCTTAGCAGCGGGGAGCGACCGTCGCGCCAATTGGACGTATCGGGAAGTCCCGGACATCGCACCATCCGCGAATGCGCACCAGCCACTAATAGAATCAGGCGGTAAGATTTCAATATGGACAAAGAAGGAGGGGAAAAAAAACGGAGTTTTGAAGAAATCTCAACTGTTGACCATAATGGAAAAATATAGGACATATAACTCGATATCAACTAATAAAAAAATATATAATTATTGAAACAATGTGAATATATTGAAGTAAAAAAATCCGAAAAATTGGACCAAAACGTGAGCAAGGAAGATATATGTATATTGGAGTGCCCCAAATATTAAAGTGTGTAATATACAAGTGTATACAAATACATAATAAAATACATATATATAAATGTGAGTAAATGGAAAAAAAAAAAAAATAGTTAAAAAAGAACAAAACACCTATAGTGACAATTAATTAAATAAATAGCTATGAATTAATCTATATTGTATATATCCTAAAACTGAATAGACAGTGACTGAATAATGATGGAAATAACATTTCTTCTTCTTTAGACATCTCCCAAATTTCGAGCAGACCCGGACAGCACAAGATGAAAAGAACTTCCAACTGGACGAGACTCAAACCATGGAAAGTCAGAATCCCAAAAAAAGGGTAAGTAACTAGAATTGAACTGAAATGGAATAAAAAAGTATTAATTAAAACATAAGATAACAGGATACTAAACAAAAATAAAAAATGAATAAAATAAACAGCACAGAGTCTAAATTCATTAATGTAGGACCAAATGGCTCTCAAACGGGAACCCACTCTAATCATAAAAAGGACCCAAACCCATGGCTCTCATTCAATCCGAATGGCACCAGAGTATTAAGGCGGTGAATCCATCGACTTTCAACTTGGGAAAGTATTTTAAATAAATTACCTCCCCTAATGCCCAAGTTTACCTGATCGATTGCCATAATTTTTAATCCACGTGTATCAGAATTGTGTACAGCTTTGAAGTGTCTTGGTAGGGTTTTTAATTGTTCCCCTTCTTTAGATTCCTTCGCTCTTTCTATATCTCGCACATGTTCCCTTATTTTTATGCGAAGTTCCCTGGTAGTCATGCCAATATATATCTGATTGCATGGACATTGTGCAAGGTATATAACTCCTTGAGAGGAGCAAGTCAGATACTTCCTGATAGAGAATGTTCCTGTTTTGTCCGAATTGGAAAATTCTTTACTTTTGATAGTATTAGTGCACGCTTTACATTTTTTGCAGGGAAAGAAACCTTTTACTTCACCAAATACATTCATCTGAGTTGGTTTTTTTGAACAGTAATGGCTTTTCACAAGTAAATCAGACAGATTTTTGGCACGTTTGGCAGTAATGAGTGGTTTGGTAGTGAGGGTTTTCTTCAGAATCGGATCAGCCATTAAGATACCCCACCGATTGTGTATAATTTTCGTCATCTCATTCCACTGATTGTTAAAGGGTGTTATTAATCTAACTTGATGAGCATCTGACAAATTTTTCTTTTCTTTTTTGGAGTACAATAAATTATTTCTCGTTACTCCTTGTGCTCTACGATAAGCAGATCTAATTGGTCGGTGCCCATATCCCCTTTCTCGGAACCTAGAGTAAAGATCCCTCGCCTGTTCTTGATATGCTTGTTCTGTTGAGCAGATTCTTTTTGTCCGTAGGTATTGGCTAACCGGGATTGATTTAATTGTTGCGGGTAAGTGGGATGACTCTGCATGCAAGATGGAATTTGTTGCAGTGGGTTTTCTGAAAACATTGGTGGAGATAGTTCCATCATCATTGACTGAGATGTCGATGTCTAAGAAGGTGACATGCCGTCCATATGTATATGTCAAGTAAATATTTAAGTCGTTGTTATTCAAAGATGACATGAAGCTGTTAAGTTCATCTACAGTCCCCTCCCAAACAAAAATAATATCATCGATATATCTTAACCAATTTTGCACCCTCTCCATGCCCGGGATAGAAGAACATTGAAAAAGATCACGCTCCCAAAAACCTAAAAATAAGTTCGCATACGAGGGGGCACAAGCTGCCCCCATAGATGTACCTTGTAATTGGAGGAACACTTGGTCCTTAAAGGTAAAGACGTTATGCGTTAGAATGAATTCCAAAAGGGTAAGAATAAGCGTGGTAAAATCATGTTCCAGGTTACTGTTGTTTAGAAACCAAGAAACAGCCGCTAAACCCTGGCTATGACGTATGGAAGTATATAGCGCCTCCACGTCGGCTATGACCAATATCATATTTTCCTCCAAATGGAGTTGATCAAGTTGTCTCAATGCTGCAGTCGTATCGAGGACATGGGAGGGTAACGTGGCCACAATAGGTTTCAGGTAATAGTCGATGATCTTACAAATAACTTCATTCAAGCTCTCATTGCCCGATACGATGGGCCGCCCAGGTGGATCACTAGAATTTTTGTGCAATTTAGGGAGGAGGTAAAAGGTAGGCAATCTGGGTTTCATGGTCTCCACAACGTCAAGAAGTTTCTTAGGGATAATTCCCATTGTATATGCCTCCACAAGAGTATCCACCAGTTCTTTCTGATACTGTTGTAGAGGGACATACGTTAACTTCTTATAGCATTTGCTGTCCAGTAGCAATTTAAATGCCTGTTTCTCGTAGAGTTCATTAGGCCATATAACCAGATTACCTCCCTTGTCAGCCATTTTAAAAGTGATATCCCCCCATCCTTGCAATTCCTGGATGATTTTTCAATCTCTAAGATCAGAGGGTCCAAGATGGTATTTTTTATTGATTTTTTCAAGATCTTGGGTGACTAATTTAGCAAAGATATCTACAGCCGGGCAAACATTAATGTTAGGAAATTTTTTGGATTTATCAAAAAGAAAGTTGGGGAATGTGCTCACCATGTCCTGAGAATTACTTTCTTCGGCCAGAGATTCCAAAATAGCAAGGGCTTCCAATTCTTCAGTAGAGTTTAATGTTAACCCCATATTATTCTTTTCATGGAACCTTTTGAGAATTAGTTTTCTTGCAAATAAATGAATATCTTTTACTGTCGTGAATAGGTCTAGAGATTGAGGGGGAGAAAATGTTAGTCCCTTTTCAAGCAAAGATAAATGTTCGGGAGAAAGCACATGGGAAGATAAATTAATTACCTTCAGGTGATCATTTCTCTTATTGTCATATTTATTTCCTTGTCTTCCTCGATATCGATTATTACCTCCAAATTTAGTATTCATTTGTCTGGAATTATGATGTTCTTGTTCCTGATTAGAGGGAACGCTACTTGAAGCAGAGGAAATAGAGGAAACAGAAGGGCTCCTGGTGTGAGACTTTGACTTACTTTGGTCCCAGGATCTATTTTGCCACCGAAAAACTTTTCTCTGTTCATAGTCCTGCTTATCACGAGAATATTTTTTAATTTTGGTCGTACTAATCTGTTGTTCCCACTTTTCAATATCCGAATTGATCTCTTCATGGAATTTATTTAATTCTTCAGTGGTCAATTTATTAGTCAGCTCTTTTTGCAAGGTATTTAATTCCTCATCAAGCTCAGCCAGAGAGGACATATTTTTTTTATTGATGATTTCCATAAATGAAATAGAGCATATTGAAGCAGCATCAATCCATTTGTTTACCAACTCTTCATCGTCTAATCCAAAAGTGGGATACAATTGTATACGTAAGCCCCGTGGTATAATTTTTTGCTGAATATAATTGTCCAATGTTGTTTTAGTCCACCAAATCCTAGTTTTTTTATTCAGAATATTTTTATATTTAGACATTAATTCCTTATTATTGCTCTGTGTTATATTAAAACTGGGTGTGGTACTCTGTTTGAATAAATTACTGGCTTTGTCCTGCCAGACTTTTTCTCTGGCTTTTAGATCCATTTAGGGAGATCGGAACTGTTATAAAACAGAATACTAATAATTAGACCACAAAAAATCCCAAATAGGAATGCCAATCAAAATTGGAAACTCTAAATAACATGTAACACAAACCCCGTGGAAAAAGAAACCAGGGGGTCAAGAGTTAATTAATAAAATACAAAATTTTAATAAATGATGTATAAAATACAAAATCACACAAAACAGAGTATCACAGAAAACGCAGGTCAGAAAGAGTAGGACAATTTTTCACCTAATATGCAAATGCACACCATAAAAATTACACTTAATGTGCAGGACTAGATAATTTTTAATCCCAAACTTATAGTAGTTTGTATACAGGACTGCACGAAAACCTACGCTGCGGCCCTATACCATAATCCTCTATACAAAATTGATAAATAGAGTGCTAGTGTGCAAAAGGATGGCAATGATAGCAGCAACAGCACTATAAATATAAATAGTGCATGAGCGATAGGATTAATAAGGTGCAAAAATATACATAGTGCTACACAAGTATATATAATGCGGTTACAATATATTGTCATCCATATATAGTCAATAAATAAAGTGCTTTTGTGCAAAAGATAACGATGACAGCAGTAACAGCATTATGAGTATCAATGGTGCAATAAATCAGATCAATAAAGTGCAAAAGCCAGAGTATGAGCTTACATGAAGGTGAAAGTCCTGACCTCAGCCTGCCGCCCCAACGCGCGTTTCGCCGTTCTTCGTCAGGAGGCGTGGCTACCGCCTGATTCTATTAGTTGCTGGTGCGCATGCGCGGATGGTGCGATGTCCGGGACTTCCCGATACGTCCAATTGGCGCGACGGTCGCTCCCCGCTGCTAAGCAGCGGTGGAGTGCCTGCGTTCCACGGACGCAGGAGGAAGTGCCCCATGGGATATCGCGCTCCCACGCATGCGCCGAGATAGCAGCCAATACCCTACGGTAGTACATTTACTTATCGGCGGTACCTTGTCATGGGCTATACAAGTGGGGGATACACAGGTGCATTATAACACACTGGGTGGCAATTAATTTCTGTGGCCAGTTATTGGACCATAATTTACTCCCACCGGACATTTTTTTAGTATATATAGGGATACAAACCTGACTGAAGCCACGCCTCCTGACGAAGAACGGCGAAACGCGCGTTGGGGCGGCAGGCTGAGGTCAGGACTTTCACCTTCATGTAAGCTCATACTCTGGCTTTTGCACTTTATTGATCTGATTTATTGCACCATTGATACTCATAATGCTGTTACTGCTGTCATCGTTATCTTTTGCACAAAAGCACTTTATTTATTGACTATATATGGATGACAATATATTGTAACCGCATTATATATACTTGTGTAGCACTATGTATATTTTTGCACCTTATTAATCCTATCGCTCATGCACTATTTATATTTATAGTGCTGTTGCTGCTATCATTGCCATCCTTTTGCACACTAGCACTCTATTTATCAATTTTGTATAGAGGATTATGGTATAGGGCCGCAGCGTAGGTTTTCGTGCAGTCCTGTATACAAACTACTATAAGTTTGGGATTAAAAATTATCTAGTCCTGCACATTAAGTGTAATTTTTATGGTGTGCATTTGCATATTAGGTGAAAAATTGTCCTACTCTTTCTGACCTGCGTTTTCTGTGATACTCTGTTTTGTGTGATTTTGTATTTTATACATCATTTATTAAAATTTTGTATTTTATTAATTAACTCTTGACCCCCTGGTTTCTTTTTCCACGGGGTTTGTGTTACATGTTATTTAGAGTTTCCAATTTTGATTGGTATTCCTATTTGGGATTTTTTGTGGTCTAAGACATATTCCTGTTGACTATGGGATAATCAGAGTAATAGCACCCTAATGATGGGAATAGCAAATAATGAGTATAGATGAATAACGATTACACCTGCAATTAATCAGTAAAGTAATAAAGTTATAACTGTTAATGATGACAGTTTGGGGGTCCATGAAAGAAACACATGATGACTAGTGAATTCCTTAGATAGATAATTAGTTGGTCAACCTGACATAAACTATGGTACGTGACAAAATGTATTTACTGTAATAAATGATTTGCTAATATGTTTCTGTAAAACACCATTGCCTAATGCACGTATACGCCCTCTAAACAGGGTATAAAAGATAAACCCTAACCGTTAATAAACCATGCCTAGTAATTTGCATACAGTTGCCGTGTCTTCTGTTTCATTACTAGCATCACTTGCCTCGATCGAAGCTCTACCTAATTTGGCACGATCTAATATACTGAGAGGGCCTGTTTAGGCCCAATTCCAAGGCGGAACCTGACACTATAGAGGGAAAAGAACATGAAAAAAGAGGGTATAACAGCATATTCAAAAAGAGGAAAATGGGGGAATAGGCCCAAACATCATCCACAGGTCAGTGTTAATAGCAAAAAAGTTCAAAAAGTCCAGGTGGATCCACACCTTTTATATTTCTTCCATCAGCAAGCATCCATTAGTTATATGACTTTTTTATGACACTTTTTAATCTATATATATAAAAATTAGTGTATGTATATGTGTGTGTGTATCAGCCATGCCCACTCCACATAGCCCCACCCAATCACTAAGCATCTTTCATTTCACCAGAGCTGTTTAAAAGAAGCTGAGCTGTGATTGGTTGCTATGAGCAGCAGTTTTCCTTGTAGACAGTTGTGGTAACTGAGGCCTATTATTCTTATCATTTCTATGGTGATATCGTCCTTCTGTAAAGCTGTAAATAACACAATTTATTACAGTGCCGACACAGACCACCCTCTGACACAGACTTCAGGGGGAGCCCAGTATCACACAGGACAGGATTAGATACACGGCTCAGCAGACTGTATCACACAGGATAGGATTAGATACACGGCTCAGCACACAGTATCACACAGAATAGGATTAGATACACAGCTCAGCAGACAGTAACACACAGGATAGGATTAGATACACGGCTCAGCAGACAGTATCACACAGGATAGGATTAGATACACAGCTCAGCAGACTGTATCACACAGGATAGGATTAGATCACAGGCTCAGCAGACAGTAACACACAGGATAGGATTAGATACACAGCTCAGCAGACAGTAAACACACAGGATAGGATTAGATACACGGCTCAGCAGACAGTAACACGGGATTAGATACACGGCTCAGAGACTGTATCACACAGGATAGGATTAGATACATGCTCAGCAGACTGTAACCACAGGATAGATTAGATACAGGCTCAGCAGTCAGCAACAACAATGATTAGATACAGCTCAGCAGACGTATCACACAGGATGATTAGATACAGGCTCAGCAGACAGTAAACACAGAGGATTAGTACATGGCCAGAGGACTGTATCACACAGGATAGGATTAGATACAGGTCAGCAGACAGTAACACACAGGATAGGATTAATATAGCTAGGCATCAGCAGACGTATACACGGATATAGATACCAGGTCAGCAGACGTATCACACAGATTAGGACTTAGATACATGGCTCAGCAGACAGTACACACAAGGATGAGGATTAGTACAAGGCCAGAGGACTGTATCACACAGGATAGGATTAGATACACAGGTCAGCAGACAGTATCACACAGGATAGGATTCAATATATGGCTCAGCAGACTGTATCACACAGGATAGGACTAGATACACAGGTCAGCAGTGTCAGTATCACACAGGATAGGATTAGATACATGGCTCAGCACACAGTATCACAAAGGAGAGGATTAGATACATGGCTCAGCATACAGTATCACACAGGATAGGATTAGCTACATGGCTCAGCAGACAGTATCACACAGGATAGGATTAGATACACAGCTCAGCAGACTGTATCACACAGGATAGGATAAGATACACGGCTCAGCAGACAGTATCACACAGGATAGGATTAGATTCACGGCTCAGCAGACTGTATCACACAGGATAGGAATAGATACACGGCTCAGCAGACAGTGTCACACAGGATAGGATTAGATACATGGCTCAGCAGTCAGTATCACACAGGATAGGATTAGATACATGGCTCAGCAGTCAGTATCACAAAGGAGAGGATTAGATACACGGCTCAGCAGACAGTAACACACAGGATAGGATTAGATACATGGCTCAGAACACTGTATCACTCAGGATTGGATTAGATACACAGCTCAGCAGACTGTAACACAGGATAGGATTAGATACACGGTCAGCAGACTGTATCACACAGGATAGGATTAGATACACAGGTCAGCAGACTGTATCACACAGAGTAGTTTTGGATACACAGCTCAGCAGACAATGTCACACAGAATAGGATTAGATACATGGCTCAGCACACACTATCAGACAGGATAGTATTAGATACATGGCTCATCAGACAGTATGACACAGGATAGGATTAGATACACTGCTCAGCAGACAGTATCACACAGGATAGGATTAGATATACTGCTCAGCAGACTGTATCAACAGGATAGGATTAGATACGCAGCTCAGCAGTGTTGCACAGCTTCTGAATCCACACCTTTGCAGTAGAAAACTTCACAGAGCAGGCTTCATGGGATAACAAGCTTTTACTTCTTACAACATGAGGTAAAAGGAAAATGCACAGTCATTTCAACATTGCATCAGGAAAAAGGAACAAAACAAAAGTGAAAGTACAAGTGAGACTATTTCTTATACAATACAGAAGGAAACATTACACAACATCGCCATCTACTGTCAGGTCAGCATAAAGTCCTCCTTTTACTTATAATAAGTCCTAATCTGTTGCATATTCCAACACTCTTTCTCAACAGTAAGAACTTATTCAATCAAACCCAACTTTTTTATTAGTCTCTGATGTTTATCAGCATTCAACACCTTCGTGAAAATGTCTGCTGTCATTTCTTCAGTAGGGAAATACTCCAACTTCAAGACTCCTTGATCCTCCTTTAGTTTTGTTGGTTCCAAGTGTGATTGTCCTAATTCTGTCAACAATTGTCTTAACCACAGTATTTCTTGTCTTTCTATCTGTATTCCTAGGTACTGTTTTACATTTCCCAAGTCTTTGATTTCAAAATTTTGTTTCAGGATTTTTAGAATGTTTTCTTTAACCCTTTCTTGTTTAAAACAAATCAAAATGTCGTCTACATATATGAGTACATAAATCCATCTATTACTCAGCCTTTTTGTGTACAAGTATGGATCAGCTTTGCTTCTTTGAAATTTTTCATTTGTTAGTACTTCCGTGATTTTGTCATTCCACGCTTTAGCTGCTTGTTTTAAACCATATATGCTTTTCTGTAGTTTGAATTTCTTTCATCTTTGAATCCTGGAGGTTGTTCCATGTAAATGTCTTCTGTTAAATCTCCATTCAAAAAAGCTGTCGTTTACATCCAGATGTCTTAGTTCCATCGTTTCCATTGCTGCAACTGTAAGTAAAGTTCTTATTGTAGTGTGTTTGACAACTGGAGCAAATGTTTCATCATAGTCTTCTCCATATTTTTGAGAATACCCTTTAGCTACGAGTCTTGCTCGATATCTTTCAGGTGTGCCATCTGTTTGGTATTTTAACTTTAAAAATCCATTTACATCCTATGGCTTTTCTTCCTTCTGGCAAATCTGTTAGGGTATGTTTCCACGGTCAGGAAACAGTCAGGAATTGCTGCGTGTTTGACGCTGTGCGCTGGCGCAGCGTCAAACACGCAGCGTCCAGATGTTACAGCATAGTGGAGGGGACTTCGTCGCCGCAAGGGAAATAATACAGGGCTATGTAGCCCTGCGGTCATTCCGGATGTGTTCCGGATGTGTTCCATGAACACATCCTGATTGACCGCGCGTTCACTAGGGGGCGGAGCTTTGGGCGGAGCGGACTTTCCGCTCCGTCCAAAGCGCTGTGATTCCGGATCGTGGAACCACAGCCTTAGTGTCCATGTATTTGAATCATGCATGTATTTAATTTCTGTTTCTGTTGCTTCTATCCATTTATTAGCTTCTTCTTCAGGAAGTTTAGATATGTCTTCCCAAGAGGTAGGCTCATAGATTTTTCTTATACTTGTCTTGTATGCGAGACGTTTTGGTGGTATTCCTTTGTTCTCTCTTATTGAATTTCTTGGTTCTGTGTCTGTTTGTAGTTGTGATTCTTCACTTTCAGTATTTTGTTCTTCATTAATTTCTACTTCTTTCTCATCAGATATTTCTTCAGTTGTCACTATTGTTTTTCTCATTTTTTGTTTCAACTGAAATCATAATGTCTTCATTTAAATCTTCAATGAATGTCACACTGTTACTCACTGTAACTCTGTCTGTTTTGGGATCTAAGATTCTATATACTTTGCAGTTTTCACTAAATCCAACTAATATTTCTTCCATGGATCAGTTTGGAATGTTTTTCTGTTGGAATGAATATAAAAACTTTACATCCAAAAACTTTTAAATGATTGACACTTGGTTTCATACCTTGCCACAGTTCATATGGAGTTTTCTTCAGTTTTCTGGAAAAAAGTCGGTTCTGTAGATATGTAGCTGTCAGTGCTGCCTCACCCCAATATTTATCTGGTAGTTTAGAATCTGTCAGCATACATCTCATCATCTCTGTTAGAGTTCTGTTTTTCCTTTCTGCTACTCCATTTTGTTCAGGTGTGTATGGAACAGTTTTCTGATGTTCTATTCCATTTTGTCTTAAGTAGTCTTCTATTCTGTGACCTGTAAATTCACCTCCATTATCACTTCTGATGACAATTGGCTTCCTTTGAAATTTGTTACTTGATCTTGTTACATAGTCTACAAGTTTATCAAAAACTTCCCTTTTGTTTTTAATTAAGTATGTGACTGTGTATCTTGAGTAGTCGTCTATAAAAGTCAACATCTATTGCCTCCTGATGTAGTCACTTTCATGGGTCCACATACGTCAGTATGCACCAAATCAAGTGGTCTTTCGCTTTTCATCTAACTTTCTATTGGAATAGATATCCTTGTGGCTTTGGATTTTATACAACATTCACATCTTATGGTAATTGAGCAATCTGATATCTTTAAATCTTTTGTCAATTCTTTTCTCTGTAGTTCCCTTATACTGTCCGGGTGTCTATGTCCTAGACGTCTGCCACATGTGAATACAGTTTTTGTGATCATGTGTACATACCTTCATCTGTTCCTTTGGTTTGTCAAAATGATATAATTGTTCATCTGCCTTGACTTTGGTTATCATCTTGTTTCCTGCAATAATTGCATACTCATTATCTTTGAATTTTACTGTAAGTCCTTTTGCTGTTAAACGTTTCACAGATAATAATCCGCCTTCCAATTTTGGAACATACGACACATACTATACAAGTATCTTTGAATCTTGTCCGAACTTGTTTGAACAATTTAGTATACCTTGTCCGATACCTTCTGCGGTTATTTTGCTTCCATCTGCAAGATAAATTGCTTCTTTCTTATTTAAATCAAGATCAGTTTAGAAATTCTTGTCACTTGTCATATGACTCGTTGCTCCTGAATCAATAAACCAACCAAGTGATGATTTCTTGTCTGTTATTTTGAATGTGCCATTCCAATTATTCTCATACGAATCGGAAATTGTGTTTTTCACTTTCTGTAAGCAACACACTTGGACTTATATAGCAATATAGCCAAAAAGAAGAGTTCCAGAAAAATTCATAAAAAATTCAAATATTTTATTAATCACAATAAAATGATAACAATTAATTACAAATGTAAACTAATTAAAAAAACAGGAAGAAGCGGGAAGCGAAACGTGCGTCGGGGTGAGGGGGAGACATTTGGGCTGCAGCACTTTGGGTGTCACCATTCATCTGTATTCATCTCCTGGTAAAGTATACTATATGGATGATTGATTGAGCTGTCATTGCGGCATATATTTTTCCATACTGATGGGATGGTATGTTATTTCAGATGGTGTACACACCGCAGTATAGCATGTAGTCTTAATGTTTCCCTCTTAGTTTTTGGGTGTTTTTTGAATTAGTTTACATTTGTAATTAATTGTTATCATTTTATTGTGATTAATAAAATATTTGAATTTTTTATGAATTTTTCTGGAACTCTTCTTTTTGGCTATATTGCTATATAAGTCCAAGTGTGTTGCTTAGCGGTGTGAAGTGCCAGATATGTAATATTGAGGACATTTTTTGATTATTTTCACTTTCTGTGTATGCTTTTTATGTTGTAATTTTTGTTGTTCTGCTTTCCATATGGTACAGTCTTTCTTTAAATGACCTTTTTTCTTACATCTGAAGCATTCTCTTGTCTCTTTATTATAGGGGTTTTTAAATTCTGTAGCTTTAAGAGTGTTTTCACTGTCCTTTTCAGTAGAAGAGTCATTGCTTTGTTATTTTCTTCTCTGATATTCATCTATGAGTCTTGTTTTCACAAAATCTAATGTAATGTCTGTTTCAGGTCTTGTCTCTAGTGCATTTATTAAAGCAGTATATGAATCTGGTAAACTGCACAACTATATAGCTGCTATATGACTTTCTTTAATATCTTCACCAATGAATCTTAGCTGTGATATCACTTCCATAATAGAGAATAAATGCTTCTGCATGTCATCATTTGCACTCAATCTCATACTATAAAGCTTTCTTAATAAAAATAATTTGTGATTTAAGCTGGATCTCTCATATAGCTTTCTTAATTCTTCCCACATTCCTTTCGCTGTTTCTTCATTTCTTATATGTATTAATTGAGCATCATCCACTAATAAGCTAATGGTGGCTCTCGCTTGTCTATTTTTCTTATCCCATGTCTGATTATCCTGATCAGGTCTATCTGTAACAATTACTTCCCATAAATCATCTTTAGACAATAACATCTCTACTTTGAACTTCCATAGCTGATAGTTCTCATCATTCAGTTTAGCTACTGCAAGTTTTAGCTCTGTGCTACTTGTCATTTTTAACTTATCTTACTTGTTTGGAGAGTCTTGCACTGAAGAATTCTTCTGGGTCTTGCTGAGAGTTCCAGTGTCCTGGGTATCTGGTATTCTTGGTGCTTGGGATCTGTGGTTTCTGGATTCTCTGGTGTCTGGATGTCTGTATCTGGGTACGCTGTATCTGGGGTGACTGTATCTGGGTGTCTGGGTGTCTGGGCCCATAACCTGTTGTACAGCTTCTGAATCCACACCTTTGCAGTAGAAAACTTCACAGAGCAGGCTTCATGGGATAACAAGCTTTTACTTCTTACAACATGAGGTAAAAGGAAAATGCACAGTCAATTCAGCATTGCATCAGGAAAAAGGAACAAAACGAAAGTGAAAGTACAAGTGAGACTATTTCTTATACAATAGATTAAACAGAAGGAAACGTTACACAACATCGCCATCTACTGTCAGGTCAGCATAAAGTCCTCCTTTTACTTATAATAAGTCCTAATCTGTTGCATATTCCAACAAGCAGACAGTATCACACAGGATAGGAATAGATGCACAGGCCAGCAGACTGTATCACACAGGATAGGATTAGATACATGGCTCAGAACACAGTATCACTCAGGATTGGATTAGATACACAGCTCAGCAGACTGTAACACAGGATAGGATTAGATACATGGCTCAGTAGACTGTATCACACAGGATAGGATTAGATACACAGCTCAGCAAACAGTAACACACAGGATAGATTAGATACACTGCTCAGCAGACAGTATCACACAGGATAAGATTCGATACACGGCTCAGCAGACTGTATCACACAGGATAGGATTAGATACGCAGCTCAACAGTCAGTATCACACAGGATAGGAATAGATGCACAGGCCAGCAGACTGTATCACACAGGATAGGATAAGATACATGGCTCAGCACACAGTATCACTCAGGATTGGATTAGATACACATCTCAGGAGACAGTATCCTAGAGGATAGGTTTAGATACATGGCTCAGCAGACCGTATCACACAGGATAGGATTAGATACACAGCTCAGCAGACAGTATCACTCAGGATTGGATTAGATACACAGCTCATCAGACAGTAACAAACAGAACAGAATTAGATACACAGCTCAGCAGACAGTAACACACAGGATAGGATTGGATACACACTCAGCAGTCAGTATCTCACAGGATAGGATTGGATACACAGCTCAGCAACAGGATATGCCAAAGGCGAGGACATTTTCATTCCAAGAATTCCACTCATTCCATCTGATTTGCCTTTTGATTTTAAACGCCTCCAGTTTCCACTTCGACTGGCATTTGCAATGTCCATTAACAAGGCTCAGGAACAGTCCTTGAAAGTAGTAGGGATCGATTTGCAATCTCCATGCTTTTCTCATGGTCAACTGTTAAATAGTTGGAACTTCCAAAAATCTGTTCATCTTTGCACCGAAAGGAAAAACCAAAAATGTTTATCAAAAGGCTCTTAAATGAGTTGAAAATAAAATACTATCAATACTTGGGTAATCGATTTATTAATTTGTGTTGCAAATTTGTAGTGTTGAATATATGATGTGAAATGTTTTTATTTGCAATATAATCATTATAATTTGTTAAAACTAACCACAGTTTGTTACTATGCCCAGGCAACGCCGGGCTCTTCAACTGGTGTGTTATATAAGCCATTAAAGAATGATACATGAAATGGAAAAATAAGAGCAATTTCACAAATGTGGGATGGGGGTTTGTTTTTACAGCATTCTACATGATGAAATACAAAATTTTTATCCATTTTGATAATTTTTATTACCTTTACAAATAAAAAAAACATTTACTATATTTTTATTTGTGTCCCTCATTTTGAGAAACTTTTTTTCATTTTCAATTGATGAAGCTCTCTATAAGGCCGGAATCAGACACAACGTATAAAAATACGGTCCGCATTTTACGGTCGTAATACACAGAAATGTTCCCTGAACAGTGATCCGTATGTGATACGTTGGCAATGCGAGGCTGCGTTTTTTGCGCATGTAAGCATCCGTATGACATCCGTATGGCATGCGTATTGCGTTTTTCTCTCGTCAACTTGCAAAATGGACATTTAACGGTTTTGAGGGATGAAAATAATTGAAATCATCATCAGTAACCTATTTATTGGCTTTACAACTGGTGGCAGCCTCCAATCTGGCCATTTTGGCTCTGTGCTTGTGTTGGTGTATTTGTGGTTTGTGTGAAAATTGATAGACAGACTTAGTGTCACCCCAACTGAGTGGGTGCTATACAACTGGGTTTTGTCACGCTGCTTTGGCAAGCCATACCCAGTGATTGTGGATCCGAGGAGGAGGAGACGACTGTGGGTCCATCGGATTTTGAGGCAACGCCTATTAAAGGCCATTTCCACCATCTTTATGCATCACTGCGGACCCATCCCGACAAGTTTTACCAATATTGTCGCAAGAGCCTAGCCACCTTTGATATTTTGTTGGACACAGTGTGGGATCACCTGTCAGGACACCAGGATGCGCAAATGTATTTCTGCTGAGGAGTGACTTATCCTTATGTTACGGTATGTATTTCTCCTCCTCATACTCTATGTTGATGATGTTTCCAAATTTAGTATGTAGTTCTTTCTGTTTCAAAATTTAGTTTGTTTTAGTCGAAATATATATCCAAAATCTAAACTCGCATTACTAATGACAAAATGTATTTGTTTGTAAAATCACATAGCCATTGGAGCTCTTTTTATGTTGTTATTGCATGGATTGTTAGTTAGACACTGTAACTTTCATTAATGTGATTTGTTTTTAACCTTCAACATGTTAGCTAATTTTAGTTTATATTTTCTTCTCTTGTAGCTTCCTCACAACTGGTCTTTCTTATGCGCCACTGCATTATGAATTTTTGATGGGAAAATCAACAATATCAGGCATTGTCTGGTGTACCTGTTCCGAAATCTTGTCACGACTTCATCAAGTGGTCAAAGATGGAAGACTGGTTGCGGATTTCCAGAGGATTTGAGGAGCACTGCCAGTTTCCCAATTTCCCAAACCTGGACCACCGACACAGAATCTTTAACTTGCGCCTATCATGTGCACGACGACTGGTGGACTGAGCCTTTGGCATTCTTTGTGCCAAATAACAGGTCCTCCAGTCAACCATTCAGTTGAGTAAAGCTAACGTTAATAAGGACATTAAAGCATGTGTCATCCTACATAACTTCACCCGAATACATGATTGCTCCTCATCTGATGGTGCTGAAGTTATGTGTGCCAATGTGGGAATGCCTATTCCACATGTGATCCCTCCCCGTCGTCCGCTCTCTGGACTCAAAGTACGTGATGTGTTGACTAATTATTTTGTAACACCTCAGGGTGCTACTTACTGGCAAAAGAATGCTATATCTATGTTGTAATTATATTTTTTTGGGTTATTTAAAAGCTTGTTTGTTGTTGAAGTTTGTGTGTGCTTTCATTTTCATTGTGGCAAATGTTGAAATATTTTGTTGTCCAAGTTATGAATTAAATAACACACAAAACGCATAAAATTCTAACCTTTTATAAAGGCAAAACATAATTTAGGAAAAAAAACACTCATATGGCTTTTGCGGCCATACAAATTTGGCCAAACATTTTTTTGCATATTTCCTAAAACAAAAATTAAACAAAAAACATAAATTTGCATTAGCACAATAACACAACCACAATTTATAAATTCTCGTAGGTTGGTGATGAGGATGGCGGGAGTCTAGCTTCACTTTGTTGCTGGATTTGATGCCCAACTTGGAGCTCACCCTGTGTGGGAACATATTCTGGGCCAGGATAGGTGATGTGGCTAGGATCCTGGTGGTGACTATAGAAGTGGCCAGAAGGATATTGGAGATGATACTCCTGTGGATTTTGGTAGCCACTTGATTCATACCCCCCAATATGGCCATGTCGACCAAAGCCAGGCTGGGACCAGCCTAAAAACACTGGGTCTGATCAAGTGGCCATATTGGGCAGGTGGATTATAGGCTGCCATTGGGGCTTGTGGAGGCCAATGTTGGGTTGGGGGTGGATTGGGATGTAGTGAAGCACCCGTGGAGGAGGTGGCTCAGATTCTGATTGAGCCTGCACTTCTGGGTTTGAGGAGATTCTGAGCTGGTTACGGGGTGACAGCTGCAACTGCTCCAAAAACTAAAAACCTCATATGGGTTATTGGGGGGTGTGCAGGCATCAATCAGGATCTGAATGGATCCTCGCACATGCAGTCTGACCTCCCGGGGTAGTGGACGGAGGTACCGGGCCAGGCTGCGGGCATAGGCCTCCTCACCATCATCCTGGGCAGTCCTGGACAGATAATTTAATACCCCTGTATCGACATGCCTCCTTCTGTCAGAGACATGGATGGCTCTTCTTCTTAGTTGACCACGGAGGGGTATGACAGCAGGCTGGGGTGATACCTCAAGAGGCACAGTAGGGCTGCTGCTATTGCCCTGGTCCTCCTGTTGCGCTATATCCAGGCTGCATGATGCCAATGGTGGTGCTGGGTCTGGTGCTGGGGCTGGTGCTGGTGGAGGTTGTGGGATGCAGCTGGAAGGTTCAGAAGATGGGCCAGCCACCTCTTCACCTGGATCAGTAATGGCCTCCTAATCAGACCCTGTCTCCCTCTCAGTGAGATTGGACTGAGTTCTGTTTTTAAATGTGAAACAAAGAAAACATTGTACATATGACCCTAAACCTCATATGTGAAATGTTGTGTGATGTATGTACTTACGGTCTGTGATCCACAATGGGAGCCAGAAAGGACAGCCGGTCATAATAAATATATTTTCTCTTGGTCTGTGCTGCATCCCCACTCCTGGCCCGCTGCTGACGTTCCCGCCTATATTGGTCGCGGGTGCTGCGCCAGCGTCTCATAACATCTTCCACTGCAATGTGACACAATAATTTATTAGGACATTGCCCAATTTTGAGAGCACTTTAACATATATTTTACAGTGTCATGTGGCCTAGTAAGGTGTCTTTTAAACATCAGATACATTACACAGAATGGCCAAAACCTACACATATTATCATTTTATGGTCTAATGGGAAAACAGGTTATTTTGCGCATTAATATGATTTTTAATAAAGGATAGAACTTACTAATTTGTTGCTGGCTCTCACGTGGCCTGTCCTCATAATCAGTAAACATTTGGACACAGATCCTCCTCCATGCCGCCTCTTTTCAGGCCCGGTCAGAATAATGTGTGTCCCTCTGGTCCCACAGTTCTGGCCTCTCTTGGACCAGAACAATAAGCATTTCCACTTTGATGTATGTGGACATGATGGAGGCGTTGTTCCGGGATGTCTGGCATGCTTTATAACCTAATTAGCATGTCAAAGCTTCCTGATAATGGCTGAGTCCATTTCCTGTCACCTGGAGAAATCTTGCGTATTTCTCGCAAGTCACACATCTGATCCGTGTGTAATCCGTAGTTTTCTTGCCCCATAGACTTGTATTGGCGTATTACAGCCGTAATACGCTGACAATCGCAGCATGCTGCGATTTTCGCTGCCCCAAACATTAACATTGGTCCGAGTCCAATGCGTTGTTTTTGCACTTCGCATTCGTCTGTATTTCTCACTAGTGTGACTCCGGCCTAAGGGTAAGTTCCCACGATCCGGAATAGCAGCGTTTTAGATGCAGCTTTCCTATGCTGGGTCCAAAACGCTGCGTTCTAAGTTACAAGCACAGTGGATGGGATTTATAGAAATCCTATGCCCACTGTGCTTCTATTTAACGCTCTGTAAACTCACCCGTGGTGCAGGTTTTCAAGCCACATCATGTCAATTATCTGCAGCGGAGACACTAATCTCTGCTGCGTAGTCTCACCCATAGCCTTTCTTTAGATACAGTTCAATGAAGACGTGTGGATTTACCTGCATAATTAGAATACAGCGTTTTAGATGCAGCAAAAATACGCTGCGTCCAAAATGCTGCTACAGTATATCCTGATGTGGGCACATAGCCTAAGGGGTTTTTGTGGCAGAGCTTTTTTTTTCATTGGTACAATTTTGAAGCACACTTCAGTTTTATTACTTTTGAAGTTGTTTTGTGGGGGAGTGAAAGGTGACAAAAAACAATTTTTGGCATTGTTATTTGTTTTTAATGTTGTGACATTTTAGCAGTTCTGACTTGTATAAAGAGGTAGCTACGAATTAAGTTAATTTTTTGCTGTTTGTATCAGGTGATTATTTTACAATACAAATAAGAAAATAAGTTTTTTGTTTAAATGTTGGGGCGTTCTTTCAAATGTTTGAATGATTTATTGTACTTTTAAACTTACATTTTTCTTAAACTTTCTTTACCTATTTGTTTACTACTAGGGGACTTGAACTTGCAATTAAAGATGAGCGACTTTGCCTTTTTTAGGGTCGAGTCGGGTTTCATGAAACCCGACTTTCGCAAAAGTCGGGTCGAACGAAATCGGCCGACTATCGGGAAAAGTCGAGGGTCCGACTGAAACACGAAACCCAATGCAAGTCAATGGGGAAGCAAAGTCGGCAGGGAGTTGAGGACAGTAAACACACCTACAGTGCCCATTTCAATGCCAACTACATCAATTCTTATTACTTAAGCTTGGCAACCTTAATTAACTTTATAATAATAGTTACGCATTGAAAACTGGGGGTTATTTGGCTAAACTTGTGGGGGGGGGGTTGGGCTGGCTCCCGGTTTTTGTGTGCCCTGGGCCAAAGAGTGTCATTGGGCCCCTTTAACACATACCACAATTCATGATGCTCCGATATGGCACAGAAATATAGGTATAGTACAATGACAAATACAGTACAGACCAAAAGTTTGGACACACATTCTCATTCAACGATTTTTCTGTATTTTCATGGCTGTGAAAATTGTAGAATCACACTGAAGGCATCAAAACTATTAATTAACACATGTGGAATTATACATTACACTTTACAAAAAAGTGTGAAGCAACTGAAAATATGTCTTATATTCTAGGTTCTTCAAAGTAGCCACCTTTTGCTTTGATTACTGCTTTGCACGCAGAAAAGGTGAACGGGTGGACTCTACATGCCTAGTTCCCACCGTGAAGCATGGAGGAGGTGGTGTGATGGTGTGGGGGTGCTTTGCTGGTGACACTGTTGGGGATTTATTCAAAATTCAAAAAAAAAACAACAGTATACCACCTGTCCGACGCAGTCCATAGTAACGATTGTCCCACGACGATCCAGCTCTGCTACATCGCAATGACAGGCAGAGCCTGTCATCGCGACGCAGCACAGCTGATTACCTGGTTCCCCGGCGGTGACGTCATCGGACTGACTGCTTTACGGCCGGGATTACCCAGCAGTCACTGCAGTTATCGCGAGAAACTGCATGTGACCGCCGGGGAGAAGAGGATGGCGGCCATTAAGCAGTCCGGGATGTGACCGCCGGAGATCTTCTGCCAGGTAAGTGCCGCTGACTCCTGACAGACCCGACCGACGGACACTGACAGTGACAGACCCGACCGACGGACACTGACAGTGACAGTGACAAATCCGATTCCGGTATCCGATATGACGAAAATATCGAAACTAATTATCGAAAGGCCGATACAGCTAGTATCGGCCGATAGCCGATATTTGCATTATCGTATCGCTCAACACTATTTATGGCACATTATATGGGGACTATCATATACTGGAGCAGTATGTGGAGCTCATCATATACTGTATGGAACATTATATGGGACCAATATGGGGCTCATTATTCTGTATGGCGCACTATGTGGTGGCCATAATACTGTATGGAGGAATATACTGTCCGGTTTTGGAGCGATTGTAGATTTTAACATAGATATCAGTCATACCAAAGAGTATATGATGGGCCCCATGGATGATGCTCCAGTGTCTGATCTGCCCCATTTCGAATGCTCCAGTATATGATGGGCCCCATGGATGATGCTCCAGTGTCTGATCTGCCCCATTTCGAATGCTCCAGTATGTGATGGGCCCCATGGATGTTGCTCCAATTTCTTATGGGCTAAAATAATGCTCCATATATAATGGGCCCCATGTATAATTCTCCAGTGTGTAATGGGCCCCGTAAATGGTGCTCCAGTGTCTGATGTCCCCCATTTAGAATGCTCCAGTATATGATGGGCTCCATGGATGATGATCCAGTGTCTTATGGGCCAAAATCATGCTCCGTATATAATGGGCGCCATTATTAATGATCCCGTGTATAATGGGCCCTGTAAATGCTGCTCCAGTGTCTGATGTCCCCCATTTAGAATGCTCCAGTATATGATGGGCCCCATGGATGATGCTCCAGTGTCTTATGGGCCAAAATAATGCTCCATAATATAATGGGCCACATGTGTAATGCTCCAGTGTATAATGGGCCCCGTAAATGCTGCTCCAGTGTCTGATGTCCTCCATACAGAATGCTCCAGTGTATGATGGGCCCTATCTATGATGCTCAAGTGTATGCTGGGCCCCATATATAATTCTCCAGTGTATAATGCTCCCCATATATTGCTCGAAACATAAAAAAAAATGAAATACCTCTCCTCACAGTGCACTGCTGTACTCTGGACTCCTCAGCATCACCATCTTACAGCTCTCTGCACTTGGACTGTTTTGGCAGAGGACGTACAACAGACTTGACGTCATCGCGCTCTCTAACCTGAATGTCACTGTCAGGAAACGCGGAAGACGTGACATGCTGTGGAGCATGGAGAGGTAAGTATTGCAAGTGCTGGGGCCCTGAGCAAGCAGGGGGGGCCGACTCGTGGTCGAATGCACTGGAACAGGGCCCCTAATAGTACGCCGGTATGTCTGACGGCGAGTGGGCCCTCCCACCGCCAGAGACACTTTTTTGTACTATGAGGAGCCCTGTGCCAGTGCCGTCGCCCACGAGTCAGCCCCCCCACCTGCTCAGTGAACCGGCACCTGCTCGGGTGTGCCAGGTGCTGACGCTGGCCCTGGGGGGGGATTTGTAGGTTTTGTAGTCCGTCCACGCTTGCAAGTGCATGTTCTTTAAATGTCTAAGCATGCAACCGGTATTCAAATTTCTGAGATTTTTCCCTCGGCTAAAGGTCCTTCCGCACTTCTTACAGATAATCTTTGCCTCATCAACAGGATTTTGGCCAAAAAAGTGCCACACTGGACTCTTCCTACTATGTTATAAATTTTCAGGGTTTGCACGCTGTGCTAATTTGACCGTGTGGCCAAGCTGCCTTGCAACTATTTTTGTTTTTTTTAACACGTTTTTGGATTGCTACAGGCCTGCCAGATAACCGCAGCTGCGATGGCGATGCCTGCTGCTAATCCTCCTCTTCTGAGCTATTGCCAGTGGCACCCTCTTCCCCCAATGGATGCCAATCCGGGTCAACAACTGGGTCATCTATCACCTCCTCTTCAATTTCATCTGCACCTTCCTCTGTGTCACCGTGTAAGGTGGTATAGTATGTGGGAAGGGGCACCTGAGTTTCATCAGGGTCACATTCTGGCTCAGTAGACTGCGAGGGAAATGTAGTGTTCTGGGTGAATGTACCAGCAGAGTCATCTAGCAGTGGCAGTGCATCAGTGCACTCCATCTCTGATTCATGTTGGACTGGGGAATTCAGGATTTGACTTGATAACTCAGGCATGGTATGTGAAAAGAGCTCCATGGAGTAATCTGAAGTGTGGGCTGCCGCATCCTTCACTTTTGGTGTCGGTGAAGCACACAAGGAAAGGTGTTGTTCCTGACCAGGAGCCTGAACTGACGACTCAGTGCTTGCATTTTTTGAAACTTCAGAAGAGGAGGCGATAGAGCTGGAGGCTGTTTCTGCAATGTAAGCCAAAACCTGTTCCTGATGCTTCGGCTTTAAAAGTAGTTTACCTACTCCCAGTAAAGGGAGCCTTCCAGGCCTCCTGGAGCCAGATGATGACGCCGGCTCAACACCTCCTGCCTTAGGTGCTATTGTGCTTATGGCACTTCCAGCAGATGCACAACCACCACCATCAGTACTAGCTGGCCCCCCGCGCCCATGTCCGTGGCCTCTTCCACCATACTTCCTCATTTTTGTGAAAATGTACACAAAATACCAGCAGATTTATGTTACTGTATCATAAGCGTACAGCTGTATACAGTCTAGGGATAATTGTAAATCTCCGTATATATTTCAGGACTCACACACAGACGCTCACAGGCTCAGTATGGATTACGCAATAATATAAAAAGATGAAAAAGGCGAACTGTATCACCAGATACCAGGTATATCTAGTATGGTGAAAATATTGGAAATCTCCGTATATATTTCAGGAGGCAGACACTGACGCTCTCAGGCTCAGTATGGATTACACAAGAATAATAAAAATCAGATCTGCAAGAAATAATCACACATGTGGGGCAATGTTCGAGGTGTCAATGATGCACTTAGAGTGGTGGATGGAGGAGGACTTTCTGGCAAAAAGGGTACTGCACCAGATACCAGGTTTATACAGTATAGTTAAATTATTGGAAATCTCCGTATATATTTCAGGAGGCAGACACTGACACTCTCAGGCTCAGTATGGATTACACAATAATATAAAAAGATGAAAAAGGGGTACTGTATCAGCATATACGAGGTATATATAGTATAGTGGAAATATTCTAAAACTCTGATTATATTTCAGGAGGCAGACACTGACGCTCTCAGGCTCAGTATGGATTACACAATAATATAAAAAGATGAAAAAGGGGTACTGTATCACCAGATACCAGGTATATCTAGTATGGTGAAAATATTGGAAATCTCCATATATATTTCAGGAGGCAGACAATGACACTCACAGGCTCAGTATGGATTACACAAGAATATAATAAGAAGAAAAAGGGGTACTGTATCAGCCGATACCAGGTATATATAGTATAGTGAAAATATTCTAAATCTCCGTATATATTTCAGGAGGCAGACACTGACTCTCTCAGGCTCAGTATGGATTACACAATAATATAAAAGATGAAAAAGGGGTACTGTATCACCAGATACTCGGTATATCTAGTATGGTGAAAATATTGGAAATCTCCGTATATATTTCAGGAGGCAGACACTGACGCTCTCAGGCTCAGTATGGATCACACAAGAATATAGTAAGAAAAAAAGGGGTACTGTATCAGCAGATACCAGGTATATATAGTATAGTGAAAATATTCTAAATCTCCGTATATATTTCAGGGGGCAGACACTGATGCTCTCAGGCTCAATATGGATTACACAAGAATATAATAATAAGAAAAAGGGGTACTGTATCACCAGATACCAGGTATATCTAGTATGGTGAAAATATTGGAAATCTCCGTATATATTTCAGGAGGCAGACACTGACGCTCTCAGGCTCAGTATGGATTACACAAGAATATAAAAATCAGATCTGCAAGAAATAATCACACATGTGGGGCAATGTTCGAGGTGTCAATGATGCACTTAGAGTGGTGGATGGAGGAGGACTTTCTGGCAAAAAGGGTACTGCACCAGATACCAGGTTTATACAGTATAGTTAAATTATTGGAAATCTCCGTATATATTTCAGGAGGCAGACACTGACACTCTCAGGCTCAGTATGGCTTACACAATAATATAAAAAGATGAAAAAGGGGTACTGTATCACCAGATACCCGGTATATCTAGTATGGTGAAAATATTGGAAATCTCCGTATATATTTCAGGAGGCAGACACTGACGCTCTCAGGCTCAGTATGGATCACACAAGAATATCGTAAGAAAAAAAGGGGTACTGTATCAGCAGATACCAGGTATATATAGTATAGTGAAAATATTCTAAATCTCCGTATATATTTCAGGGGGCAGACACTGATGCTCTCAGGCTCAATATGGATTACACAAGAATATAATAATAAGAAATAGGGGTACTGTATCACCAGATACCAGGTATATCTAGTATGGTGAAAAATTGGAAATCTCCGTATATATTTCAGGAGTCAGACAAAAACTCTCACAGGCTCAATATGGATTACAAGAGAATATAAAAAGTAGAAAAAGGGAAATGTATCAGAAGCAGACAGCTGTATACAGCGTTGGGGTAATTTTAAATATCCGTATACATTTCCAGAGTCAGACAAAAACTCTCACAGGCTCAATATGGATTACTCGAGAATAGAGTTGAGCGATACTTTCCGATATCCTAAAGTATCGGAATCGGAATGGTATCGCCGATATCACTAAAATATCGGCGATACCCGATACCGATACCGGAAGTCCCATGTAAGTCTATGGGAACAAAATATCGCAACTAAAAAAAACCTTTATTTCCTTGTAAACACTAAATATACACACATAGAATACATATATATATATATACATGTCATTGTGACATATATATATACATATATGTATAGTTTATACACTTCTACATAGTAAAATATACTCTGATTCAATTGCCGGATAAAGCCGGCTTCAGTGAAAAGACAGAAGCACCCGACATGAAATGACACTTGGTGTACATAGGGTTAACCATGTCTTTTCATGTCCTTTGCTATCTAATTTGCACAAACAATTAAATCAGTCTATGTGTGCAAAATTTCACACCTGTAGGGGTTAATTAAAGGTGTAAATTCGTTGAAAAAAAACGGACTTTTTTGCTACGAATTTACACCTTTAATTAACCCCTACAGGTGTGAAATTTTGCACACATAGACTGATTTAATTGTTTGTGCAAATTAGATAGCAAAGGACATGAAAAGACATGGTTAACCCTATGTACACCAAGTGTCATTTCATGTCGGGTTCTGCATTTTCACAAAAGCCGGCAATTGAATTAGCGGCTATTATACTATGTAGAAGTGTATGAACTACAAATATAAATATATATATATATGTGTCACAAATTCAATGACATGTATATATATATAATATATAATATATATATATATGAGGTGTAAAATTGCTGAAAAAAAATGCGTGGGCTCCCGCCCTATTTTCGCAACCAGACAGACAAAGCCAGTGAGTGGGGGCAGATAATAATAGCCCAGAGAGGGACCATTTTTTTTGGCCCCCCCCGGCTACTTAACATCTGCCCCCAGACACCCCAGAAAGGCAAATCTCTAATTAGATTTGCCCTTTCTGGCACTTTGCCCGTCTATTCCCATTGCCCTGTAGCGGTGGCGAATGGGTTTAATAAGGGGTTAAAATGACCTTGCAATTGAAAGGTCACTTTAAGCCAGGTTAATAATTGAGAGCTGTCAATTAGACAACTATCAATTATTAATCCTATTGTATGAAAGAAAAATCAAACACACACACTTTAATAAAAAAGAAGTTTAATGAAATAATCACACAGTTTTTGACCATATTTTATTTACCTGCTAAAACCATTTCCTGTAATAAAAATAAAATAATAAAGCAAAATTATTCTTACCAATCCGATGCACAGTCAGGTCCCACGGTGTAATCCTTCAGAAAGGGTTAATGTTTACTGCAGGGACCGCAGCTAATGCTGCAGCCTCACAGTAAACCCCAAATGAATGAGTTCCTCTCCTGGCTGACAGGAGAGTAAAGGCTGGGTGTCACATAACGATACACCAGCGATCCCGACAACGATATGCACTTGTCAGGATCGCTGGTGTATCGCTACATGATCGCTGCTGAGCTGCCAAACAGGCAGCTCAGGCAGCGATCTGGGACAGCGACACTGCGGGTAACATCGCTTAAGGGCCCGTCTCACATAGCGATATCGCTACCGAGATCGCTGCTGAGTCACAAGTTTTGTGACGCAGCAGCAAGCTCACCAGCGATATCGCTGTGTGTGACATTCAGCGACGATCAGCCCCCCTGCCGGGTATCGCTGATCGTCGCAGAAATGTCAGGACCTTTTTTTGATCGCTGGTTTCCCTCTGACAGGCACGCATCGCTGCGTGTGACAGGCGGGAGACCAGCGATCCGCTGGTAACCAAGGTACACAGCGGGTTTCCAGGCACCGCGCAGCGCTTGGAAACCCGCTGTGTACCTTGGATACCAGCTCCCTGCATCAGGGTGCTGGTATCCAAGGTACACAGCGGGTTTCTAGGCACAGCCCCGCGCCTGGAAACCCGCTGTGTACCTTGGTTACCAGCGGATCGCTGGTCTCCCGCCTGTCACACGCAGCGATGCGTGCCTGTCAGCGGGAAACCAGCGATCAAAAAAAGGTCCTGACATTTCAGCGACGATCAGCGATACCCGGCAGGGGGGCTGATCGTCGCTGAATGTCACACACAGCGATATCGCTGGTGAGCTCGCTGCTGCGTCACAAAACTAGTGACTCAGCAGCGATCTCGGTAGCGATATCGCTATGTGAGACGGCCCTTAAGTGGAAAGCTTAATTGATTGCTTTCCACTTTCACTTCAGGTCAGCCAGGGACACAATCAGTGACGTCAGAGGGAACTGATTAACAAAAATAGGGGTTCCCTTCGAAAAAAAAATGGCGTGGGGTCCCCCCTATTTTTGTTAACCAGCCAGATGAAGCAGACCGCTGAGGCCTGGATTTTCAGGCTGTTAAGGAGCCAAGATCCATGGACCTTGCCAGCCTGATAATACTAGGCCACAGCAGTCTGCATATCTTGGCTGATTAACAAAAAAGGGGATCCCCTCGAAAAAAATTGCCGTGGGGTCCCCCCTATTTTTGTTACCAGCCAGATGAAGCAGCCCGCTGAGGCCTGGATTTTCAGGCTGTTAAGGAGCCAAGATCCATGGACCTTGCCAGCCTGATAATACTAGGCCACAGCAGTCTGCATATCTTGGCTGATTAACAAAAATAGGGGATCCCCTCGAAAAAAATTGGCGTGGGGTCCCCCCTATTTTTGTTAACCAGCCAGATGAAGCAGACCGCTGAGGCCTGGATTTTCAGGCTGTTAAGGAGCCAAGATCCATGGACCTTTGCCAGCCTGATAATACCAGGCCACAGCAGTCTGCATATCTTGGCTGATTAACAAAAATAGGGGATCCCCTCGAAAAAAATTGGCATGGGGTCCCCCCTATTTTTGTTAACCAGCCAGATGAAGCAGACCGCTGAGGCCTGGTTTTTCAGGCTGGTAAGGATCCAATATCCATGGACCTTGCAAGCCTGATAATACCAGGCCACAGCAGTCTGCTTAGCTTGGCTGGTTAACAAAAATAGGGGATCCCCTCGAAAAAAAAACGGCGTGGGGATCCCCCCTATTTTTGTTAACCAGCCAAGTAAAATGCAGACTGCTGCTGCCTGGTATTAAAAGACTGTCAAGGCCCATGGATTTTGGCCCTCAACAGCCTGATAATACCAGGCTACAGCAGCCCCACATTTGGCGCATCAAAAGATGTGCCAATTGTGGCACTTTACCCGGCTCTTCCCACTTGCCCTGTAGCGGTGGCAAGCGGGGTAATAAGGGGTTATTGTCACCGTTGATTGCACGGTGACAATAAGCCCGGTTAATAATGGAGAGGTGTCAATAAGACACCGATCCATTATTAATCCCAAAGTTATTAAATGCATAAAAAAAAGACACAGCAAGAAAAAAGTCTTTTAATGAAATAAAAGAGACAACACAGTTTTCATTTTTTTATTACTCTCTCATTCCTGCGACGCCATCGATCTCCTGTAAAAAAAGAAAAAAAACAAACCAACAGTATACCACCTGTCCGACGCAGTCCATAACGATAGTCCCACGACGATCCAGCTCTGCTACATCGCAATGACAGGCAGAGCCTGTCATTGCAACGCAGCACAGCTGATTACCTGCTTCCCCGGCGGTGACGTCATCGGACTGACTGCTTTACGGCCGGGATTACCCAGCAGTCACTGCAGTTATCGCGAGAAACTGCATGTGACCGCCGGGAAAGAAGATGGCGGCCATGAAGCAGTCCAGGACGTGACCGCCGGAGATCTTCTGCCAGGTAAGTGCCGCTGACTCCTGACAGACCCGACCGACGGACACTGACAGTGACAGTGACAATCCCGATTCCGGTATCCGATAAGACGAAAATATCGGAACTCGGAATCGGAATTCCGATACAGCTAATATCGGCCGATACCCGATATTTGCAGTATCGGAATGCTCAACCCTACTCGAGAATATAAAAAGTAGAAAAAAGGGAAATGTATCAGAAGCGTACAGCTGTATGCAGTGTTGGGGTAATTTTAAATATCCGTATATATTTCCAGAGTCAGACAAAAACTCTCACAGGCTCAGTATGGATTACACCAGAATATAAAAAGTAGAAAAAGTGTACTGCATCAGAAGCGTACAGCTGTATACAGCGTTGGGGTAATTTTAAATATCCGTATATATTTCCAGAGTCAGACAAAGACTCTCACAGGCTCAGTATGGATTACACCAGAATATAAAAAGTTGACAAAGTGTACTGTATCAGAAGCGTACAGCTGTATACAGTGTTCGGGTAAGTTTAAATGTTCATATATATTTCAGTCTCAGTAAGCCAGTCCAGACTATCCGCTACAGGAAACTAGATGGATACAAGAACACACTGAAAGTAGAGTGATTGCAGAAATTTGGGAATTCCTAATCACGGTAAAACCTCCCGGTAGAATTCTCAGAGGTGATGCTGACCCTCAATTACTTTATCTGTGGAGACAGTGAAAACGGTTCTTTGTGAAGAAAGGGTTGCTGTATCGCAGTAGAGTAGATCCCATCACCGTTATTCATCTCCATCAAATTGTAATGCCAAGGAGAGATGTAGACATGGTCCTCACTGCCTATAATGATCAGTCTGGTCACTTTGGAGTGCAAAAGACAGAAGCCACAGGCCGTAGGCAATTCTATTGGATTTACATGAGAGGAGACATTGAAAAATGTTGCCAGGAATGTCACACGTCTGTGACTAGCAAAACTGTGAAAGCTGATCAGAAAGCAACACTGCATCCGATTGTGAGTCGACGTCCATTAGAAATGGTAGCCATTGATCATCTGAAGGTAGAGACCAGCAGGACAGGCCATAGCTACGTCTTAACCATCATCGATCAGTTAACCAAATTTGTAGTGGCTGTCCCTTTGAAGGATTTAACTGCCCAGACTCAACAGCGGTGAAGCAGGAAGAGGTAAGTATTGCAAGTGCTGGGGCCCTCCCTGAGCAAGCAGGGGGGCCGACTCATGGTCGAAGGCACTGGCACAGGGCCACTCATAGTACGCCGGTGTGTCTGACGGCGAATGGGCCCTCCCACCATCCGAGACACTTTTTTGTACTATGAGGGACCTTGTGCCAGTGCCGTCGCGCCAGAGTGGGACCCCCACCTGCTCAGGGCACCGGCACTTGCCCGGATGCGCCAGGTGGTGACCCCGCCCTGGGGGGGACAGCCCAGATAGGGAGGTGGCAAAAATGGCATATGTTGAGGAGTAGGCTGGACGTTCAGCAGCTGCAAATGGAGGAATTGGAGAAGTCAGAGGAAGAGGAGGACAAAGCGAGCCATTTTGCTGGAAACCTATGTGTCATCAGGGGAAGATGGGACAAAATCCTTTGAAACCCATGCATGGTTCATTTTAATGAAGGTTAGATCATCAACATTTTGTGTCGACAGCCGGGTCCTTCTTTCTGTCAGGATTGATCCAGCAGCACTGAAGACTCTTTCTGATAGCACACTACCAGCAGGGAAAGCGAGCTCCTGTAAGTCATATTGTGCCAATTCAGGCCTGGTGTCCAGTTTACAGGCCCAGTAGTCAAAGGGGAATGACCTGTGAGGGAGAACATCGATAGGGGAGGAGAAGTAATTTTTTACCATAGTTGACAGCTGCTTTCCCCTGTCAGTTGCAATAGATTCAGTATTACCAGGCGTGTAAGCGGTCCTCGAGAAATCAGTCCACAACATGGTCATGAAACCCCTGTCTCCAACGCCACTTTGGCTGTGTGCACCACGAACACCTCTTCCATTTGGCATAGAACGGCTCGTCGTAGAACCTGCACCACTGCTGTTTGCTGGGAATGCCTCTAACAAATGGTTTACCAGAGTTGCTTGTTTGTTCGCCAGTATTATCTCTAGGTTCTCCTGTGGCATAATGTTCTGTAATTTGCCTTTATAGCGTGAATCGAGGATACTGGCCAACCAGTAGTAGTCATCCTTCATAATTTTGGCAATGTGGGCATCCCTTTTTAGGATCCTCAAGGCATAATCACACATGTGGGCCAATGTTCCAGGTGTCAATGATGCACTGCCAGTGGTGGGTGGAGGAGCACTTTCTGCCAAATCCACATCCCTCCAGTCACGCACAAACCCTGTACCTGACCTTGGCAAGCCAACATTTTCTCTTGCCCCCTGAGAAGCATCCTCCTCCCCAAAATAATCATCCCCCTCATCCTCCTCCTCCTCTTCCTCTTCTTCCTCCACCTCGTCCAGGACAGTTCCCTGAGCAGACAATGGCTGACTGTCGTCAAGGCTTCCCTCCTCCTCTTCCTACTCTTCCTTCTCCGCTGCAGACGCCTGATCCTTAATGTGCGTCAAAGTTTTTCATGAGCAGACGCATAAGTGGGATGCTCATGCTTATGATTGCGTCATCTGCGCTTACCAGCCATGAGCATTCCTCAAAACACTGAAGGACTTTACAGAGGTCTTTCAGCTTTGACCACTGCACACCCGACAACTCCATGTCTGCCCTCAAACTGCCTGCACATGTATCCTCCCATAAATACATTACAGCCTGCCTCTGTTCGCACAGCCTCTCAACTATGTGCATGGTGGAGTTCCATCTTGTTAAAACGTCTATGATTAGGTGGTGTTGGGGAGGTGGAGTGATCGCTGCAGCCTCTGCATACGACTGGAGTCTACGGGAGAGCGACGGATGTGCGAGCACAGTCTTCGCACTTTATGGAGCAGGGCTGTTAACTCCGGATAATTATTTAAGAAGCACTGCACCACCAGGTTCAATGTGTGAGCCAGGCAAGGTATGTGTCTGAGTTTTACCAGGGCTATGTGTTGTGAATGTGTTAGAAATGAATTCTGAGCAGAAGCTCCCTCTGGTGGTTACAAACAGTACTGAACCATTCAATGAAGATTGGCAATCAGGAGTTACAGACTGGTCTTTTATAAGGGAGGTTCCCTCCCATCATGGTTGCCGGTGATCATTTGTTCTTGTCTCAACTGTGGTTCCTGGTTCACTTGGAAGCTTGCTGAGTCTTGCCTCTTCTCCTGCTCTCAGATAAGATATTTTCTGTTTTTATTTTTGTGCTTGCTTTTTGCATTGTTCCCTGCACTTCTGTGGAGGTCAGCCAGGTCCCCTCCGGGACTTGTGCTCCTCTCAGTTTATCTGAGCCACTGTTATTTGTTCATTTGCCTTTTCCAGTTTTTTTAGTGGCTGCAGCTTAGTTCTGTTACACCAGAGAACTAATTTAGGTGGTAGAGGTCGTGTGATCTCAGGTGTTTTTGCAATTAGTAGAGTTGGTATTTTTTTGGGGGGTTTTTGGATTGCAGTAAGTGTCCTTCCTGTCCTTTTTCTTTCTGGACAGATTGGGCCCCAGCGTTTGCTCTTGCTATTTTCTGTCTGTGTCTGTGTTTCCTCTTGTCTGGCCGCCGTTGCGTGTTTGGGGGCTTCCTATGTTCGTTGGGGATCTGCTCCGGGCAGATAGCTTTCCTCTTCTATCTTTAGGTGTAGTTAACCTCTCAGGCTGTGACGAGGCGTCTAGGACCAACGTGGGGATGCTCCACGGCTGCCTTTAGTTGTGGTGGTTAGTCAGGGTACTGCAATCCAGTAGATTCCAACCTCTCTGGTGTATTGCCATTTTTGCCTGCTCTCCTCAGCTACCAAATCATAACAGTATCACCGGCCAAACTGAAAATTATATGGTACGCAACAGAAGGGAAAAATAGTAAAAGGAAAAAGAAAAAGGGAAGTTGTCAGAAATTTTTTTTCTCTGTTTGTTGCATTTTTTCCCTCTTTTTTCTCTGGGTGCTGAGGGGGAATTTTTTTTCTCTCAATGGAGTTTGCACAGTTGTCTGGCCGTGTGGATCAGCTTGCCACTGAAGTTCGGAGTATTGCTACCTATCTTGCAGGGTTGCCAGTTGTGGAACCTAGGATCCCCATGCCAGATTTATTTTTGGGGGATCGAGCTAAATTTCTGAATTTCAAAAATAACTGTAAGTTGTTTTTTGCCTTAAAATCTAAGTCCCAGGGAACGCAGCACAGCAGGTTCAAATTGTCATCTCTCTCCTGCGCGGTGATCCTCAGGATTGGGCTTTTTCCCTGACACCTGGGGACCCTGTTTGAGTAATGTTGATGCATTTTTTCTGGCTCTGGGGTTATTGTACGATGAACCTAATGTCACTGCTCAAACTGAAAAAACCTTGTTGGCTTAAATCAGGGGCTTGAGGACGCTGAGTTGTACTGTCAGAAATTCCGAAAGTGGGCAGTCCCTGACCAAATGGAATGACGATGCTTTGGCAGCCCTTTTTCGGAAGGGTCTGTCAGAGAATGTAAAAGATGTTATGGTGGGTTTCCCTGCTCCCTCTGGTCTCAATGGTTCTATGTCATTAGCGATTCAAATTGACAGACGTTTGCATGAGCGTACAGGTATGAGTGGAATAGTGTTGCCTTGTGAACCGGCTTCTGAACCCATGCAGTGTGATAGAGTGGCTTCTGGGCACAGCGTCATGAGTTTTGAAAACGCAATGGGTTATGTTTCTACTGTGGTGACGCCTCTCATGCTATTTCAGTCTGCCCTAAGCGGGGAAGTCGTTTTGCACGCTTAGTTGTCTTGGGTAGTGTTCAGACTAAATTTCTGTTGACTGTTACCCTGATTTGCTCCCTGTCCACATTTTCTGCTCAGGCTTTTGTTGATTCGGGAGCAGCTATTAACCTGATGGATTTTGATTTTGCTAAACGTTGTGGGTTTCCCTTGATACCCCTACGAAAGTCTATTCCCCTACTGGGGATTGATTCTACCCCTTTGGCTGAGAATAAACCCCAGTTCTCTACTCAGGTGATAATGAGGGTTGAACCTGATCATCAGGAGAGTTGCAAATTTTGGTGCTGAAATAATCTGCATGACATTATTGTACTAGGTTTCCCTTGGTTACAGTCTCATAATCCTGTTTTGGATTGGAAATCTGTGTCTGTAACCAGTTGGGGCTGCCAATGTGTTAATGCCAACACTCCTGTTTTTTCTGCCTCTCCCCAGGCTCAGAATATTCCTGACTTTTTGACTGTTTTTTTCTGATGTGTTTAGAGAAAGTAAATCTGCATCCTTGCCCCCCCATAGGAGCTATGACTGCCCTATTGAATTAGTGTCTGGTCGTAAATTCCCTAAAGGTCGCCTTTTAACTTGTCTGTACCTGAACATGACGCTATGGCGGTCTTATATCAAGGAGTCATGGAGAAGGGTCATATCAGACCATCCTCTTCACCCTTGGGTGCCGTTTTTTTCTTTGTGGCCAAAAAGGATGGTTCATTAAGGCCGTGTATTGATTATAGTCTCTTGAACAATATCACTGTGAAATATCAATATCCGTTACCCTTGATTTCTGACCTGTTTTCCAGGGTGAAAAGTGCTACTTGGTTTACCAAGCTTGACCTCAGGGGGGCGTATAACCTTATTCGCATTAAGCACGGGGATGAATGGAAGACGGCGTTTAATACCCCAGAGGGGCATTTTTAGTACCTAGTGATGCCCTTTGGGCTCACTAATGCTCCTTCCGTCTTCCAGTCCTTCATGAATGACATTTTCAGGGATTTGTGGATAAATTTCTGATTGTTTATTTGGATGATATCTTGATTTTTTTCCAATGACTGGGACTCTCATGTGAAACATGTTCGGACTGTGTTCCAGATTTTGAGAGAGAATGCTCTGTATGTGAAGGATCAAAGTGTCTTTTTGGCGTACAGAGGATCTCATTTCTGGGATTCATTTTGTCCCCATCTGTTAATTGAAATGGACTCGGTCAAGGTTCAGGCCATCTGTGATTGGGTCCAACCTACTTCATTAAAGGCTCTTCAGAGATTCTTGGGTTTTGCCAATTTTTTCGTAAAATTTATTGGTAATTTCTCTGTTATTGTTAAACCATGACTAATTTGACCAAAAAGGGTTCTGATGTGGTGAATTGGCCTCCTGAGGCAGTCTCTGCGTTACAGGAACTTAAGCAGAGATTCACTTCTGCTCCTGTTCTACGGCAGCCTGATGTTTCTCTGCCATTTCAGGTGGAGATTGATGCCTCTGAAATTGGGGCAGGTGCCGTTTTGTCCCAAAGAGATCCAGAGACCTCTAAAAGTAACCCTTGTGCTTTTTTCTCTCGAAAATGTTCTCCAACTGAACGTACTTAACATGGGTAATCGGGAGTTATTGCCATGAAGTGGATTTTTGAAGAGTGGTAGACATTGGCTGGAGGAGCCAAACATCAGGTGGTGGTCCTCACGGACCATAAGAATCTGGTTTTATCTGGAATCAGCCAAGCGACTTAATCCTAGACAGGCCAGGTGGGCCTTGTTTTTCACACGTTTTTAATTTTGTGGTTTCCTTTCTTCCTGGCACTAAGAATGTTAAGGCGGAAAGCCCTCTCGAGGAGTTTCCTTGCGGACTCTCCTGATTTATCTGATCCTGCTGTTATTTTGAAAGAGGGTGTAGTTCTTTTCGCCATCTCGCCCAATTTGAACTGGCTCTGGAAGGGTGTCAGGAGGATAAACCCGAGCGCTGCCCTATTGGGAAATGTTTGTCCCAGACCGGTGGAAAAAGAGTGTGATGTCTGAGATTCATTGTTCCGCGTTGGCCGGTCATCCCGGAATTTTTGGTACCAGAGACTTGGTTAGTCGGTCCTTTTGGTGGCCTACTTTGTCTCGTGACGTCAGGGAATTTGTGCAGTCCTGCGGGACTTGCTCTCGCTCCAAGCCTTGCTCTCGCTCTAGTGGTTGTTGATGCCATTGCCTGTGCCCAAGAGACCATGGACCCATATCTCTATGGATTTCATTTCCGACCTCCCTGTTTTTTCAGAGAATGACCA
Source organism: Oophaga sylvatica (assembly GCA_033576555.1). Taxonomy (NCBI): domain Eukaryota; kingdom Metazoa; phylum Chordata; class Amphibia; order Anura; family Dendrobatidae; genus Oophaga; species Oophaga sylvatica. Next base: position 103,465,278 of record JARQOD010000006.1, read on the forward strand.
TTATCTGGGTGATTTGTGATAGGTTTTCCAAAATGATACATTTTTGTGCCATTACCTAAGTTGTCTTCCTCCTCCGAATTGATGCCTTTGTTTCTTCAGCACGTGGTTCGGTTACACGGCATTCCTGAGAACATTGTGTCTGACAGAGGAGTCCATTTGTTTCCAGATTTTGGAGGACTTTTTGTTCTAAACTTGGTGTTCAATTGTCTTTTCCTCGGCTTTTCATCCTCAGACCAATGGACAAACTGAGAAACAAACCAGACATTGGAGACTTATCTGAGATGCTTTGTGTCTGCTGATCAAGATGACTGGGTCTCTTTTTTGCCTTTGGCTGAGTTTGCTCTTAATAATAGGGCTAGCTCTGCCACTTGATGTCTCCAATTTTCTGCAATTTGGGTTTCACCCTCGATTTTCTTCGGGACAGACGGAAGCTTCTGTCTGTCCAGGTGTTGACTCTGTTGTGGAGCGTATGCAGCAGATTTGGGACCAGGTAGTGGAGAGGTTGTCCCTCTCTCAGGAGGGGTCCCAGCGGTTTGCCAACCGGCATAGGACTGATGGTCCTCGGTTTGAAGGGGGGGACTTGGTCTGGTTGTCCTCAAGAAATATCCCCATGAGAGTTGCATCTCCTAAGTTAAGCCTAGGTTCATTGGACCTTATAAGATCATGGAGATTCTTAATCCTGTTTCCTTTCGTTTACTTCTTCCAGGGAAATTTAAGATCCATAACGTGTTCCACAAGTCCTTATTGTTCTTGTCTCAACTGTGGTTCCTGGTTCACTTGGAAGCTTGCTGTGTCTTGCCTCTTCTCCTGCTCTCAGATAAGATATTTTCTGTTTTTATTTTTATGCTTGCTTTTTGCATTGCTCCCTGCACTTCTGTGGAGGTCAGCCAGGTCCCCTCCGGGCGCTTGTGCTCCTCTCAGTTTATCTGAGCCAAACTGTTATTTGCTCATTTGCCTTTTCCAGTTTTTTCAGTGGCTGCGGCTTATTTTGTTACACCAGAGAACTAATTTAGGTGGTAGAGGTCGTGTGATCTCAGGTGTTTTTGCAATTAGTAGAGTTGGTATTTTTTTGGGGTTTTTTGGATTGCAGTAAGTGTCCTTCCTGTCATTTTTCTTTCTGGGCAGATTGGGCCCCAGCGTTTGCTCTTGCTATTTTCTGTCTGTGTCTGTGTTTCCTCTTGTCTGGCCGCCGTTGCGTGTTTGGGGGTTTCCTATGTTCGTGGGGATCTGCTCTGGGGCAGATAGCTTTCCTCTTTCTATCTTTAGTGTAGTTAACCTCTCAGGCTGTGACGAGGCGTCTAGGACCAACGTGGGACGCTCCACGGCTGCCTTTAGTGTGGTGGTTAGTCAGGGTACTGCAATCCAGTAGATTCCAACCTCTTTGGTTATTGCCGTTTTTGCCTGCTCCTCCTCAGCTACCAAATCATAAAGCTATGGCCGCCACAAATTACGGCCGTTATCACTGACTACCTTGCCTGGGTCAATATGTTTACTGCCCAGCCATGACACAGTTTCTCGCTGCAATAGTCGGCCAGTACCTCGGGCGGTTGTGTCTGTTGTCGCCCAAAGACACCCTTTCTAAAAACAGCCTGCTGACGCTTACCACTAGCTGGGTAGGTCTAGCGTGGGACCCGCGTAGGCCATGAGGTCTCTGAACTCTGCGCTTTCAAACAAACAGAAGGGCATAAACTCTAATGGCTCAGTAGACTGCGAGGGCAATGTTTGTGCTCTGATGGAATTTACCAGCAGAATCATATAGAAGTGGCTGTGCATCATTGCACTCCATGTCAGATTCATCTTGGACTGGGGAATTCAGAATTTGATACCCAGGTATGGAATGTGAAAAGAGCTCCATGGAGTAAACTGAAGTGTGGCCTGCCGCATTCTTCACTTTTGGTGGGGGTGAAGGACACAAGGAAAGGTATTGTTCCTGACCAGGAGCCTGCACTGACGACTCAGTGCTTGCATTTTTGAAACTTCAGAAGAGGAGGCGATAGAGTTTGGAGGCTGTTTCGGCAATGTAACCAAAACCTGTTCCTGATGCTCCGGCTTTAAAAGCGGTTTACGTAGTCCCAGAAAAGGAGCCATGCAGGCCTTCTGGAGCCAGACATGACGCAGGCTCAACCCTCCGGCTTAGGTGCTTTTGTGATTTTGGCACTACCAGAGATGCACCACCACCCCACTAATAGTACCAGGTGGCCCCCCAACCCCACGTCCTCTTCCACAATACTTCCTCATGTTTCTGAAAAAATACCCAAAATACCAAGATGTAGGTCTGTATCAGCAGCGACAGCTGATCGAGAAGGTGAAAAATTTTAATCTCCATATATATTTGCGGAGTAACAGACACAGACTCTCACAGGCTCAGTATGGATTACACCAGAATAAAAAAAGAAAAAAAGTGTGCTGTTAGAACAACATCCTTTTTTTTTTTCAGTGCTGGGGTAATTTTAAAATCTCCGTATATATTTCAGGAGTAACACCACGCTCTCAGCTCAGTATGGATTACCCCACAATATGAAAAAGCATAAAAAGTGTACATTTTCAGTGCTACAGCTGTATACAGTATTGGGATAATTGAAATCTCCGTACATATTTGAGGAGTAACCACCGCTCACCCTCAGTAGGATTAAACCAAATATAAAAGCAGAAAAAAAGTATGTACAGTACGAAAAGCTTATACAGTGTTGGGGCAATTTAATTTCCTATATATTTAGGATTTAAAACACACGTCAAAGCTCAGTATGATTACACCACAATATGAAAAGCAGAAAAAAGACTGTATCATACGTACAGCAATACAGTGTTGGGGTAATTTTAAATCTCCCTAAATTTTAGGAGCAACACACACGCCACAGGCTCGTATGGGGTACACCACAATATAAAAAACAGAAAAAATGTACGTATCAGTAGCGTACAGCTGTTTAAAAGTGTTGGGGGAATTTTGAATCGTATATTTGAGGGGTAACACACACCTTCACAGGTCAGTATGGATTAACCACAATATGAAAAACAGAAAAAGTGTCTGTATAGTAACGACAGTTTATGTGTTGGGGGAATTTTGAAACCGTATATATTTCAGGAGTAACACTCACACTCCCCCAAAGGGCCCGTATGGATTACACCACAAAATAAAGCGAAAAGTGTACTAATCAGTAGTGTACAGCTGTATAAGTTTAGGGTAATTTTTAATCTCTGTATATATTTTGGGTAACACCACCTACGGCCAGTTTGATTACACCACAAAAATGAAAAGCAAAAAATTACTGTATGAGTACGCACACTGTATACAGTGTTGGGGTAATTTTAAATCTCCCTATATATTTTAGGAGCAACACACAAAGCTCACAGGCTCTTTTGGGGGTACACCACAATATGAAAGCAGAAAAATGTCTGTATCGTGTTACAGCTGTATCAGGGGGGTAATTTTTAAACTCTGTAATATTTGAGGGTAACACACAGCCACAGGCCGTAAGGGTTATACCACAATAAAAAAGCAAAAAAAGTCTACTGTATGAGTATGTAAAAGCTTTACGTGTTGGGGGAATTTTTTAATCTCTGATATATTTGGGGTAACACACACGCTCACAGGGTCAGTATGGATTTTACCACAAATGAAAAGAAAAAAGTTGTACTGTAAGTAAGTACAGCTGTATACAGTGTTTGGGGGGAATTTGAAAACTC
>JARQOD010000006.1:103469061-103522687 GCA_033576555.1 Oophaga sylvatica
AAAAAAAGGTCCTGACATTTCAGCGACGATCAGCGATACCCGGCAGGGGGGCTGATCGTCGCTGAATGTCACACACAGCGATATCGCTGGTGAGCTCGCTGCTGCGTCACAAAACTAGTGACTCAGCAGCGATCTCGGTAGCGATATCGCTATGTGAGACGGGCCCTTAAGTGGAAAGCTTAATTGATTGCTTTCCACTTTCACTTCAGGTCAGCCAGGGACACAATCAGTGACGTCAGAGGGAACTGATTAACAAAAATAGGGGTTCCCTTCGAAAAAAAAATGGCGTGGGGTCCCCCCTATTTTTGTTAACCAGCCAGATGAAGCAGACCGCTGAGGCCTGGATTTTCAGGCTGTTAAGGAGCCAAGATCTATGGACCTTGCCAGCCTGATAATACTAGGCCACAGCAGTCTGCATATCTTGGCTGATTAACAAAAATAGGGGATCCCCTCGAAAAAAATTGGCGTGGGGTCCCCCCTATTTTTGTTCCCCAGCCAGATGAAGCAGCCCGCTGAGGCCTGGATTTTCAGGCTGTTAAGGAGCCAAGATCCATGGACCTTGCCAGCCTGATAATACTAGGCCACAGCAGTCTGCATATCTTGGCTGATTAACAAAAATAGGGATCCCCTCGAAAAAAATTGGCGTGGGGTCCCCCCTATTTTTGTTAACCAGCCAGATGAAGCAGACCGCTGAGGCCTGGATTTTCAGGCTGTTAAGGAGCCAAGATCCATGGACCTTGCCAGCCTGATAATACCAGGCCACAGCAGTCTGCATATCTTGGCTGATTAACAAAAATAGGGGATCCCCTCGAAAAAAATTGGCATGGGGTCCCCCCTATTTTTGTTAACCAGCCAGATGAAGCAGACCGCTGAGGCCTGGTTTTTCAGGCTGGTAAGGATCCAATATCCATGGACCTTGCAAGCCTGATAATACCAGGCCACAGCAGTCTGCTTAGCTTGGCTGGTTAACAAAAATAGGGGATCCCCTCGAAAAAAAAACGGCGTGGGGATCCCCCCTATTTTTGTTAACCAGCCAAGTAAAATGCAGACTGCTGCGGCCTGGTATTAAAAGACTGTCAAGGCCCATGGATTTTGGCCCTCAACAGCCTGATAATACCAGGCTACAGCAGCCCCACATTTGGCGCATCAAAAGATGTGCCAATTGTGGCACTTTACCCGGCTCTTCCCACTTGCCCTGTAGCGGTGGCAAGCGGGGTAATAAGGGGTTATTGTCACCGTTGATTGCACGGTGACAATAAGCCCGGTTAATAATGGAGAGGTGTCAATAAGACACCGATCCATTATTAATCCCAAAGTTATTAAATGCATAAAAAAAGACACAGCAAGAAAAAAGTCTTTTAATGAAATAAAAGAGACAACACAGTTTTCATTTTTTTTATTACTCTCTCATTCCTGCGACGCCATCGATCTCCTGTAAAAAAAAAAAAAAACAAACCAACAGTATACCACCTGTCCGACGCAGTCCATAACGATAGTCCCACGACGATCCAGCTCTGCTACATCGCAATGACAGGCAGAGCCTGTCATTGCAACGCAGCACAGCTGATTACCTGGTTCCCCGGCGGTGACGTCATCGGACTGACTGCTTTACGGCCGGGATTACCCAGCAGTCACTGCAGTTATCGCGAGAAACTGCATGTGACCGCCGGGGAAAGAAGATGGCGGCCATGAAGCAGTCCAGGACGTGACCGCCGGAGATCTTCTGCCAGGTAAGTGCCGCTGACTCCTGACAGACCCGACCGACGGACACTGACAGTGACAGTGACAATCCCGATTCCGGTATCCGATAAGACGAAAATATCGGAACTCGGAATCGGAATTCCGATACAGCTAATATCGGCCGATACCCGATATTTGCAGTATCGGAATGCTCAACCCTACTCGAGAATATAAAAAGTAGAAAAAAGGGAAATGTATCAGAAGCGTACAGCTGTATGCAGTGTTGGGGTAATTTTAAATATCCGTATATATTTCCAGAGTCAGACAAAAACTCTCACAGGCTCAGTATGGATTACACCAGAATATAAAAAGTAGAAAAAGTGTACTGCATCAGAAGCGTACAGCTGTATACAGCGTTGGGGTAATTTTAAATATCCGTATATATTTCCAGAGTCAGACAAAGACTCTCACAGGCTCAGTATGGATTACACCAGAATATAAAAAGTTGACAAAGTGTACTGTATCAGAAGCGTACAGCTGTATACAGTGTTCGGGTAAGTTTAAATGTTCATATATATTTCAGTCTCAGTAAGCCAGTCCAGACTATCCGCTACAGGAAACTAGATGGATACAAGAACACACTGAAAGTAGAGTGATTGCAGAAATTTGGGAATTCCTAATCACGGTAAAACCTCCCGGTAGAATTCTCAGAGGTGATGCTGACCCTCAATTACTTTATCTGTGGAGACAGTGAAAACGGTTCTTTGTGAAGAAAGGGTTGCTGTATCGCAGTAGAGTAGATCCCATCACCGTTATTCATCTCCATCAAATTGTAATGCCAAGGAGAGATGTAGACATGGTCCTCACTGCCTATAATGATCAGTCTGGTCACTTTGGAGTGCAAAAGACAGAAGCCACAGGCCGTAGGCAATTCTATTGGATTTACATGAGAGGAGACATTGAAAAATGTTGCCAGGAATGTCACAGTCTGTGACTAGCAAAACTGTGAAAGCTGATCAGAAAGCAACACTGCATCCGATTGTGAGTCGACGTCCATTAGAAATGGTAGCCATTGATCATCTGAAGGTAGAGACCAGCAGGACAGGCCATAGCTACGTCTTAACCATCATCGATCAGTTAACCAAATTTGTAGTGGCTGTCCCTTTGAAGGATTTAACTGCCCAGACTCAACAGCGGTGAAGCAGGAAGAGGTAAGTATTGCAAGTGCTGGGGCCCTCCCTGAGCAAGCAGGGGGGCCGACTCATGGTCGAAGGCACTGGCACAGGGCCACTCATAGTACGCCGGTGTGTCTGACGGCGAATGGGCCCTCCCACCATCCGAGACACTTTTTTGTACTATGAGGGACCTTGTGCCAGTGCCGTCGCGCCAGAGTGGGACCCCCCACCTGCTCAGGGCACCGGCACTTGCCCGGATGCGCCAGGTGGTGACCCCGGCCCTGGGGGGGGACAGCCCAGATAGGGAGGTGGCAAAAATGGCATATGTTGAGGAGTAGGCTGGACGTTCAGCAGCTGCAAATGGAGGAATTGGAGAAGTCAGAGGAAGAGGAGGACAAAGCGAGCCATTTTGCTGGAAACCTATGTGTCATCAGGGGAAGGTGGGACAAAATCCTTTGAAACCCATGCATGGTTCATTTTAATGAAGGTTAGATCATCAACATTTTGTGTCGACAGCCGGGTCCTTCTTTCTGTCAGGATTGATCCAGCAGCACTGAAGACTCTTTCTGATAGCACACTACCAGCAGGGAAAGCGAGCTCCTGTAAGGCATATTGTGCCAATTCAGGCCTGGTGTCCAGTTTACAGGCCCAGTAGTCAAAGGGGAATGACCTGTGAGGGAGAACATCGATAGGGGAGGAGAAGTAATTTTTTACCATAGTTGACAGCTGCTTTCCCCTGTCAGTTGCAATAGATTCAGTATTACCAGGCGTGTAAGCGGTCCTCGAGAAATCAGTCCACAACATGGTCATGAAACCCCTGTCTCCAACGCCACTTTGGCTGTGTGCACCACGAACACCTCTTCCATTTGGCATAGAACGGCTCGTCGTAGAACCTGCACCACTGCTGTTTGCTGGGAATGCCTCTAACAAATGGTTTACCAGAGTTGCTTGTTTGTTCGCCAGTATTATCTCTAGGTTCTCCTGTGGCATAATGTTCTGTAATTTGCCTTTATAGCGTGAATCGAGGATACTGGCCAACCAGTAGTAGTCATCCTTCATAATTTTGGCAATGTGGGCATCCCTTTTTAGGATCCTCAAGGCATAATCACACATGTGGGCCAATGTTCCAGGTGTCAATGATGCACTGCCAGTGGTGGGTGGAGGAGCACTTTCTGCCAAATCCACATCCCTCCAGTCACGCACAAACCCTGTACCTGACCTTGGCAAGCCAACATTTTCTCTTGCCCCCTGAGAAGCATCCTCCTCCCCAAAATAATCATCCCCCTCATCCTCCTCCTCCTCTTCCTCTTCTTCCTCCACCTCGTCCAGGACAGTTCCCTGAGCAGACAATGGCTGACTGTCGTCAAGGCTTCCCTCCTCCTCTTCCTACTCTTCCTTCTCCGCTGCAGACGCCTGATCCTTAATGTGCGTCAAAGTTTTCATGAGCAGACGCATAAGTGGGATGCTCATGCTTATGATTGCGTCATCTGCGCTTACCAGCCATGAGCATTCCTCAAAACACTGAAGGACTTTACAGAGGTCTTTCAGCTTTGACCACTGCACACCCGACAACTCCATGTCTGCCCTCAAACTGCCTGCACATGTATCCTCCCATAAATACATTACAGCCTGCCTCTGTTCGCACAGCCTCTCAACTATGTGCATGGTGGAGTTCCATCTTGTTAAAACGTCTATGATTAGGTGGTGTTGGGGAGGTGGAGTGATCGCTGCAGCCTCTGCATACGACTGGAGTCTACGGGAGAGCGACGGATGTGCGAGCACAGTCTTCGCACTTTATGGAGCAGGGCTGTTAACTCCGGATAATTATTTAAGAAGCACTGCACCACCAGGTTCAATGTGTGAGCCAGGCAAGGTATGTGTCTGAGTTTTACCAGGGCTATGTGTTGTGAATGTGTTAGAAATGAATTCTGAGCAGAAGCTCCCTCTGGTGGTTACAAACAGTACTGAACCATTCAATGAAGATTGGCAATCAGGAGTTACAGACTGGTCTTTTATAAGGGAGGTTCCCTCCCATCATGGTTGCCGGTGATCATTTGTTCTTGTCTCAACTGTGGTTCCTGGTTCACTTGGAAGCTTGCTGAGTCTTGCCTCTTCTCCTGCTCTCAGATAAGATATTTTCTGTTTTTATTTTTGTGCTTGCTTTTTGCATTGTTCCCTGCACTTCTGTGGAGGTCAGCCAGGTCCCCTCCGGGGACTTGTGCTCCTCTCAGTTTATCTGAGCCACTGTTATTTGTTCATTTGCCTTTTCCAGTTTTTTTAGTGGCTGCAGCTTAGTTCTGTTACACCAGAGAACTAATTTAGGTGGTAGAGGTCGTGTGATCTCAGGTGTTTTTGCAATTAGTAGAGTTGGTATTTTTTGGGGGGGTTTTTGGATTGCAGTAAGTGTCCTTCCTGTCCTTTTTCTTTCTGGACAGATTGGGCCCCAGCGTTTGCTCTTGCTATTTTCTGTCTGTGTCTGTGTTTCCTCTTGTCTGGCCGCCGTTGCGTGTTTGGGGGCTTCCTATGTTCGTTGGGGATCTGCTCCGGGGCAGATAGCTTTCCTCTTTCTATCTTTAGGTGTAGTTAACCTCTCAGGCTGTGACGAGGCGTCTAGGACCAACGTGGGGATGCTCCACGGCTGCCTTTAGTTGTGGTGGTTAGTCAGGGTACTGCAATCCAGTAGATTCCAACCTCTCTGGTGTATTGCCATTTTTGCCTGCTCTCCTCAGCTACCAAATCATAACAGTATCACCGGCCAAACTGAAAATTATATGGTACGCAACAGAAGGGAAAAATAGTAAAAGGAAAAAGAAAAAGGGAAGTTGTCAGAAATTTTTTTTCTCTGTTTGTTGCATTTTTTCCCTCTTTTTCTCTGGGTGCTGAGGGGGAATTTTTTTTTTCTCTCAATGGAGTTTGCACAGTTGTCTGGCCGTGTGGATCAGCTTGCCACTGAAGTTCGGAGTATTGCTACCTATCTTGCAGGGTTGCCAGTTGTGGAACCTAGGATCCCCATGCCAGATTTATTTTTGGGGGATCGAGCTAAATTTCTGAATTTCAAAAATAACTGTAAGTTGTTTTTTGCCTTAAAATCTAAGTCCTCAGGGAACGCAGCACAGCAGGTTCAAATTGTCATCTCTCTCCTGCGCGGTGATCCTCAGGATTGGGCTTTTTCCCTGACACCTGGGGACCCTGTTTTGAGTAATGTTGATGCATTTTTTCTGGCTCTGGGGTTATTGTACGATGAACCTAATGTCACTGCTCAAACTGAAAAAACCTTGTTGGCTTAAATCAGGGGCTTGAGGACGCTGAGTTGTACTGTCAGAAATTCCGAAAGTGGGCAGTCCTGACCAAATGGAATGACGATGCTTTGGCAGCCCTTTTTCGGAAGGGTCTGTCAGAGAATGTAAAAGATGTTATGGTGGGTTTCCCTGCTCCCTCTGGTCTCAATGGTTCTATGTCATTAGCGATTCAAATTGACAGACGTTTGCATGAGCGTACAGGTATGAGTGGAATAGTGTTGCCTTGTGAACCGGCTTCTGAACCCATGCAGTGTGATAGAGTGGCTTCTGGGGCACAGCGTCATGAGTTTTGAAAACGCAATGGGTTATGTTTCTACTGTGGTGACGCCTCTCATGCTATTTCAGTCTGCCCTAAGCGGGGAAGTCGTTTTGCACGCTTAGTTGTCTTGGGTAGTGTTCAGACTAAATTTCTGTTGACTGTTACCCTGATTTGCTCCCTGTCCACATTTTCTGCTCAGGCTTTTGTTGATTCGGGAGCAGCTATTAACCTGATGGATTTTGATTTTGCTAAACGTTGTGGGTTTCCCTTGATACCCCTACGAAAGTCTATTCCCCTACTGGGGATTGATTCTACCCCTTTGGCTGAGAATAAACCCCAGTTCTCTACTCAGGTGATAATGAGGGTTGAACCTGATCATCAGGAGAGTTGCAAATTTTTGGTGCTGTATAATCTGCATGACATTATTGTACTAGGTTTCCCTTGGTTACAGTCTCATAATCCTGTTTTGGATTGGAAATCTGTGTCTGTAACCAGTTGGGGCTGCCAATGTGTTAATGCCAACACTCCTGTTTTTTCTGCCTCTCCCAGGCTCAGAATATTCCTGACTTTTTGACTGATTTTTCTGATGTGTTTAGAGAAAGTAAATCTGCATCCTTGCCCCCCATAGGAGCTATGACTGCCCTATTGAATTAGTGTCTGGTCGTAAATTCCCTAAAGGTCGCCTTTTTAACTTGTCTGTACCTGAACATGACGCTATGCGGTCTTATATCAAGGAGTCATTGGAGAAGGGTCATATCAGACCATCCTCTTCACCCTTGGGTGCCGTTTTTTTCTTTGTGGCCAAAAAGGATGGTTCATTAAGGCCGTGTATTGATTATAGTCTCTTGAACAATATCACTGTGAAATATCAATATCCGTTACCCTTGATTTCTGACCTGTTTTCCAGGGTGAAAAGTGCTACTTGGTTTACCAAGCTTGACCTCAGGGGGGCGTATAACCTTATTCGCATTAAGCACGGGGATGAATGGAAGACGGCGTTTAATACCCCAGAGGGGCATTTTTAGTACCTAGTGATGCCCTTTGGGCTCACTAATGCTCCTTCCGTCTTCCAGTCCTTCATGAATGACATTTTCAGGGATTTTGTGGATAAATTTCTGATTGTTTATTTGGATGATATCTTGATTTTTTCCAATGACTGGGACTCTCATGTGAAACATGTTCGGACTGTGTTCCAGATTTTGAGAGAGAATGCTCTGTATGTGAAGGGATCAAAGTGTCTTTTTGGCGTACAGAGGATCTCATTTCTGGGATTCATTTTGTCCCCATCTGTTATTGAAATGGACTCGGTCAAGGTTCAGGCCATCTGTGATTGGGTCCAACCTACTTCATTAAAGGCTCTTCAGAGATTCTTGGGTTTTGCCAATTTTTATCGTAAATTTATTGGTAATTTCTCTGTTATTGTTAAACCATTGACTAATTTGACCAAAAAGGGTTCTGATGTGGTGAATTGGCCTCCTGAGGCAGTCTCTGCGTTACAGGAACTTAAGCAGAGATTCACTTCTGCTCCTGTTCTACGGCAGCCTGATGTTTCTCTGCCATTTCAGGTGGAGATTGATGCCTCTGAAATTGGGGCAGGTGCCGTTTTGTCCCAAAGAGATCCAGAGACCTCTAAAAGTAACCCTTGTGCTTTTTTCTCTCGAAAATGTTCTCCAACTGAACGTACTTATGACATGGGTAATCGGGAGTTATTGGCCATGAAGTGGATTTTTGAAGAGTGGAGACATTGGCTGGAGGGAGCCAAACATCAGGTGGTGGTCCTCACGGACCATAAGAATCTGGTTTATCTGGAATCAGCCAAGCGACTTAATCCTAGACAGGCCAGGTGGGCCTTGTTTTTCACACGTTTTAATTTTGTGGTTTCCTTTCTTCCTGGCACTAAGAATGTTAAGGCGGATGCCCTCTCGAGGAGTTTCCTTGCGGACTCTCCTGATTTATCTGATCCTGCTGTTATTTTGAAAGAGGGTGTAGTTCTTTTCGCCATCTCGCCCAATTTGAGACTGGCTCTGGAAGGGTGTCAGGAGGATAAACCCGAGCGCTGCCCTATTGGGAAATTGTTTGTCCCAGACCGGTGGAAAAAGAGTGTGATGTCTGAGATTCATTGTTCCGCGTTGGCCGGTCATCCCGGAATTTTTGGTACCAGAGACTTGGTTAGTCGGTCCTTTTGGTGGCCTACTTTGTCTCGTGACGTCAGGGAATTTGTGCAGTCCTGCGGGACTTGCTCTCGCTCCAAGCCTTGCTCTCGCTCTAGTGGTTTGTTGATGCCATTGCCTGTGCCCAAGAGACCATGGACCCATATCTCTATGGATTTCATTTCCGACCTCCCTGTTTCTCAGAGAATGACCATTATCTGGGTGATTTGTGATAGGTTTTCCAAAATGATACATCTTGTGCCATTACCTAAGTTGTCTTCCTCCTCCGAATTGATGCCTTTGTTCCTTCAGCACGTGGTTCGGTTACACGGCATTCCTGAGAACATTGTGTCTGACAGAGGAGTCCAGTTTGTTTCCAGATTTTGGAGGACTTTTTGTTCTAAACTTGGTGTTCAATTGTCTTTCTCCTCGGCTTTTCATCCTCAGACCAATGGACAAACTGAGAGAACAAACCAGACATTGGAGACTTATCTGAGATGCTTTGTGTCTGCTGATCAAGATGACTGGGTCTCTTTTTTGCCTTTGGCTGAGTTTGCTCTTAATAATAGGGCTAGCTCTGCCACTTTGATGTCTCCATTTTTCTGCAATTTTGGGTTTCACCCTCGATTTTCTTCGGGACAGACGGAAGCTTCTGTCTGTCCAGGTGTTGACTCTGTTGTGGAGCGTATGCAGCAGATTTGGGACCAGGTAGTGGAGAGGTTGTCCCTCTCTCAGGAGAGGTCCCAGCGGTTTGCCAACCGGCATAGGACTGATGGTCCTCGGTTTGAAGTGGGGGACTTGGTCTGGTTGTCCTCAAGAAATATCCCCATGAGAGTTGCATCTCCTAAGTTTAAGCCTAGGTTCATTGGACCTTATAAGATCATGGAGATTCTTAATCCTGTTTCCTTTCGTTTACTTCTTCCAGGGACATTTAAGATCCATAACGTGTTCCACAAGTCCTTATTGTTCTTGTCTCAACTGTGGTTCCTGGTTCACTTGGAAGCTTGCTGTGTCTTGCCTCTTCTCCTGCTCTCAGATAAGATATTTTCTGTTTTTATTTTTATGCTTGCTTTTTGCATTGCTCCCTGCACTTCTGTGGAGGTCAGCCAGGTCCCCTCCGGGCGCTTGTGCTCCTCTCAGTTTATCTGAGCCACTGTTATTTGCTCATTTGCCTTTTCCAGTTTTTTCAGTGGCTGCGGCTTAGTTTTGTTACACCAGAGAACTAATTTAGGTGGTAGAGGTCGTGTGATCTCAGGTGTTTTTGCAATTAGTAGAGTTGGTATTTTTTTGGGGGTTTTTTGGATTGCAGTAAGTGTCCTTCCTGTCATTTTTCTTTCTGGGCAGATTGGGCCCCAGCGTTTGCTCTTGCTATTTTCTGTCTGTGTCTGTGTTTCCTCTTGTCTGGCCGCCGTTGCGTGTTTGGGGGTTTCCTATGTTCGTTGGGGATCTGCTCTGGGGCAGATAGCTTTCCTCTTTCTATCTTTAGGTGTAGTTAACCTCTCAGGCTGTGACGAGGCGTCTAGGACCAACGTGGGGACGCTCCACGGCTGCCTTTAGTTGTGGTGGTTAGTCAGGGTACTGCAATCCAGTAGATTCCAACCTCTTTGGTGTATTGCCGTTTTTGCCTGCTCTCCTCAGCTACCAAATCATAACAGCTATGGCCGCCACAAAATTACGGCCGTTATCACTGACTACCTTGCCTGGCTCAATATGTTTACTGCCCAGCCATGACACAGTTTCTCGCTGCAAGTAGTCGGCCAGTACCTCCGCGGTGTGTCTGTTGTCGCCCAAAGACATCATTTCTAAAACAGCCTGCTGACGCTTACCACTAGCTGGGTAGGTCATAGCGTGGGACAGCGTAGGCCATGAGGTCTCTGAACTCTGCGCTTTCAAACAAACAGAAGGGCATAAACTCTAATGGCTCAGTAGACTGCGAGGGCAATGTAGTGCTCTGATGGAATTTACCAGCAGAATCATATAGAAGTGGCTGTGCATCATTGCACTCCATGTCAGATTCATCTTGGACTGGGGAATTCAGAATTTGATATCCCAGGTATGGAATGTGAAAAGAGCTCCATGGAGTAAACTGAAGTGTGGCCTGCCGCATTCTTCACTTTTGGTGGGGGTGAAGGACACAAGGAAAGGTATTGTTCCTGACCAGGAGCCTGCACTGACGACTCAGTGCTTGCATTTTTTGAAACTTCAGAAGAGGAGGCGATAGAGTTGGAGGCTGTTTCGGCAATGTAAGCCAAAACCTGTTCCTGATGCTCCGGCTTTAAAAGCGGTTTACGTAGTCCCAGAAAAGGGAGCCATGCAGGCCTTCTGGAGCCAGACAATGACGCAGGCTCAACACCTCCTGCCTTAGGTGCTATTGTGATTTTGGCACTACCAGCAGATGCACCACCACCACCACTATTAGTACCAGGTGGCCCCCCCAACGCCCACGTCCTCTTCCACAATACTTCCTCATGTTTCTGAAAATGTACCCAAAATACCAGCAGATGTATGGTACTGTATCAGCAGCGTACAGCTGTATACGATGAAGGTGAAAAATTTTAATCTCCATATATATTTGCGGAGTAACAGACACAGACTCTCACAGGCTCAGTATGGATTACACCAGAATATAAAAAGAAAAAAAGTGTGCTGTATCAGAAGCATACATCCGTATACAGTGCTGGGGTAATTTTAAATCTCCGTATATATTTCAGGAGTAACACACACGCTCTCAGGCTCAGTATGGATTACACCACAATATGAAAAGCATAAAAAGTGTACGTATCAGTAGCATACAGCTGTATACAGTATTGGGATAATTTGAAATCTCCGTACATATTTGAGGAGTAACACACACGCTCACAGGCTCAGTATGGATTACACCACAATATGAAAAGCAGAAAAAATGTACTGTATCAGTAGCGAACAGCTGTATACAGTGTTGGGGCATTTTGAATATCCGTATATATTTGAGGAGTAACACACACGCTCACAGCCTCAGTATGGATTACACCACAATATGAAAAGCAGAAAAACTGTACTGTATCAGTAACGTACAGCTATATACAGTGTTGGGGTAATTTTAAATCTCCATATATATTTCAGGAGCAACACACACGCTCACAGGCTCAGTATGGATTACACCACATTATGAAAAGCAGAAAAAGTGTACTGTATCAGTAGCGTACAGCTGTATACAGTGTTGCGGTAATTTTGAATCTCCGTATATATTTGTGGAGTAACACACAAGCTCACAGGCTCAGTATGGATTACACCACTATATGAAAAGCAGAAAAAGTGTACTGTTTCAGTAGCGTAGAGCTGTATACAGTTTTGGGGTAATTTGAAATCTCCGTATATGTTTGAGGAGTAACACACATGCTCACAGGCTCAGTATTGATTACACCACAATAAGAAAAGCAGAAAAAGTCTACTGTATGAGTAGCGCACAGCTGTATACAGTGTTGGGGTAATTTTAAATCTCCGTATATATTTCAGGAGCAACACACACGCTCACAGGCTCAGTATGGAGTACACCACAATATGAAAAGCAGAAAAAGTGTACTGTATCAGTAGCGTACAGCTGTATACAGTGTTGCGGTAATTTTGAATCTCCGTATATATTTGTGGAGTAACACACAAGCTCACAGGCTCAGTATGGATTACACCACTATATGAAAAGCAGAAAAAGTGTACTGTTTCAGTAGCGTAGAGCTGTATACAGTTTTGGGGTAATTTGAAATCTCCGTATATGTTTGAGGAGTAACACACATGCTCACAGGCTCAGTATTGATTACACCACAATAAGAAAAGCAGAAAAAGTCTACTGTATGAGTAGCGCACAGCTGTATACAGTGTTGGGGTAATTTTAAATCTCCGTATATATTTCAGGAGCAACACACACGCTCACAGGCTCAGTATGGAGTACACCACAATATGAAAAGCAGAAAAAGTGTACTGTATCAGTAGCGTACAGCTGTATACAGTGTTGGGGTAATTTTGAATCTCTGTATATATTTGAGGAGTAACACACACGCTCACAGGCTCAGTATGGATTATACCACAATATGAAAAGCAGAAAAAGTGTACTGTATCAGTAACGTACAGCTGTATATAGTGTTGGGGTAATTTTGAATCTCGTATATATTTCAGGAGTAACACTCACACTCACAGGCTCAGTATGGATTACACCACAATATGAAAAGCAGAAAAAGTGTACTATATCAGTAGTGTACAGCTGTATACAGTGTTAGGGTAATTTTGAATCTCTGTATATATTTATGGAGTAACACACACGCTCACAGGCTCAGTATTGATTACACCACAATATGAAAAGCAGAAAAAGTCTACTGTATGAGTAGCGCACAGCTGTATACAGTGTTGGGGTAATTTTAAATCTCCGTATATATTTCAGGAGCAAACACACACGCTCACAGGCTCAGTATGGAGTACACCACAATATGAAAAGCAGAAAAAGTGTACTGTATCAGTAGCTTACAGCTGTATACAGTGTGGGAGTAATTTTGAATCTCTGTATATATTTGAGGAGTAACACACACGCTCACAGGCTCAGTATGGATTATACCACAATAAGAAAAGCAGAAAAAGTCTACTGTATGAGTAGTGTACAGCTGTATACAGTGTTGGGGTAATTTTGAATCTCTGTATATATTTGAGGAGTAACACACACGCTCACAGGCTCAGTATGGATTATACCACAATATGAAAAGCAGAAAAAGTGTACTGTATCAGTAACGTACAGCTGTATACAGTGTTGGGGTAATTTTGAATCTCTGTATATATTTGAGGAGTAACACACACGCTCACAGGCTCAGTATGGATTATACCACAATATGAAACAGAAAAAGTGTACTGTATCAGTAACGTACAGCTGTATACAGTGTTGGGGTAATTTTGAATCTCCGTATATATTTGTGGAGTAACACACACGCTCACAGGCTCAGTATGGAGTACACCACAATATGAAAAGCAGAAAAAGTGTACTGTATCAGTAGCTTACAGCTGTATACAGTGTTGGGGTAATTTGAAATCTCTGTATATGTTTGAGGAGTAACACGCATGCTCACAGTCTCAGTATTGATTACACCACAATATGAAAAGCAGAAAAAGTCTACTGTATGAGTAGCGCACAGCTGTATACAGTGTTGGGGTAATTTTAAATCTCCGTATATATTTCAGGAGCAACACACACTCTCACAGGCTCAGTATGGAGTACACCACAATATGAAAAGCAGAAAAAGTGTACTGTATCAGTAGCTTACAGCTGTATACAGTGTTGGGGTAATTTGAAATCTCCGTATATGTTTGAGGAGTAACACGCATGCTCACAGTCTCAGTATTGATTACACCACAATATGAAAAGCAGAAAAAGTCTACTGTATGAGTAGCGCACAGCTGTATACAGTGTTGGGGTAATTTTAAATCTCCGTATATATTTCAGGAGCAACACACACGCTCACAGGCTCAGTATGGAGTACACCACAATATGAAAAGCAGAAAAAGTGTACTGTATCAGTAGCTTACAGCTGTATACAGTGTTGGGGTAATTTGAAATCTCCGTATATGTTTGATGAGTAACACGCATGCTCACAGTCTCAGTATTGATTACACCACAATATGAAAAGCAGAAAAAGTCTACTGTATGAGTAGCGCACAGCTGTATACAGTGTTGGGGTAATTTTAAATCTCCGTATATATTTCAGGAGCAACACACACGCTCACAGGCTCAGTATGGAGTACACCACAATATGAAAAGCAGAAAAAGTGTACTGTATCAGTAGCTTACAGCTGTATACAGTGTTGGGGTTATTTTGAATCTCTGTATATATTTGAGGAGTAACACACACGCTCACAGGCTCAGTATGGATTATACCACAATATGAAAAGCAGAAAAAGTCTATTGTATGAGTAGCGTACAGCTGTATATAGTGTTGGGGTAATTTTGAATCTCTGTATATATTTGAGGAGTAACACACACGCTCACAGGCTCAGTATGGATTATACCACAATATGAAAAGCAGAGAAAGTCTACTGTATGAGTAGCGCACAGCTGTATACAGTGTTGGGGTCATTTTAAATCTCCGTATATATTTCAGGAGCAACACACACGCTCACAGGCTCAGTATGGATTACACCACAATATGAAAAACATAAAAAGTGTACTGTTTCTGTAGCGTACAACTGTATACAGTGTTGGAGTAATTTTGAATCTCTGTATATATTTGAGGAGTAACACACAGACGCTCTCTCAGTATGGATTTGACCGTAATACACAAGGCAAAAAAACGGTACTGCATCAGAAGATACCAGCTGTATATGGTTTTGGGGAAAATTGAAATCTCCTTATATATTTCCAGAGTCACACACAGATAGTCAGCATGTATTTGTCTGTGATACCAGCCGGTACATGGTAGTGTGAGGGCGTACAGCTCTATACGGTGTGGGAAAAAATGAACGTTCGGTAACTGTGCAGAAAAAAATAAAAGTATTAGTGCTGTGTAGGTGCTATGTTAAAAATCACTCTGCACAGCAGTGTACACACAGCAAAAGAAATTCCTCCCCTGTCACTGGCAGGCAGCCTAATAATCAGCTCTGCTGCTCAACACAATAAATTCCTCCCCTCTCACTGGCAAACAGCAGCCTAACAATCAGCTCTGCTGCTCCACACAAGCAATTCCTCTCCTGTCACTAGCAGACAGCCTAATAATCAGCTCTGCTGCTACACACAATAAATTCCTCCCCTCTCACTGGCAAACAGCAGCCTAATAATCTGCTCTGCTGCTCCACACAAGCAATTCCTCCCCTGTCACTGGCAGGCAGCCTAAGGACCAGCACTGCTGCACATTAAATGTACAGCTAATCGCTATCAGCACAAGCACAGAATTATTGTTTTTTTACTGCCTAACGCTCTCCCTACTGAGAACCAGTGTCAGCAACCTCTCCCTACGCTAAGATCGGCAGAAGTAAAATGGCGGTCGGCTGTGAGGGCTTTTATGGGCACTGTGACGCTACAGAAAGCTAGCCAATCACTGCAATGCCGTTCTCTAAGATGGTGGCGGCCACTGCCCATGTCATCGCGTTGCCCACAGTGTGCGTCCCTGCTCATTGCTGAGAAAAGCCCTTCAAGCTTTATTGAAAACTGACTTTGGCGCTCGGGTCACCGAACGCATGGTTGACCTCACGTTATGGTCGGGTTTCGCTCGGCGAAACCTGACTTTGACGAAAGTCGGTCTTTTTTTAATCTGACTGACCTGTTTTGCTCAACTCTACTTGCAATCAATAAACTGCCTAATGTCTGTATTGCAGTGTATTGGCCTGTCAGCTACTAAGCCATGCCTCTAATAGCACTAACATGACAGACCGGGCCGTCATCACAATTAACTAAACAATTTCACCCACAGAGCATAAGATACAGTACCTCCACAAAAGCTGCTAAAAATTTTCACCCACAGAACACGGGGCATAATACGCCCACAGAAGCTGCTTAGCAATTTCACCAACAGGTCATGGGGCACAGTACCTACACAAAAGCTGATAAAAAGTTTCACCCATACATCCAAAATTTCAACTCTAGTAGCATACAGCAGCCACCAATAAAAAGATGGCAGTATGATCTTGGATCGAGCAGACTGTCCGCTGCAATGTTTGCTACTGACAGACACAGCCCCTTTGCTTTGAGAAGCATCCCAAATGCTGTTGGCTAAGGGGTCTGGGGCACAAAAGTGTTTACCTTGAAAAACTTATTATTCAAAGCATGGCAGCCACTTGGACTGAGGTGGAGAAGTCAGGCCCATCGTGGGACTGAACAGCACTCCAAGTCACAAAAAGGTGCTGCGCCCGTTGGTGGTTTGACCCAGAGGAGGAGATATGCTGAAGACAGAAGACAGGGTTTGGACCAGAATGGTACTCATGTTCCTGTCAACGGTGCATTTCAAAATGAAGTACGGCTCACTGGTTAATTTTTGAATCTGTCAATGAATGTATGGAAAGAAGCTATCATTTTGTGGACTGTGAGAAGTATGTGACCAGAATGAACATTCATTTTCAGAAGATGATACCCATATGGCACAGGAAGAAACAACAAGATGGCAAAAAACAAGAATTTGACGGCCACGTCCATGTCCTTTGTTTGATGTTCTCATTTTTTTAAGTGTTTTTTAGGCAGAGTATTCCCACAAACACAGTTGCAGATTAGAAAGAAGGTGCATAACAGCATAAAAAAATGTTTTCACCCACAGTACTATCAGAGACATGGCTGCATAAGCCTGGTTCATTTTAAGTTAGGCTCCCCACATTGGATGTGAACAGGCAGATGTGCCTGTCTTTGATCACACCCCCTGCAGTACTAAACACACCTTTCGACAGTACACTTGCAAGCCAGTACCTCCAAGGCATAAAGGGCAAGCTCAAGCCATGTGTTCAATTTGGAGACCCAAAAGTTAAATGGGGCAGACCTATCTGTTAGTATATGGAGACGTGTGGACATGTACTCTAAGAGTCCTGTTTCACTTAGCGACGCACCAGCGATCCCGACAACGATACAACCTGGTAAGGATCACTGGTGCGTAGCTAAATGGTCGCTAGTAAGCTGCCGAACAGGCAGATCTCTTTATTGATGCAGTAATGATCCGGCAATCCATATAACGACCTCGGCGGTCGTTGGTACCTTGTTACACAGCAGCTTTTCTTACGATTCCCTCCTGCGTCCCTGAGTTCTGCGTCTCCAACGAGGTCGCTCGTCGGGGTCAAACACAGCAATGCATGCTGGCCAGCGGGACACCAACGATGAAAAAATGGTCCAGGACAGTTGAGGATGATCAGCGATATCCAGCAGGGGGGCCGGTCGCCGCTGCGTGTCACATGTAGCGAGATCGCTGGCTAGGTCGCTGCTGCATCACAAAATCGGTGACGCTTCAGCGATCTCGCTATGTGAGACGGGTGCTTTAGACCATGTTGTTGTAATGCTGGCACCTGCTAATTCAGATCCCATGACATAGTTGTGTTGTATGCTGTGGTGTGCTCATAAAGTTTTGCCGCATTTCAGCCATGCTAACCCTGCCTTCTGAGGTGCTGGTGGTACCCAAGCTGTGTTGGTAACTTCCTCTTTGTTCTTCTACTGAGCCCCTCCTGTCAGGTAGGAAAGCCATCAGTAATGTCTCTACTAGCATGTTCTTGTATTCATGCATTTGGTCCACCCACATCAGTGATGGAAGTAATGATGGTACGTTGTCATTGTAACAAGGATCCAGCAGGGTAGTCACCCAGTAATCTGCACTTGTAACAATACGGGTAAATCGGAAGTCATTGTGTTGTCACAGCAGCATTTATTGGTACATGTGTGCCAGGCTGCCTAGAGGCATGTATTCTTAGCAGCTGGTCTCATTAGTCCATAGGCATTCATGTATTGGTAGCTCTACAGTGATTTCACAGGCATTGTGCTATATCTACTATACCATTCATGTATTTTGCCATTTTCACTACTTGTTTATTGCCTAGAGGCAATGACAAGCTGTCCTTGGTGGGAAGTGTATCGTCTGGGTACTCTGTATCCCCCAGACATGCCCAAGTGATGCCCGTGAGTTGATCTGAGTGCCACCCTGGGGTTTTCAAGGTTGTTCCTCTTCCTCATCCTCCTAAATTGTCCCGTGGCTGTATAGTTGGTTCATTGGCCACTGTTGGGACTGTAGCCCACCCTCCCAGCCATATGTGGACGACAGTCCTTATAATGGTGTGAATTGGCCCTGCTCCTCTTCCTCCTGTGTCACCACCTCATCCACCATGGCCTAAATTGTTTTTTCCAGCAGGTATACAAATGTTATAGTAACACTGAGGATGGCGTCATCAGCGCGGCCATTGCAACACGCCAGGAACGTTGTAGAGTGTCATGGCTATGACATAGATGGATATAATCCATATAAAGAAAACATGTGAAATGGATTTTCCTCCAAAATTTCAACAAACAATAAAGCAAATGAAAAACAACAAAGACATGGCCGGCTAAGCACTAACTAATACACCATAACTCTGACTCGTGCTACTAGGGATATGTTCATGGCTTGGCTCTCCAGCAACTCAATGTTTAGCACATTTAAATGCTGTGCATATCCATCTCAAAAATACACCATATCAGTCTGGAGGCTGTGTCTCTCAGAAACTTTTCCTTCAGCTTTTTCCATGTCTGTAATGAGACGACCTCTCTCAGCTGAGCTGGCTAAGCCTCAACTACTTGTACTGGAGCCGGAGTGGGAGTGATGAGTCCCACTACCAAATCTGACTCATCACTCCAATAAGAACCAGGCCAGAGCTACCATGAATAAAATGGCTCAGCACCTAAGGCAAACCTGGACAAATAAAGGTCCAGCAATCATAGTTGGTGGTAAGGCATGAGCTAAAATGCTTTCTGCCTCTTCCCAGCTGCTACTACATTTACCCAGTGGGAAATTAGGGAGATGTAATGTCCCTCCCTGGCCGTACTTACTTGTCCACATATAGCTGGTGTGGTGTGACTGGTGGTCGCGTGGTTAATGGGAGGAATATGTCACAGGGATGTATGCTCCCTGCGATGCAACCCGGAGTATTTAGTCTTTAGTGCACATGAGCACTAATATGTCATTTAGTGTACCTGTGTCCGGGTTG
Source organism: Oophaga sylvatica (assembly GCA_033576555.1). NCBI lineage: Eukaryota > Metazoa > Chordata > Amphibia > Anura > Dendrobatidae > Oophaga > Oophaga sylvatica. The sequence goes on from JARQOD010000006.1 coordinate 103,488,278, forward strand.
TGGATAGCTATGAGAGATGGGAGGGTCTGGCTACCCATACTATCTCACCTCTGGGTGAGGGTGCTCACTGTACCCCTTTTTCCCTGTGTTGGTGGGAGTGAGTGGTTGTGAGTTTGAGGACCTGTGATGAGGTCATGACCATGTGACCAGACCATGTGATCCATACCTCACCTGTGGGTGTGGTTACAGGCTATGTAATCGAGGTGTGTTTAGCACACGAGTAGTGAGTGCTTGGGAGTCTGCCAGTGTGGACAGACTTCCATGTGTCCAGGCTGGAAACTACAGAGAGGTCTGTGTTCAGAGAGGAAAAGCTTCCCTGTGTCTGTGGCTCCAGATAGAGCCTGAGTGCTATGGACATTGATACTGTGTCTGCCTAATGTAAAGACTGTTTACCTTTTTGTTGCTGAAGTGATGGTTTCTGAAGCAAATAAACCACATGGACGTTGAAAAGAATGTGTCTCCTGTCTCCTCCTACGCAGCTGAGTGAGTACAATAGTTACAATGGTTATATGGACCTTGTCACTGATGGCATTGCGCAGTGCACACCTGATTTTGTCTGCAACAGGTGTGTTTGGTGCAGTGATGGCACCACTGGAAAAGTAGTGGCGGCTGGAAAGAACATACTGCGGGACATCCACTGCCATCAGTTTTTTTAAACTATCAGTCTAAACCATTCAGAATGCCATCATTTCAAAGGCCAGTCATTTGGAAATGCTGTCATTCAGGACTTTGGCTCATGGGGTGTTAAGGTGGGGGACATCTTCTCTTTCTCTCAAGGGTTTGGCGATGGAAAGCTGAACACTTCCACGGGACAGTGTGGAGATGCTCGGTGACACTGTTGGTGGTGGTGCTGTCACATCCTCTGTTTGCGGGGAGGCAGGTGGCCCTGTTGATCATGAGTGGGAGGGAGGGGCCAGCACTGCAGCAGAAGAAGGATCAGGAGGAGGTTCAGATCTGTCATGCTTTTTTTTTTTTTTGCACTCCAGTGAACCTGGTGATTGGAATTCAACTACATGATCATGCACATAGTACTCTAGTTCAAAAGATTTATTCCTTGCTTCAAAGTCTGACCATACAGCGTGCAAACCATCTGTCTCTTGTTGTCAGCATATTCTCTGAAGAAATGCTGCACCAGGAAGCTCTTTGGAGATGTGTTTGTTGTGCTTTTTCAGTGGCACTGTGGGCAGTAGGAGCTGACGTACTGTCTAGGGGTCACCCACTGTGCCTTTACATTTTGCTCCCTCTTTTTCTGTGCTGCTGGAGCAGTGTTGCCGCCTCCTCTTCCTCCGAACTGCACACGTCACTAGGATAGCCTCTCTTCCATGTCAGGTCTAGAACCTCATCATCCTGTGTATCATCTTCCACCAACTTCTTATCCCTGTCCTCCTTGCCGGTCTGCACACTGCAGAAAGACGCTGCAGTTGGCAAGTGAGATTCGTCATCATCTGATGTGTGCTGCGGTGGTCCACTGACCATGTGCACTAGCCCTTCCACGTCCTCATCCTCCAACTTAACAAGTGATTGGGCATCAGTGCACTCAGTCTCTTCCACTTCTGGGGCAGGGCCTGGTGGATGGATCACGGCACACAAGACACAGGAGTTATCAAAAAGCAGTAGAAACTGCTGCATGACTTAGTACTGCTTGGCTGACTTGCAAGTGGGTGAGGTGGAAGCCAGATAACTATGGTCCTCAGCTGCCAACTCCTTTCTGTAGTGGACAGGGTGGAAGATAATGCGAAGGAAATGAAGCCGCTCTTAAGATACTGCCACACTAAGCGATCACATGAGCGATCACGACAACGACGCAAGCTAACGAGATCGTTGGTGTGATCGCTTTAAGGTCGCTAGTAGCTTCCAAACAGGAAGATCTCATCAATAACGCATCAGCGATCAGCGATCTGTATAACGACTTCAGCGGTCGTTAGGACGTGCCACACAGCATGTATTGTAAAAGATCACGACCTCGATAGGTGTGATTGAGCGCAACCTTTTCCACGCCCCTCAGCACAGATTGGTGGTCACTATATATGTCATGACTGTTTGTCACAGCTCTCGCTTTGTGATTGGATGACCGCGTCATAAAAGACGACGTATTAGCGCTCCTTTCCATTGCTCTTGAGCAGAAGCGGTTCATTCAAATCTCCAGCATCGTTCCAGTGCGTCCTGCTAGCCTTCCTTGCAGCTACTGTGATCCAGTCTGTGCCTCTATTGCATTTGCTGTGATCCAGTCTGTGCCTGTGCCGTTATTGATCTTTTTTTTTCTGCGATCCAGTATGTGCCTCTATTGCATTTGCTGCGATTCAGTCTGTGCCTGTGCCGTTATAATTTCTGTGATCCAATTTGTGGCGCTATTGCGTTTCCCTTTTTTTTTTTTTTTTCAAGGATCACAAACAAGTCTTGTAAGGTAGGTATTTTTTTTTTGTAACATTTCATTTTTAATTTATTTTTAAATTAATTTTACAGATCCATTTTAAGATCCCAGCTGTTGTTAACCATTGTGGTCCATCAATTTTTTTTGTTTGCCATGGTTTTGTTCTGGCCCGCCCACCACCACCATTTTATGATCCCTGCTGTTTTTACCGTAGTTGTCTATTTATGACTTTTATTTAGGTCTGCCATTGTTTTCTCCAGCTGCGCCCACAACCACATTTTCTGTTCCCTGCTGTTCTATGTTGTAGGCTATGTAAGCATTTTATTTAACCATTCTGCCATTCTCACCTAATCCATTTTTTATTACAGATGGCCGATAAGCATGAATTTCTGCGGGAATTCATTGAGATGTACCGCTCGATGCCTTGCCTGTGGAAAATAAAGTCGGCTGATTACAGCAACAGGCTAAAAAAGAAGGAGGCGTTCCAAAAACTGGTGGAGCTGTGCAAGAACCGTTATCCCGATGAACCAGCGGATGAGTCATCGGTGAAAAACCGTATTCAGGCCCTTCGCACTGTTTACAAAAAAGAATTAAACAAAGTACTGAATTCTACCAAGTCTGGAGCCGGGGCCGAAGATGTTTATGTCCCCAAACTGTGGTACTTTGAGCTGTTTTCTTTCACAAGGGACCAAGAAGTACCCAGACAAGCGACTTCCATGTTGGAACCAGACCCGGTGATCCAAGCCGTACTCCCCTGTCGTACATGTAAGTACCTTTGTATTAAAACACATTTTAATGTACATGCCAAAGTGGACTTGAAATTAAAAATATAATTGTGAAATGTAGATAAAATGGCTGAATTAATCCCTTCATGTACAGTACTGATAATTTATCTATCTCAACGGTTGAGGCCTATCCATTTCCAAGTGTCGTTTTCACATTTTTGCTGTATTTGGGTGTTATGGTGTGAAGATAAATTTATTTTTCTTTGTGATTTAACATTCATTTTTGTTCATGCAGGACACAGAAGAGGCTGTCTCCACACCTCCGACTGAAGACAGCATGGCGTTGGTCCAAGACAACGAAGTAGTTGAGCCACCATCCTCATCTGTGCAGAGCCGGCTTACATTTTCTGGCAGAAAAAGGAAGACTCCCACCTCGGCTACTCCAGAGCAGATTGAAATAGCCAAAAAAGTCCTTATGGCGGAAAAAGACCAACCAAAAATAACTGGCTTTGCTTACTACGCTAATGAGAAGCTCCCAACACTGGATCCTATACAGCGTGTTCATGCAGAGAGACTCATGTTTGAGGTCCTGACTCAAGCGTCATTAGGAAACCTTGATAACAGTTATGTCGTCACGGCCAGACCGCAGTACCCGGATTACCCATGGCCGCACAATCCTGTGCCAAACCCAATTGGGATAAATCAACCAAACCCAAACGTTGTTGCTCCACCTTATTTTTATACACCGCCGAGGCAACGTGGTAATGGCAACGATCCATGTTACCAGCAGCTGTAGTTTTTAAAATATTTTCAAAAGTTTTTTGTTGTCTATTTTTTTTTTTACATTGTTACATTTTTTGAATAAAAATCTTATTTATCTTGTGAATTGTGGTCTTTTATTCTTATTAATGTCAACAATTTTGTTGACAACTATTAAAAATTTGTATTTTTATTACATCTACTTATTTCTACTTGTCACACACGGGGACATGGGAGTACCAGCAGTCATAGGAGTTCCAGCATTTGTAAAAAATGTAATGAAAAAATTTTCAAAAATTAACATTTGTTTTAACCGCTTAATGACCGCCGATACGCCTTTTAACGGCGGTCATTAAGGGTACTTAACCCCTTAATGTCCACTGACGTGCAGAGTCCATCATGGCAAGGTGCCAGTTCCGGCACCAGGACGGACTCTTCACGTCATGCCTTTGATCTACCACTGCGATCAGTGCCGACAGCTGTCACAGACAGCTGACAGGCACGGCAAGCGGTGCGGGGACCTTTGCCGTCGGTCCCCGCACCCACAGCGCTGTGCTTGGTCAGTCAATCTGACTGACCAAACACAGCAGCGATCGCGCAGGAGAAGCTGAAATTTCAGCTTCCCCAGCGCGATCAGTGCAGGAGCCGGCGCTGCAGTGGCCAGGCTTCCTGCACTGACAGCCAGGAGCGGAGCCCCCACCGCCCCTGGCTGTTAACCCCCTGACTGCTGCGATCCAGCGCGATCGCAGAGCTCAGGGGGGGAGGCAGAGGGTCGGGAGCTCCCTCTGCCTCAGATCAGCGTCCCAGTGATGTAATCGCAGGGCCCGATCTCTGCCTTGATGACCCGGGGGTTGTCATGACAACCTCCGGGTCATTTAGCTACGGGAAGCTGCTGTGATCATGTCACAGCAGCTTCCACTATAGTTGCAATGCATTGCAATGCCAGAGCATTGCAATGCATTGTAACTGCAATCAAAAGTAAAAAAAGTGAAAGTCCCATAAAGGGACAAGTTGAAAAAAATCATTTTTTTTAAAAAAATTGTAAAAAAAATATTAAAAAATAATTTTAAAAAAATCCCCTAAAAAATACACATTTTTATGTAATAAAAAAAATAAAAAACAAAAAAAATACACATGTTAGGTATCGCCATGTCCGTAAAAATCCCATCTATAAAAGCATAACCCTAGTTAACCCCTTCAGTGAAATCCGTAAAAAAAAAACACAAAAAAGTAGTAAATTATACTTTTTTCCAAGCGGTATCATTATACCGCTTGGAAAAAGTGCAATAACACGCGATCAAAAAGTCAGATATAAATAATCATGGTACCGCTGAAAACGTCATCTTGTCCCGCAAAAAACAAGCCCAATATAGCATCATCAGCAAAAAAAAAAAAAGTTATAGCTCACGGAATAAACTGATGCAAAAATAATTATTTTTTCTATAAAATTCTTTATTGTGTAAAAAACGCCAAAACATAAAAAAAATATATAAATGAGGTATCGCTGTAATCATAGTGACCCGAAGAATAAAGCTGCTTTATCAATTTTACCACACGCGGAACGGGGGAAAAAAATTAAAAAAAAAACAATTCCTGAATTGCTGGTTTTTGTTCATTCTGCTTCCACAAAAATCGGAATAGGAAGCGATCAAAAAACGTTATGTGCCCGAATATGGTACCAATAAATACGTCAGCTCGTCCCGCAAAAAATAAGCCCACAGATAACTCTGTCGGCCGAAATATGGAAAAATTATAGCTCTCAAAATACGGCGATGCAAAAAATTCTTACAAAAAATTATTCCAAAAAAAAGCATCTTTTAGAGTGTGACAGAAGCTAAACATGAAAAAAGGGTGTAAATCTGGTATCGCTGTAATCGCACCGATCCGAGGAATAAAGTCTCCTAATCACTAATATCGCACGAGGAACGGCGTAAAAAAGAAAACCAATTCTTCACCTTTGGTAGATTTGTTCATTGTGCCTCCCAAAGATCGCAGTAAGGCGATCACAGTGGTTCCCCCCCGCATATGGGGTATCAGCGTACTCAGGACAAAATGCACAATAGCTTTTGGGGTCCTATTTCTCCTGTTACCCTTATAAAAATAAAAATTTGGGGCAAAAAGGTCATTTTTGTGGAAAAAAATATGATTTTTTTTATTTTCACGGCTCTACGTTATAAACTTCTGTGAAGCCCTTGGGGGTTCAAAGTGCTGACCACACATCTAGATAAGTTCCTTGGGGGGTCTAGTTTGCAAAATGGGGTCATTTGTGGGGGGTTTCTACTGTTTAGGCACATCAGGGGCTCTCCAAGCGCGACATGACACCCGCAGACCATTCCATCAAAGTCTGCATTTAAAAACGGTGCTCCTTCCCTTCCGATCTCTGCCATGCGTCAAAATAGTGGTTCCCCCCCACATATGGGATATCAGCGTACTCAGGACAAATTGCACAATAGCTTTTGGGGTCCTATTTCTCCTGTTACCATTATAAAAATAAAAATTTGGGGCAAAAAGATTATTTTTGTGGAAAAAAATATGATTTTTTTATTTTCACGGCTCTACGTTATAAACTTCTGTGAAGCACTTGGGGGTTCAAAGTGCTCACCACACATCTAGAAAAGTTCCTTGGGGGGTCTAGTTTCCAAAATGGAGTCACTTGTGGGGGGTTTCTACTGTTTAGGCACATCAGGGGCTATCCAAACGTGACATGACACCCACAGACCATTCCATCAAAGTCTGCATTTGAAAAAGGCGCTACTTCCCTTTCGAGCTCTGCCATGCGTCAAAATAGTGGTTCCCCCCCACATATGGGATATCAGCGTACTCAGGACAAATTGCACAATAGCTTTTGGGGTCCTATTTCTCCTGTTACCATTATAAAAATAAAAATTTGGGGCAAAAAGATTATTTTTGAGGAAAAAAATATGATTTTTTTATTTTCATGGCTCTACGTTATAAACTTCTTGGAAGCACTTGGGGGTTCAAAGTGCTCACCACACATCTAGAAAAGTTCCTTGGGGGGTCTAGTTTCCAAAATGGAGTCACTTGTGGGGGGTTTCTACTGTTTAGGCACATCAGGGGCTATCCAAACGTGACATGACACCCCAGACCATTCCATCAAAGTCTGCATTTGAAAAAGGCGCTACTTCCCTTTCGAGCTCTGCCATGCGTCAAAATAGTAGTTTCCCCCCACATATGGGGTATCAGCGTACTCAGGACAAATTGCACAATAACTTTTGGGGTCCTGTTACCCTTTGGAAAATAACAATTGGGGGTGGAAAGATCATTTTTGTGGAAAAGATATGATTTTTTAATTTTACTGCTCTACATTATAACCTTCTGTGAAGCCCTTGGGGGTTCAAAGCTCTCACCACACATCTATATAAGTTCCTTGGGGGTCTAGTTTCCAAAATGGGGTCACTTGTGGGGGGTTTCCACTGTTTAGGCACACAGGGACTCTCCAAATACGACATTGCATCCAATCTCAATTCCAGCCAAAAAAGTCAAATGGCGCTGCTTCCCTTCCGAGCTCTGCCATGCGCCCAAATAGTGGTTTACCCCCACCTATGGGGTATCAGCGTACTGAGGACTAATTGCACAATACATTTTGGGGTCCATTTATCCTTTGGAAAATAAAAATTGGGATGAAAAGATCATTTTTGTGGAAAAAATATGATTTTTTAATTTACGGCTCTACGTTATAACCTTCTGTGAAGCGCTTGGGGGTTAAAAGCTCTCACAACACATTTAGATAAGTTCCTTGGGGGGTCTAGTTTCCAAAATGGGGTCACTTGTGGGGGTTTCCACTGTTTAGGCACACAGGGACTCTCCAAATGCGACATGGCGTCCAATCTCAATTCCAGCCAAAAAAGTCAAATGGCGCTGCTTCCCTTCCGAGCTCTGCCATGCGCCCAAATAGTGGTTTACCCCCACATATGGGGTATCAGCGTACTCAGGACTAATTGCCCAATAACTTTTGGGGTCCTTTTATCCTTTCGAAAATAATAATTGGGATGAAAAGATCATTTTTGTGGAAAAAATATGATTTTTTAATTTTACGGCTCTACGTTATAACCTTCTGTGAAGCCCTTGGGGGTTAAAAGCTCTCACAACACATTTAGATGAGTTCCTTGAGGGTCCAGTTTCCAAAATGGGGTCACTTGTGGGGGGTTTCCACTGTTTAGGCACACAGGGACTCTCCAAATGCGACATGGCGTCCAATCTCAATTCCAGCCAAAAAAGTCAAATGGCGCTGCTTCCATTCCGAGCTCTGCCATGCGCCCAAATAGTGGTTTACCCCCACACATGGTATATCGGTGTACTCTGGAGAAATTGTACAACAAATATTGTGGTTCATTTTCTCCTGATACCCTTGACAAAATTTAAAAAAATTGTGTTGAAAGAAAAATTTTGGGAAAAAAAGTTAAATGTTCATTTTTTCCTTCCACATTGCTTCAATTCTTGTGAAGTACCTAAAGGGTTAATAAACTTCTTGAATGTGGCTTTGAACACGTTGAGGGTGCAGTTTTTAGAATGGTGTCACTTTTGGGTATTTTCTGTCATATTGACCCCTCAAATTCACTTCAAATGTGAGGTGGTCCCTAAAAAAATGGTTTTGTAAATTTTGTTGGAAAAATGAGAAATTGCTGGTCAACTTTTAACACTTATAACTTCGTAACAAAAAAAAATTTTGGTTCCAAAATTGTGCTGATGTAAAGTAGACATGTGGGAAATGTTATTTATTAACTAATTTTTGTGACATATCTCTCTGATTTAATGGCATAAAAATTAAAAGTTTGAAAATTGCAAAATTTTCAAAATTTTTGCCATATTTCCATTTTTTTCATAAAAAAACGCAAGTTATATTGAAGAAATTTTACCACTATCATGAAGTACAATATGTCACGAGAAAACAATCTCAGAATCGCCAAGATCCGTAGAAGCGTTCCAGAGTTATAACCTCATAAAGAGACAGTGGTCAGAATTGTAAAAATTGGCCTGGTCTTTAACCTACAAAATGGCTTGGTCATTAAGGGGTTAAACCACAGCGCCGTTAATTAACGGCGCTGTGGAAAAAGTGAATAGCGCCCCCCAGAGGAGCATTTTCTCCGGGGTCTCGGCTACCGGGGGTAGCCGAGACCACAGAGAACATGAATCGGGTCGGTTTTTACCGACACAGATGTTGCGATCGCCGTTATTAACCCTATAACGGCGACCGCAACAAAAAAAAAGTTGTGCCATTTAATTTCTCTGTCCTCTGATGTCATCGGACATCAGAGGACAGAGAAAAAGGGTCCCCCATGTGTCCCCCGATGTCCTGTATGTGGCCCCAGGGCCCTCCGGTGTCCCCCCGGGCCGGCGCGATGAAGAACATGGCGGGCGCATGCTCAGTGCGCCCGCCGCTAAGTGCCGCTGTGCTGGTGGGGGGATGGGCAAATATTCTCTGGGCTCTCGGCTACCGGGGGTAGCCGAGACCCCAGAGAACATGATCCGGGTCGGTATTCACCGATCCCGGTGTTGCGATCGCGTCTATGCAAGCATAGATGCGATCGCAAAAAAAAAAAAAAAAAAAAAAATGATTTCTCTCCCCTCTGATGTGATCGCACATCAGAGGGAGAAAATGAGGGTCCCCGGTCCCCCGATTGCCCCCCCGTATACTTACCGTTGTCCTCCGTCCTCCCGCAGGCCCCAGGATCCCGGCGTCTTCTTCCTGCAAAAAAAAAATGGCGGGCGCATGCGCAGTGCGCCCGCCGATCTGCTTGGCGGCAGATTCAAAAAAAGTTTCATTCATTCTCCAGAAAGTGCATTTTGATCACTGTGATAAACTATCACAGTGATCAAAATAAAAAAAACAGTACATACCCCCCCATTTATCACCCCCTTAGTTAGGGACATATAATAAAAAATAGAAATTATATTTATTTTCATTTTTCTGTTAGGGTTAGGGTTATAATTAGGGTTAGGGTTATAATTAGGGTTAGGGTTAGCATTAGGGTTAGGGTTATAATTAGGGTTAGGGTTAAGCCGGGTTCATACTGCGTTATGGCAGTCCGTTAGACGGACTGCGTTACACCGCGGTATAACGCGGTGTAACGCAGTCCGTTAACGCTGCCATTCACCCCCATTTGAGGGCGCATCGCGACGCATGCCGTAAAGCGGCATGCGTTTGCGACGTGCCATCATTTAGTGACGGAGCCTCGGACGCGGGCTGCAGCGTCTGGGCTCCGTCACCGCTAGCGCAGATGAATCATCTGCTGATTCCTCTGCGCTAGCGGGTATAGCATAACGCGATCGTGTTATGCTATACCGTTACCAGCCCGTCAACGCTATGTGTTGAACGGGCTGGTAAAACGCAAAATGAACCTAGCCTTAGGGTTAGGGTTATAATTAGGGTTAGAATTAGGGTTAGGGTTACAATTAGGGTTAGGGTTAAAATTAGGGTTAGGGTTACAATTAGAGTTAGGGTTACAATTAAGGTTAGGGTTACAATTAGGGTTGGAATTAGGGTTGGGATTTAGGTTAGGATTAGGATTGGGATTAGGGTTAGGGGTGTGTTGGGGTTAGGGTTGGAGCTAGAATTGAGGGATTTCCACTATTTAGGCACATCAGGGGGTCTCCAAACACGACGTGGCGTTCAAAAAGTCAAATGGCGCTCCCTCCCTTCCGAGCCCTGCCGTGCGCCCAAACAGTGGTTTACCCCAACATATGGCGTATCAGCGTACTCAGAACAAATTGCACACCAATTTTGTGGTTCTAATTTCTCCTGTTACCCTTGGGAAAATAAAAAATAGCTGGCTAAAAAAACATTTTTGAGAAAAAAAATGATTTCTCATTTTCACGGCTCTGCGTTTATAAATTTCTGTGAAACACTTGGGGGTTCAAAGTGCTCACCATACATCTAGATAAGTTCCTTAAGGGGTCTAGTTTCCAAAATGGGGTCACTTGTGGGGGGTTTCCACTGTTTAGACACATCAGGGGGTCTCCAAATACGACGTGGCTTTCAAAAAGTCAAATGTCACTCCCTCCCTTCCGAGCCCTGCCGTGCGCCCAAACAGTGGTTTACCCCAACATATGGGGTATCAGCGTACTCAGGACAAATTGCACACCAATTTTGGGGTTCTAATTTCTCCTGTTACACTTGGGAAAATAAAAAATAGCTGGCTAAAAAAAACATTTCTGAGAAAAAAAATGATTTTTCATTTTCACGGCTCTGCGTTTATAAATTTCTGTGAAGCACTTGGGGGTTCAAAGTGCTCACCACACATCTAGATAAGCTCCTTGGGGGGTCTAGTTTCCAAAATGTTGTCATTTGCAGGGGGTTTCTACTGTTTAGGTACATCAAGGGCTCTGCAAACACAACATGACGCCCGCAGAACATTCCATCAAAGTCTGCATTACAAAATGGCGCTCCTTCCCTTCCAAGCACTCCCATGCGCCCAAACAGTGGTTTCACCCCACATATGGGGTATCAGCGTACTCAGGAAAAATTGCACAACAACTTTTTGGGTCCAATTTCTCCTGTTACCCTTGGGAAAATAAAAAAAATAGCGGGCTAAAGAATCATTTTTGAGGAAAAAAATGATTTTTTATTTTCACGGCTCTACGTTTATTAATTTCTGTGAAGCACTTGGGGGTTCAAAGTGCTCACCACACATCTAGATAAGTTCCTTAAGGGGTCTAGTTTCCAAAATGGTGTGATTTGTGGGGGGTTTCGACTGTTTAGGCGTATGAGGGGCTCTCCAAACGCGACATGGCATCCAATTTCAATTCCAGCCAATTTTGGTTTGAAACAGTCAAACGGCGCTCCTTCACTTCCAAGCCCTGCCGTGCGCCCAAACAGTGGTTTACCCCCACATATGGGGTATCGGCATGCTCAGGACAAGTTGCACAAAAACTTTTGGGGTCTTGTTACCCTTGGGAAAATAAAAATTGGGGTGAACAGATCGTTTTTGTGGAAAAAATATGATTTTTTATTTTCACAGTTCTATGTTATAAACTTCTGTGAAGCACTTGGAGGTTCAAAGTGCTCACCACACATCTAGATAAGTTCCTTAGGGGGTCTAATTACCAAAATGGGGTCACTTGTGGGGGGTTTCCACTGTTTAGACACATCAGGACCTCTACAAACACGACATGACGTCCAGCCAATTCTGCGCTGAAAAAGTCAAACGGCGCTCCTTCCCTTCCAAGCTCTGCCTTGCACCCAAACAGTGGTTTACCCCCACAGATGGGGTATCAGCATGCTCAGGAAAAATTGCACAAAAACTTTTGGGGTCTTGTTACCCTTGGGAAAATAAAAATTGGGTGAAAAGATTGTTTTTGTGGAAAAAATATGATTTTTTATTTTCACTGTTCTATGTTATAAACTTCTGTGAAGCACTTGGAGGTTCAAAGTGCTCACCACACATCTAGATAAGTTCCTTAGGGGGTCTAGTTTCCAAAATGGGGTCACTTGTGATGGGTTTCCACTGTTTAGACACATCAGGGCCTCTACAAACGCGACATGGCGTCCAGCCAATTCTGCGTTGAAAAAGTCAAATGTTGCTCCTTCCCTTGCAACCTCTGCCGTGCGCCCAAAAAGTGGTTTACCCCCACATATGGGGTATCGGCTTAATCAGGAGAAATTGCACAACAAATTTTGTGGTTCATTTTTTCTTTTAACAGTTGTGAAAATAAAAAAATAGGTTCCGAAGTAAAGTTTTTGCAAAAAAAGTTAAATGTTAATTTTTTCCTTCCACATTGCTTCAGTTCCTGTGAAGCACGTAAAGGGTTAATAGACTTCTTGAATGTGGTTTTGAGCACCTTGAGGGGTGCAGTTTTTAGAATGGTGTCACTTTTGGCTATTTTCTATCATATAGACCCCTCAAAGTGACTTCAAATGTGAGGTGGTCCCTAAAATAAAAATGGTGTTGTAAAAATGAGAAATCGCTGGTCAACTTTTAACCCTTATAACTTCGTAACAAAAAAAATGTTGGTCCCAAAATTGTGCTGATGTAAAGTAGACATGTGGGAAATGTTATTTATTAAGAAATTTGTGTGACATATCTCTCTGATTTAAGGGCATAAAAATTTAAAGTTTGAAAATTGTTAAATTTTCAAAATTTTCGCCATATTTCCGTTTTTTTCATAAATAAACACAAGTCATATCAAAGAAATTTTACCACTAACGTGAAGTACAATATGTCATGAAAAAAACAATCTCAGAATCAGCAGGATTCGTTAAAGCGTTCCAGAGTTATAACCTCATAAAGTGACAGTGGTCAGAATTGTAAAAATTGGCCCTGTCATTAAGCTGCAAAATGGCTCTGTCACTAAGGGGTTAAAGGCCCTGGTCACACGAGTGCTAAAACCTTATAATAAAAAATAATACACCACAGCTGCGTATATAAACTTAAAATATAAAATATATATTTTTTGCATATGTATCATAATTTATATCATAGTAAGAAAAAACTAAAAATAAAAAAACAATTAAATACAAATAATAATTATAAAAAAAACAAAACAGAAAAAATAATTAACTACTGCCCCCCCTTTCTAGGGCAGCCAGAAACCTCTCCAGCAACACCACGTGTTGATGCATGGCTGCCATCATCCGACGGTGTGACATCCGCAGGTCCTGGGCAGTGGGGATTTCTGTGGAGGTAATGGTAACAGTTAACAGGGAATTCTGTTGCAACATCAACATGTACATGTTACATGTTTGCTGTGCACTTACGGTTTTGGGGCGACTGCAGTTCCCCTGAAGACCCACTTACGGCCCATCCAGAACCTGCGGCACCGCTGGCTAGGGAAACACAGAAAAATATATATATCACAACAGCCCTTAAACATTTTAAGACCTAACAAAGTTGTCAAACTTGTGCATAAATTACCTGAAGGCGAGCCTGCAAACGCGTCATGGAGTGACGCTGGAGAGAATCCTAGGGGGATGGGGATGGGGATGATGACCCCAAAAGTGGAGGTGGTGTAGGTGCAGGTGAAGGGGTGCCTGGACACGGTGATGCCCCTGGTGATGGCGCTGCGGGGCTGCGGGGGACGGTGGTGCAGCTGCAGGTGAAGGTGGTACTGCAAATAAAAAATACAATTCAGTGAAATAATCCTTCTACAAACCCCCTTCACTGCTGTACTCCCATCACTACTGGTACTCCCGTCACTGCCAGTACTTCTGTCAATGCCTGTAACCCCCTCACTATTGCTACTCGTCAACACCTCCCTGCTCCACCGCTGTGACATCTTCCTCATTTCCTGACAAGTCCAGAGTAGAGCAGTGCCCGGTGAGGAGAGGTCTTTCCTTTGTATTTAATGTTTGGAGCAATATATGGGGAGCATTATACACTGGAGAATTATATATGGGGCCCATCATATACTACACTAGAGCATCATATGGAGTTCATTATTTATGGAACATCACATTTATATATGGAGCATCATATGGAGCACATATGGGCCCATTCTGTATGGCGCACTATGTGGTGCCCATAATACTGTATGGAGGACTATACTGTCCATAACCCCATCACTAATGGTACTCCCGTCACTGTCCGTAACCCCATTACTGCCAGTACTTCCGTCAATGCCTGTAACCCCATCACTACTGGCAGTCCCGTCACAGCCTTAACCTAGCCTCTCCAGATACCCTCACCAACACTCACCACGATGCCTCCGAAGCTGTGCACGGATGCTGGCGACCCTATCGCTCGACCGGTAGCGCAGGTCCGCCAGCTTCTTTCTTATCTGCTTCGTAGTCATCTGCATCCCGAAACGCCGAGCAAGGCCCCTCTGGATCCAGCGCTGCACTGCCTTTTTGTGATGCATGGGACGCGCCGTTGGGATGCTGCACCCATAGTCCCATGCATCACTTTTCCTGATGAGGTAACGCACTTCTGCGTCCCCCTAGGCTGCTGCACGCTGCCTTGCCTCCATAGTCACAAGATATTGATAATGCCGCATGAACGACGCCAGCGTCATGACGTCACGACGTGCGTACGCTATAAACTAATCGCACTTGTGACGCAAGACGCTATTGCGATCGCAAAGTGACCGCACCAACAACGCACAGACATGCGACGTCATTGCGATCGCAATGTTACAGGTCCTAGTCAGGCGCCCCAGCCACGCCGACATGAGACGCCATTACGATCGCAAAGTGACCGAACCAACAACGCAGACACGCGACGCCATTGCGATCGCAAAGCTACAGGTCCCAGCTAGGCGCCCCAGCCACACAGACATGACATGCCATTGCGATCGCAAACTGACAGTTTGTGCTGCTATTGCGTTTGCCCCGATTTGCCATTTATTATTGCTGAGGTGATGTGGCCAGCAATCAGAGCTGAGGGGCATTACTAAAGAAAACCTAGTCCCGCCTGCACCGCTGTCATATGCGTCACCAACGAGGTCGCTCGTCGTTCACAAAAGGTGTCAAACACAGCGATTCAGGCTTACCAGCGGGATGCCAACGATCAAAATACGGCCCAAACCGTTCGTGCACGATCAGCGACATCACAGCGGGGGCCGCATCGCTGCTACATGCCACACATAGCGACGTCGCTAACGATGTCGCTACTGCGTCTCAAAATCGCTGTCGCTTGAGCGATTTGCTAGCGATCTCGCTTAGTGTGGCATACCCTTTAGCCATCCAATCTAACACCTACAGGCCTACGAAAGGAAGCACAACGCTCTGTCACCTGCGTGCATCAGAGGAAGGCGTTAAGAAATTTAAGAAATAAAATGATATAAAACCATTAAAAAAAACTGACCAGCACCTCCAAACAGAATAAAGGAAGGTACAATTTGCTATGACTGCATAATATACAAACAAAAAAAATACATACATACATTAGCACTCTGCATCAGAGGAAGGCGTATTTGGGCACGTAACAGATACCACAACCTAAAGGAGATAAATTCATAAAACAAACCAGAAAAAACAGCCTTACCAACACCAAGTCAGATCTCAAATGCACAAACAGAATGCAGCAGACCCAATTATAAAGGCAGGGGCATCACAAGTGGATACTACTAATGAAAGCAGCCACTCACAAGACTACCAATTTGGAGGGGATGGCTGCCTAGTAGAAAATGCACACAAATGAGGCTTGAACAGAACGCCAGTCACACAGGTAAGTGTGATGCACATTGTCCGGCTTACAGCCTATTAATGATGCTCATAATATTATGTCAGGCGGGCTGCCCAACACTATATGAGTGCACCCCATAAGAACAGATGCCTCAGTTCACCCAACCAACAAAAAAGGGCCTGGCTACATCCTGCAAAAATGTTAAAATGTACAATAAAAGATGAAAAATAATGTATATGATGAATACATTAAATGAGGTATTGGTTGATATTTTGGCCAAAATAGACAAGCTCGCAACCCAAGTCAAGTGTCATCACGCTTGCGAGTCCTATTGCTAATTTCAAAAACAACAACCTAAAGGACATAAATTCAAAAAACAAACCAGAAAAAACAGCCTTACCAACACCAAGTTAGATCACAATTGCACAAGCAGAATGCAGCAGACCCCAATTATAAAGGCGAGGACATCACATGTGCAAACTACTGATGAAAGCAGCTACTCACAAGCCTATCAATTTATGGAGGGGGTGGCTGTCTATTAAAAAATGCACACAAAATGAGGCTTGAATAGAATGCCAGTCACACAGGTACGTGTGGTGCACAGTGTCCAGCTTACATGATGCCCATTATATTATGTCATGCTGGCTGCCCAGCACTATGCGTGCACCCCTCAAGGACAGACACCCCAGTTCACCCAACCAGCAAAAAAGGGTCTGGCTGCATCCTGCAAAAGTGATAAAATGTGCAATAAAAGATGAAAACATGAAAAATAATGTGTATGATAAATGCATTAAATGATGTATTGGTTGATATTTTGCACCTGTGCTTCCCCCGCCTTTACAATTGGGGTCTGCTGCATTCTGCTTGTGCATTTACAATCTGACTTGGTGTTGGTAAGGCTGTTTTTTTCACGTAGCAGATACAGAATGACCACATCATCTCCCTGCAGCAAGTACACCCCCAACACCAGCAGCTACACCAGCACCACCACAGCTACGTTCACATCCCCTGTTTGATGCTCTCATTTTCGAAGGGGTCTTTTGGCACACTACTCGCAAACAGATGACAGAAGAGTAAATTTATTTATTTGCCACACTACTAGAAAACACACAGCGTTCCAGAAAAATTATTTCTTTGGCCTGTAAATGGCAACGATTTGGCTAATGCCAATTATTTATTTCTCAGACTACTAGAAAACACACAGCGTTCCAGAAAAATTATTTCTTTGACCTACAAATGGCAACGATTTGGCCGATGCCAATTATTTATATTTCTGGCTACTAGAAAACAGACCGTGGTCCAGAAAAATTATTTATTTGCCTTCAAATGGCAATGAGATGGCTGATTCCAATTATTTATTTGAAACACTACTACAAAACACACGGTGGTCCAGAAAAATCATTTCTTTGGCCTACAAATAGCAACTAGATAGTTGATGAGAATTATTTCTCAGACTAATAGAAAACACACAGAGGTCCTGAAAAATCATTTCTCTACAAATGGCAATAAGATGGCTGATGCCAATTATTTATTTGCAATACTACTAGAATACACACAGCGGCTTACAGAAACAGTACTCCTACAGCTGGGGGGTACAGAATACACACAGTGGCTTAAAGAAACAGTACTTCCACAGCAGGGGGTGGAAAGTACACACAGTGGCTTAAATGAACAGTACTACCACAGGTGGGGGGGACAGAGTACACACAGTGGCTTAATGGATTGGTACATTAATCATATAGACACACACATAGAATCACATAAACAGTAATGCATAATACCTGTACTGACTGGCCAGTGCATGTGGCGCCCACCACGACACAAGTTTCGGTATTGCACCTTCGTCAGAGGACAAAGTACTCCCACAGATATAGGTTGCAGAGTTCACACAGCGACTTTTGACACAGTACTCCTATAGGCGAGGGGGCAGAGAACATACAGTAGGTTTTGGTACAGTACTCTCACAGATGTGGGTTATAGAGTACTCACAGCGGCTTTGGCACAGTTTTCCCACAGATAAGCGTTGCAGAGTGCATACAGGGGCTTTTGGCATAGTACTCCCACAGGTGAGCTTGCAGAGTACATACAGCAACTTTTTTGCAGAGTGCGCAGTCAGATTCTGTCCCTCTTACGGGCTTTGCCCTATCCATAAACTAATAAGAGCAGAATGGCAGCTGCACTCGGGATCCAGCTTTTACACAGGCCTGGTCATGTGCTGCGCTGGCCATTCACATTCATGCCAATACTCAACAAGCTTTTAGACTGTGTGCACTTCTGGAGCAATCACAACATTGCTCCGCAAGTGCACATAGTCTGAAAGCTTGTTGATTGGCTGCACTGCAGCCTTTCAACAAGTTTTATTAATCTGGCAAACCCGAACAGGAAACAGACGTACACTAGACTGTCCGTGTTCGGGGGTATGGACTCTGAACTTTACCGTTCATGTTGACTCATCCCTTATGACAACCTATCAGTAACCTTCTGTTTTACCACTATGAGGCTGTTGTCACTATCAACAATAAAATTTGAGGAATTTGAGTAATTACAGCTAACTCCTGCTGTTTATGGAGCAAGCTCAGCTTCTGAGCTCACTCCACACAACTCCTTCTAACTTCTGCTGTATTCTGCTTTTTATTTATTTTCACTTTCATTTTTTAATCACCTAATGCCAGTGGATTATGGGGAAGGTCTTCATATGAAATAGGTTTACATTTTTCTTATTATTTTTATTTTCTGTATTTTTTCTGTTTCTATTTCTTTAATTTTTTTTACATTTCTTTCCAATTTAAGAAATAAAATGATATAAAACCATTAAAAAAACTGACCAGCACCTCCAAACAGAATAAAGGAAGGTACAATTTGCTATGACTGCATAATATACAAACAAAAAAAATACATACATACATTAGCACTCTGTAAGCGATAAGATGCATGCAAACATTGAATATTTGAAATCTGAACTGCATTACTGCTATTGAAATTATACTTATAAAAATGAAGGTACTTAGCGCATAAGTTCATGAGAGCCTTGTCACAGCTGGTGAGCTCTCACTAATTTCCCTATTTACGCTCTAAACATCTTAATTTTTATAAGTGTATTCCATATAGCATTAATGCAGTTCGGATTTCATGTATTCAGTGTTTGCATTCATCTTACAGTGTGCTGCTGTATTTTTTTTATCAATATAAAGACCATTGTTACTTACATGTACTCATTCCACTAAATTTTACTTCATCATTATTTTATTTTTTAAAATTCTGGCAGCTACCTTTTGTAAATAACACACTGCCAGCAGAAGTATTGGTCACAGCGAATGGGCTTCTATCTAAAGGCTGCTGTAATATTGACCAAAAAGTTGCAAATGTAACAAGGCATTCTGACTAGAGATGAGCGACTTAGCCTACGGGAGGGTCGAGTCGGGTTTCGGATCGCCCGACTTTATCAAAAGTTGAGTCGAACGAAATTGGCCGACTATCGGAAAAACTGAAACTCGACCCAACCCCAATGCAAGTCAATGGGGAAGAAAAGTCGGCAGTGAGTGGAGGACAGTAGAATTATAGAATATACTGCACACTCTCAAGTAATTCTATGCAAAATAGTGTAAGTTTTATTTAACAGAACCAAATAAGGGAGAAAATATATACAGAGCAATTAGCAAAGCAATGAATTTGATGTTTCGACTCTCCCAAGTCTTAATCATAACATCGCTTAGTTCATAAATCAAGTAAATTTCTAGACTTTTTATGGCTAGGATATGGCGAAAGAATTCAACATGTGGGTGAGGGTTAATACAAATCCATGAAGATATACTGCCTGTTGCTCTGTGCGACTCAAACTGTGAGTGAGGGTTAATACCGATTCATGAAGAAATACTGCCTGTTGCTCTGTGCATCTTAGCGGTACTCCCGCGCCTTGCTGGGTTGTGTGAGGCATGGAGGACAGTAAACACACCTACAGTGCCCATTTCAATGCCAACGACATCAATTCCTATTACTTAAGCTTGTCAACCTTAATTTATTTATAATAATAGTAATGCATTGAAAACTGGGGGTTATTTGGCTAAAGTTGTGGGGGGCAGGGCTGGCTCCAGGTTTTCGTGGGCCCGAGTGAAAGAGTGTCAGTGGGCCCCTTTAACACATACCACATTTCATGATGCTCCGATAGGCAGAGAAATATAGGTATAGTACAATGCCAAATACTTCACTTCTTACATTACATGAGTGATATCTATTGCAAATTCTACAATAGCTCAAAAACCGGACAGTATAATCCTCCAAACAGTATTATGGGCACCACATAGTGCGCCATACAGAATAATGAGCCCCATATATAATGCTCCATATATAATAGGCTCCATTTGATGCTCCATATATAATGGGCCCCATATGAATCTCCAGTATATGATGTGCCCCATGGATGATGCTCCAGTGTATGATGGGCCTATATAATGCTCCATATATAATGGTCCCCATATGATGCTCCAGTGTATAATGGACCCCGTATATGATGCTCCAGTGTATGATGGACCTCATTTATAATGCTCCAGTGTATGATGGGCCCCATATATAATTCTCAAGTGTATAATGCTCCCCATATATTGCTCCAAACATTTAAAAAAATGAAATACCTCTCCTCGCTGGGCACTGCTTTACTCTGGACTCCTCAGCATTGCCATCTTCCAGCTCTCTGCACTGTGACTGTTCAGGTAGAGAGCGCACCGACGTGACATCATCGCGCTCCCTGACCTGAATGTCACTGTCAGGAAACGCGGAAGACGTCACAGCGGTGGAGCAGGGAAAGGTAAGTATTGCAAGTGCTGGGGCCCTGAGCAAGCAGGTGGGGCACACTCGTGGGCGCCAGAACTGGCACTGGGCCCCTCATCATAGTGTGTCTCTGATGGCGACTGGGCCCCCCCACCTGCTCAGGGCACCGACACTTGCCCGAGTGCGCCAGGTGCTGACGCCGACCCAGGGGGGTGTAACAGCCCAGTTAGAGTGGTGGAAAAACTGGCATATGTGGAGATGTAGGCTGGACGTTCAGCAGCTGCAAATGGAGGAACTGGAGAAGTCGGAGGAAGAGGAGGACAAAGCGAGCCATTTTGCTGGCAACCTATGTGTCATCAGGGGAAGGTGGTACAAAATCCTTTGAAACCGAGGCATGGTTCATTTTAATGAAGGTGAGATCACCAACATTATGGGTCAACAGCCGGGTCCTTCTTTCTGTCAGGATTGATCCAGCAGCACTGAAGACTCTTTCTGATAGCACACTACCAGCAGGGCAAGTGAGATCCTGTAAGGCATATTGTGCCAATTCAGGCCAGGTGTCCAGTTTACAGGCCCAGTAGTCAAAGGGGAATTGACTGTGAGGTAGAACATCAATAGGGGAGGAGAGGTAATTTTTGAACCATAGTTGACAACTGCTATATCCTGTCTGTTGCAATCGATTCAGTATTACCAGTCGTGTGAGCGGTACTCGAGAAATCAGTCCACAACATGGTCATGAAACCCCTGTCTCCAACACCACTTCGGCTGTGTGCATGACAAACACCTCTTTCATGTTACCCAGTATGGCTCATGGTAGAACCTGCACTCTTCTGTGTGCTGGGAATGCCTCTAACAAACGGTTTACCAGAGTTGCTTTTTTGTTTGCCAATATTAGCTCTAGGTTCTCCTGTGGCATGATGTTCTGTAATTTGCCTTTTTTAGTTTGGATCGAGGATGCTGGCCAGCCAGTAGTCATCATGCTTCATAATTTTGGCAATGCGGGGGTCCCTTTTTAGGATTCGCAAGACATAATCACACATATGGGCCAATGTTCCAGGTGTCAATGATGCACTGCCAGTGGTGGGTGAAGGAGCACTTTCTGCCAAATCCACATCCCTCCAGTCACGCACAAACCCTGTACCTGACCTTGGCAAGCCAACATTTCCTCTTGCCCCCTGAGAAGCATCCTCCTCCTCAAAATAATCATCCCCTCATCCTCCTCTTCTTCCTTTTCTTCCTCCACCTTGTCCAGGACAGTTCCCTGAGCAGACAATGGTTGACTGTCATCAAGACTTCCCTCCTCCTCCTCCTCTTCCTCCTCCACTGCAGACGCCTGATCCTTAATGTGCGTCAAAGTTTGCATGAGCAGACGCATAAGTGGGATGCTTATGATGGCGTCGTCTGCGCTTACCAGCCGTGTGCATTCCTCAAAACACTGAAGGACTTTACAGAGGTCTTTCAGCTTTGACCACTGCACACCTGACAACTCGATGTCTGCCCTCAAACTGCCTGCCCGTGTATCCTCCCACAAATGCATTACAGCCTGCCTCTGTTCGCACAGCCTCTCAACCATGTGCATGGTGGAGTTCCACCTTGTTGTAACGTCTATGATTAGGCGATGCTTGGGGAGGTGGAGCGATCCCTGCAGCCTCTGCATATGACTGGAGTCGACGAGCGAGGGACGGATGTTCGAGCACAGTCTTCGCACCTTATGGAGCAGGGCTGGTAACTCTGGATAATTATTTATGAAGCACTGCACTACCAGGTTCAAGGTGTGAGCCAGGCAAGGTATGTGTCTGAGTTTTGCAAGGGCTATGGCCGCCACAAAATTACGGCCGTTATCACTGACTACCTTGCCTGGCTCAAGATGTAGACTGCCCAGCCATGACTCAGTTTCTTGTTGCAAGTAGTCGGCCAGTGCCTCCGCGGTGTGTCTGTTGTCTCCAAAAGACATCATCTTTAAAACAGCCTGCTGACGCTTACCACTAGCTGTTCGATAGTGTGACACCTCGTGTGCAACACTGGCAGCTGCGGATGGAGTGCTCGTTCAACTGCGCTCTGTCAACGAGCTTTCGCTTCTGGAGAGGAGGGTCGAATGCCTACAGCCAACTGTTGCCTATACCGTGGGCTAGGCAGCACTGTCCCACCGCCGCTGTCCCCTGAGGACCCTGCGTCCACCACATTATCCAAGTGCGCAGTGATGGACATGTAATGGCCCTGGCCATGCCTACTGGCCCATGCATCTGTTGTGAGGTGCATCTTTCCACTCACTGATTGTTTGAGTGCATGGACAATGTGGTCTTTCAAATGCAGGTGGAGAGCAGGGATGGCTTTTCTAGCAAAGAAGTGCTGACTGGGTAGGTCATAGCGTGGGACAGCGTAGGCCATGAGCTCTCGGAACGCTGCGCTGGATGAGTATTTCTTGTCCTACTCAGAGTCTCTGCTACGGCGAGCTGGACTTGAGAGCAGCATATGATGGAACTAGCGGTGGACATGGCGGACTGAGAGGGTGGGGTGGTGATGGTGATGGTGGTGGTGATGGCCTAGATGCAGTCTTTCGTTGGAAAACCATTGTGATTCCTGACTGCTTTGGCCTTGTGACGACACCTCAACATTTCTTGCTGGTGGTATGCTAACCGGTGGGCTTACAGTGGGGGAAGCGTTGCTGGCTAACTTCAGTCAGAGCAGGTGCATGTGTGCACCTGAGGTTTTGTAGTCCGTCCACGCTTGCAAGTGCATGGTGTTTACATGTCTAAGCATGCAACTGGTATTCAAATTTCGGAGATTTTTGCCTCGGCTAAAGGTCCTTTCGCAATTCAGATAACCTTTGCCTCATCAATAGGATTTTAGTCAAAAAAGTGCCACACTGCACTCTTCTTACTTTGGGAAAACTTTTCAGGGCTTGCACGCTGTGCTAATCTGACTTTCTGGCCAAGCTGTCCTGCAACTCTTTTTGTTTTTTTAACACGTTTTTGGACTGCTACGAGCCTGCCAGATAGCCGCAGCTGCGATGTCAATGCCTGCTGCGGATCCTCCTCCTCTTCTAAGCTATTGCCAGCGGCACCCTCTTCCCCCAGTGGATGCCAATCCGGGTTAACAACTGGGTCATCCATCACTTCCTCTTCAATTTCATCTGCACCTTCTTCTGTGTCACCGTGTAAGTTGGTATAGTATGCGGGAAGGGTTTCATCAGGGTCAGATTCTGGCTCAGTAGACTGCGAGGGCAATTTAGTGCTCTGGGTGAATGTACCAGCAGAATCATATAGCAGTGGCTGTGCATCAGTGCATTCCATGTCATATTCATCTTGGACTGGGGAATTCAGGATTTGACTTGATAAGTTAGGCATGGTATGTGAAAAGAGCTCCGGGGAGTAATCTGAAGTGTGGCCTGTCGCATCCTTCACTTTTGGTGGGGGTGAAGGACACAAGGAAATGTGTTGTTCCTGACCAGGAGCCTGCACTGACGACTCAGTGCTTGCAGTTTTTGAAACTTCAGAAGAGGAGGCGATAGAGCTGGAGCCTGTTTCGGCAATGTAAGCCAAAACCTGTTCCTGATGCTCTGGCTTTAAAAGCAGTTTACTTACTTCCAGAAAAGGGAGCCTTCCAGGCCTTCTGGAGCCAGACGATGACGAAGGCTCAACACCTCCTACCTTAGGTGCTATTGTGCTTTTGGCACTACCAGCAGATGCACCACCACCACCATCAGTACCAGCTGGCCCCCCCCTGCCCACGTCCGCAGCCTCTTCCACCATACTTCCTCATGATTGGGAAAATGTACCAAAAATACCAGCAGATATATGGTACTTTTTGAGGAGCGTACAGCTGTATACGGTGTAGGGAAAATTAAATTTAAATTCTCCCGTATATATTTCCGGAGTCACACACAGATAGTCAGCATGTATTTGTCCGTGATACCAGCCGGTACACGGTAGTGTGTGAGGAGCGAATGTGTCGCCCCTGAGGGTTCAGTCACCACAGAGGTGTTGCACCTCATCCAGAGGTGTGACACCCCACTCCCAGGTAGGGAGGGAGCACCCCTAAGACTCCAACACCTGCATCCAACACACACCATACCAGCTGGTCATATGGACGTACCCTAAGGGAGGATGGTCTCATACCAGGCTGGTTAGCAAGTGGTGTATGGGTGGGTGGAGCTTGGGCAGTAAGAGGTGAAGAGAAGTTTAGAGTGGGGAGCACTCTTAGTAGTGAGTGGTGGAGAGGAGAGCTAGCTTTTTGGAGCTCGTCCTCTGATAGAAAGAAGCAGACTGAGGAGCTATTGGAGCGCATGAGAAAGGGTCCAAGGGCACGGACAGTGAATATCCCATCCGAGGCCCCATCCGAGATCGGAAGGACCAGGCCATCAGGGAACGGCCCCTAGACTAGTCGGAAATCTTCAGGCCCTGCTAGTAAGCCGACGGTTGTGATCACTTTATGGGTCCTTGCTACAACCACCAGCAGCATCTCCTGGAAGGAAGCTATGTAGGGCCAAGGACGCACAGAATTAATCTGTTTCCCTACAGGACCGCAGCTTCTGGTCTGAAAGACTGCATGGTGAGGTGCTAGGAAGAGAGGAGTGGAACAAGCACAGAGAGAGAAGGCCAGGAAAGGAACACACTGAAAGGGAGTCTTGGGCAAGTGCGACCGATCTACCTGGGGTGCTGGACCCCTCGCCTTGAGGACACAGTGCCAGGTGGGCATCTGTACTGCATGCAACAGACTGTGTAAAAACCCTGAAACTGCATCTGGACTGTCTCCTAGAATTATTCCAGCGACGCACATTCCTCTCTGCTACATTCACAAGCACCATTTCTACACTACAACCTGTTGTGAATACTCTGGAGGCGACTTTGGAGCTGGGGCTCCCTCCGGTGGTTGCTGAGGGTAATGAACCAATTGCTGAATGCCTTCAGCTGGGTCTGAATGTCTGTATAAGTGACTTGAACCCATCAGCCTTGCCGGTAATCAATTGTTCTACCAGGTATTGCTTGGAGCTCAGCTTGCATTCCTGCTTTGATTCTGATAAGTGATTTGCTGTTTTTTTCCTCTGGTTGGATTTTCCTTGCTGGTTCGCTGCCTTGCAGTGGACTTCAGCCTGGTCCCCTTTTGGGGCCTGGCGCTGAAATTGTGCTCAGTTTGAGTTTGCACTTTTGCTCTGTTCCTTTGTCACTTTTTATTTGCTGAATTGCTGTGTTTTACACCAGAGATCTGATTTAGGTGGTAGAGATCGTGTGAGCTCAGGTTTTTTTGTTAATCAGAAGTGTTGGTATTTTTGTCAGGGTATTTTTGGGTTGCAGTCAGAATTCTTTCCTATACTTTTCTATCTAGACAGTATTGGGCCCCAGCGTTTGCTCATTCTATTTTCTGTCTGTGTTCGTATTTTCTTCTTGTCTAACCGCCATTACATGTTTGGAGGCTTCCTATTTCTTTGGGGTTTCTGCTACGGGGCAGATAGCTTTCATCTTTCTGCCTTTAGGTGTAGCTATCTCTCCGGCTGTGACGAGGCGTCTAGGATCACCGTAGGTACGTTCCACGGCTACTTCTAGTGTTGCGGTTAGTTTAGGGTCCTGCAATCCAATAGTTTCCAGCCTCTCTGGTGTATTGCTACTTTGGCTAGTTTTGCAATTTCTCCTCAGCTACCGAAACATAACAGTCAACAGATATTTAGTCTGAACACTACCCAAGACAACTGAGCGCGCAAAACGTCTTCCCCGCTTAGGGCAGACGGAAATAGCATGAGAAGCGTCACCACAGTAGAAACATGACCCATTGCGCTTTCGAAACTCATGACACTGAGCCCCAGAAGTCACTCCATCACACTGCATAGGCTCAGGAGCTGGCTCACAAGGCAACACTATCTCACGCATACCTCTGCACTCACGCAAACGTCTGACAATTTGAATAGCCAAAGACATAGAAACATTGAGACCAGAGGGAACAGGGAATCCCACCATAACGTCCTTTACATTTTCTGACAGACCCTTCTGAAAAAGGGCTGCCAAAGCATCATCATTCCATTTGGTCAGGACTGCCCACTTTTGGAATTTCTGACAGTACAGTTCAGCGTCTTCACGACCCTGATTTAATGCCAACAAGGTTTTTTCAGCTTGATCAGTGACATTAGGTTCATCGTACAATAACCCCAGAGCCTGAAAAAATACATCAACATCATTCAAAACAGGATCCCCAGGTGTCAGGGAAAAAGCCCAATCCTGAGGGTCGCCGCGCAGCAGAGAGATGACAATTTGAACCTGCTGTGCTGCGTTCCCTGAGGACTTAGGCTTCATGGCATTAAACAACTTACAGTTATTTTTGAAATTCAGAAATTTAGACCGATCCCCCAAAAATAAATCTGATATGGGGATCCTAGGTTCCACAACTGGCAACCTAGCAAGATAGGTAGCAATACTCTGAACCTCAGAGGCAAGCCGCTGCACACGGCCAGACAACTGTGCAAACTCCATTGAGGAAAAAAAAAATTCCTCCTCAGCACCCAGAGAAAAAAAGGGAAAAAATGCAACAAACAGAAAAAAAAAATTCTGACAACTCCCTTTTTTCTTTTTCCTTTTTTACTATTTTTACCTTCTGTTGAGTACCATATAATTTTCAGTTCGGCCTGTAATACTGTTATGTTTCAGTAACTGAGGAGAAATAGCAAAAATAGCCAAAGTAGCAATACACCAGAGAGGCTGGAAACTATTGGGTTGCAGGACCCTGAACTAACCGCAACACTAGAAGTAGCCGTGGAGCGTACCTACGGTGATCCTAGATGCCTCGTCACAGCCGGAGAGATAGCTACACCTAAAGGCAGAAAGATGAAAGCTAACTGCCCCGTAGCAGAACCCCAAAGAAATAGGAAGCCTCCAAACATGTAATGGCGGTTAGACAAGAAGAAAATACGAACACAGACAAAATAGAATGAGCAAAAGCTGGGGCCCAATTCTGTCTAGATAGAAAAGTATAGGAAAGAATTCTGACTGCAACCCAAAAAACCCTGACAAAAATACCAACACTTCTGATTAACAAAAAACCTGAGATCACATGACCTCTACCACCTAAATCAGATCTCTGGTGTAACACACAGCAATTCAGCAAATAAACAGCGACACTGGAACAGAGCAAAAGTGCAAACACAACTGAGCACAAATGCAGCGCCAAGCCCCAAAAGGGGACCAGGCTGAAGTCTGCTGCAAGGCAGCAAACCAACAAGGAAAATCCAACTAGAGGAAAAAAAAACAGCAAATCACTTATCTGAATGAAAGCAGGAATGCAAGCTGAGCTCCAAGCAAGACCTGAAGAACAATTGATTACCGGCAAGGCTGCTGGGAGTTCAGGTCAATTATATCAGACCATTTGGATCCAGCTGAGAGCCATTTAGCAATTAGTTCATTACCCTCAGCAACCACTGGAGGGAGCCCCAGCTCCGAAGTCACCTCAACATAGTCACAACACTTGGCCTCATTCATGTTTCCTACAATTGCAACCAGTCGTCCTGTTCCTGCAGCTGAAAAACACCCCATAGCATGATTCTATGTTGGGATTGTATTGGGCAGGTGATGAGCATTGCCTGGTTTTCTCGTGTTTTTTAGCAAACTCTATGTGGGCTTTCATATGTCTGGCTCTGAGGAGAGGCTTCAGTCAGGCCACTCTGCCATAAAGGCCTGACTTGTGGAGGGCTGCAGTGATAGTTGACTTTGTGGAACTTTCTCCAATCTCCCTACTGCATCTGTGGAGCTCAGCCACAGTGATCTTGGGGTTCTTCACCTCTCTCATCAAGGCTCTTCTCCCACCATTGCTCAGTTTGGCTGGACGGCCAGGTTTAGGAAGACTTCTGGTGGTCCCAAACTTCTTCCATTTAAGAATTATGGAGGCCACTGTGTTCTTAGGAACTTTGAGAACTTCAGAAATTTTTTGTAACCTTGTCCAGATCTGTGCCTTGCCACAATTCTATCTCTGAGCTCTTTGGCCAGTTCCTTTGACCTCACAATTCTCATTTGGTCTGACATGCACTGTGAGCTGTGAGGTCTTATATAGACAGGTGTGTGCCTTTACAAATCAAGTCCTATCAGTTAAATTAAACACAGCTGGACTCCAATGAAGGAGTAGAACCATCTCAAGGAGGATCACAAGGAAATGGAAAGCATGTGACTTAAATATGAGTGTCTGAGCAAAGGGTCTGAATACTTATGACCATGTGATATTTCAGTTTTTCTTTTCACACCGGTTCCGTTTTTTCATAGACGTGTGAAGAGGCCTTGTGAATTGGCATGGGTCACATTAAATCATCCTAGTAAATTTATAATAATGTCTATGCTATGACAATCTCTTTTAATTTTACCTGTATTTTGTTTGCAAGAGATAATTTCCATTGCTAATTTCCTACTTACAGATTCTGATTCAGACAGTAAAAAAAAATAATTTTCATAATTCAGTTATGAAAAATAATAGTTAAATTCTCTTCTAATCAGAGTATTCCAGTTTACAATTATAATTAACTTCTGCTGGTAGCTAATATTATATGCATGTTTCAGATTTTCATTTGCAACTGAAGCATTGGTTAGACTGCTTGTAATGCGGTTGCCTTGGGTGCAGCTGTACCCTGTTATTTGGCACATACATAGTGGAAGGCTATTTTAAGTTAAGTGGGCCTTATCTTTTTTCCATTACTCGGACACATGCTGACAACATCAATTCCCAGAATTTGATTTCAAGCTCTATGCTTAAGATAACAGAATTACTATGGCATCCAGAAAATATGTCAGATAAGGAAAAAAACACTAAACTATGCTACAGTAAACTATAACTAAGGATCAGAATAATCATGTAAATGTACCAATTTGTTACAATTCTTTAATCATTGATGAGTTTCCTAACATATACTGAAGCTTAAAGGGGATGTCCACTACTTTCATATTGATGCTCTCTTCTTAGGATAGGTTATCAATATAAGATGGGTGGGGTGCGACACCCTGCACCCCACCAATCAGCTGCTTACAGAGCCTCAGTGGCCGGATGTGATCAGTTACAGAGCTGCACATCACGGTTCCGTCAATTGTATAGCTATTACACATCATCCCCTACTCTAATGAATAGGAGTGGATCTGCAGCGCCCTGGTGCAGCCCTATACAGTTGACAGAGCAACTGATCACATTTGATTGCCGCCAGCACTGGGAACAGCTGATCAGTGGGAGTGCTGTGTTTCGCACAGCCACCTATCTGATAATGATGACCTAGCCTAAAGATAGATCATCAATATAAAAGTAGTGGACAACCCCTTTAAGTTTAGTAGTTAACACATAATATTCTATGGGAATGTCTGTATTTTATTTGCACACAAATAGGTTGCAAAAAAAATTCAGAAATATGCTGCCGTGGTACAACTTGCAAACCAAGAACAGCCATTCAAGTGAATTACTCCATGAAAAAACAGGTATCCATGCGCTGGCAGTTTTTCACAGGCCAGTTGTTGACACTCGGGAAACATCTTTTTTGATTTTGCTTTACGTAAAAGCAAAACAGATGATCATCTCAAGAATAAAATTTTTTAAATAAAATATTTTTTTTTTTTGCAGACTCAAAGTAATCAGGGACATGTGAATAAAGCTTTATCCAGCAAACATGAAGCTTTATTCACATATACTGTATACTATGAGAAAATTAAAATATTCTACATATTTAGGAATCCCAAATTAACAATAGTTTGTTACAAACACTATTAATAGCGTTGATAAATATTCTAATAGAACTAGATTTCCAGAACAAGCAAAATCTCCTTTTCTGTGAATTGATGCTTTAATAAATGTTGTAATGTTTTGCTTCTTGTGATACTACTGATAGTCACTACACTATATATAGTCTGAACGCTGATTATGACATCCAGCCAACATGGAGGCTCTATGATATCTAAAATAGCCACAAGAGAATGACTTTCTATTTTTTAAGCTGATGTTTATCTCACTCCTACTACATCTATATAAAGCACTTTACAATAGGGGTCAACCCCAACAAGCCTATAAATAGGTATTAGCTGTTAAATAGCAAGGTCATTCTTTGGCCAGAGTCATCTTGCAGTAAATGAGTAAAGACCTCAGCGCTGGGTCTTATGAAGGGTTCTAGTAATGAGAGAGCTTCCCAGCTAATTATAAATAGAGAAGGCATGCTTAAAGTGCATTCCATAGTGGGGTGGTTCTTTCTTCACAGTTCCGAGGTCAGACACTTGCCAGAAAATTTAGAAGAGCATTTTTTGGTGAGCTCATCCTGTCATAAAGCTACCGACCAGCATTTTGCCACAGGGCCACATTCTCCTGATGAAGTCGTGCTAGACATGGCTATATGCATGGTATAGGCTCCCAGACCTACCAGATGGCCTTTCTACTGACCTGCTTATATTGTAGCGGTTCTTAAGGGTATGCCACACTAAGCGATATAGCTAGCGAGATCGCGCAAGCGACAGCGATTTTATGACACAGCAGCGACATCGTTAGCGACGTCGCTGTGTGTGACATGTAGCAGCGATGTGGCCCCCGCTGTGATGTCGCTGATCGTGCACGAACGGTTTGGGCCGTATTTTGATCGTTGGCATCCCGCTGGTAAGCCTGAATCGCTATGTTTGACACCCTCTATGAACGACGAGCGACCTCGTTGGTGACTCATGTCAGCGGCGCAGGCGGGACTAGATTTTAACGCCCCTCAGCTCCGATTGGTGGCCACAATATCTACAGTCATGGCCAAAACTTTTGAGAATGACACAAATATTATATTTTCACATGATCTGCTGCCCTCTGGTTTTTATGTGTGTTTTACAGATGTTTTTATCACAGACAGAAATATAATTGCAAACATATGAGTAACAAAAGCTTATATTGACAGTTAGAATGAGTTAATGCAGCAAGTCAATATTTGCAGTGTTGACCCTTCTTCTTCAGGACCTCTGCAATTCTCCCTGGCATGCTCTCAATCAACTTCTGGACCAAATCCTGACTGATAGCAGTCCATTCTTGCACAATCAATGCTTTCATTTTGTCAGAATTTTTAGGTTTTTGTTTGTCCACCCGTCTCTTGATGATTGACCACAAGTTCTCAATGGGATTAAGATCTGGGGAGTTTCCAGGCCATGGACCCAAAATCTCTATGTTTTGTTCCCCGAGCCATTTAGTTATCACCTTTGCTTTATGGCAAGGTGCTCCATCATGCTGGAAAAGGCATTGTTGATTGCCAAACTGCTCTTGAAGGGTTGGGAGAAGTTGCTCTTGGAGGACATTCTGGTACCATTCTTTATTCATGGCTGTGTTTTTAGGCAAGACTGTGAGAGAGCTGATTCCCTTGGCTGAGAAGCAACCCCACACATGAATGGTTTCAGGATGCTTAACAGTTGGCATGAGACAAGACTGGTGGTAGCGCTCACCTTGTCTTCTCCGAATGAGGAGTTTTCCTGATGTCCCAGACAATCGAAAAGGGGAATCATCAGAGAAAATAACTTTACCCCAGTCCTCAGCAGTCCACTGCCTGTACCTTTTGCAGAATATCAGTCTGTCCATGATGTTTTTTCTGGAGAGAAGTGACTTGTTTGCTGCCCTCCTTGAGACCAGGCCTTGCTCCAAGAGTCTCCGCCTCACAGTGCGTGCAGATGCACTCACACCTGCCTGCTGCCATTCCTGAGCAAGCTCTGCACTGCTGGTAGCCCGATCCCGCAGCTGAAACACTTTTAAGAGATGGTCCTGGCGCTTGCTGGTCTTTCTTGGGCGCCCTGGAGCCTTTTTGGCAACAATGGAACCTCTCTCGTTGAAGTTCTTGATGATGCGATAGATTGTTGACTGAGGTGCAATCTTTCTAGCTGCGATACTCTTCCCTGTTAGGCCATTTTTGTGCATTGCAATGATGACTGCACGTGTTTCTTTAGAGATAACCATGTTTAACAGAAGAGAAACAATGATGCCAAGCACCAGCTTCCTTTTAAAGTGTCCAGTGGTGTCATTCTTACTTAATCATGACAGATTGATCTCCAGCCATGTCCTCATCAACACCCACACCTGTGTTAATGGAGCAATCACTGAAAAGAGGTTAGCTGGTCCTTTTAAGGCAGGGCTGCAATGATGTTGAAATGTGTTTTGGGGGATAAAGTTCATTTTCTAGCCAAATATTGACTTTGCAAGTAATTGCTGTTAAGCTGATCACTCTTTATAACATTCTGGAGTATATGCAAATTGCCATTAGAAAAAGTGAAGCAGTAGACTTTGTAAAAATTAATATTTGTGTCATTCTCAAAACTTTTGGCCATGACTGTAGTCCTTTGTGCGTTGTTGCGAGGATACTATCATGTGTGGGGTTTTGCGATCCTGTCAGAGCCGCTACAGCGCTTCATCTTTGATACAAGACGTTTTGCGATCCTGTCAGAGTCGCTACATTTATACAAGACGTTTTTGGGATCCTGAAAAAAGTGAATCCGGGGCAAACGCAATAGCGGCACAGACTGGATCGCAGTAGCTGCAAAGCAGAAGGCTAGCAGGACGCAGTATGGAACGATGCTGGAAATTCGTATGAACCACTTGTGTCGTCTTTTATGACGCGGACGTCCAATCACTAAGCGAGAGCTGTGACATATGACATATAGTGACCACCAATCTGTGCTGAGGGGCGTAGAAAAGGTTGCGCTCAATCACGCCTATCGAGGTCGGGATCTTTAACAATACATGCTGTGTGACACGTCCCAACGACCGCCGAGGTCGTTATACAGATCGCTGATCACTGATGTGTCGTTGATGAGATCTTCCTGTTTGGAAGCTACTAGCGACCTTATCCCCTGGAGCACTATCAAATCCATTATCATCAAATGGAAAAAACATGGTACCACAACAAACCTACCAAGAGAGGGCAGCTGTAACGCTTCCCACGGCTGCAGGGCATCGGGACATGGCATAGCTTGCCTAACTAGCCAATGCTCCCACGCCGCCAGACCATGACGACGTGAGGCATGCGTCCCAGATGGTAAGGGAATGTGGACCCACTGGACCACAGAGGAAGACCCAGGCCTGCCCAGACTAGGGAGGCCAGTGACCGGGATCCGTGGCAGCTGAGCATGTGGCAAGATGGCGACCTGCAGGACTAGACAACACCGCACAACCTCAGGTATGAAGAAACATAAAGTTTACTTGAAGACAAACACAGTACATAAACAGAACATAATGCCTGGCTCCCGTTTCCGCAC
This sequence comes from Oophaga sylvatica, assembly GCA_033576555.1. Classification (NCBI taxonomy): domain Eukaryota; kingdom Metazoa; phylum Chordata; class Amphibia; order Anura; family Dendrobatidae; genus Oophaga; species Oophaga sylvatica. The sequence goes on from JARQOD010000006.1 coordinate 103,522,179, forward strand.
ATCAGCGAAGGGTACACATCTCAGGATTACAGACGAGTGCAGGAGGACATCTCGGGTAGATGCACGGGCATACTAGAATGGCCTCTCTCTCAGGCCTCAGGTGTAGCACAGGCTCAGCAGGAGAACATCAGACACCGATCTCAGATGATGGCGGGGTCATCACGGGTTGATGCAATCCAGGCTTATCTGGCACGGGCATACTAGGGCAGCCTTTCTCTCAGGCCTCAGGCATAGCACAGGCTCAGCAGGAGAACATCAGACACCGACCCAGGACAGACGTCATCACAGGGTAGACCACTGGGGAACCGGCAGGACATCGGAACATCAGACACCAGCCCAGGACGAACGTCAGACGATGGCGGGATCATCATGGGTTGATGCAGTCCAGGGTCATCTGGCACGGGCATACTAGGGCAGCCTCTGTCTCAGGCCTTAGACGTAGCACAGGCTCAGCAGGAGAACATCAGACACTGACCCAGGACAGACGTCATCACAGGGTAGACCACGGG
>JARQOD010000006.1:103522787-103568394 GCA_033576555.1 Oophaga sylvatica
GTCAGAGCAGGTGCATGTGTGCTACCTGAGGTTTTGTAGTCCGTCCACGCTTGCAAGTGCATGGTGTTTACATTTTCTAAGCATGCAACTGGTATTCAAATTTCGGAGATTTTTGCCTCGGCTAAAGGTCCTTTCGCAATTCAGATAACCTTTGCCTCATCAATAGGATTTTAGTCAAAAAAGTGCCACACTGCACTCTTCTTACTTTGGGAAAACTTTCAGGGCTTGCACGCTGTGCTAATCTGACTTTCTGGCCAGCTGTCCTGCAACTCTTTTTGTTTTTTTAACACCGTTTTTGGATGCTACGAGCCTGCCAGATAGCCGCAGCTGCGATGTCAATGCCTGCTGCGGATCCTCCTCCTCTTCTAAGCTATTGCCGCGGCACCCTCTTCCCCAGTGGATGCCAATCCGGGTTAACAACTGGGTCATCCATCACTTCCTCTTCAATTTCATCTGCACCTTCTTCTGTGGTCACCGTGTAAGTTGGTATAGTATGCGGGAAGGGTTTCATCAGGGTCAGATTCTGGCTCAGTAGACTGCGAGGGCAATTTAGTGCTCTGGGTGAATGTACCAGCAGAATCATATAGCAGTGGCTGTGCATCAGTGCATTCCATGTCATATTCATCTTGGACTGGGGAATTCAGGATTTGACTTGATAAGTTAGGCATGGTATGTGAAAAGAGCTCCGGGGAGTAATCTGAAGTGTGGCCTGTCGCATCCTTCACTTTTGGTGGGGTGAAGGACACAAGGAAATGTGTTGTTCCTGACCAGGAGCCTGCACTGACGACTCAGTGCTTGCAGTTTTTGAAACTTCAGAGAGGAGGCGATAGAGCTGGAGCCTGTTTCGGCAATGTAAGCCAAAACCTGTTCCTGATGGTCCGGCTTTAAATCGGTTTACCTACTCCCAGAAAAGGTAGCCTTCCAGGCCTTCTGGAGCCAGACGATGACGAAGGCTCAACACCTCCTACCTTAGGTGCTATTGTGCTTTTGGCACTACCAGCAGATGCACCACCACCACCTTCAGTACCCGCTGGCCCCCCCTGCCCACGTCCGCAGCCTCTTCCACCATACTTCCTCATGATTGGGAAAATGTACCAAAATACCAGCAGATATATGGTACTTTTTGAGGAGCGTACAGCTGTATACGGTGTAGGGGAAAATTTAAATCTCCATATATATTTCCGGAGTCACACACAGACGCTCACTCAGTATGGATTTGACTGTAATACAAACAGCAGAAATACAGTACTGTATCAGAAGCGTACAACTGTATACGGTGTAGGGAAAAATTTAAATCTCCGTATATATTTCCGGAGTCACACACAGATAGTCAGCATGTATTTGTCCATGATACCAGCCGGTACACGGTAGTGTGTGAGGAGCGAATGTGTCGCCCCTGAGGGTTCAGTCACCACAGAGGTGTTGCACCTCATCCAGAGGTGTGACACCCCACTCCCAGGTAGGGAGGGAGCACCCCTAAGACTCCAACACCTGCATCCAACACACACCATACCAGCTGGTCATATGGACGTTACCCTAAGGGAGGATGGTCTCATACCAGGCTGGTTAGCAAGTGGTGTATGGGTGGGTGGAGCTTGGGCAGTAAGAGGTGAAGAGAAGTTTAGAGGGGGGAGCACTCTTAGGATGTGAGTGGTGGAGAGGAGAGCTAGCTTTTTGGAGCTCGTCCTCTGATAGAAAGAAGCAGACTGAGGAGCTATTGGAGCGCATGAGAAAGGGTCCAAGGGCACGGACAGTGAATATCCCATCCGAGGCCCCATCCGAGATCGGAAGGACCAGGCCATCAGGGAACGGCCCCTAGACTAGTCGGAAAGCTTCAGGCCCTGCTAGTAAGCCGACGGTTGTGATCACTTTATGGGTCCTTGCTACAACCACCAGCAGCATCTCCTGGAAGGAAGCTATATAGGGCCAAGGATGCACAGAATTAATCTGTTTCCCTACAGGACCGCAGCTTCTGGTCTGAAAGACTGCATGGTGAGGTGCTAGGAAGAGAGGAGTGGAACAAGCACAGAGAGAGAAGGCCAGGAAAGGAACACACTGAAAGGGAGTCTTGGGCAAGTGCGACCGATCTACCTGGGGTGCTGGACCCCTCGCCTGGAGGACACAGTGCCAGGTGGGCATCTGTACTGCATGCAACAGACTGTGTAAAAACCCTGAAACTGCATCTGGACTGTCTCCTAGAATTATTCCAGCAACGCACATTCCTCTCTGCTACATTCACAAGCACCATTTCTACACTACAACCTGTTGTGAATACTCTGGAGGCGACTTTGGAGCTGGGGCTCCCTCCGGTGGTTGCTGAGGGTAATGAACCAATTGCTGAATGGCTTGAACACCCATCAGCCTTGCCGGTAATCAATTGTTCTACCAGGTATTGCTTGGAGCTCAGCTTGCATTCCTGCTTTGATTCAGATAAGTGATTTGCTGTTTTTTTCCTCTGGTTGGATTTTCCTTGCTGGTTCGCTGCCTTGCAGTGGACTTCAGCCTGGTCCCCTTTTGGGGCCTGGCGCTGAAATTGTGCTCAGTTTGTGTTTGCACTTTTGCTCTGTTCCTTTGTCACTTTTTATTTGCTGAATTGCTGTGTTTTACACCAGAGATCTGATTTAGGTGGTAGAGATCGTGTGAGCTCAGGTTTTTTTGTTAATCAGAAGTGTTGGTATTTTTGTCAGGGTATTTTTGGGTTGCAGTCAGAATTCTTTCCTATACTTTTCTATCTAGACAGTATTGGGCCCCAGCGTTTGCTCATTCTATTTTCTGTCTGTGTTCGTATTTTCTTCTTGTCTAACCGCCATTACATGTTTGGAGGCTTCCTATTTCTTTGGGGTTTCTGCTACGGGGCAGATAGCTTTCATCTTTCTGCCTTTAGGTGTAGCTATCTCTCCGGCTGTGACGAGGCGTCTAGGATCACCGCAGGTACGTTCCACGGCTACTTCTAGTGTTGCGGTTAGTTTAGGGTCCTGCAATCCAATAGTTTCCAGCCTCTCTGGTGTATTGCTACTTTGGCTAGTTTTGCAATTTCTCCTCAGCTACCGAAACATAACAGTCAACAGATATTTAGTCTGAACACTACCCAAGACAACTGAGCGCGCAAAACGTCTTCCCCGCTTAGGGCAAACGGAAATAGCATGAGAAGCGTCACCACAGTAGAAACATGACCCATTGCGCTTTCGAAACTCATGACACTGAGCCCCAGAAGTCACTCCATCACACTGCATAGGCTCAGGAGCTGGCTCACAAGGCAACACTATCTCACGCATACCTCTGCACTCACGCAAACGTCTGACAATTTGAATAGCCAAAGACATAGAAACATTGAGACCAGAGGGAACAGGGAATCCCACCATCCCACCATAACGTCCTTTACATTTTCTGACAGACCCTTCCGAAAAAGGGCTGCCAAAGCATCATCATTCCATTTGGTCAGGACTGCCCACTTTTGGAATTTCTGACAGTACAGTTCAGCGTCTTCACGACCTGATTTAATGCCAACAAGGTTTTTTCAGCTTGATCAGTGACATTAGGTTCATCGTACAATAACCCCAGAGCCTGAAAAAATACATCAACATCATTCAAAACAGGATCCCCAGGTGTCAGGGAAAAAGCCCAATCCTGAGGGTCGCCGCGCAGCAGAGAGATGACAATTTGAACCTGCTGTGCTGCGTTCCCTGAGGACTTAGGCTTCATGGCATTAAACAACTTACAGTTATTTTTGAAATTCAGAAATTTAGACCAATCCCCCAAAAATAAATCTGATATGGGGATCCTAGGTTCCACAACTGGCAACCTAGCAAGATAGGTAGCAATACTCTGAACCTCAGAGGCAAGCCGCTCCACACGGCCAGACAACTGTGCAAACTCCATTGAGGAAAAAAAAAATTCCTCCTCAGCACCCAGAGAAAAAAAGGGAAAAAAATGCAACAAACAGAAAAAAAAAATTCTGACAACTCCCTTTTTTCTTTTTCCTTTTTTACTATTTTTACCTTCTGTTGAGTACCATATAATTTTCAGTTCGGCCGGTAATACTGTTATGTTTCAGTAACTGAGGAGAAATAGCAAAAATAGCCAGAGTAGCAATACACCAGAGAGGCTGGAAACTATTGGGTTGCAGGACCCTGAACTAACCGCAACACTAGAAGTAGCCGTGGAGCGTACCTATGGTGATCCTAGATGCCTCGTCACAGCCGGAGAGATAGCTACACCTAAAGGCAGAAAGATGAAAGCTAACTGCCCCGTAGCAGAACCCCCAAAGAAATAGGAAGCCCCAAACATGTAATGGCGGTTAGACAAGAAGAAAATACGAACACAGACAAAATAGAATGAGCAAAAGCTGGGGCCCAATTCTGTCTAGATAGAAAAGTATAGGAAAGAATTCTGACTGCAACCCAAAAAAACCCTGACAAAAATACCAACACTTCTGATTAACAAAAAACCTGAGATCACATGAGCTCTACCACCTAAATCAGATCTCTGGTGTAACACACAGCAATTCAGCAAATAAACAGCGACACTGGAACAGAGCAAAAGTGCAAACACAACTGAGCACAAATGCAGCGCCAAGCCCCAAAAGGGGACCAGGCTGAAGTCTGCTGCAAGGCAGCAAACCAACAAGGAAAATCCAACTAGAGGAAAAAAAAACAGCAAATCACTTATCTGAATGAAAGCAGGAATGCAAGCTGAGCTCCAAGCAAGACCTGAAGAACAATTGATTACCGGCAAGGCTGCTGGGAGTTCAGGTCAATTATATCAGACCATTTGGATCCAGCTGAGAGCCATTTAGCAATTAGTTCATTACCCTCAGCAACCACTGGAGGGAGCCCCAGCTCCGAAGTCACCTCAAACGTAGTCACAACACTTGGCCTCATTCATGTTTCCTACAATTGCAACCAGTCATCCTGTTCCTGCAGCTGAAAAACACCCCATAGCATGATTCTATGTTGGGATTGTATTGGGCAGGTGATGAGCAGTGCCTGGTTTTCTCGTGTTTTTTAGCAAACTCTATGTGGGCTTTCATATGTCTGGCTCTGAGGAGAGGCTTCAGTCAGGCCACTCTGCCATAAAGGCCTGACTTGTGGAGGGCTGCAGTGATAGTTGACTTTGTGGAACTTTCTCCAATCTCCCTACTGCATCTGTGGAGCTCAGCCACAGTGATCTTGGGGTTCTTCACCTCTCTCATCAAGGCTCTTCTCCCACCATTGCTCAGTTTGGCTGGACGGCCAGGTTTAGGAAGACTTCTGGTGGTCCCAAACTTCTTCCATTTAAGAATTATGGAGGCCACTGTGCTCTTAGGAACTTTGAGAACTTCAGAAATTTTTTTGTAACCTTGTCCAGATCTGTGCCTTGCCACAATTCTATCTCTGAGCTCTTTGGCCAGTTCCTTTGACCTCACAATTCTCATTTGGTCTGACATGCACTGTGAGCTGTGAGGTCTTATATAGACAGGTGTGTGCCTTTACAAATCAAGTCCTATCAGTTAAATTAAACACAGTTGGACTCCAATGAAGGAGTAGAACCATCTCAAGGAGGATCACAAGGAAATGGAAAGCATGTGACTTAAATATGAGTGTCTGAGCAAAGGGTCTGAATACTTATGACCATGTGATATTTCAGTTTTTCTTTTCACACCGGTTCCGTTTTTTCATAGACGTGTGAAGAGGCCTTGTGAATTGGCATGGGTCACATTAAATCATCCTAGTAAATTTATAATAATGTCTATGCTATGACAATCTCTTTTAATTTTACCTGTATTTTGTTTGCAAGAGATAATTTCCATTGCTAATTTCCTACTTACAGATTCTGATTCAGACAGTAAAAAAAAATAATTTTCATAATTCAATTATGAAAAATAATAGTTAAATTCTCTTCTGATCAGAGTATTCCAGTTTACAATTATAATTAACTTGTGCTGGTAGCTAATATTATATGCATGTTTCAGATTTTCATTTGCAACTGAAGCATTGGTTAGACTGCTTGTAATGCGGTTGCCTTGGGTGCAGCTGTACCCTGTTATTTGGCACATACATAGTGGAAGGCTATTTTAAGTTAAGTGGGTCCTTATCTTTTTTCCATTACTCGGACACATGCTGACAACATCAATTCCCAGAATTTGATTTCAAGCTCTATGCTTAAGATAACAGAATTACTATGGCATCCAGAAAATATGTCAGATAAGAAAAAAACACTAAACTATGCTACAGTAAACTATAACTAAGGATCAGAATAATCATGTAAATGTACCAATTTGTTACAATTCTTTAATAAATGATGAGTTTCCTAACATATACTGAAGCTTAAAGGGGATGTCCACTACTTTCATATTGATGCTCTCTTCTTAGGATAGGTTATCAATATAAGATGGGTGGGGTGCGACACCCTGCACCACCACCAATCAGCTGCTTACAGAGTCCTCAGTGGCCGGATGTGATCAGTTACAGAGCTGCACATCACGGTTCCGTCAATTGTATAGCTATTACACATCATCCCCTACTCTAATGAATAGGAGTGGATCTGCAGCGCCCTGGTGCAGCCCTATACAGTTGACAGAGCAACTGATCACATTTGATTGCCGCCAGCACTGGGAACAGCTGATCAGTGGGAGTGCTGTGTTTCGCACAGCCACCTATCTGATAATGATGACCTAGCCTAAAGATAGATCATCAATATAAAAGTAGTGGACAACCCCTTTAAGTTTAGTAGTTAACACATAATATTCTATGGGAATGTCTGTATTTTATTTGCACACAAATAGGTTGCAAAAAAAATTCAGAAATATGCTGCCGTGGTACAACTTGCAAACCAAGAACAGCCATTCAAGTGAATTATTCCATGAAAAAACAGGTATCCATGCGCTGGCAGTTTTTCACAGGCCAGTTGTTGACACTCGGGAAACATCTTTTTTGATTTTGCTTTACGTAAAAGCAAAACAGATGATCATCTCAAGAATAAAATTTTTTAAATAAAATATTTTTTTTTTTTGCAGACTCAAAGTAATCAGGGACATGTGAATAAAGCTTTATCCAGCAAACATGAAGCTTTATTCACATATACTGTATACTATGAGAAAATTAAAATATTCTACATATTTAGGAATCCCAAATTAGCAATAGTTTGTTACAAACACTATTAATAGCGTTGATAAATATTCTAATAGAACTAGATTTCCAGAACAAGCAAAATCTCCTTTCTGTGAATTGATGCTTTAATAAATGTTGTAATGTTTTGCTTCTTGTGATACTACTGATAGTCACTACACTATATATAGTCTGAACGCTGATTATGACATCCAGCCAACATGGAGGCTCTATGATATCTAAAATAGCCACAAGAGAATGACTTTCTATTTTTTAAGCTGATGTTTATCTCACTCCTACTACATCTATATAAAGCACTTTACAATAGGGGTCAACCCCAACAAGCCTATAAATAGGTATTAGCTGTTAAATAGCAAGGTCATTCTTTGGCCAGAGTCATCTTGCAGTAAATGAGTAAAGACCTCAGCGCTGGGTCTTATGAAGGGTTCTAGTAATGAGAGAGCTTCCCAGCTAATTATAAATAGAGAAGGCATGCTTAAAGCGCATTCCATAGTGGGGTGGTTCTTTCTTCACAGTTCCGAGGTCAGACACTTGCCAGAAAATTTAGAAGAGCATTTTTTGGTGAGCTCATCCTGTCATAAAGCTACCGACCAGCATTTTGCCAACCACAGGAAACATGTGACCACAGGGCCACATTCTCCTGATGAAGTCGTGCTAGACATGGCTATATGCGTGGTATAGGCTCCCAGACCTACCAGATGGCCTTTCTACTGACCTGCTTATATTGTAGCGGTTCTTAAGGGTATGCCACACTAAGCGAGATAGCTAGCGAGATCGCGCAAGCGACAGCGATTTTATGACGCAGCAGCGACATCGTTAGCGACGTCGCTGTGTGTGACATGTAGCAGCGATGTGGCCCCCGCTGTGATGTCGCTGATCGTGCACGAACGGTTTGGGCCGTATTTTGATTGTTGGCGTCCCGCTGGTAAGCCTGAATCGCTATGTTTGACACCCTCTATGAATGACGAGCGACCTCGTTGGTGACTCATGTCAGCGGCGCAGGCGGGACTAGGTTTTAACGCCCCTCAGCTCCGATTGGTGGCCACAATATCTAGTCCTTTGTGCGTTGTTGCGAGGATACTATCATGTGTGGGGTTTTGCGATCCTGTCAGAGCCGCTACAGCGCTTCATCTTTGATACAAGACGTTTTGCGATCCTGTCAGAGTCGCTACAGCGCTTCATCTTTGCCATCTATACAAGACGTTTTTGGGATCCTGAAAAAAGTGAATCCGGGGCAAACGCAATAGCGGCACAGACTGGATCGCAGTAGCTGCAAAGCAGAAGGCTAGCAGGACGCAGTATGGAACGATGCTGGAAATTCGTATGAACCACTTGTGTCGTCTTTTATGACGCGGACGTCCAATCACTAAGCGAGAGCTGTGACATATGACATATAGTGACCACCAATCTGTGCTGAGGGGCGTAGAAAAGGTTGCGCTCAATCACGCCTATCGAGGTCGGGATCTTTAACAATACATGCTGTGTGACACGTCCCAACGACCGCCGAGGTCGTTATACAGATCGCTGATCACTGATGTGTCGTTGATGAGATCTTCCTGTTTGGAAGCTACTAGCGATCTTATCCCCTGGAGCACTATCAAATCCATTATCATCAAATGGAAAAAACATGGTACCACAACAAACCTACCAAGAGAGGGCAGCTGTAACGCTTCCCACGGCTGCAGGGCATCGGGACATGGCATAGCTTGCCTAACTAGCCAATGCTCCCACGCCGCCAGACCATGACGACGTGAGGCATGCGTCCCAGATGGTAAGGGAATGTGGACCCACTGGACCACAGAGGGAGACCCAGGCCTGCCCAGACTAGGGGAGGCCAGTGACCGGGATCCGTGGCAGCTGAGCATGTGGGCAAGATGGCGACCTGCAGGACTAGACAACACCGCACAACCTCAGGTATGAAGAAACATAAAGTTTACTTGAAGACAAACACAGTACATAAACAGAACATAATGCCTGGCTCCCGTTTCCGCACATCAGCGAAGGGTACACATCTCAGGATTACAGACGAGTGCAGGAGGACATCTCGGGTAGATGCACGGGCATACTAGAATGGCCTCTCTCTCAGGCCTCAGGCGTAGCACAGGCTCAGCAGGAGAACATCAGACACCAATCTCAGATGATGGCGGGGTCATCACGGGTTGATGCAATCCAGGCTTATCTGGCACAGGCATACTAGGGCAGCCTTTCTCTCAGGCCTCAGGCATAGCACAGGCTCAGCAGGAGAACATCAGACACCGACCCAGGACAGACGTCATCACAGGGTAGACCACTGGGGAACCGGCAGGACATCGGAACATCAGACACCAGCCCAGGACGAACGTCAGACGATGGCGGGATCATCATGGGTTGATGCAGTCCAGGGTCATCTGGCACGGGCATACTAGGGCGGCCTCTGTCTCAGGCCTTAGACGTAGCACAGGCTCAGCAGGAGAACATCAGACACTGACCCAGGACAGACGTCATCACAGGGTAGACCACGGGGGAACCGGCAGGACATCGGAACATCAGGAACACGGACTAGAACTCAGGAACACGGACTCAGGAACACGGACTCGACATCAGGAACATCGACTGGAACTCAGGAACACGGACACTGGAACACGGACTGGAACTCAGGAACACGGACTGGACATCAGGAACACGAACACAGGAACATGGACTGGATCTCAGGAGCATCAGAACACTAGCATCGGGCTCCGGACATCAGGCAGGGAAGGATAGCATCCGGACATCTGGAAGTGGTCATCGGACATCAGGCCGTGGTCATCAGGCATCGGACATCAGGCCGTGGTCATCAGGCTCTGGGCAAGAGGTCACGGTCCTCGGACTCTGGACATCTGGCAGTGACCTAAAAAGGAACCCAAGCTTTCTGGTGCAAGCCCCGCCGGATTGAACTGGAGCCGGCCAGAGATTGCACCGAATAACAAGCTGAGCACAGAGTAACAGAAACTCAGCACACACACCTGACTCCTCCTTCCAAGATGAACCCAGGTTATATAGCAAAGAATCACAGTCACTGGCACAGGGTTCAGGACACAGAAGGACTTCAGGAACATAACACAGAGGACACAGTTCAGACATACAGGTACAGGAACCGATCCAGGATCAAGGATTCAGGGAAAAGGACACAGCAGGAAAAAGGCCTGGATATGCAGCCTCCAGGAAGGCGATCTGGGTATTCTGCCCCCACAGCTGGCGGAAACACAAGACAGGACAAAGGGTATCAGCTCTCTTAGAACTGATCGCACTCAGAGCAGGAGCTGAACACACAAACACACATGGCTAGGTTCAGGAACTCAATGCAAAGCTCTGGCAACGCCCCACAGGGCAGGGGAACTTTAAATATGACCTGCCTCACAGCAATAGGCTGGAGCAGCAATTCTAGTTCACACCCATTCCTCATAAAAGCAAGGAAGGTGTGTCCCGCGCACCCTATGCAAAGCCAGACACCAATCAGCACAGCAAGGACACCTGGCAATGGCTGCAGCCTAAACACACGTAGTAAGTCATGCACCACTGCAGAGGACCTTGCAACCTACGGGTAGCTTCCACAGCGGTAGCCAGGGACCGCAATGCGGGTGGTCATGCAGCGCAGCAGAGACACTCACGCATGTACGGCTATGCAGCGGAGCTGGGAACTGAGCAGCATCCATACAGGTAACAGACAACAGTATCCCAGCTGGTTATGGTGAAAGGAGCAAAAGGGTTAAAGCAAAGACATGCAAAGTAACGCTGGAAAACAAGGTACAGATAATACCAGTGTTACAGCAGCCCAACAAAACTCTCAGCCTGGGCAAGGAGGACATTAATCAGAAAGGCATGACAGAGACCAAAGGTAACCCTGAAAGAGCTGTAGACTTATCAATCAGAAACTGGAGTATCTGTCCATGCGACCACAGAAAGCCGTAAACTCCATAGAAGTGGCCTTTATGAAGAGTGGGCAGAAAACAGCCTTTACTTACATACAAAATTTGTGAGGCTCATTGTAAGTTTCAAAAGACATTTGGGAGACTCCTCAAATGTATGGAATAAGGTGCTGCGGTCAGATGAGATCAAAATTGAACTTTTGGCTACCCAGATAAATGCTATGTCTGGTGCTAAACCAATACAGCCCATCAACCCAAGTCCACCATCCCCACAGTGAAACATGGTGTTGGCAGCATCATGCTGTGGGGATGTTTCTCAACAAAAGGGACAGGAAAAATGTTCTGAGTCGAGAAGATGGATGGTGCAAAATACGGGGAAATTCTTGAGCAAAACCTGTTTCAATCTGTCAGTGATTTGAGACTGGGACAGAGGTTCACCTTCCAACGAGAAAATGACCTCAAGCATACTAATAAAGCTGCACTCAAGTGGTTTAAGGAGACAAATATGCATTTTTTTAGGAGTAGCCTAGTCAAAGCCCAAATCTTACTTACTGACTTTAGGGGGGCGAATAGTTATGCAAACTAAAGTTTTCAGTTATTTTGTCCTATTTGTTGTTTGCTTCATAAAAAAGAAAACCAATTGTTCACAGTTGTAGACATATTCTTTACATAAACTGATGCAAACTCTCAAAAAACAGTGAAATTCCAGGAAGGAAAGCATGAAAAATGCCAAGGGGTGAATGCTTTCTCAACTGTCAAAAGACTGACCATCACTTCAATACAGAAAGCAGGGATGAACAGGTGCTTACTAGGAGTAGCCATCTCCATATAAACTAACAAATAAAGTAGCACTCTGTAGCGTTATAACATGCAAACATGAAATATATGAAATTTGTCCTGCACTAGTGCTCTAGAAAATTAGAAAAATTGAGAATACTTAGCGCATAAATTGGCCAATTCATGTGCGCTCAGCAGCCATGATAAGACAATTATCATTGCTGGGAACCTGGCTAATGTAAATCCTATCTTAGGCTAAAGCCTACATTTATATGAGAAGATAGGATCTTGCTGTAATTTAAAAACTCTTGATGTTGAGTGGTGGAGTGCTCAGTCAGAAACCCTTTGTATACAAATATCAAAAGACTGACAGTGACTTCCATAAAGAAATCAGATGTGAACAGGTGCTTACTAGGAGTAGACTTCTCTATATATCACTAACAAATAAAGTAGCACTTTGTAGCGTTATAACATGCAAACATAAAATATATGAATTTTGACCTGCATTACTGGTCTAAAAAATTAGAAAAATTGAGAATACTTTGCGCATAAATTGGCCAATTCATGTGTACCCGGCAGCCCCAATAAGGCGATTCTCGCTGCTTTGAACCTGCCTAATGTGAATCCTCTCTTGGGCTAAAGCCTACATTTATATGGGAAGGTAGGATCCTGCAGTAATTAAAAACACCTGAAGCTGAGGGGTGGAGTGCTCAGTCAGGCAGCCAATGTATACAAATATCAAAAGACTGACTATCACTTCCATACAGAAACCAGGTGTGAACAGGTGCTTACTAGGAATAGTCATCTCCATATACAACAAAAAAAGAGGCACTCAGTATAGCATGCAAACATGAAATATATGAAAAATATAGTCCAGTTGTACCTTTAAAAATGTCTTAACATTTGGTTGAAAAGTGGTATTGGTTCTGTCAGTAGAACTATTGTGGTGGAGCACCTCTTTACCAGTGGCAGTTATTTGTGAAATATGTATGCAAGAATTGATCAACGTATTCATTCCATAATCTCACAAACATAAAACTCAAAGCAATTTTATCAACAACTAAAGCATGTGGCACATAAATTCTGGTGTAGCAGACTCCCAACCCTGCCATTTATTCTAGTAATCTACGGTATACTTTAGGCCTGTGACCTACTAGACACCAGGACAACATTCTGGATGTCACAGCAACATGATGCCTGCATTAGATTTCTGAATGTGCAGGAAGGAAAAAGATGGAAGAATAGCAGTTTCATTTTTTCACTGTTAATATGAAGGGAGCGAAAATACTGTAAGGGCAAAAAAGGGTAAAGCACTGTGTGGGGACATAAAGGGGAACATAAAAACTGTAAGGGCACAAAAGGGAGACAAGCATTGTGTTGGACACAAGGTACATCATGTCTGTGTGGGTCACAGAGTAACGGCACAGGATCGTCATTGTGTGAAGGCCCAAAGGAGGACATCATCTCTGTCTCGGGGAACAAAGAGGAAGATAAGCCTTGTGGAGGACAACATCATTATGTAGGTGCACAAATGGGATATCACCTCTGTCTGGGGCACAAATAAGTGCACAGCAGAGGGTTAGGGCACAAAAGATATGATTAGTATTGTGTGTTGACACAAAGGAGGACATCAACACTATATAGGGATATGTTAGGGTTTGAGTTCCACTGCTGCACAAGGGAAGTCTCGAACCAGTCCCACTGTGGTCCCCCATCCATCTCCAGTGGAGCCTGCTCAGCAAAGACGTCAGTCCCAGCGTCTCGCCCGGTCTAATACTGTGCAGAGACTTGCTGCTGCCTCTTCAGGTTCTGCTATTGTAGCCAGTACTGGTCAGCGGCGAGCAGACGTATTTAGGACTAAGTCCTTTGTTGCTTCATCTGCCCAGAGCAAGATCTCCCATTGGAGATCAGGGGTCACATGCTCAGATACAGCTGCCACTCCTTTTGGTCCTTCAGGAAGGTCCTGTGGCTGTTGATGTTCTGAAGCAGCATTCCATTGGTCCTTCCTGGAAGGTCTTTTTCTCGTGGCTGCTATAAAAGGCTGTCCTTACTGCACAGCCGTGCGCTGGTATCAAATCTGTTACGTGCTTGCGCCAGTGTGGTCATGTATGCATGTGGTTAGGTCTGGCTGAAATAAGCCCCTAGAATACCGGCACCTCCGGTGAGGAGATTGTATGCACGTGTTCAGGGCTCGGCTGAAAACGCCATTAGAATACCGGCTACTCCGGTGAGGAGATTACTGCTTGGGTTCTGTTTGCATGACCACAGACTGCAATCCGCTTAGCAGTCATCTGTGTTCCCTGTGAGTCAACAGGACACAGTCTTTGTTACAGCGGCTCTGTGAATTAACAGAGTCCGCTTATATCGCCATATAATGCTACGGTGTTTACATCTGCGACTCTGCGGGGTAACAGAGTTCGCTCATACTGCCTATTTACTCCTTCTTACTAGCAGCAGGTTCTGCATGCACGGTGGACCCCGGGCTTGGAACGCACCTCTCCTTAATATCTATTAGGTGCGTTCTGCAGGCCCTTAACAGGATGTTACACTAAAAATGCACTATTACAGTGCTGATGCCCTTTTCCGGTGCACAAAAATGGGCACATTACTATGCGTGAAACTACTACCATCTGGCTTGCTATCTGTTTAGCACTAACAGAAAATAAAATATTGGGGTAAGCAGCAGAATGCTACTATTAACCCCTTAGTGATAGAGCCAATTTGCTACTTAATGACCAAGTCAGTTTTTACAATTCTGACCACTGTCACTTTATGAGGTTATTATAACTCTGGAACACTTTAACAGATCTCACTGATTCTAATAAATTTTTTCTTGACATATGGTACTTTATATTAGTGGTAAAATTTCTTCGATATGACTTGTGTTTATTTATGAAAAAAATGAAAAATGGTGAAAATGTTTAAAATTTTGCAAATTTTCAAACTTTTCATTTTTATGCCCTTAAATCAGAGAGATATGTCACAGAAAATACTTAATAAATAACATTTCCCACATGTCTGCTTTACATCAGCACAATGTTGGAAACTAGAGTTGAGCGAAACAGGTCGGTCAGATTCATAAAGCACCGGCTTTCGCCAAAGTCGGGTTTCGCCGAGCGAAACCCGACCATAGCGTGAGGTCGGCCATACGGTCGTTGACCCGAGCGCCAAAGTCAGTTTTCCCATAATGCTTGTAGGTGCCTTTTCACAGACAATGAGCAAGGACGTGGGCAACGAGATGACATGGGCAGCGGCCACCAACATCTTAGAGAAGGTCATTGCAGTGATTGGCTTGCTTTGTGTGGCGTCACAGTGGCTGTAAAAGCCCTGACCGCCGACCACCATTTTACTTCTGCCGATCTCAGCGTAGGGAGAGGTTGCTGCCGCTGTTTCTCAGTAGGGAGAGAGTTAGGCAGGAAAGAAAAGTAATTCTGTGCTTGTTCTGATAGCAATTGTGCTGTACAGTTAGTGTGAAGTGACAGGGGAGGATTTTGTTGTGTGCAGCAGCGCTGGTTATTAGGCTGCCTGCCAGTGACGGGGAGGATTTTCTTTTGTGCAGCAGCAGA
The DNA here is from genome assembly GCA_033576555.1 of Oophaga sylvatica. NCBI lineage: Eukaryota > Metazoa > Chordata > Amphibia > Anura > Dendrobatidae > Oophaga > Oophaga sylvatica. Next base: position 103,538,124 of record JARQOD010000006.1, read on the forward strand.
GCTGGATAATAGGGTGCCTGCTAGCTGTATTGCTGTGTGTTCACTGCTGTGCCGACTGCTTTTTACACAGCACAAATACTTTTATTCTTTTTTTCTGCACAGTTACCGAGCGTTCATTTTTTCCCACACCGTATAGAGCTGTACGCTCCTCAAACAATACTGTCTGGTATCACGGCCAAATACATGCTGACTATTTGTGTGTAACTCCGGAAATCTATACTGAGATTAACAATTTACCTCTATACTATATACACCTGTTATTTTCAGATACAGTACCTTTTTCAGCTTTTTATATTGTGGTCTAATCCAGACTGAGCCTGTGAGTGTCTGTGTGTAACTTCGGAAATCTATACAAAGATTTACAATTTACCCCTAAACTATATACACCTGCTATCTTCAAATATAGTACCATTTTTCAGCTTTTTATATTGTTGTCTAATCCATACTGAGCCTGTGAGTGTCTGTGTGTTACTCCGGAAATCTATATGGAGATTTACAATTTACCCCTATACACCTGTTATCTTCAGATACAGTACCCTTTTTCAGCTTTTTATATTGTGATCTAATCCAGACTGAGCCTGTGTACGTCTGTGTGTTACTCCGGAAATCTATACTGAGATTTACAATTTACCCTTATACACCTGTTATCTTCAGATATAGTACCCTTTTTCAGCTTTTTATATTGTGGTCTAATCCATAATGAGCCTGTGAGCGTCTGTGTGTTACTCCAGAACTCTATACGGAGATTTACAATTTACCCCTATACACATGTTATCTTCAGATACAGTACCCTTTTTCAGCTTTTTATATTGTGGTCTAATCCATACTGAGCCTGTGAGCGTCTGTGTGTTACTCCAGAAATCTATATGGAGATTTATAATTTACCCCTATACACCAGTTATCTTCAGATACAGTACCCTTTTTTCAGCTTTTTATATTGTGGTCTAATCCATACTGAACCTGTGAGTGTCTGTGTGTTACTCCAGAAATCTATACGGAGTTTTACAATTTACCCCTACACACATGTTATCTTCAGATACAGTACACTTTTTCTGCTTTTTATATTGTGGTCTAATCCATACTGAGCCTGTGAGTGTCTGTGTGTTACTCCGGAAATCTATATGGAGATTTACAATTTACCCCTATACACCTGTTATCTTCAGATACAGTACCCTTTTTCAGCTTTTTATATTGTGATCTAATCCAGACTGAGCCTGTGTACGTCTGTGTGTTACTCCGGAAATCTATACTGAGATTTACAATTTACCCTTATACACCTGTTATCTTCAGATATAGTACCCTTTTTCAGCTTTTTATATTGTGGTCTAATCCATACTGAGCCTGTGAGCGTCTGTGTGTTACTCCAGAACTCTATACGGAGATTTACAATTTACCCCTATACACATGTTATCTTCAGATACAGTACCCTTTTTCAGCTTTTTATATTGTGGTCTAATCCATACTGAGCCTGTGAGCGTCTGTGTGTTACTCCAGAAATCTATATGGAGATTTATAATTTACCCCTATACACCAGTTATCTTCAGATACAGTACCCTTTTTTCAGCTTTTTATATTGTGGTCTAATCCATACTGAACCTGTGAGTGTCTGTGTGTTACTCCAGAAATCTATACGGAGTTTTACAATTTACCCCTACACACATGTTATCTTCAGATACAGTACACGTTTTCTGCTTTTTATATTGTGGTCTAATCCATACTGAGCCTGTGAGCGTCTGTGTGTTACTCCAGAAATGTATATGGAGATTTACAATTTACCCCTAAACTATATACACCTGTTATCTTCAGATACAGTACCCTTTTTCTGCTTTTTATATTGTGGTCTAATCCATACTGAGCCTGTGAGCGTCTGTGTGTTACTCCAGAAATCTATATGGAGATTTTACAATTTACCCCTAAACTATATACACCTGTTATCTTCAGATACAGTACCCTTTTCAGCTTTTTATATTGTGGTCTAATCCATACTGAGCCTGTGAGCATTTGTGTGTTACTCCGGAAATCTATACGGAGATTTACAATTTACCCCTATACACCTGTTAACTTCAGGTACAGTATCCTTTTAGGTTTTTATATTGTGGTCTAATCCATACTGAGCCTGTGAGCGTCTGTGTGTTACTCCAGAAGTCTATATAGAGATTTACAATTTTCCCCTGTACACCTGTAATCTTCAGATACAGTACCCTTTTTCAGATTTTTATATTGTAGCCTAATCCATACTGAGCCTGTGAGCGTCTGTGTGTTACTCCGGAAATCTATATGGAGATTTACAATTTACCCCTATACACCTGTTATCTTCAGATACAGTACCCTTTTCAGCTTTTTATATTGTGGTCTAATCCATACTGAGCCTGTGAGCATTTGTGTGTTACTCCGGAAATCTATACGGAGATTTACAATTTACCCTATACACCTGTTATCTTCAGATACAGTACCCTTTTAGGTTTTTATATGGTGGTTTAATCCATACTGAGCCTGTGAGCGTCTGTGTGTTACTCCGGAAATCTATATGGAGATTTACAATTTAACCCTATACACCTGTTATCTTCAGATACAGTATCCTTTTTCAGCTTTTTATATTGTGGTCTAATCCATACTGAGCCTGTGAGCGTCTGTGTGTTACTCCGGAAATCTATACAGAGATTTACAATTTACCCCTATACAACTGTTATCTTCAGATACAGTACCCTTTTCAGCTTTTTATATTGTGGTCTAATCCATACTGAGCCTGTGAGCATTTGTGTGTTACTCCGGAAATCTATACGGAGATTTACAATTTACCCCTATACACCTGTTATCTTCAGGTACAGTACCCTTTTAGGTTTTTATATTGTGGTCTAATCCATACTGAGCCTGTGAGCGTCTGTGTGTTACTCCAGAAATCTATATAGAGATTTACAATTTTCCCCTGTACACCTGTAATCTTCCGATACAGTACCCTTTTTCAGATTTTTATATTGTAGTCTAATCCATACTGAGCCTGTGAGCGTCTGTGTGTTACTCCGGAAATCTATATGGAGATTTACAATTTACCCATACACCTGTTATCTTCAGATACAGTACCCTTTTCAGCTTTTTATATTGTGGTCTAATCCATACTGAGCCTCTGAGCATTTGTGTGTTACTCCGGAAATCTATACGGAGATTTACAATTTACCCTATACACCTGTTATCTACAGATACAGTACCCTTTTCAGCTTTTTATATTGAGGTCTAATCCATACTGAGCCTGTGAGCGTCTGTGTGTTACTCCGGAAATCTATACGGAGATTTACAATTTAACGCTATACACCTGTTATCTTCAGATACAGTATCCTTTTTCAGCTTTTTATATTGTGGTCTAATCCATACTGAGCCTGTGAGCGTCTGTGTGTTACTCCGGAAATCTATACGGAGATTTACAATTTACCCCTATACAACTGTTATCTTCAGATACAGTACCCTTTTCAGCTTTTTATATTGTGGTCTAATCAATACTGAGCCTGTGAGCGTCTGTGTGTTACTCCGGAAATCTATACTGAGATTTACAATTTACCCTTATACACTTGTTATTTTCAGATATAGTACCCTTTTTCAGCTTTTTATATTGTGGTTAGAGTTGAGCGATACTTTCCGATATCCAAAAGTATCGGAATCGGAATGGTATCGCCGATACCATTAAAATATCGGCGATACCCGATACCGATACCGGAAATCCAATGTAAGTCTATGGGAACAAAATATCGTAACTAAAAAAACCTCTTTCTTTCCTTATAAACACTAAATATACACACATAGAATACATATATTATATATATATATAAAATCATGTCATTGTGACATATATATACATATATTTATAGTTTATACACTTCTACATAGTAAAATAGCCTCTGATTCAATTGCCGGGTAAAGCCTGCTTTTGTGAAAAGACAGAAGCACCCGACATGAAATGACACTTGGTTTACATAGAGTTAACCATGTATTTTCATGTAGTTTGATTTCTGATTTGCACAAACAATTACATGAGTGTATGTGTGCAAAATTTCACACCTGTAGGGGTTAATTAAAGGTGTAAATTCGTTGTAAAAAAACGGACTTTTTTGCTACGAATTTACACCTTTAATTAACCCCTACAGGTGTGAAATTTTGCACACATACACTCATGTAATTGTTAGTGAAAACAATAGATCAAACAACTTGAAATGACATGGTTAACTCTATGTAAACCATGTGTCATTTCATGTCGGGTTCTGCATTTTCACAAAAGCCGGCAATTGAATTAGCGGCTATTATACTATGTAGAAGTGTATGAACTATAAATATAAATATATATATATATGTGTCACAAATTCAATGACATATATATATATATAATGAGGTGTAAAATTGCTGAAAAAAAATGCGTGGGCTCCCGCCCTATTTTCGCAACCAGACAGACAAAGCCAGCAAGTGGGGGCAGATAATAATAGCCCAGAGAGGGACCATTATTTTTGGCCCCCCCGGCTACTAACATCTGCCCCCAGACACCCCAGAAAAGACAAATCTATAATTAGATTCGCCCTTTCTGGCACTTTGCCCGTCTATTCCCATTGCCCTGTAGCGGTGGCAAATGGGTTAATATGGGGTTAAAGCCACCTTGCTATTGAAAGGTGACCTTAAGCCAGGTTAATAATTGAGAGCTGTCAATTAGACAACTATCAATTATTAATCCTATTGCATGAAATAAAAATAAAACACACACACTTTAATTAAAAATCATTTTAATGAAATAAAGACACATGTTTTTGACCATCTTTTATTTTACTGCAAAAACCATTTCCTGTAATAAAAATAAAATAAAAAAGCAAAATTATTCTTACCTATCCCATGCACAGTCAGGTCCCACGGTGTAATCCTTCAGAAAGGGTTAATGTTTACTGCAGGGACCGCAGCTAATGCTGCAGCCTCACAGTAAACCCCCAAATGAATGAGTTCCTCTCCTGGCTGACAGGAGAGGAAGTGGAAAGCTTAATTGATTGCTTTCCACTTTCACTTCAGGTCAGCCAGGGACACAATCAGTGAGTCAGAGGGAACTGATTAACAAAAATAGGGGTTCCCTTCGAAAAAAAAATGGCGTGGGGTCCCCCCTATTTTTGTTAACCAGCCTGATGAAGCAGACTGCTGAGTCATGGTATTTAAGGCTGTTAGGGAGCCAATATCCATGGACCTTGCCAGCAGCGTCGGACTGGAGTACTTGGGCCCACCAGAGAAAAATTATTCTTGGGGCCCACCATCATACTTCCCAACCTTTGAAGAAGGGAAAGAGGGACAAAGGCTGTGGCACGCTGTGCCTGCTGCAGCAAATTTTAGGCCATGCCACGTTGCACCACAGACTGTCCAGGAGTTGGTGGATGCTTTAGTCCAGGTGTGGGAGGAGATCCCTCAGGAGACCATCCGTCGCGCTCATCAGGAGCATGCCCAGAAGTTGTAGGGAGGTCATACAGCATACCTCCCAAATTTTGAAGACAGGAAAGAGGGTTAAAGGCTGCGGCGCGCTGAAAATTTTAGGCCACGCCCCGACCACACCCATTTCACAGCTAATCACACCCATATCCTCGCCCCAAGCGTACCCATTTAGCACTGCTGATCACACTGACTGGTAATGAGGGCACAGTGGCTGGTACTGAGGAAAAGAAAGAAAGAGCAGCGAGAGAGAAAGAACAAGCAGAGAAAGAAAGAGAGGAAAGAAAGAAAAGAGAGAGAGAAAGAAAGAACAGAGAGAAAAAAGAACAGAGAGCGAGAAGGAAAGAACAGAGAGCGAGAAAGACTAGAGAGAGAAAGAAAGACTAGAGAGAGAGCCAGAGGCGTAGCTAGGGTTTTGGTTTAGTGGGGGCGAAACTTCTGAGTGGGCCCCTAATCAGAGAACCTCAGCAAATGACCGCGCTGTTGCCAAAAATAATCTATATATAAAAAGACCAATATTGATATTACCGCCATATGGTCTGTGGTAAATAATACCAGTCCTACAGAACATATAATAGATTACAGCACAGGTACAGATAATGACTTACCGCTGATGTTCTTTCTAATGGAATTGTTCACTTTTCATGTCTTTTCCATCTGGCCCAGACCGACATGACGACTTCTCCAGCCAGGACTCGACTGCAGAGATTACAACAAAGACACATTTCACTTCTCATATTGTCAGCACTGTCACGGTCACCAATTGGACTATTCTCAACCTGCACAAACTCCTCATCCTGCTGATACCCAATACTGAGCCGCTGCTGCCATATGTGTCCCTATTTCTGCACCTGATACCCCAATACTGAGCCGCTGCTTCCGTATGTGTCCCTATTACTGCACCTGATACCCCAATACTGAGCTGCTGCTGCTGTATGTGTCCCTATTACTGCACCTGCTGTGTGGTTCTGTGTGACCTCTAAATTTTAAAGCACCCCTCTAGAATATAGTAATGCCGGGTGCAAGTGCCTAGAAAACAGTGCCCACATTTTGTCCCCTAGACTGTAATAATGCCCTGTGTGCCCCTTTGACAGTCACAGTAACCCGAGTTCCCCTATAACAATATGTGTCCACTTTACATTTAATAATGTCCCAAGTCTCCCCCTGTACATCTCCCCTATACACAGAATAATGCCCCTCACTGGATATATACTGACCCCTTAATGTCCCCAAACTATTTAATGGGTCCAACACTGTATGATGGCCCCTAGATAGCATCCATACAGCATAATACACCAGATAGTCCTCAATATAGTATAATGCACCCCCATAGGCAGCCTCTATATTATAATAAACCCCCATAGGCAGAGTCTATAATATAATGCACCACCATAGGCAGCCGCTATATTATAATGCACCCCCATAGGCAGCCTCTGTAGTATAATGCATCCCCATAGGGAGTCTCTGTAGTATAATGCACCCCAATATGGAGCCTCTGTAGTATAATGCACCCCCCATATACAGCCTCTGTAGTATAATGCACCCCCATTAAAAAAAAAAAAAAAAACTCAACTCCCGGCTCCTGTGCTGATCACTGTTCTCCCTCTCAGCGTCTGACAGCGGGCGCCGGCAGGTGATGTCATCGCGCCCGCTGTCAGATGCTGAGAGGGGGATTATGGGAGAGAAGGAGATCTCGCTCCTTCTCTCTCTATGCGGTCAGCTGTATCGGCTGGATGCCGATACAGCTGACCCTCTGATGATGGGTGGGGGGCCCACTGCTGGCACCGGGCCCCCCCGCCGCCTGTTCAGGCCCCATAGCTTCTGGGTGGCAGAGCAGGAGAGCATTCTCCCTGCTCTGCCGCAGAATGTAACTGTATCGGCGTGCTGTGCACGCCGATAGTTACTGTAGCGTAGCTCCTGGTGGGCCCCCTCAGAGTGCGGGGCCCGGGGCCACCGCCCCCTCTGCCCCGTGACCTATCCTTTCAAATCAGGGCCCACCACGCAGGAGCTGGGGCCCACCGGAGGTTTCTCCGGTGTCCCGGTGGCTCAGTCCGACCCTGCTTGCCAGCCTGATAATACCAGGCCACAGCAGTCTGCTTATCTTTGCTGGTTAACAAAAATAGGGGATCCCCTCGAAAAAAATTGGCGTGGGGTCTCCCCTATTTTTGTTAATCCAGCCAGATGAAGCAGACTGCTGAGGCCTGGTTTTTCAGGCTGTTAAGAAGCCAAGATCCATGGACCTTGCCAGCCTGATAATACCAGGCCACAGCAGTCTGCATATCTTGGCTGGTTTACAAAAATAGGGGATCCCCTCGAAAAAAATTGGCATGGGGTCCCCCCTATTTTTGTTAACCAGCCAGATGAAGCAGACTGCTGAGGCCTGGTTTTTCAGGCTGGTAAGGATCCAATATCCATGGACCTTGCAAGCCTGATAATACCAGGCCACAGCAGTCTGCTTAGCTTGGCTGGTTAACAAAAATAGGGGATCCCCTCGAAAAAAAAATGGCATGGGGATCCCCCCTATTTTTGTTAACCAGCCAAGTAAAATGCAGACTGCTGCGGCCTGGTATTAAAAGACTGTCAAGGCCCATGGATTTTGGCCCTCAACAGCCTGATAATACCAGGCATCAGCAGCCCCACATTTGGCGCATCAAAAGATGTGCCAATTGTGGCACTTTACCCGGCTCTTCCCACTTGCCCTGTACGGTGGCAAGCGGGGTAATAAGGGGTTAATGTCACCGTTGATTGCACGGTGACAATAAGCCCGGTTAATAATGGAGAGGCGTCAATAAGACACCGATCCATTATTAATCCAAAGTTTTTAAATGTTTAAAAAAAAGACACAGCAAGAAAAAAGTATTTTAATGAAATAAAAGAGACAACACAGTTTTCATTAATTTTATTACACTCTCATTCCTGCGACGCCATCGATCTCCTGTAAAAAAAGGAAAAAAACAAACCAACAGTATACCACCTGTCCGACGCAGTCCATAGTAACGAGTGTCCCACGATGATCCAGCTCTGCTACATCGGAATGCCAGGCAGAGCCTGACATCCCGGCGCAGCACAGCTGATTACCTGCTTCCCCGGCGATGACGTCATCGGACTGCTTTACGGCCGTGATTACCCAGCAGTCACTGCAGTTATCGCGAGAAACTGCATGTGACCGCCAGGGAGAAGATGATGGCGGCCATCAAGCAGTCCAGGACGAGACCACCGGAGATCTTCTGCCAGGTAAGTGCCGCTGACTCCTGACAGACCCGACCGACGGACACTGACCGTGACAGGAACATTCCGATTCCGGTATCTGATATGAGGAAAATATCGGATCTCAGAATCGGAATTCCGATACAGCCAATATCGGCCGATACCCGATATTTGCAATATCGGAATGCTCAACCCTAATTGTGGTCTAATCCATACTGAGCCTGTGAGTGTCTGTGTGTTACTCCAGAAATCTATACAGAGTTTTACAATTTACCCCTATACACATGTTATCTTCAGATACAGTACCCTTTTTCAGCTTTTTATATTGTGGTCTAATCCATACTGAGACTGTGAGCGTTGGTGGGTTACTCCGGAAATCTATAGAGATTTAAAATTACCCCAACACTGTATACAGGTGCATGCTTCTGATACAGTACCATATATTTGCTGGTATTTTTGGTGCATTTTCCAAAACATGAGGAAGTATGGTGGAATAGGCCGAAGACGTGGGTGGGGGGCCAGCTTGTACTGATGGTGGTGGTGGTGCATCTGCTGGTAGTGTCAAAAGCACAATAGCTCCTAAGGCAGAGGTGTTGAGCCTGCGGCATCATCTGGATGCAGAAGGCCTGGAAGGCTCCCTTTTCTGGGAGTAGGTAAACCGATTTTAAAGCCGGACTATCAGGAACAGGTTTTGGCTTAAATTGCCAAAACAGCCACCAGCTCTATCGCCTCCTCTTCTGAAGTTTCAAAAAATGCAAGCACTGAGTCATCAGTGCAGGCTCCTGGTCAGGAACAACACCTTTGATTGTGTCCTACACCCCCACCAAAAGTGAAGGATGCGGCAGGCCACACTTCAGATTACTCCATGGAGCTCTTTTCACATACCATGCCTGGGTTATCAAGTCAAATCCTGAATTCCCCAGTCAAAGATGAATCTGACATGGAGTGCACTGATGCACAGCCACTGCTAGATGATTCTGCTCGTACATTGACCCACAGCACTACATTGTCCTCGCAGTCAACTGAGCCAGAATCTTACCCTGATGAAACTCAGGTGCCCCTCCCCGCATACTATACCACCTTACACGGTGACAGAGAGGAAGGTGCAGATGAAATTGAAGAGGAGGTGATGGATGACCCAGTTGTTGACCCGGATTGGCATCCATTGGGGGAAGAGGGTGCCACTGGCAATAGCTCCGAAGAGCAAAAGAATCTGCAGCAGGCATCGACATCACAGCAGCGGTTATCTGGCAAGCCCGCAACTGTCCAAAAAAATGTTAAAAAACTAAGAGTTACAGGACAGCTTGGCCAGACGGTCCAATTAGCACAGTGTGCAAACCCTGAAAATTTATACCATAGTAGGAAAAGTGCAGTGTGGCACTTTTTTTTTACCAAAATCCTATTGATGAGGCAAAGGTTATCTGTAAGAAGTGCGGAAGGACCTTTAGCCGAGGGAAAAATCTCCGAAATTTGAATACAGTTGCATACTTAGACATTAAATGACCATGCACTTGCAAGCTGGATGGACCACAAAACCTCAGTTAGCACATGTGCACCTGCTCCGACTGAAGGAAGCCAGCAACGCTCCATCACTTCCCCCACTGTATGCCCACCGGTTAGCACACCACCAGCAAGAAATGTTGAGGTGTCGTCTCAAGGCCAAAGCAGTCAGGGAATCACAATGTTTTTGCAACGAAAGACTGAATCTAGGCCAAATCACCACCACCCACCACCACCATCACCAACCCCCTCTCAGTCCGTCGTGTCCAACACTAGTTCCCCCATATGAAGCTATCAAGTACAGCTCACCCTACCAGACACTCTGCGTAGGATAAGAAAGTACTCATTCTCTCATCCGCGTACACTGGCTTTGAATGCCTACATTGCCAAACAGATCTCATTAGAGATGATACCCTTCTGTTTTGTTGAAAGCGCAGTGTTCCGAGAGCTCATGGCCTATGCTGTCCCACGCTATGACCTACCCAGTCGGCACTTCTTTTCTAGAAAATCCATCCCTGCCCTCCACCTGCATGTGAAAAACCGCATTGTCCATGCACTCAAACAATCAGTAAGTGGAAAGGTGCACCTCACAACAGATGCATAGGCCAGTAGGCATGGCCAGGGCCATTACATGTCCATCACTGCGCACTGGGTTAATGTGGTGGATGCAGGCTCCACAGGGGACAGCGGCGGTGAGACAGTGCTGCCTAGCCCACCGTATAGGAAACAGTTGGCTGTAGGCGTTCGACCCTTCTCCTCCTCCTACTCCTCTAGAAGCAAAAGCTCGTCGACAGATCGCATTCGCACGAGCACTCCATCTGCAGCTGACAGTGTTGCACACGAGGTGTCCCACTATCGAACAGCTAGTGGTAAGCGTCAGCAGGCTGTTTTAAAGATGATGTCTTTGGGCAACAACAGACAAACCGCGGAGGTACTGGCCGACTACTTGCAGCGAGAAACTGAGTCATGGCTGGGCAGTCTGTTGTGAATGTGCTAGAAATGAATTCTGAGCAGAAGCTCCCTCTGGTGGTTACAAACAGTACTGAACTATCCAATGAAGATTGTGAAGATTGGCGATCAGGTGTTACTGACTGGTCTTATATAAGGGAGGTTCCCTCCCATCAGGGTTGCCGGTGATCAATTGTTCTGGTCTCATCTTTGATTCCTGTTCACTTTGAAGCTTGCTGTTTCGTGCCTGCATCTTCTGCTAACAGATAAGACATTTTCTTCTTTTCGTTTTTTGTGCTTGCTTTTTGCATTTTGTCCTGCACTTCTGTGGGGGTCTGCTGGGTCCCCTCCGGGGGCTTGTGCTCCTCTCAGTTTTGCTCAGCCACGGTTGTTTGTTCATTTGCCTTTTCCAGTTTTTTTTCAGTGGCTGCTCTTTAGTTTTGTTACACCAGAGAACTAATTTAGGTGGTAGAGGTCGTGTGATCTCAGATGTTTTTGTAATTAGTAGAGTTGGTACTTTTCAGGGTTTTTTGGGATTGCAGTAAGTGTCCTTCCTATCCTTTTCTATTTAGGAAGTTTGGGCCCCAACGTTTGCTCATACATTTTCTGTCTGTGTCTGTATTTCCTCTTGTCTAACCGCCATTACATGTTTGGGGGCTTTCTATGTTCTTTGGGGATCTGCTCCGGGGCAGATAGTTTTCCTCTTTCTGTCTTTAGGTGTAGTTAGCATCTCAGGCTGTGACGAGGCGTCTAGGACCAACGTAGGTACGCTCCACAGCTGCCTTTAGTTGTGGTGGTTAGTCAGGGTACTGCAATCCCATAGATTCCAACCTCTCTGGTGTATTTCCTTTTTTGCCTGCTCTCCTCAGCTACCAAATCATAACAGTATCACCGGCCCAAAAACTGATATTTGTATGGTACTCACAGAAGGGAAAAATAGTGTTAAAGAAAGAAGATTGTCAGAGTTGTCAGAGATTTTTTTTTTTTTTTTTCCCTCTGTTTCTCTGAATGCTGAGGAGGATTTTTTTTTCTCTCAATGGAGTTTGCACAGTTGTCTGGCCGTGTGGATCAGCTTGCCACTGAAGTTTGGAGTATTGCTACCTATCTTGCAGGGTTGCCTGTTGTGGAACCTAGGATTCCCATGCCAGATTTGTTTTTAGGGGATCGAGCTAAATTTCTGAATTTCAAAAATAACTGTAAGTTGTTTTTTGCCTTGAAATCTAAGTCCTCAGGGAACGCAGCACAGCAGGTTCAAGTTGTCATCTCTCTCTCTGCGCGGCGATCCTCAGGATTGGGCTTTTTCCCTGACACCTGGGGATCCTGTTTTGAGTAATGTTGATGCATTTTTTCAGGCTCTGGGGTTATTGTACGATGAGCCTAATGTCTTTGATCAAGCTGAAAAAGCCTTGTTGGCATTAAATCAGGGGCTTGAGGACGCTGAGTTATACTGTCAGAGATTCCGAAGGTGGGCAGTCCTGACCAAATGGAATGACGATGCTTTGGCAGCCCTTTTTTAGAAGGGTCTGTCAGAGAATGTAAAGGACGTTATGGTGGGATTCCCTGTCCCCTCTGGTCTCAATGATTCTATGTCATTAGCGATTCAAATTGACAGACGTTTGCGTGAGCGTAGAGGTATGCGTGGAATAGTGTTGCCTTGTGAACCAGCTTCTGAACCCATGCAGTGTGATAGAGTGGCTTCTGGGGCACAGCGTCATGAGTTTCGAAAACGCAATGGGTTATGTTTCTACTGTGGTGATGCCTCTCATGCTATTTCAGTCTGCCCTAAGCAGGGAAGACGTTTTGCACGCTCAGTTGTCTTGGGTAGTGTTCAGACTAAATTTTTGTCGACTGTTACCCTGATTTGCTCCCTGTCCACATTTTCTGCTGAGGCTTTCGTTGATTCGGGAGCAGCTATTAACCTGATGGATTTTGATTTTGCTAAACGTTGTGGGTTTCCCTTGATACCCCTACGGAAGTCTATTCCCCTACTGGGGATCGATTCTACCCCTTTGGCTGAGAATAAACCTCAGTTCTCTACTCAGGTGATAATGAGGGTTGAACCTGATCATCAGGAGAGTTGCAAATTTTAGTGCTGTATAATCTGCATGACATTATCGTACTGGGTTTCCCTTGGTTACAGTCTCATAATCCTGTTTTGGATTGGAAATCTGTGTCTGTAACCAGTTGGGGCTGCCAATGTGTTAATACCAACACTCCTGTTTTTTCTGCCTCCCCCCAGGCTAAGGATGTTCCTGACTTTTTGACTGATTTTTCTGATGTGTTTAGCGAAAGTAAATCTGCATCCTTGCCCCCCCATAGGCGCTATGACTGCGCTATTGAATTAGTGCCTGGTAGTAAATTCCCTAAAGGTCGCCTTTTTAACTTGTCTGTACCTGAACATGACGCTATGCGGTCTTATATCAAGGAGTCATTGGAGAAGGGTCATATTAGACCATCCTCTTCACCCTTGGGTGCAGTTTTTTTCTTTGTGGCCAAAAAGGATGGTTCATTAAGGCCGTGTATTGATTATCGTCTCTTGAACAATATCACTGTGAAATATCAATATCCGTTACCCTTGATTTCTGACCTGTTTTCCAGGGTGAAAAGTGCTACTTGGTTTACCAAGCTTGACCTCAGGGGGCATATAACCTTATTCGCATTAAGCACGGGGATGAATGGAAGACGGCATTTAATACCCCAGAGGGGCATTTTGAGTACCTAGTGATGCCCTTTGGGCTCACTAATGCTCCTTCTGTCTTCCAGTCCTTCATGAATGACATTTTCAGGGATTTTGTGGATACATTTCTGATTGTTTATTTGGATGATATCTTGATTTTTTCCAATGACTGGGACTCTCATGTGAAACATGTTCGGACTGTGTTCCAGATTTTGAGAGAGAATGCTCTGTATGTGAAGGGATCAAAGTGTCTTTTTGGCGTACAGAGGATCTCATTTCTGGGATTCATTTTGTCCCCATCTGTTATTGAAATGGACCCGGTCAAGGTTCAGGCCATCTGTGATTGGGTCCAACCTACTTCATTAAAGGCTCTTCAAAGATTCTTGGGTTTTGCCAATTTTTATCGTAAATTTATTGGTAATTTCTCTGTTATTGTTAAACCATTGACTGATTTGACCAAAAAGGGTTCTGATGTGTTGAATTGGCCTCCTGAGGCAGTCTCTGCGTTTCAGGAACTTAAGCAGAGATTCACTTCTGCTCCTGTTTTACGACAGCCTGATGTTTCTCTGCCATTTCCGGTGGAGGTTGATGCCTCTGAAATTGGGGCAGGTGCCATTTTGTCCCAAAGAGATCCAGAGACCTCTAAAAGTAACCCTTGTGCCTTTTTCTCTCGAAAATTTTCTCCAACTGAATGTAATTATGACGTGGGTAATCAGGAGTCATTGGCCATGAAGTGGGCTTTTGAAGAGTGGAGACATTGGCTGGAGGGAGCCAAACATCAGGTGGTGGTCCTCACGGACCATAAGAATCTGGTTTATCTGGAATCAGCCAAGCGACTTAATCCTAGACAGGCCAGGTGGGCCTTGTTTTTCACACATTTTAATTTTGTGGTTTCCTTTCTTTATGGCACTAAGAATGTTAAGGCGGATGCCCTCTCGAGGAGTTTCCTTGCGTACTCTCCTGAGTTATCTGATCCTGCTGTTATTTTGAAAGAGGGTGTAGTTCTTTCCGCCATCTTGCCCAATTTGAGACTGGCTCTGGAAGGGTGTCAGGAGGATAAACCCGAGCGCTGCCCTATTGGGAAATTGTTTGTCCCAGACCGGTGGAAAAAGAGTGTGATGTCTGAGATTCATTGTTCCGCGTTGGCCGGTCATCCCGGAATTTTTGGTACCAGAGACTTGGTTAGTCGGTCCTTTTGGTGGCCTACTTTGTCTCGTGACGTCAGGGAATTTGTGCAGTCCTGCGGGACTTGCTCTCGCTCCAAGCCTTGCTCTCGCTCTAGTGGTTTGTTGATGCCATTGCCTGTGCCCAAGAGACCATGGACCCATATCTCTATGGATTTCATTTCCGACCTCCCTGTTTCTCAGAGAATGACCGTTATCTGGGTGATTTGTGATAGGTTTTCCAAAATGATACATCTTGTGCCATTACCTAAGTTGCCTTCCTCCTCTGAATTGGTGCCTTTGTTCCTTCAGCACGTGGTTCGGTTACACGGCATTCCTGAGAACATTGTGTCTGACAGAGGAATCCAGTTTGTTTCCAGATTTTGGAGGACTTTTTGTTCTAAACTTGGTGTTCAATTGTCTTTCTCCTTGGCTTTTCATCCTCAGACCAATGGACAAACTGAGAGAACAAACCAGACATTGGAGACTTATCTGAGATGCTTTGTGTCTGCTGATCAGGATGACTGGGTCTCTTTTTTGCCTTTGGCTGAGTTTGCTCTTAATAATAGGGCTAGCTCTGCCACTTTGATGTCTCCATTTTTCTGCAATTTTGGGTTTCACCCTCGATTTTCTTCAGGAAAGACGGAGGCTTCTGTCTGTCCAGGTGTTGACTCTGTTGTGGAGCGTATGCAGCAGATTTGGGACCAGGTAGTGGAGAGGTTGTCCCTCTCTCAGGAGAGGGCCCAGCGGTTTGCCAACCGGCATAGGACTGATGGTCCTCGGTTTGAAGTGGGGACTTGGTCTGGTTGTCCTCAAGAAATATCCCTATGAGAGTTGCATCTCCTAAGTTTAAACCTAGGTTCATTGGACCTTATAAGATCATGGAGATCCTTAATCCTGTTTCCTTTTGTTTACTTCTTCCAGGGACATTTAAGATCCATAACTAGTGTTGAGCGATACGATACTGCAAGTATCGGGTATCGGCCGATATTGGCTGTATCGGAATTCCGATCCCGAGTTCCGATATTTTCGTCTTATCGGATACCGGAATCGGAATTGTCACTGTCACTGTCAGTGTCCGTCGGTCGGGTCTGTCAGGAGTCAGCGGCACTTACCCGGCAGAAGATCTCCGGCGGTCACATCCTGCTTAATGGCCGCCATCCTCTTCTCCCCGGCGGTCACATGCAGTATCTTCGCGATAACTGCAGTGACTGCTGAGTAATCGCGGCCGTAAAGCAGTCCGATGACGTCACCGCCGGGGAAGCTGGTAAGCAGCTGTGCTGCGCCGGGATGACAGGCTCTGCCTGTCATTCCGATGTAGCAGAGCTGGATCGTCGTGGGACAATCGTTACTATGGACTGCGTCGGACAGGTGGTATACTGTTGGTTTGTTTTTTTTATTTTTTTACAGGAGATCGATGGCGTCGCAGGAATGAGAGAGTAATAAAAAAAATGAAAACTGTGTTGTCTCTTTTATTTCATTAAAAGACTTTTTTCTTGCTGTGTCTTTTTTTTAAACATTTAATAACTTTGGGATTAATAATGGATCGGTGTCTTATTGACGCCTCTCCATTATTAACCGGGCTTATTGTCACCGTGCAATCAACGGTGACAATAACCCCTTATTACCCCCGCTTGCCACCGCTACAGGGCAAGTGGGAAGAGCCGGGTAAAGTGCGACAATTGGCACATCTTTTGATGCGCCAAATGTGGGGCTGCTGTAGCCTGGTATTATCAGGCTGTTGAGGGCCAAAATCCATGGGCCTTGACAGTCTTTTAATACCATGCCGCAGCAGTCTGCATTTTACTTGGCTGGTTAACAAAAATAGGGGGGATCCCCACGCCGTTTTTTTTTCGAGGGGATTCCCTATTTTTGTTAACCAGCCAAGCTAAGCAGACTGCTGTGGCCTGGTATTATCAGGCTTGCAAGGTCCATGGATATTGGATCCTTACCAGCCTGAAAAACCAGGCCTCAGCGGTCTGCTTCATCTGGCTGGTTAACAAAAATAGGGGGGACCCCACGCCATTTTTTTTTCGAAGGGAACCCCTATTTTTGTTAATCAGTTCCCTCTGACGTCACTGATGGTGTCCCTGGCTGACCTGAAGTGAAAGTGGAAAGCAATCAATTAAGCTTTCCACTTCCTCTCCTGTCAGCCAGGAGAGGAACTCATTCATTTGGGGGTTTACTGTGAGGCTGCAGCATTAGCTGCGGTCCCTGCAGTAAACATTAACCCTTTCTGAAGGATTACACCGTGGGACCTGACTGTGCATCGGATTGGTAAGAATAATTTTGCTTTATTATTTTATTTTTATTACAGGAAATGGTTTTAGCAGGTAAATAAAATATGGTCAAAAACTGTGTGATTATTTCATTAAACTTCTTTTTTATTAAAGTGTGTGTGTGTTTGATTTTTCTTTCATACAATAGGATTAATAATTGATAGTTGTCTAATTGACAGCTCTCAATTATTAACCTGGCTTAAAGTGACCTTTCAATTGCAAGGTCATTTTAACCCCTTATTAACCCATTCGCCACCGCTACAGGGCAATGGGAATAGACGGGCAAAGTGCCAGAAAGGGCAAATCTAATTAGAGATTTGCCCTTTCTGGGGTGTCTGGGGCAGATGTTAGTAGCCGGGGGGGGCCAAAAATAATGGTCCCTCTCTGGGCTATTATTATCTGCCCCACTCACTGGCTTTGTCTGTCTGGTTGCGAAAATAGGGCGGGAGCCCAAGGCATTTTTTTTCAGCAATTTTACACCTCATATATATATATATACATGTCATTGAGTTTGTGACACATATAATATATATATATATATATATATTTATAGTTCATACACTTCTACATAGTATAATAGCCGCTAATTCAATTGCCGGCTTTTGTGAAAATGCAGAACCCGACATGAAATGACATTTGGTGTACATAGGGTTAACCATGTCCTTTGCTATCTGATTTGCACAAACAATTAAATCAGTCTATGTGTGCAAAATTTCACACCTGTAGGGGTTAATTAAAGGTGTAAATTCGTAGCAAAAAAGTCCATTTTTTTTACAACGAATTTACACCTTTAATTAACCCCTACAGGTGTGAAATTTTGCAAACATAGACTGATTTAATTGTTTGTGCAAATCAGATAGCAAACGACATGAAAAGACATGGTTAACCCTATGTACACCAAGTGTCATTTCATGTCGGGTGCTTCTGTCTTTTCACTGAAGCCGGCTTTACCCGGCAATTGAATCAGAGGATATTTTACTATGCAGAAGTGTATAAACTATACATATATGTATATATATATGTCACAATGACATGTATATATATATATATATATATATATGTATTCTATGTGTGTATATTTAGTGTTTACAAGGAAAGAATGGGGTTTTTTTAGTTCCGATATTTTGTTCCCATAGACTTACATGGGACTTCCGGTATCGGTATCGGGTATCGCCGATATTTTAATGGTATCGGCGATACCATTCCGATTCCGATACTTAGGGGTATCGGAAAGTATCGCTCAACTCTATCCATAACGTGTTCCACAAGTCCTTATTGAAGAGGTTTGTCGAGCCAGTGGTTCCTATGGCTGTGTGGTGTGAATAGGCTGGAAATGAGTTCTGAGCAGAAGCTCCCTCTGGTGGTTACAAACGGTACTGGACTGTCCAGTGAAGATTGTGAGGATTGGGAATCAGGTGTTACTGACTGGTCTTATATAAGGGAGTCGCCTTCCCATCAGGGTTGCCGGTGATCAATTGTTCTGGTCTCAATCCTTGATTCCTGTTTCCTTGGTAGCCTGCTGTGTCGTGTCTGAATCTCCTGCTAACAGATAAGACATTTTCTTCTTTTTGTTTTTGTGCTTGATTTTTGCATTTTGTCCTGCACTTCTGTGGGGCCTTCAGGGTCTCCTCTGGGGGCTTTTGCCCTCTCAGTTCTGTTCAGCCACTGATGTTTGTACATTTGCTTTTTCCAGTTTTTTCAGTGGCTGCTGTTTTGATTTTGGTTACACCAGAGAACTAATTTAGGTGGTAGAGGTCGTGTGATCTCAGGTGTTTTTGAAATTAGTAGAGTTGGTGCTTTTCAGGGTTTTTTGGGATTGCAGTAAGTGCCCTTCCTATCCTTTTCTATTTAGTAAGTTTGGGCCCCAACGTTTGCTCATACTATTTTCTGTCTGTGTCAGTATTTCTTCTTGTCTAACCGCCATTACATGTTTGGGGGCTTTCTATGTTCTTTGGGGATCTGCTCCGGGCAGATAGCTTTCCTCTTTCTATCTTTAGGTGTAGTTAGTTTCTCAGGCTGTGACGAGGCGTCTAGGACCAACGTAGGAACGCTCCACGGCTGCCTCTAGTTGTGGTGGTTAGTCAGGGTACTGCAATCTCATAGTTTCCAACTGCTCTGGTGTATTTCCTTTTTTGCCTGCTCTCCTCAGCTACCAAATCATAACAGTATCACCGGCCTAAACTGAAAATTATATGGTACTCACAGAAGGGAAAAATATTGTGGAAAGAAAAAAGTTGTCAGAGTTGTCAGAGATTTTTTTTTTTTTTTCTCTGTTTGTTGCATTTTTTTTTTCCCTCTGTATCTCTGGGTGCTGAGGAGGATTTTTTTTCTCTCTCAATGGAGTTTGCACAGTTGTCTGGCCGTGTGGATCAGCTTGCCACTGAAGTTCGGAGTATTGCTACCTATCTTGCTAGGTTGCCTGTTGTGGAACCTAGGATTCCCATGCCAGATTTGTTTTTAGGGGATCGAGCTAAGTTTCTGAATTTCAAAAATAACTGTAAATTGTTTTTTGCCTTAAAATCTAAGTCCTCAGGGAACGCAGCGCAGCAGGTTCAAATTGTCATCTCTCTCCTGCGCGGCGACCCTCAGGATTGGGCTTTTTCCCTGACACCTGGGGATCCTGTTTTGAGTGATGTTGATGCGTTTTTTCAGGCTTTGGGGTTATTGTACGATGAGCCTAATGTCACTGATCAAGCTGAAAAAACTTTGTTGGCATTAAGTCAGGGGCTTGAGGACGCTGAGTTATACTGTCAGAGATTCCGTAGGTGGGCAGTCCTGACCAAATGGAATGACAACGCTTTGGCAGCTCTTTTTCGGAAGGGACTGTCAGATAATGTAAAGGATGTTATGGTGGGATTCCCTGTTCCCTCTGGTCTCAATGATTCTATGTCATTAGCGATTCAAATTGACAGACGTTTGCGTGAGCGGAAAGGTATGCGTGGAATAATGTTGCCTTGTGAACCTGCTTCTGAATCCATGCAGTGTGATAGAGTGGTTTCTGGGGCACAGCGTCATGAATTTCGAAAGCGCAATGGGTTATGTTTCTACTGTGGTGATGCCTCTCATGCTATTTCAGTCTGCCCTAAGCGGGGAAGACGTTTTGCACGCTCAGTTGTCTTGGGTAGTGTTCAGACTAAGTTTTTATGATATGCTCTCTGTCCTCATTTTCTGCTCAGGCTTTTGTTGATTCTGGAGCAGCTATTAACCTGATGGATTTTGATTTTGCTAAACGTTGTGGGTTTCCCTTGATACCCCTACGGAAGTCTATTCCCCTACTGGGGATCGATTCTACCCCTTTGGCTGAGAATAAACCTCAGTTCTCTACTCAGGTGATAATGAGGGTAGAACCTGATCATCAGGAGAGTTGCAAATTTTTGGTTCTGTATAATCTGCATGACATTATCGTACTGGGTTTCCCTTGGTTACAGTCTCATAATCCTGTTTTGGAATGGAAATCTGTGTCTGTTACCAGTTGGGGCTGCCAATGTGTTAATACCAACACTCCTGTTTTTTCTACCTCCCCCAGGCTCAGGAGGTTCCTGACTTTTTGATTGATTTTTCTGATGTGTTTAGCGAAAGTAAATCTGCATCCTTACCTCCCCATAGGAGCTATGACTGCGTTATTGAATTAGTGCCTGGTAGTAAATTCCCTAAAGGTCGCCTTTTTAACTTGTCTGTACCTGAACATGACGCTATGCGGTCTTATATCAAGGAGTCATTGGAGAAGGGTCATATCAGACCATCCTCTTCACCCTTAGGTGCCGGTTTTTTCTTTCTGGCCAAAAAAGGATGGTTCATTAAGGCCGTGTATTGATTATCGTCTCTTGAACAATATTACTGTGAAATATCAATATCCGTTACCCTTGATCTCTGATCTGTTTTCCAGGGTGAAAAACGCTACTTGGTTTACCAAGCTGGACCTCAGGGGGGCATATAACCTTATTCGCATTAAGCACAGGGATGAATGGAAGACGGCATTTAATACCCCTGAAGGGCATTTTGAGTACCTTGTGATGCCCTTTGGGCTCACTAATGCTCCTTCTGTCTTCCAGTCCTTCATGAATGACATTTTCAGGGATTTTGTGGATAAATTTCTGATTGTTTATTTGGATGATATCTTGATTTTTTCCAATGACTGGGACTCTCATGTAAAACATGTTCGGACTGTGTTCCAGATTTTGAGAGAGAATGCTCTGTATGTGAAGGGATCAAAGTGTCTTTTTGGCGTTCAGAGGATCTCATTTCTGGGATTCATTTTGTCCCCATCTGTTATTAAAATGGACCCGGTCAAAGTTCAGGCCATCTGTGATTGGGTCCAACCTACTTCATTAAAGACTCTTCAAAGATTCTTGGGTTTTGCCAATTTTTATCGTAAATTTATTGGTAATTTCTCTGTTATTGTTAAACCATTAACTGATTTGACCAAGAAGGGTTCTGATGTGGTGAATTGGCCTCCTGAGGCAGTCTCTGCATTTCAGGAACTTAAGCAGAGATTCAGTTCTGCTCCTGTTCTACGGCAGCCAGATGTTTCTCTACCATTTCAGGTGGAGGTTGATGCCTCTGAAATTGGGGCAGGTGCCGTTTTGTCCCAAAGAGATCCAGAGACCTCTAAAAGTAACCCTTGTGCCTTTTTCTCTCGAAAATTTTCTCCCACTGAACGTAATTATGACGTGGGTAATCGGGAGTTATAAGCCATGAAGTGGGCTTTTGAAGAGTGGAGACATTGGCTGGAGGGAGCCAAACATCAGGTGGTGGTCCTTACGGACCATAAGAACCTAGTTTATCTGGAATCTGCCAGGCGACTTAATCCTAGACAGGCCAGGTGGGCCTTGTTTTTCACACGTTTTAATTTTGTGGTTTCATTTCTTCCTGGCACTAAAAATGTTAAGGCGGATGCCCTCTCGAGGAGTTTCCTGGCGGACTCTCCTGAGTTATCTGATCCTTCTGTTATTTTGAAAGAGGGTGTAGTTCTTTCCGCCATCTCGCCCAATTTGAGACTGGCTCTGGAGGGGTGTCAGGAGGATAAGCCCGAGCGCTGCCCTGTTGGGAAATTGTTTGTCCCGGACCAGTGGAAAAAGAGTGTGATGTCTGAGATTCATTGTTCCGCGTTGGCCGGTCATCCCGGATATTTTGGTACCAGAGACTTGGTTAGTCGGTCCTTTTGGTGGCCTACCTTGTCTCGTGATGTCAGGGAGTTTGTGCAGTCCTGCGGGACTTGCTCTCGCTCCAAGCCTTGCTCTCGTTCTAGTGGTTTGTTGATGCCATTACCTGTGCCCAAGAGACCATGGACCCATATCTCTATGGATTTAATTTCCGACCTCCCTGTTTCTCAGAGAATGACCGTCATCTGGGTGATTTGCGATAGGTTTTCCAAGATGATACATCTTGTGCCATTACCTAAGTTGCCTTCCTCCTCTAAATTGGTGCCTTTGTTCCTTCAGCACGTGGTTCGTTTACACGGCATTCCTGAGAACATTGTGTCTGACAGAGGAGTCCAGTTTGTTTCCAGATTTTGGAGGACCTTTTGTTCTAAAATTGGTGTTCAATTGTCTTTCTCCTCGGCGTTTCATCCTCAGACCAATGGTCAAACTGAGAGAACAAACCAGACATTGGAGACTTATCTAAGATGCTTTGTGTCTGCTGATCAGGATGACTGGGTCTCTTTTTTGCCTTTGGCTGAGTTTGCTCTTAATAATAGGGCTAGCTCTGCCACTTTGATGTCTCCATTTTTCTGTAATTCTGGGTTTCACCCTCGATTTTCTTCAGGACAGACGGAGGCTTCTGTCTGTCCAGGTGTTGACTCTGTTGTGGAGCGTATGCAACAGATTTGGGACCAGGTAGTGGAGAGGTTGTCCCTCTCTCAGGAGAGGGCCCAGCGGTTTGCTAACCGGCATAGGACTGATGGTCCTCGGTTTAAAGTGGGGGACTTGGTCTGGTTGTCCTCAAGAAATATTCCTATGAGAGTGGCATCTCCTAAATTTAAGCCTAGGTTCATTGGACCTTATAAGGTCATGGAGATTCTTAATCCTGTTTCTTTTCGTTTGCTTCTTCCAGGGACATTTAAGATCCATAACGTGTTCCACAAGTCCTTGTTGAAAAGGTTTGTTGAGCCAGTGGTTCCTACTACTGTGCCTCCTGACCCTGTTTTGGTTGAGGGCAATCTGGAGTATGTGGTTGAGAAAATATTGAATTCTCGTTTTTCTAGACGGAAACTCCAGTATTTGGTTAAATGGAGAGGTTATGGTCAGGAAGACAATTCTTGGGTGTTTGCTTCGGACATCCATGCTAGAAGACTCATCCGTGCGTATCATAGAACTCATCCTGACGGACCTGGTTGCTCTAGTGAGGGTTCGGTGACCCCTCCTCAAGGGGGGGTACTGTTGTGAATGTGTTAGAAATGAGTTCTGAGCAGAAGCTCCCTCTGGTGGTTGCAGACAGTGCTGAACCATTTAGTGAAGATTGGCAATCAGGAGTTACAGACTGGTCCTATATAAGGGAGGTTCCCTCCCTTCAGGGTTGCCGGTGATCAATTGTTCTTGTCTCAACTGTGGTTCCTGGTTCACTTGGAAGCTTGCTGAATCTTGCCTCTTCTCCTGCTCTCAGATAAGACATTTTTTGTTTTTATTTTGTGCTTGCTTTTTGCATTGTTTCCTGCACTTTTGTGGAGGTCAGCCAGGTCCCCTCCGGGGGCTTGTGCTCCTCTCAGTTTATCTGAGCCACTGTTATTTCTTCATTTGCCTTTTCCAGTTTTTTCTGTGGCTGCGGCTTAGTTTTGTTACACCAGAGAACTATTTTAGGTGGTAGAGGTCGTGTGATCTCAGGTGTTTTTGCAATTAGTAGAGTTGGTACTTTTTAGGGTTTTTTGGGATTGCAGTAAGTGTCCTTCCTATCCTTTTCTGTCTAGGAAGATTGGGCCCCAATGTTTGCTCATACTATTTTCTGTCTGTGTCTGTATTTCCTCTTGTCTAACCGCCATTACATGTTTGGGGGCTTCCTATGTTCTTTGGGGATCTGCTCCGGGGCAGATAGCTTTTCCTCTTTCTATCTTTAGGTGTAGTTAACCTCTCAGGCTGTGACGAGGCGTCTAGGACCAACGTAGGTACGCTCCACGGCTGCCTTTAGTTGTGGTGGTTAGTCAGGGTACTGCAATCCAGTAGATTCCAACCTCTCTGGTGTATTGCCGTTTTTGCTTGCTCTCATTAGCTACCAAATCATAACAGTATCACCGGCCCAAACTGAAAATTATATGGTACTCAACAGAAGGGAAAATAGTAAAAGGAAAAAGAAAAAAGGAAGTTGTCAGAAATTTTTTTTTTCTTTGTTTGTTGCATTTCCCTCTTCTCTGGGTGCTGAGGAGGATTTTTTTTTTCTCTCAATGGAGTTTGCACAGTAGTCTGGCCGTGTGGATCAGCTTGCCACTGAAGTTCGGAGTATTGCTACCTATCTTGCTAGGTTGCCGGTTGTGGAACCTAGGATCCCCATGCCAGATTTATTTTTGGGGGATCGAGCTAAATTTCTGAATTGCAAAAATAACTGTAAGTTGTTTTTTGCCTTAAAACCTATGTCCTCAGGGAACGCAGCACAGCAGGTTCGAATTGTCATCTCTCTCCTGCACGGCGATCCTCAGGATTGGGCTTTTTCGCTGACACCTGGGGACCCTGTTTTGAGTAATGTTGATGCATTTTTTCTGGCTCTGGGGTTATTGTACGATGAACCTAATGTCACTGATCAAGCTGAAAAAACCTTGTTGGCATTAAATCAGGGGCTTGAGAACGCTGAGTTGTACTGTCAGAAATTCCGAAAGTGGGCAGTCCTGACCAAGTGGTTCCTATGGCTGTGTGGTGTGAATAGGCTGGAAATGAGTTCTGAGCAGAAGCTCCCTCTGGTGGTTACAAATGGTACTGGACTGTCCAGTGAAGATTGTGAGGATTGGGAATCAGGTGTTACTGACTGGTCTTATATAAGGGAGTCGCCTTCCCATCAGGGTTGCCGGTGATCAATTGTTCTGGTCTCAATCCTTGATTCCTGTTTCCTTGGTAGCCTGCTGTGTCGTGTCTGAATCTCCTGCTAACAGATAAGACATTTTCTTCTTTTTGTTTTTGTGCTTGATTTTTGCATTTTGTCCTGCACTTCTGTGGGGGCCTTCAGGGTCTCCTCTGGGGGCTTTTGCCCTCTCAGTTCTGTTCAGCCACTGATGTTTGTACATTTGCTTTTTCCAGTTTTTTCAGTGGCTGCTGTTTTGATTTTGGTTACACCAGAGAACTAATTTAGGTGGTAGAGGTCGTGTGATCTCAGGTGTTTTTGAAATTAGTAGAGTTGGTGCTTTTCAGGGTTTTTTGGGATTGCAGTAAGTGCCCTTCCTATCCTTTTCTATTTAGTAAGTTTGGGCCCCAACGTTTGCTCATACTATTTTCTGTCTGTGTCAGTATTTCTTCTTGTCTAACCGCCATTACATGTTTGGGGGCTTTCTATGTTCTTTGGGGATCTGCTCCGGGGCAGATAGCTTTCCTCTTTCTATCTTTAGGTGTAGTTAGTTTCTCAGGCTGTGACGAGGCGTCTAGGACCAACGTAGGAACGCTCCACGGCTGCCTCTAGTTGTGGTGGTTAGTCAGGGTACTGCAATCTCATAGTTTCCAACTGCTCTGGTGTATTTCCTTTTTTGCCTGCTCTCCTCAGCTACCAAATCATAACAGCTGTGCCTCCTGACCCTGTTTTGGTTGAGGGCAATCTGGAGTATGTGGTTGAGAAAATATTGAATTCTCGTTTTTCTAGATGGAAACTCCAGTATTTGGTTAAGTGGAGAGGTTATGGTCAGGAGGACAATTCTTGGGTGTTTGCTTCGGACATCCATGCTAGGAGATTCATCCGTGCGTATCACAGAGCTCATCCTGACCGACCTGGTTGCTCAAATGAGGGTTCGGTGACCCCTCCTCAAGGGGGTGTACTGTTGTGAATGTGCTAGAAATGAATTCTGAGCAGAAGCTCCCTCTGGTGGTTACAAACAGTACTGAACTATCCAATGAAGATTGTGAAGATTGGCGATCAGGTGTTACTGACTGTTCTTATATAAGGGAGGTTCCCTCCCATCAGGGTTGCCGGTGATCAATTGTTTTGGTCTCATCTTTGATTCCTGTTCACTTTGAAGCTTGCAGTTTCGTGCCTGCATCTTCTGCTAACAGATAAGACATTTTCTTCTTTTAGTTTTTTGTGCTTGCTTTTTGCATTTTGTCCTGCACTTCTGTCGGGGTCTGCCGGGTCCCCTCCGGGGGCTTGTGCTCCTCTCAGTTTTGTTCAGCCACTGTTATTTGTTCATTTGCCTTTTCCAGTTTTTTTTCAGTGGCTGCTGTTTAGTTTTGTTAAACCAGAGAACTAATTTAGGTGGTAGAGGTCGTGTGATCGCAGATGTTTTTGTAATTAGTAGAGTTGGTACTTTTCAGGGTTTTTTGGGATTGCAGTAAGTGTCCTTCCTATCCTTTTCTATTTAGGAAGTTTGGGCCCCAACGTTTGCTCATACTATTTTCTGTCTGTGTCTGTATTTCCTCTTGTCTAACAGCCATTACATGTTTGGGGGCTTTCTATGTTCTTTGGGGATCTGCTCCGGGGCAGATAGTTTTCCTCTTTCTGTCTTTAGGTGTAGTTAGCTTCTCAGGCTGTGACGAGGTGTCTAGGACCAACGTAGGTACGCTCCACGGCTGCCTTTAGTTGTGGTGGTTAGTCAGGGTACTGCAATCCCATAGATTCCAACCTCTCTGGTGTATTTCCTTTTTTGCCTGCTCTCCTCAGCTGCCAAATCATAACAGCAGTCTACATCTTGAGCCAGGCAAGGAAATCAGTGATAACGACCGTAATTTTGTGGCGGCCATAGCCCTGGCAAAACTCAGACACATGCCTTGCCTGGCTCACACCTTGAACCTGGTGGTGCAGTGCTTCCTAAATAATTATCGGGAGTTACCAGCCCTGCTCCATAACGTCCGAAGACTGTACTCGCACATCCGTCGCTCGCCCGTAGACTCCAGTCATATGCAGAGGCAGCAGCGATTGCTCCACCTCCCCAAGCATCGCCTAATCATAGACGTTGCAACAAGGTGGAACTCCACCATGCACATGGTTGAGAGGCTGTGCAAACAGAGGCAGGCTGTAATGCATTTGTGGGAGGATACACGGGCTGGCAGTTTGAGAGCAGATATGTAGTTGTCGCGTGTGCAGTGGTCAAAGCTGAAATACCTCTGTAAAGTCCTTCAGTGATTTGAGAAATGCACACGGCTGGTAAACGCAGACGGCGCCATCATAAGCATGAGCATCCCACTTATGCATCTGCTTATGCAAACTTTGAAGCACATTAAGGATCAGGCGTCTGCAGTGGAGGAGGAAGAGGAGGAGGAGGGAAGCCTTGATGACAGTCAGCCATTGTCTGCTCAGGAAACTGTCCTGGACGAGGTGGAGGAAGAAGAGGAAGAGGAGGAGGAGGATGAGAGGGATGATTATTTTGGGGAGGAGGATGCTTCTCAGTGGGCAAGCGAAAATGTTGGCTTGCCAAGGTCAGGTACAGGTTTTGTGCGTGACAGCAGGGATGTGGATTTGGCAGAAAGTGCTTCTCCACCAACCACTGGCAGTGCATCATTGACACCTGGAACATTGGCCCACATGTGTGATTATGTCTTGCGTATCCTAAAAAGGGAGCCCCGTATTTCCAAAGTGATGAAGGATGACGACTACTGGTTGGCCAGCATCCTCGTTCCACGCTATAAAGACAAATTAAAGAACATCATGCCACAGGAGAACCTAGAGCCAATATTGGTGAACAAGCAACTCTTGTAAACCGTTTGTTAGAGGCATTCCCAGCACACAGCAACGGTGTAGGTTCTACCTCGAGCCGCACTGGGCCAAATAAAAGAGGTGTTCATGGTGCACACAGCCGAAGTGGCATTTGAGACAGGGGTTTCATGACCATGTTGTGGACTGATTTCTCAAGTACCGCTCACATGACTGTTAATACTGAATCGATTAAAACAGACAGGAGACAGCAGTTGTCAACTACAGTCATGGCCAAAAGTTTTGAGAATTACACAAATATTATATTTTCACATGATCTGCTGCCCTCTGGTTTTTATGTGTGTTTGACAGATGTTTTTATCACAGACAGAAATATAATTGCAAACATATGAGTAACAAAAGCTTATATTGACAGTTAGAATGAGTTAATGCAGCAAGTCAATATTTGCAGTGTTGACCCTTCTTCTTCAGGACCTCTGCAATTCTCCATGGCATGCTCTCAATCAACTTCTGGACCAAATCCTGACTGATAGCAGTCCATTCTTGCACAATCAATGCTTTCATTTTGTCAGAATTTTTAGGTTTTTGTTTGTCCACCCGTCTCTTGATGATTGACCACAAGTTCTCAATGGGATTAAGATCTGGGGAGTTTCCAGGCCATGGACCCAAAATCTCTGTTTTGTTCCCTGAGCCATTTAGTTATCACCTTTGCTTTATGGCAAGGTGCTCCATCATGCTGGAAAAGGCATTGTTGATCGACAAACTGCTCTTGGAGGGTTGGGAGAAGTTGCTCTTGGAGGACATTCTGGTACCATTCTTTATTCATGGCTGTGTTTTTAGGCAAGACTGTGAGAGAGCCGATTCCCTTGGCTGAGAAGCAACCTCACACATGAATGATTTCAGGATGCTTTACAGTTGGCATGAGACAAGACTGGTGGTAGCGCTCACCTTGTCTTCTCCGAATGAGGCGTTTTCCTGATGTCCCAAACAATCGAAAAGGGGATTCATCAGAGAAAATAACTTTACCCCAGTCCTCAGCAGTCCACTGCCTGTACCTTTTTGCAGAATATCAGTCTGTCCATGATGGTTTTTCTGGAGAGAAGTGGCTTCTTTGCTGCCCTCCTTGAGACCAGGCCTTACTCCAAGAGTCTCCGCCTCACAGTGCGTGCAGATTTCACTCACACCTTCCCGCTGCCATTCCCTGAGCAAGCTCTGCACTGCTGGTAGCCGATCCCGCAGCTGAAACACTTTTAAAAGAGCGGTCCTTTGGGGCTTGCTGGTCTTTCTTGGGTGCCCTGGAGCCTTTTTTGGGACAATGGAAGCTCTCTCCTTGAAGTTCTTGATGATCGATAGATTGTTGACTGAGGTGCAATCTTTCTAGCTGCGATACTCTTCCCTGTTAGGCCATTTTTGTGCATTGCAATGATGACTGCAAAGTGTTTCTTTAGAGATAACCATGGTTAACAGAAGAGAAACAATTTATGCCCAAACACCAGCCTCCTTTTAAGGTGTCCAGTGGTGTCATTCTTACTTAATCATGACAGATTGATCTCCAGCCATGTCCTCATCAACACCCACACACCTGTGTTAATGGAGCAATCACTGAAAGAGATTAGCTGGTCCTTTTAAGGCAGGGCTGCAATGATGTTGAAATGTGTTTTGGGGGATAAAGTTAATTTTCTAGCCCCAAAAATTGACTTTGCAAGTAATTGCTGCTAAGCTGATCACTCTTTTTAAAATTCTGGAGTATATGCAAATTGCCATTAGAAAAAGTGAAGCAGGGGGAGGAGCCTGATTGCCGAAGAAGAGAGAAAGAGGAAACCCGAGCTCCCAGGACATACTTATAAAAGGGGACTTAAAAAATAACCAGACCCCTTCTAAATAACATCCCCCAATCCGAGCAGACCCTGAGCCTATCGGTTCACACGATCCTGTCTTCTTTGTCAGACAGAAGAATAAAAGGGTCTTTCCACATAAAAGCTGCCGGCGGGAAACTCTGGAGTGGCGGAGGGGTATTAAAAGCTGAGGACGCATCGTGAATAAGATCTCAAACTGCTAGCTGTGACCAGCAAAAAGTCTGCCCCGACCTAACAACCCCCCTCCCAAGGTACCCGCTTCTAAACCCCCCAGAAAGAGATACACCGAGACCCCAGCGACACAGTAACTGAGATCCGGGGAGAACGAGCGGTGTATTCAGCCGCGCACGCAAAAATAGTCCCCGGATCTACAGCCAGCGCGACTCTGCAGGAAGGTAACAGGAGTGAAATAGTGTGAGTGCTGCC
>JARQOD010000006.1:103568494-103710545 GCA_033576555.1 Oophaga sylvatica
AAGGAGAAGATTATTATCCCCCACCGTTCTCCCCTTTTTTCCTAAGAAAAAGGACGTTATCTGAAGTTGCTTACAGACCTCCCTGAAAACAAAAAACTTGTCTTTCCCCCCAAAGAACCGTCGGCAAAGTGATCTTGGTTACACTAAAGTTGTTTGGGGGAGTACGGCCCAAAAACCTGATGTGTTGGGAAGAAAAATACAGTGGTAGATCTGCCCCCCCAGGCGAGCTGCTGTGTTGCCCGTCAAGCAGTGATAGGACCCATGATCAAAAAATGGTTTAGGTCAGAGCAATTTCACAATTGTTGTCGGGTGCCCATGACCAGGGCCTCCTTCCCTAAAACAACACTGGGGGGTCCCCAGTTTCCCCGTTACCAGTTCAAATTTTCTTCGAGGTGAAAACACCAGGGCCCATTTCCCTTGCCTTGCTCCTGAATCCACCTTGTCTGTACCCCCCCCCACCCGGAAAGGGGGGAGATAGTGTACAAAATTTCCCCAAACCAGAAAAACAATGAAAACTAAGGGGGAAAAAAGGAAATACCAGTCATGAAAATTACTACATAAAAAAAACAGAGGAAACCGGGGACTGGAGAGGGGGTTAAACCAAATAGGAAAGAAAGTGAATTATCACACCTCAAAACCTTGAAAACGTCACAAAAATCTCCCCAAATGCTTCGCAATAGCCACCACCAACAACCACCAGCTATGCAGCAAAAGCTATCTCTAACAATGAGTGCTAGCCAGGACCCAGCTTATATAGGAGATGGGAGTGGCTAACAGTGCACAGCTGAGAACCCTAATGCAGGAAAGCTTCCAGGAACTCTCAACTGAGTAGATTAATGCCTTAACTGCTAAAAGAAACTTACACCATTTAATATGAAAGTGAAGTGCTTCTTATCAGTGCAGGAGTAGGAGAAATCAGATGCTGCGGTCTTCTGGTTCTGCTCTGTCGCGGTAAACCTGTTACACTCATTTTGCCCTTATACCTTGCTAACTGTCCTATTTTCCATTAGGTCTATGACATCATGTGATTAAAAACTGAATAGCTGAATCCTTATAAGCTCTATGTAGAAACAGGAGGTCAATTTTCCCTGTGTGAGTCATAAGTCACTGTAAAAGTCCCTGACGGGGGGAGGAATAGAACATCTGGGTCTGAAGTTGAAGAGGGGAATGATAAATGCAGAGACAAGAGACTTTCTGTTTCTACATAGAGCAAAGAGAGGAATTAGCTGGGTAGAAAGGAAAAATGAGCAATTGTAAGAACAGTATGCCATATAATATGATGATTGCAATATACTAACAGGTTATAAACTGATGGAAGCGCTTCATTAACCAATGTGTATTTTTAATTTTTTATTTTTAATGGGGAAGAAGGGGGGTTTATTCAAATTTTATTTTTTTCTCTCTTTTTACATTTAATTCTTAATTTTTTTGGCTAACTATGGAGAGTGCAGTAGTTAAATCTTCACAGCTGCTGCACTCTATCTTCACACTGAACACTGGTCGACCACAGCTCAGACAGTGTAAAGCCTACTCAGACATCCAAGATGCATGAATGTCTGAATGAGGCTCTACTGCTGCCTCTGATAAAAGCAAAATGTAACGAATGGAAACGAAGGCACAAGTGTTGCAGTGCACATTCGTTTATTGCTATTTTTGTGGAACCATGGGACCATGGATTGGGGGACTCCGAAGGAGGCATGACTATGTGTGCCCCAGACATCCGTAGTAAGTCCCCTCGAACACGGTCAGATTAGAATGCCCAGGGACGCAGGTGCAAACTCCAGTTAGACCTTGGACACGTGGAAGCTGGCCCAGCAGAACAGGTAAACAGACAGGGATAACAGGTAGCGCTGAACTTGACTGGCCGGAAGCGGGAGCACGGGACGGAGCTGGCACAGGCAGTACTGACATCGTCGTAGGTAACGATGTGACGGACCGCTGAGCAGAATGGAGCTTGCACAGGCAGCACTGGTGTCGTCCCGGGTATAGTGTAGTAAGCCGCAGGTAGTCTGGAAGTCAAACAGTATTAGCTGGGTACTGGCAGGAGACTGGAAAAGCACAGCAGATCACAGGCACGTCAGAACACAGAACCGGAAACTAGCAACAGGAAACACTTGTTGCTCCAGCGCCCTCTTTATGGTAGAGGAGCAGAAATACACACACAAGAATACTATTGGCTAACCACATTTTTAAAAAATACGCGCTATCTCTTTAAGACACCTAAGCCTCATACCCGGAGATGTGCTGGCTGTGTGCCAGGAAGCAGAAGCAGGGGAAAGAGCCGAGACAGGGCGACAGGAAGCAGACTGAGAGCTGGGTCCCTGACAGGGGACCAGCGGCGGTACAGGCACCACAGCATGGGGTTGGGGACCCCAGCAACAGCCCTGCGCTGGCACAGGTGTTGCACAAAATGAGCACATACTCTGCAGTAAGTAAATGTTAATAGTAAATAACATAGGGTACTTAGTTAAAGCCATTCTGATCAAAAAAGCATAAAAGCCTTCCCATTGTGACAAGTTGTACCCAATTGATACAGTCGCTAGCTCTTGTAGTTCACCTCATCATGTGTCAAAAGGCATCAAAATAGATGTGGGAAGAGCAGGACCCAGACTCCACACGCAGATGTATGAAAAGTTGGGTCTGGGTCTTCCAGCAAGACAATGACCTAAAACATACAGCCAAGGCAACAAAGGAGTTGCTAAAAAAGAAGCACATTAAGGTCATGGAGTGGCCTAGCCAGTCTCCAGACCTTAATCCCATAGAAAACTTATGTAGGAAGTTGAAGCTCCGAGTTGCCAAGCTGTTGTGAATGTGCTAGAAATTAATTCTGAGCAGAAGCTCCCTCTGGTGGTTACAAACAGTACTGAACTATTCAATGAAGATTGTGAAGATTGGCGATCAGGTGTTACTGACTGGTCTTATATAAGGGAGTTCCCTCCCATCAGGGTTGCCGGTGATCAATTGTTCTGGTCTCAACTTTTGTTACTGGTTCACTTTGAAGCTTGCTGTTTCGTGCCTGCATCTTCTGCTAACAGATAAGACATTTTCTTCTTTTAGTTTTTTG
Source organism: Oophaga sylvatica (assembly GCA_033576555.1). Classification (NCBI taxonomy): domain Eukaryota; kingdom Metazoa; phylum Chordata; class Amphibia; order Anura; family Dendrobatidae; genus Oophaga; species Oophaga sylvatica. The sequence goes on from JARQOD010000006.1 coordinate 103,571,559, forward strand.
TGCTTGCTTTTTGCATTTTGTCCTGCACTTCTGTGGGGGTCTGCCAGGTCCCCTCCGGGGGCTTGTGCTCCTCTCAGTTTAGTTCAGCCAGTTGTTTGTTCATTTGCCTTTTCCAGTTTTTTCTGTTGCTGCGGCTTAGTTTTGTTACACCAGAGAACTAATTTAGGTGGTAGAGGTCGTGTGATCTCAGGTGTTTTTGCAATTAGTGTGTTGGTATTTTTCTTAGGGTTTTTTGGGATTGCAGTAAGTGACCTTCCTATCCTTTTCTGTCTAGGAAGTTTGGGCCCCAACGTTTGCTCATACTATTTTCTCTCTGTGTCTGTATTTCCTCTAGTCTAACCGCCATTACATGTTTGGGGGCTTCCTATGTTCTTTGGGGATCTGCTCCGGGGCAGATAGTTTTCCTCTTTCTATCTTTAGGTGAAGTTAGCTTCTCAGACTGTGACGAGGCGTCTAGGACCAACGTAGGTACGCTCCACGACTGCCTTTAGTTGTGGTGGTTAGTCAGGGTACTGCAATCCAATAGATTCCAACCTCTCTGGTGTATTGCCTTTTTTGCCTGCTCTCTTCAGCTACCAAATCATAACACCAAGCGACAGCATCAAAATCTTAATGATTTAGAGATGATCTGCAAAGAGGAGTGGACCAAAATTACTCATTACATGCGCGCAATCTTCATCAACTACAAAAAAAGTTTGACTGCTATGCTTGCCAGCAAGGGTTTTGCCACCAAGTATTAAGTCTTGTTTGCCAAAGGGATCAAATACTTATTTTTCACTGCAAAATGCAAATAATTTTATAGAATTTATACAATGTGATCTTCTGCATTTTATTTTTGATATTCTATCTCTCAATTTTAAAGTTAACCTACCCTTAAAATTATAGACTGTTCATGTCTTTACCAGTGAGCAAACTTACAAAATCAGCAAGGGATCAAATAGTTATTTCCTTCAATGTGTACATATATACTGTATTTATATATAGAGCTCTGTCAAAAATTAAGAGACCACTGCACAGTTTTATAAAAATCTACATGTCTGCTTCCATTCCATTCCAGTGTCAGTTGAATTCCAACCAGAGTACACTTAATTCTACTTAATGTGCTTCTGATTAGGTGATGATCACCTGAACCAATTCTTATTTAACGAAGGAAAGTATAAAAAACACTGCTGTGGTGTTCACATTCCTCTTGCAATAGGACAAGCTGGATGGAAAAACAAGTAATTAGTGTTGAGCATTCCGATACTGCAAATATCGGGTATCGGCCGATATTGGCTGTATCGGAATTCCGATTCCGAGTTCCGATATTTTCGTCTTATCGGATACCGGAATCGGGATTGTCACTGTCACTGTCAGTGTCCGTCGGTCGGGTCTGTCAGGAGTCAGCGGCACTTACCTGGCAGAAGATCTCCGGCGGTCACATCCCGGACTGCTTCATGGCCGCCATCTTCTTTCCCCGGCGGTCACATGCAGTTTCTCGCGATAACTGCAGTGACTGTTGGGTAATCCCGGCCGTAAAGCAGTCAGTCCGATGACGTCACCGCCGGGGAAGCAGGTAATCAGCTGTGCTGCGTCGAGATGACAGGCTCTGCCTGTCATTGCGATGTAGCAGAGCTGGATCGTCGTGGGACTATCGTTATGGACTGCGTCGGACAGGTGGTATACTGTTGGTTTGTTTTTTTTCTTTTTTTACAGGAGATCGATGGCGTCGCAGGAATTAGAGAGTAATAAAATTAATGAAAACTGTGTTGTCTCTTTTATTTCATTAAAATACTTTTTTCTTGCTTTGTCTTTTTTTTATACATTTAATAACTTTGGGATTAATAATGGATCGGTGTCTTATTGACACCTCTCCATTATTAACCGGGCTTATTGTCACCGTGCAATCAACGGTGACATTAACCCCTTATTACCCCGCTTGCCACCGCTACAGGGCAGTGGGAAGAGCCGGGTAAAGTGCCACAATTGGCACATCTTTTGATGCGCCAAATGTGGGGCTGCTGTAGCCTGGTATTATCAGGCTGTTGAGGGCCAAAATCCATGGGCCTTGACAGTCTTTTAATACCAGGCCGCAGCAGTCTGCATTTTACTTGGCTGGTTAACAAAAATAGGGGGGATCCCCACGCCGTTTTTTTTTCGAGGGGATCCCCTATTTTTGTTAACCAGCCAAGCTAAGCAGACTGCTGTGGCCTGGTATTATCAGGCTTGCAAGGTCCATGGATATTGGATCCTTACCAGCCTGAAAAACCAGGCCTCAGCGGTCTGCTTCATCTGGCTGGTTAACAAAAATAGGGGGGGACCCCACGCCAATTTTTTTCGAGGGGATCCCCTATTTTTGTTAATCATCCAAGATATGCAGACTGCTGTGGCCTGGTATTATCAGGCTGGCAAGGTCCATGGATCTTGGCTCCTTACCAGCCTGAAAATCCAGGCCTCAGCGGTCTGCTTCATCTGGCTGGTTAACAAAAATAGGGGGGACCCCACGCCAATTTTTTTCGAGGGGATCCCCTATTTTTGTTAATCAGCCAAGATATGCAGACTGCTGTGGCCTGGTATTATCAGGCTGGCAAGGTCCATGGATCTTGGCTCCTTAACAGCCTGAAAATCCAGGCCTCAGCGGTCTGCTTCATCTGGCTGGTTAACAAAAATAGGGGGGACCCCACGCCAATTTTTTTCGAGGGGATCCCCTATTTTTGTTAATCAGCCAAGATATGCAGACTGCTGTGGCCTGGTATTATCAGGCTGGCAAGGTCCATGGATCTTGGCTCCTTAACAGCCTGAAAATCCAGGCCTCAGCGGTCTGCTTCATCTGGCTGGTTAACAAAAATAGGGGGGACCCCACGCCAATTTTTTTCGAGGGGATCCCCTATTTTTGTTAATCAGCCAAGATATGCAGACTGCTGTGGCCTAGTATTATCAGGCTGGCAAGGTCCATGGATCTTGGCTCCTTAACAGCCTGAAAATCCAGGCCTCAGCGGTCTGCTTCATCTGGCTGGTTAACAAAAATAGGGGGGACCCCACGCCATTTTTTTTTCGAAGGGAACCCCTATTTTTGTTAATCAGTTCCCTCTGACGTCACTGATTGTGTCCCTGGCTGACCTGAAGTGAAAGTGGAAAGCAATCAATTAAGCTTTCCACTTAAGGGCCCGTCTCACATAGCGATATCGCTACCGAGATCGCTGCTGAGTCACTAGTTTTGTGACGCAGCAGCGAGCTCACCAGCGATATCGCTGTGTGTGACATTCAGCGACGATCAGCCCCCCTGCCGGGTATCGCTGATCGTCGCTGAAATGTCAGGACCTTTTTTTGATCGCTGGTTTCCCGCTGACAGGCACACATCGCTGCGTGTGACAGGCGGGAGACCAGCGATCCGCTGGTAACCAAGGTACACAGCGGGTTTCCAGGCGCGGGGCTGTGCCTAGAAACCCGCTGTGTACCTTGGATACCAGCGCCCTGATGCAGGGAGCTGGTATCCAAGGTACACAGCGGGTTTCCAAGCGCTGCGCGGTGCCTGGAAACCCGCTGTGTACCTTGGTTACCAGCGGATCGCTGGTCTCCCGCCTGTCACACGCAGCGATGCGTGCCTGTCAGAGGGAAACCAGCGATCAAAAAAAGGTCCTGACATTTCTGCGACGATCAGCGATACCCGGCAGGGGGGCTGATCGTCGCTGAATGTCACACACAGCGATATCGCTGGTGAGCTCGCTGCTGCGTCACAAAACTAGTGACTCAGCAGCGATCTCGGTAGCGATATCGCTATGTGAGACGGGCCCTTAAGCGATGTTACCCGCAGTGTCGCTGTCCCAGATCGCTGCCTGAGCTGCCTGTTTGGCAGCTCAGCAGCGATCATGTAGCGATACACCAGCGATCCTGACAAGTGCATATCGTTGTCGGGATCGCTGGTGTATCGTTATGTGACACCCAGCCTTTACTCTCCTGTCAGGCAGGAGAGGAACTCATTCATTTGGGGTTTACTGTGAGGCTGCAGCATTAGCTGCGGTCCCTGCAGTAAACATTAACCCTTTCTGAAGGATTTCACCGTGGGACCTGACTGTGCATGGGATAGGTAAGAATAATTTTGCTTTTTTATTTTATTTTTATTACAGGAAATGGTTTTAGCAGGTAAATAAAATATGGTCAAAAACTGTGTGATTATTTCATTAAAATTCTTTTTTATTAAAGTGTGTGTGTTTGATTTTTCTTTCATACAATAGGATTAATAATTGATAGTTGTCTAATTGACAGCTCTCAATTATTAACCTGGCTTAAAGTGACCTTTCAATTGCAAGGTCATTTTAACCCCTTATTAACCCATTCGCCACCGCTACAGGGCAATGGGAATAGACGGGCAAAGTGCCAGAAAGGGCAAATCTAATTAGAGATTTGCCCTTTCTGGGGTGTCTGGGGGCAGATGTTAAGTAGCCGGGGGGGGCCAAAAATAATGGTCCCTCTCTGGGCTATTATTATCTGCCCCCACTCACTGGCTTTGTCTGTCTGGTTGCGAAAATAGGGCGGGAGCCCACGCATTTTTTTTCAGCAATTTTACACCTCATATATATATATATACAAGTCATTGAATTTGTGACACATATATATATATATTTATATTTGTAGTTCATACACTTCTACATAGTATAATAGCCGCTAATTCAATTGCCGGCTTTTGTGAAAATGCAGAACCCGACATGAAATGACACTTGGTGTACATAGGGTTAACCATGTCTTTTCATGTCCTTTGCTATCTAATTTGCACAAACAATTAAATCAGACTATGTGTGCAAAATTTCACACCTGTAGGGGTGATACCAGGTACTTTCAGCTGCATCACATCTAATGTGGTGTACCTAATTATATGTACTAAATGTCCAACTGGGGGTCTGTATGTGGGGGAGACCGGGCAAAAACTGAGAACAAGGATGAATTCTCATCGCCACACGATAAGAGAAAAAAGAATGGATTTACCTGTGGCCAAACACTTTTGTATGCCCGGTCATAGCATGACAGATATGGAATTACTTGTATTAAAATCTAACTTCAAATCTGAGAAGGATAGAAAAGTCTGGGAATATAAACTTATGATGACCTTTGACACTCTTAGTGCTGGGATGAATATATCCCAGAGTTTTATGTCGTTCTACAACAATTAAGGAATCTGCCTCCCTGACCTTTTAGGGTCATCACAACACAATACCAGACCCCAATCAGAGGGTAATAAAACCTTCACTCCTTATCTATGAACTAGTCATATTTATGTTAATCCCTCTGCCATAATGACAGTTCTGCTTCATGTCACTTGTCCTACCTATTGCATTTTTTTCTGTGCTATTTTGTGTATAAATATGTGATTCTTCAGATGTTGTATTAGTCTATGCCTGATGAAGAGACCTGAGTAGTCTCGAAAGCTTGCAATTTGTTACCATCTTTTCAGTTAGCCATTAAAAGGTATCAACCACTGAGGACTCTCAAGTCTAAATATTTTACACCTGTAGGGGTTAATTAAAGGTGTAAATTCGTAGCAAAAAAGTCCGTTTTTTTACAACGAATTTACACCTTTAATTAACCCCTACAGGTGTGAAATTTTGCACACATAGTCTGATTTAATTGTTTGTGCAAATTAGATAGCAAACGACATGAAAAGACATGGTTAACCCTATGTACACCAAGTGTCATTTCATGTCGGGTGCTTCTGTCTTTTCACTGAAGCCGGCTTTACCCGGCAATTGAATCAAAGGATATTTTACTATGTAGAAGTGTATAAACTATACATATATGTATATATATATATGTCACAATGACATGTATATATATATATGTATTCTATGTGTGTATATTTAGTGTTTACAAGGAAAGAATGGGGTTTTTTTAGTTGCGATATTTTGTTCCCATAGACTTACATGGGACTTCCGGTATCGGTATCGGGTATCGCCGATTTTTTAGTGATATCGGCGATACCATTCCGATTCCGATACTTTAGGATATCGGAAAGTATCGCTCAACTCTACAAGTAATAGTAAAATCCCAAAAGTAATAGGAATGAAAAAATAACTTTTATCCATGCCAAAGGAGTTGCAAAGAAAAGTCTTGAATGAGGAAAAGAAGGGCTCAATTCTGGCTTTACTAACAGAGGGAAACAGTGAGCGTCATGTCCCTCCATCCTTAAAATTTGTAAGATGGCAGTCCATTACAACAAGGTCAAGCAACAGACATTGGGGACAACAAAGCTACAGACCGGCAGAGGGCGAAAACGACTCTCCACTGACCGGGATGACCGTCATATTCTTCAAATATCACTCAGCAACCGCAGGATGACATCAAGTAACCTACAAGAGAAATGGCATATGGCAGTTGGGGTGAAGTGCACGGCAAGAAGGGTTCGTAACAGGCTCCTAGAGTCAGGACTCAAGTCATGTAAAGCTAGAAAAAAGCCTTTCATCAATGAGAAGCAAAGGAGAGCCAGGCTGAGGTTTGCCAAAGACCATAAGGATTAGACAATAGAGGACTGGAGTAAGGTCATCTTCTCTGATGAGTCTAAATTCCAGCTTTGCCCAACATGTGGTCGTCTAATGGTTAGACGGAGACTTGGAGAGGCGTATAAGCCACAGTGTCTTGCACCCACTTTGAAATTTGGTGGAGCATCGGTGATGATCTGGGGATGCTTCAGCAAGGCTGGAACTGGACAGGTTAATCTTTGCGAAGGACTTATAAATCAAGCCGCATACAAGGTTATCCTGGAAAAACAATTGATTCCTTCTGCTCAGGCAATGGTCCCCAACTCTGAGGACTGGTTTTTACAGCAGGACAATGCGCCATACCACACAGCTAGGTCAATCAATGTGTGGATGAAGGACCACCACATCAAACCCCTGTCATGGCTAGCCCAATCTCCAGACCTGAACCCCATTGAAAGCCTCTGGAATGTAATCAAGAGGAAGATGGATAGTCACAAGCCATCAAAGAAGAACTGCTTAAATTTTTGCACCAGGAGTGGCATAAGGTCACCCAAATGCAGTGTGAAAGACTTGTGGAAAGCATGCCAAGACGCATGAAAGCTGTGATTAAAAATCATGGTTATTCCACAAAATATTGATTTCTGAACTCTTCCTGAGTTAAAACATTAGTATTGTTGTTTCTAAATGATTATGAACTTGTTTTCTTGGCATTATTTCAGGTCTGCAAGCACTGCATTTTTTTTGTTATTTTGACCATTTCTCATCTTCTGAATATAAATACAAAATCTATTGCTTGGAAATTCGGAGACATGTCAGTAGTTTATAGAATAAAAGAGCAATTTATATTTTACTCAAAAATATACCTATAAAGAGAAAAATCCAACAAACTGAAAATTTTGCAGTGGTCTCTTAATTTTTGCCAGAGCTATATATAGAGAGAGAGAGTGTGAATAGCATTTCTTTTTAGAAAACAAACAGTAACCCCTGCGCTTCCAAAAGGGAGCAGTGAAGGATAGTGCAATATGAGACCTGCTTTAATGTTGACACGAGTGTGAACTGTAACAAACATATGCCTATTGAGGTCAATGGTGACTTACTTGGCTCCCATGTGCTGTGTCAGGCTTTCAATGTGGGAACCCGTCAGAGATTGTGCAGAGGCTCCGATAACGTGGATGGTCCGGTTTGGAGAGTTAAGAGATCTTGGCTCCTGTATGCTGTGCCAGACTTTAAAGTATAAGAATCCGTCAGAGTTCTATGCTAAAGTGCCGTTGGCGTGGATGGTCCGGTGTAAGATTAGGAGATCCTGCAAGGGAGCGTCCTCCCTGACAAGCAGGAGAACTCCTGAGCTGCCGTGCAGCTGGGTGATACCGTGCGGCTACCTCCGGCCGAGAGGAGCCGCTTAGAGAAAGCAAGAGGGATGGGGAAGGAGCGGGTGACGTCACCGCAGTATGGGAGCTGAGATGGGTCAAGATAGTATCCAACGCGTTTCAAAGGCTCTCAGGCCTTCTTCATCAGGGATGAAGACCCGTTGGAATCCCAGACTTAAATACCTAATGGTATATCAAACCCCTCCCCCGTCACTAAGAAAAGATAGTGGGTGTATGGAAAAAATGGACTGGTGAACCTACTGTGTATTTTAAAACAAACCCTTGTTAAAAACAATTTTATTAGATATATTAAAAATATTCTTAAAATTATTGTCACAATATTTAAAACTAATAAATGTTAATATATGTTAATATAAAAATGGACAATGGCTAAAACATAATTGAGGTGGATAATATAAAAAATATTTATCTGCCCTTCTATGTGGGTTAGCCAATATACCACATATCTGATGAGGTATAGGTTGTATTTAAAACATATATTCATAATTTAAAACAATCATTATTTTAAAAAATAAAAATATATATATGTGTTGCTATCAACCCTTTGCAGGAAATATGGGTTCAATGTTCACTTTCCAGGTTAAGTACTTGTGGATGACCTATGTGGAAAAGCCCATATATAGAGAACAATTAAGAAAAGGCAAAAAGTTCAATTTCTTGGTTTAATCCGTGGGGCCAAAGTGTCCAAGGTAAAAATCCACTGGGATTCTGCACGTGACATTTGTTTAAGGTAATCACCGCCTCTGCTGCCCTTGCGAACCACTTGTATTCCACAAAAGAAGGCCTCCCTTACGGACTTATTGTGGTGTTCTAAAAAGTGTCTAGAGAGTGGATAGCCGTGAAAGCCCTTCTGTATGTTATTAAAATGTTCCTTCATGCGGTCAGAAAACTTGCGTTTCGTGCGTCCCACATAAATTTTCCTGCAGGGGCATACAATTATGTAAATGACCCCTGTGGTACCGCAAGAAATAGAATCTTTGATATAAAAATGATGTTTGTTGTGCGCATCATAGAATATACTTTGCTTAGTTTTACGGAAACTAGTTGTAAGGTTCTTTGTCTCTTTTGACATGTTCCTTGAAACTCAGTTTTCCGTCGGCCATTTTGCTTTCTGTCTTTCTGCAGCTCTTGCCCTCAGTTAATATGGAGTTTCCAGTTTTCATGTTCCCGCCCTGATTCTCTCCCTTATGCTTCTTAAGCAGCCTCAGCTGAACAATCAGTGCTCCTGAATCAAGCCTCAGTCAGCCTGTGACCTGACTCCTGGAAACCTAGGATTTTGTACTCCAGCTATTTCCTACTGAGGAACTTTGGAACACTTTTGGACTTTGGAAACCTGCTGTCTGGTGAATCCATGTTTGCAGAGGAATTACGGTACAGAGAAGAGATCCTGAACCTGCTTGGAGAGTTATTGTAGAGCTTGAAGTTACTCTGGCCTGCTGTGTTCTCCTGCCTCTGTTCCTGCAAACTGTGTGACCTTTTCTGCATGCTTGTATGAAGTAATACAAGTCATTTCATATCAACCTATGTCTCATGTGTTTTCCTCGCACCCAAGCACAAGACGCTATAGGAACTGTACACTATACATGACAAGATTCAGGAGCCAATGTTTAGTGTCTGCTGGGTCTGGGAAAGCCGTGTCTGCTGTGATTGTGGATATCAGATGTCCGTTTAATACCTTCTGTGATGACAGTGGTTGTGACTTCTCACAACCATTCCAGGTGAGCGCATTCCCTTAAATGTTACTCTGGAGTGTTACCACAGGTAAACACTATTGTTTTTTTTTTTTTCCTTTCCTCTTCTCCTTCCAGCACTTCTGCCTTAAAAGATCTGGAAGATGGAGGCCCGCATAAAGGAGCTTTGCGGAGTGACTGATACAATCCTTGCAGATATACAGACTATAAAGACCCGTTTTGCAAGCCTACAGGACCTCACTAATCATAATTTGCAAGTGTTTGGACAAACTACTCAGGAATTACGAGCCAGGATTGAGGCTCTAGAGGAACGAGTCCAGGCTCCTGCCATAACCCCGAGTTCTGGGATCCCCAAGTTACCTCCTTTTCGTTTTGGCGGTGAACGTGAGAAATTCAGGGGATTTATTAACCAATGCAATCTATTTTTCTCTGCACAAGCTTCACAATTTCCCACTGAACGATCCAAAGTGCTTACTATAATCATGTTGCTTACCAATAAGGCTTTGATGTGGGCAAACCCTCTGATTGAGACTGAGGATGATTGTTTGAATCACCTTGATGCTTTTATTTCAGCCATGGGGCAGGTGTTTGATGACCCCAATCGAGGTGCAACAGCTGAAGCAGCCATGTTAACTTTGCGCCAAGGTAAGCGTTCAGTAGCCGAATATGCCTTGGATTTCAGGAGATGGGCTCTTGATACCACTTGGGACACTTCCGCCAAAAAATCTATTTTTCGGAAATGGGTTGTCTCCACTGATTAAGGATGAACTTGCTTGTGCCGACCCTCCCACTGCGTTAGGTGACTTTATTAACTATTGTGTCCGTATTGATGCTCGTCTGACTGAACGCAGAAAAGAGAGATGGTTCAAAAATATTCGCACTAACCTTTTCCTACCTCCCTCCTCAGCTAAGGAACCTTTGAGTAGGATCACAAGGGAACCAGAACCTGAACCCATGCAGGTGGACTCTTTACAAAGACGGGTTATTGATGCACGCAAAGAACATCGTATAAAGGAAAATCTATGTTTTTACTGTGGTAAGTCAGGGCACTTCATTATAAACTGCCCCAGCCGTTCTCGTAAGACTACTGCAGCAGTCATTCACTGTGAGTGTTGCGAGAGGAGCTCTGTCATGTCCGAGCCTCAGACTCCAGAGAGATCAGCTGCAAGAGATCTTGATTTTTCGGACTTAAACTCTGTTAGTTCTGGGGACAATGACGGTATAAACGCTGCAATTTTTCAAGTTTCCTCAGCGGTGTCCCAGCTGAGTTGTAAAAGAAATAATTCTCATTGCTTCCTTTCCATCAAACTCTGGGTGGACTCAGTCTGGGTGTCTAGCTCTGCTATGATCGACTCAGGAGCAAGTGGAAATTTTATGGATATCTCCTTTGCTCTGAAACAGGGGATACGTTCAGTGAAGAAGGCTACTCCAGTACAGATGGAGACTGTGGATGGCTCCCTGCTGACCTCTGGACCAGTGGATCAGGAAACAGAGCCTTTGAGGGTCCTTATGGGTAAAGATCATCAGGAGAAAATGTCTTTCATGCTTATCTCTTCTCCCCACTTTCCCATTATTCTAGGGCTACCATGGCTGCAGGCGCAGAATCCTACATTAACTGGGAGACCAAGGAATTACACTTTCCGGAGAAACAGATGAGTCAAGGAGTTTCAGCTTGCTCTGTTCCTAAAGGAACCATGTCAGTCCCTGAACTACCAGCTGTATACCAGGACTATGTGGATTTATGTGACAAGAAGAACGCTGATCAGCTTCCTCCTCACCGTCCATATGATTGTCCAATCAAATTATTGCCTGGAGCCGAGATACCTTTTTTTTAAGATCTACCCCCTAGCGGGGCCCGAGCTAAAAGCTTTGAAGGACTACATAGATGAAAATCTAGCCAAAGGCTTCATACGCCCCTCTTCATCTCCGCAGGTGCACCCATCTTCTTTGTGAAGAAGAAAGATGGATCTCTGAGACCCTGCATAGACTATAGGGAACTCAATAAGGTTACTATTAGAAACCGTTATCCATTGCCTTTAATCCCTGAGTTGTTGGAGAGAGTGCGGCACGCCAAAATTTTCTCTAAACTGGATCTCCGTGGGGCCTATAACTTGGTCCGTATTAGACCTGGGGATGAATGGAAGACTGCATTCAGGTCACGCTATGGACACTTCGAATATCTAGTTATGCCTTTTGGTCTGAGTACCGCCCCAGCCACTTTCCAACACTTGGTGAATGACATCTTCAGGGATCTCCTAGATACATTTGTGGTGATTTATCTGGATGATATTCTAATTTTTTCTAACTCCACAGAGGAACATCATGGACATGTGAGAATGGTCTTAGAACGCCTAAGACAAAACCATCTCTACATCAAACTTGAAAAGTGTGAATTCCATAGGACCGAAATTCAATTTCTGGGTATGTACTATCTACGCAAGGGATTAGTATGGATGGAAGCAAGACCAAGCCATCAAGGATTGGCCAATTCCTAGAAATGTGAAGGAGGTGCAGCGCTTCATCGGGTTTGCCAACTTCTATAGACGTTTCATTAGGAATTTCTCTGAGGTAGTGTCACCTATCACCCAACTTACCCGGAAACAGTCTAGGTTCTCCTGGACCCCGCAAGCTCAGGAAGCATTTTCCTGTTTAAAGGATAAATTTACCACCGCACCTATCTTAGTACATCCCAACCCCGAGCTTGCCTTCATAATAGAGGTGGATGCTTCAGACTGTGCCGTTGGAGCTATACTCTCTCAGAGAACAGGTGAGAAGAATGTCTTGCATCCCTGTGCCTTCTTTTCCCAGCAGTTGTCTTCGGCTGAGAGGAACTACGATGTGGGCAATAGAGAATTGTTGGCCATTATTGCCGCCTTCAAGGAATGGAGACACCTTCTTCAGGGAGCTGCACAGCAAATAGTCGTCCTGACAGACCATCGTAACCTTGAATTTATCAGGTCGGCTAAGTGCCTGACTCCTCGCCAGGCTCGCTGGAATCTTTTCCTAAACCAATTTAATTTTGTAATTTCTTATAGACCAGGATCGCGCAATGGAAAGGCTGATGCACTCTCTAGGATTCATTCAGCAGAGACACGTCCACTTACTCCTCCTAAGACTATTCTTCCTGACTCTAGATTCCTGGGAGTGATTCATAATCAAGACCTACTTAAGGACATCAAGGAAGCATACCATGCGGATTCTTTGTTGGCTCAACCCCCAAGGGACGTAAGTCTTGTCTTTAAGAATGGTGTGTGGATTCAGGGACAATGTCTGTATATACCTGAAACAGTCAGATTGAGAGTATTGCAACTCATCCACGATTCCAAGATAGCCGGGCATAGGGGAATTCTAAAGACACAAGAATTTCTTTCTCGTTTCTTTTGGTGGCCCACTTACAGGAAAGATGTTTTAAACTATGTCACTTCATGTGAAGTCTGTGCAAGATGCAAAACACCTCGCTCCTCACCAACTGGTCTGTTACAACCTCTTCCCACCCCGTCCCGCCCGTGGGGATCCATTTCTATGGACTTCATTGTAGAGTTACCAACCTCTCAAGGGAAGAACACCATTCTAGTGGTGGTTGATCGTCTAACAAAGGCAGCTCATTTTATCCCTTGTGTCGGCTTACCCACTGCAAAACAGACATCAGACTTGATGATTAAGAATGTGTTTCGCTTACATGGAGTACCGGATGAGGTCATTTCGGATCGAGGGGTGCAATTCACTTCAAGGTTTTGGCAAAATTTCTGTGCCGCATTGGACATTAAAGTAAACCTTTCTTCTGCTTTTCATCCCCAGACTAATGGACAGACAGAACGAACCAATCAGACCCTGGAGCAGTATCTCCGCTGCTTTTTCTGCCACCTACAGGATGATTGGGTGGATCTACTCCCACTGGCTGAGTTCTCTTATAACAACTCTCAGAGCGCCTCCACTAAGCAGTCTCCTTTTTACTTCAATCTAGGTTATCATCCTAACATTCTTCTCGATTTCCCATAGATACGCCCTTGCCGGCAGTGGCTGAAAGAATCACTTCTTTACAAAAGAATATGGATCTTCTAAAGGAAAATCTAGAATTGGCTCAGGAAAGGTACAAGAAAGCAGCAGATAAATTTCGTAAACCTGCACCAGCTTTCAAGGTAGGAGATTTGGTCTGGCTGTCAACCAGAAATCTTAAAATAAAGATTCCATCGTCTAAATTGGGACATAAGTACATTGGACCTTATAAGATCAGTAAGATTATAAGTGCTGTTGCTTGTCGTCTTCAACTGCCCAGAACTATGAGAATCCACCCTGTCTTTCATGTATCCCTACTAAAGGCTGCAACACCCATACGTTTCCTGGACGCTCTTCTCCTTGCCCTGACCCAGTGCTGGTCGATGGTCAGGAAGAATTTATGGTGGAAAGGATTCTAGATTCCAGGTTGTACAGAAATCAGTTGCAATATTTGATTAAATGGCAGGGCTACCCAGTGGAGGACAACTCATGGGAACCAGTCAATAATGTAAATGCTCCTCGCCTGCTCCGCCAGTTTCATCAGAGGTACCCTGACAAGCCTGGTCTGAGGTCAACCGGAGGTTGTCCTTAAGGGGGGAGTAATGTAAGGTTCTTTGTCTCTTTTGACATGTTCCTTGAAACTCAGTTTTCCGTCGGCCATTTTGCTTTCTGTCTTTCTGTAACTCTTGCCCTCAGTTAATATGGAGTTTCCAGTTTTCATGTTCCCGCCCTGATTCTCTCCCTCTTGCTTCTTAAGCAGCCTCAGCTGAACAATCAGTGCTCCTGAATCAAGCCTCAGTCAGCCTGTGACCTGACTCCTGGAAACCTAGGATTTTGGACTCCAGCTATTTCCTACTGAGGAACTTTGGAACACTTTTGGACTTTGGAAACCTGCTGTCTGGTGAATCCATGTTTGCAGAGGAATTACGGTACAGAGAAGAGATCCTGAACCTGCTTGGAGAGTTATTGCAGAGCTTGAAGTTACTCTGGCCTGCTGTGTTCTCCTGCCTCTGTTCCTGCAAACTGTGTGACCTTTTCTGCATGCTTGTATGAAGTAATACAAGTCATTTCATATCAACCTATGTCTCATGTGTTTTCCTCGCACCCAAGCACAAGACGCTATAGGAACTGTACACTATACATGACACTAGTCCGAATACAGCATGAACATATGCCACATGGTGTAAAACTGCTGGAAATAGATCTAGACAAAGAAGATAATCCCTTACCCACCGTTGGAGCTACCATATTGCCCAATGTTTGGGCTTTCCTGTAGACGAATTTGGGGTGGACTGGTAGAAATTCGCCTAATTTCTTATCACCCTGAAGAATAAACCAATGTTTGCGGATGATTTTTACAAACTGATTATGGTTTTGGTGATACTGAGTAATAAACGGGAGATCGTGAATTTGTTCCATAGTGGTGGGTAAGGTACTAGAACTAGATTTGGTTTTATGGATTAGAGACTGTCTAGAACATAATCCAACTTCATGTTGTGCTTTTTGTAATAGAGACTCTGGATATCCTTTTTCCCTGAATTGTTCAATCAAATGGTCAGTCTCTTTAAAATAATCATGTATATTGGAACAATTACGTTTAACCCGCATAAATTGGCCTTTGGGGATATTGGTCAGCCATATAGGAAGGTGGCAGCTGTGAATGTCGATGTAGCTTAGCATCTACATCCTTGCAATGACACCTCGTAAGAATAGTGTATTTGTTCGTATAGATTTCTAAGTCCAGGAAATTGATGCTGCTTTGACTGATATTTGACGTGAATTCAGGGCCAAATGAATTATCATTAAGGGTGTAGATAAATTTTTTAAGAGTCTCTTGCGGTCCATCCCAAATAAATAGGATATCATCAATAAATCTACGCCACAAAATTAGCCCAGGATGAAGCTGTCCTGACTGAAATATATGAAGCTCCTTCCATTTGGCCACATACAAATTTGCGTAGCTGGGTGCAAATCGTGTGCCCATAGCTGTGCCCCATGTTTGTAAATAGAATTGCCCTTCATAATTAAAATAGTTATGCTGAAGTATGAATAATATACTCTCTATAATATACAAAACCTGGGTGTTGGAGTATATTCCCAATTTTCTGAGGAAATACTCCGCTGCTTCCCAACCCTTATGATGGTTGATGACGGTATTAATGATTTAATATCCAAAGTGCCTAAAATGAATCCCTTTTTCCATTTAATGCCCTCAAGAGCCTGTAATGTGTGATTGGTATCTTTGAGATAAGCTGGAACCAAAGTGAGACACTGTTGAAGATACGTGTCCACATACCGGGACAAATTAGATGTAAGGCAGCCAATTCCTGAAATTAGGGGTCTTCTGGGGGGCACTCTTTATTTTTATGTAGTTTTGGATATGATAAAAAACAGCATATTTGGTGTTAAGGTGCGCAACATAGCGGGTAGTGGGGTCATTGGATAGTTTTTTGTACGTTATTTGATCACTCAGTATCTTTATAGATTCCTCGTGGTACATGGTTTTGTCCAATATAACAATGCCCCCCCTTTATCAGCCGGGCATATAATGATATCATTATTAGACTGTAGATTTTGTATAGCTAGTCTTTCCTGGGCATTTAAATTATCTGATGCGTATTTCCAATGATGCTGTTTCATTCGTCTAATATCTGACACTACCATAGTTTCAAAGGTGCGAAACGCACTGGAGTATTCCTGTAGTGGATTGAAATTAGATGGATTCGCCAGGTTAGTATGAATATAGTCTGGTGCCATTGAATGGGCTTGAATAGTTGCAACTGGACCTTTCTTTAAGAAATATTTTTTAATAGCTAGATTTCGCAAAAAAATTTTTACACTAATATAGAGATCAAATGGTTTTGACCTGGTGGTAGGTGCAAATTTCAAGCCTTTTTGGAGGAGTGCACATTCATGATTTGATAGCGTGTAGGAGCTCAAATTGAAGATTTCCTTTGTCTCCTTATTAATTATGGCAACTTTCTTTTTGGCGAGTTGCCCCCCTCTCTTACCCCTTTTTGTTTGCTGGTTGTTGCCTGGAAAAAATCCCGGTTAATTAGAGAACCAGAATGGACGGTGGGGCCTTTTTTCTTTTTAGGATCATTATATGGTACCTTACCTCTATATGTATTACTCTTGGTAATATTACCACCCTTTGGTGGATTGGTTCCCAGTCTGGGTGCTGGTAGGGATTTTAATCTTAAGAGCGGTTGAATGTTAGCCGAGGTGGTGGCCACCTCACAGTCCCGGAGGATTAACCACCTGAAGAACAGATGCCTCCCCCTCTACTTCCACATTTGTCAGAGGTGCATATCTGTTGGTGGTAGATATCTGGGGGGATATCAAATTGTTAGGCCTTCCTTCTATTGGTGTCAAAATAGATATTGGGGTGGTAGTAGCATCAAACGATAATTCATGGGTTGTTGGGCTGATGGGTCTTAATTGATCTGAATATATTTGTTTCTTTGAATTGAAGTTAGAGACTGGAGTGTATTGAGTGGAATTGCTATTTGTATAAACTGAAAATTCTAATGATTGTTCAGATCTATTACATGGGGGGGTAATGTTTATTCGTCTAGGACCAGTAAATCATCTGGTCTCTGATGAAAAATAGAGGACTCAGTATCCATACGCCCTGATGAATTCAGGAGTGTATCTTTAGGGATGTTATCCCTCTGAAATTTTCTAATTTTTTTAGCAATGATTTCCTGTTCTTTATTTTTTAATCTATATAACATATTATCAATCAAACCCTGGTAGTCATCCATGTGGTCAATCTGCTCCAATTGATCAAGCAGTCTGACCACCTGGCGGCTGGTGGCTTTGAGATTAACAGATCTTTTTTCAATAATAAATTGTAATGTTTTAAGGGAAAAGCCTGTGAACATATTATCCCATTCTTGTTGAATAACATCATTGCCAAAATCCCCTGCCAAGGTTTTATAGATAAGTAGACCTTTAGGGACAATTTTGGCTTGAGCATACTTCTCCAGAGTTGCTACTTCCCATAAGTCCCTTAATTCAATAAAAAGATGTTTTTCTAGGGATCTAAGCAGGTCCTTGACCTCGTGATCTATATTGCTTCTAGAGTTACTGAGAGGAAAACGTTCCTGAACACGGGAAAAATGCAGATTCCTATCTGCTTTAAGTGCATTAATGGCCATGAGGTGCTGCCTAAGTGGACGTACACAGTAATAATAAAATTGTAATACCAAAATTCACACTGGCGCAACCTGAAAAAAAGCTGAGTGCATATATGTATGAACAAAAGACAGTGAGGTGCCCTGTTGCATACACGAACACCTGAGGAAGCAGCTGGGGATAAATTAGCCACTGTGTACCTTTGACTAAAAAGGTTGGAGAACCGAGATAGAAAACAAACAGTAACCCCTGCGCTTCCAAAAGGGAGCAGTGAAGGATAGTGCAATATGAGACCTGCTTTAATGCTGACACGAGTGTGAACTGTAACAAACATATGCCTATTGAGGTCAATGGTGACTTACTTGGCTCCCATGTGCTGTGTCAGGCTTTCAATGTGGGAACCCGTCAGAGATTGTGCAGAGGCTCCGATAACGTGGATGGTTCGGTTTGGAGAGTTAAGAGATCTTGGCTCCTGTATGCTGTGCCGGACTTTAAAGTATAAGAATCCGTCAGAGTTCTATGCTAAAGTGCCGTTGGCGTGGATGGTCCGGTGTAAGATTAGGAGATCCTGCAAGGGAGCGTCCTCCCTGACAAGCAGGAGAACTCCTGAGCTGCCGTGCAGCTGGGGTGATACCGTGCGGCTACCTCCGGCCGAGAGGAGCCGCTTAGAGAAAGCAAGAGGGATGGGGAAGGAGCGGGTGACGTCACCGCAGTATGGGAGCTGAGATGGGTCAAGATAGTATCCAACGCGTTTCAAAGGCTCTCAGGCCTTCTTCATCAGGGATGAAGACCCGTTGGAATCCCAGACTTAAATACCTAATGGTATATCAAACCCCTCCCCCGTCACTAAGAAAAGATAGTGGGTGTATGGAAAAAATGGACTGGTGAACCCACTGTGTATTTTAAAACAAACCCTTGTTAAAAACAATTTTATTAGATATATTAAAAATATTCTTAAAATTATTGTCACCAATATTTAAAACTAATAAATGTTAATATATGTTAATATAAAAATGGACAATGGGTAAAACATAATTGAGGTGGATAATATAAAATAGATATTTATCTGCCCTTCTATGTGGGTTAGCCAATATACCACATATCTGATGAGGTATAGGTTGTATTTAAAACATATATTCATAATTTAAAACACTCATTATTTTAAAAAATAAAATATATATATATTGTGTTGCTATCAACCCTTTGCAGGAAATATGGGTTCAATGTTCACTTTCTAGGTTAAGTACTTGTACTGCCCTTCTATGTGGGTTTGCCAATATACCACATATCTGATGAGGTATAGGTTGTATTTAAAACATATATTCATAATTTAAAACAATCATTATTTTAAAAAATAAAAAATATATATATATGTGTTGCTATCAACCCTTTGCAGGAAATATGGGTTCA
Organism: Oophaga sylvatica; assembly: GCA_033576555.1. Classification (NCBI taxonomy): domain Eukaryota; kingdom Metazoa; phylum Chordata; class Amphibia; order Anura; family Dendrobatidae; genus Oophaga; species Oophaga sylvatica. The sequence goes on from JARQOD010000006.1 coordinate 103,590,633, forward strand.
ATGTTCACTTTCTAGGTTAAGTACTTGTACTTGTACTTAACCTAGAAAGTGAACATTGAACCCATATTTCCTGCAAAGGGTTGATAGCAACACATATATATATTTTTTATTTTTTAAAATAATGATTGTTTTAAATTATGAATATATGTTTTAAATACAAACTATACCTCATCAGATATGTGGTATATTGGCTAACCCACATAGAAGGGCAGATAAATATCTATTTTATATTATCCACCTCAATTATGTTTTAGCCATTGTCCATTTTTATATTAACATATATTAACATTTATTAGTTTTAAATATTGGTGACAATAATTTTAAGAATATTTTTAATATATCTAATAAAATTGTTTTTAACAAGGGTTTGTTTTAAAATACACAGTGGGTTCACCAATCCATTTTTTCCATACACCCACTATCTTTTCTTAGTGACGGGGGAGGGGTTTGATATACCATTAGGTATTTAAGTCTGGGATTCCAACGGGTCTTCATCCCTGATGAAGAAGGCCTGAGAGCCTTTGAAACGCGTTGGATACTATCTTGACCCATCTCAGCTCCCATACTGCGGTGACGTCACCCGCTCCTTCCCCATCCCTCTTGCTTTCTCTAAGTGGCTCCTCTCGGCCGGAGGTAGCCGCACGGTATCACCCCAGCTGCACGGCAGCTCAAGAGTTCTCCTGCTTGTCAGGGAGGACGCTCCCTTGCAGGATCTCCTAATCTTACACAGGACCATCCACGCCAACGGCACTTTAGCATAGAACTCTGACGGATTCTTATACTTTAAAGTCCGGCACAGCATACAGGAGCCAAGATCTCTTAACTCTCCAAACCGGACCATCCACGTTATCGGAGCCTCTGCACAATCTCTGACGGGTTCCCACATTGAAAGCCTGACACAGCACATGGGAGCCAAGTAAGTCACCATTGACCTCAATAGGCATATGTTTGTTACAGTTCACACTCGTGTCAGCATTAAAGCAGGTCTCATATTGCACTATCCTTCACTGCTCCCTTTTGGAAGCGCAGGGTTTACTGTTTGTTTTCTATCTCGGTTCTCCCCCCTTTTTAGTCATAGGTACACAGTGGCTAATTTATCCCCAGCTGCTTCCTCAGGTGTTCGTGTATGCAACAGGGCACCTCACTGTCTTTTGTTCATACATATATGCACTCAGCTTTTTTTCAGGTTGCGCCAGTGTGAATTTTGGTATTACAATTTTATTATTACTGTGTACGTCCACTTAGGCAGCACCTCATGGCCATTAATGCACTTAAAGCAGATAGGAATCTGCATTTTTCCCGTGTTCAGGAACGTTTTCCTCTCAGTAACTCTAGAAGCAATATAGATCACGAGGTCAAGGACCTGCTTAGATCCCTGGAAAAACATCTTTTTATTGAATTAAGGGACTTATGGGAAGTAGCAACTCTGGAGAAGTATGCTCAAGCCAAAATTGTCCCTAAAGGTCTACTTATCTATAAAACCTTGGCAGGGGATTTTGGCAATGATGTTATTCAACAAGAATGGGATAATATGTTCACAGGCTTTTCCCTTAAAACATTACAATTTATTATTGAAAAAAGATCTGTTAATCTCAAAGCCACCAGCCGCCAGGTGGTCAGACTGCTTGATCAATTGGAGCAGATTGACCACATGGATGACTACCAGGGTTTGATTGATAATATGTTATATAGATTAAAAAATAAAGAACAGGAAATCATTGCTAAAAAAATTAGAAAATTTCAGAGGGATAACATCCCTAAAGATACACTCCTGAATTCATCAGGGCGTATGGATACTGAGTCCTCTATTTTTCATCAGAGACCAGATGATTTACTGGTCCTAGACGAATATAACATTACCCCCCCCCCATTTAATAGATCTGAACAATCATTAAATTTTCAGTTTATACAAATAGCAAATTCCACTCAATACTACTCCAGTCTCTAACTTCAATTCAAAGAAACAAATATATTCAGATCAATTAAGACCCATCAGCCCAACAACCCATGAATTATCGTTTGATGCTACTACCACCCCAATATCTATTTTGACACCAATAGAAGGAAGGCCTAACAATTTGATATCCCCCAGATATCTACCACCAACAGATATGCACCTCTGACAAATGTGGAAGTAGAGGGGGAGGCATCTGTTCTTCAGGAGGTTAATCCTCCGGACTGTGAGGTGGCCACCACCTCGGCTAACATTCAACCGCTCTTAAGATTAAAATCCTACCAGCACCCAGACTGGGAACCAATCGACCAAAGGGTGGTAATATTACCAAGAGTAATACATATAGAGGTAAGGTACCATATAATGATCCTAAAAAGAAAAAAGGCCCCACCGTCCATTCTGGTTCTCTAATTAACCGGGATTTTTTCCAGGCAACAACCAGCAAACAAAAAGGGGTAGAGAGGGGGGCAACTCGCCAAAAAGAAAGTTGCCATAATTAATAAGGAGACAAGGAAATCTTCAATTTGAGCTCCTACACGCTATCAAATCATGAATGTGCACTCCTCCAAAAAGGCTTGAAATTTGCACCTACCACCAGGTAAAAACCATTTGATCTCTAATTAGTGTAAAAAATTTTTTGCGAAATCTAGCTATTAAAAAAATTTCTTAAAGAAAGGTCCAGTTGCAACTATTCAAGCCCATTCAATGGCAGCAGACTATATTCATACTAACCTGGCGAATCCATCTAATTTCAATCCACTACAGGAATACTCCAGTGCGTTTCGCACCTTTGAAACTATGGTAGTGTCAGATATTAGACGAATGAAACAGCATCATTGGAAATACGCATCAGATAATTTAAATGCCCAGGAAAGACTAGCTATACAAAATCTACAGTCTAATAATGATATCATTATATGCCCGGCTTGATAAAGGGGGGGGCATTGTTATATTAGACTAGTGTTGAGCGATACGATAATGCAAATATCGGCTATCGGCCGATATTAGCTCTATCGGCCTTTCGATAATTCGTTTCGATATTTTCGTGATATCGAATACCGGAATCGGATTTGTCACTGTCACTGTCTGTGTCCGTCGTCGGGTCTGTCACTGTCAGTGTCCGTCGGTCGGGTCTGTCAGGAGTCAGCGGCACTTACCTGGCAGAAGATCTCCGGCGGTCACATCCCGGACTGCTTGATGGCCGCCATCCTCTTCTCCCCGGCGGTCACATGCAGTTTCTCGCGATAACTGCAGTGACTGCTGGGTAATCCCGGCCGTAAAGCAGTCAGTCCGATGACGTCACCGCCGGGGAAGCAGGTAATCAGCTGTGCTGCGTCGCGATGACAGGCTCTGCCTGTCATTGCGATGTAGCAGAGCTGGATCGCCGTGGGACTATCGTTACTATGGACTGCGTCGGACAGGTGGTATACTGTTGGTTTGTTTTTTTTCTTTTTTTACAGGAGATCGATGGCGTCGCAGGAATGAGAGTATAATAAAAGAAATGAAAACTGTGTTGTCTCTTTTATTTCATTAAAATACTTTTTTCTTGCTGTGTCTTTTTTTTATGCATTTAATAACTTTGGGATTAATAATGGATCGGTGTCTTATTGAGCCTCTCCATTATTAACCGGGCTTATTGTCACCGTGCAATCAACGGTGACATTAACCCCTTATTACCCCGCTTGCCACCGCTACAGGGCAAGTGGGAAGAGCCGGGTAAAGTGCCACAATTGGCACATCTTTTGATGCGCCAAATGTGGGGCTGCTGTAGCCTGGTATTATCAGGCTGTTGAGGGCCAAAATCCATGGGCCTTGACAGTCTTTTAATACCAGGCCGCAGCAGTCTGCATTTTACTTGGCTGGTTAACAAAAATAGGGGGACCCCTATGCCGTTTTTTTTTCGAGGGGATCCCCTATTTTTGTTAACCAGCCAAGCTAAGCAGACTGCTGTGGCCTGGTATTATCAGGCTTGCAAGGTCCATGGATATTGGATCCTTACCAGCCTGAAAAACCAGGCCTCAGTGGTCTGCTTCATCTGGCTGGTTAACAAAAATAGGGGGGACCCCAAGCCAATTTTTTTCGAGGGGATCCCCTATTTTTGTTAATCATCCAAGATATGCAGACTGCTGTGGCCTGGTTATTATCAGGCTGGCAAGGTCCATGGATCTTGGCTCCTTAACAGCCTGAAAATCCAGGCCTCAGCGGTCTGCTTCATCTGGCTGGTTAACAAAAATAGGGGGGACCCCACGCCAATTTTTTTCGAGGGGATCCCCTATTTTTGTTAACCAGTTCCTTCTGACGTCACTGATTGTGTCCCTGGCTGACCTGAAGTGAAAGTGGAAAGCAATCAATTAAGCTTTCCACTTCCTCTCCTGTCAGCCAGGAGAGGAACTCATTCATTTGGGGGTTTACTGTGAGGCTGCAGCATTAGCTGCGGTCCCTGCAGTAAACATTAACCCTTTCTGAAGGATTACACCGTGGGACCTAACTGTACATCGAGTTGGTAAGAATAATTTTGCTTTATTATTTTATTTTTATTACAGGAAATGGTTTTAGCAGGAAAATAAAATATGGTCAAAAACTGTGTGATTATTTCATTAAACTTCTTTTTTATTAAAGTGTGTGTGTTTGATTTTTCTTTCATACAATAGGATTAATAATTGATAGTTGTCTAATTGACAGCTCTCAATTATTAACCTGGCTTAAAGTGACCTTTCAATTGAAAGGTCATTTTAACCCCTTATTAACCCATTCGCCACCGCTACAAGGCAATGGGAATAGACGGGCAAAGTGCCAGAAAGGGCAAATCTAATTAGAGATTTGCCCTTTCTGGGGTGTCTGGGGGCAGATGTTAGTAGCCGGGGGGGGTCAAAAATAATGGTCCCTCTCTGGGCTATTATTATCTGCCCCCACTCACTGGCTTTGTCTGTCTGGTTGCGAAAATAGGGCGGGAGCCCACGCATTTTTTTTCAGCAATTTTACACCTCATATATATATATATACATGTCATTCAATTTGTGACACATATATATATATATATTTATATTTATAGTTCATACACTTCTACATAGTATAATAGCCGCTAATTCAATTGCCGGCTTTTGTGAAAATGCAGAACCCGACATGAAATGACCCTTGGTTTACATAGAGTTAACCATGTCTTTTCATGTAGTTTGATATCTGATTTGCACAAACAATTACATGAGTGTAAGTGTGCAAAATTTCACACCTGTAGGGGGTTAATTAAAGGTGTAAATTCGTAGCAAAAAAGTCCGTTTTTTTTACACGAATTTACACTTTAATTAACCCCTACAGGTGTGAAATTTTGCACACATAACTGATGTAATTGTTTGTGCAAATCAGATTGCAAACGACATGAAAGACATGGTTAACCCTATGTACACCAAGTGTCATTTTCATGTCGGGTGCTTCTGTCTTTTCACAGAAGCCGGCTTTACCCGGCAATTGAATCAGAGGATATTTTATATGTAGAAGTGTATAAATATACATATATGTATATATATATGTCACAATGACATGTATATATATATATATGTATTCTATGTGTGTATATTTAGTGTTTACAAGGAAATAAAGGTTTTTTTAATTTCAATATTTTGTTCCATAGACTTACATTGGACTTCCGCAATCGATATCGACGATATTTAGTGCTATCGGCGATACAATTTCGATACGATATTTTTAGATATCGAGCAATATCGCTCAACATTTATTGGACAAAACATGTACCACGATGAATCTATAAAGATATGAGTGATCAAATAACGTACAAAAAATATCAATGACCACTACCGCATGTTGCGCACCTTAATATTCTGGCCAGAAAGTAAACAGGAGGGTATACTTAATAATAAAGAATTTGTTTCATTATGACAAAACACCAAATATTGCTGTTTTTTATCATATCCCAAAACTACATAAAAATAAAGAGTGCCCCCCAGGAAGACCCATAATTTCAGGAATTGGCTGCCTTACATCTAATATGTGGAGACCGTATCTTCAACAGTGTCTCACTTTGGTTTCAGATTATCTCAAAGATACCAATCACACATTACAGGCTCTTGAGGGCATTAAATGGAAAAAGGGATTCATTTTAGGCACTTTGGATATTAAATCATTATATACCGTCATCAACCATCATAAGGGTTGCGAAGCAGCGGAGTATTTCCTCAGAAAATTGGGAATATACTCCAACACCCAGGTTTTGTATATTATAGAGAGTATATTATTCATACTTCAGCATAACTATTTTAATTATGAAGGGCAATTCTATTTACAAACATGGGGCACAGCTATGGGCACACGATTTGCACCCAGCTACGCAAATTTGTATGTGGCCAAATGGGAGGAGCTTCATATATTTCAGTCAGGACAGCTTCATCCTGGGCTAATTTTGTGGCGTAGATTTATTGATGATATCCTATTTATTTGGGATGGACCACAAGAGACTCTTAAAAAATTTATCTACACCTTAATGATAATTCATTTGGCCTTGAATTCACGTCAAATATCAGTCAAAGCAGCATCAATTTCCTGGACTTAGAAATCTATACGAACAAAGACACTATTCTTACGAGGTGTCATCGCAAGGATGTAGATGCTAATAGCTACATCGACATTCACAGCTGCCACCTTCCTATATGGCTGACCAATATCCCCAAAGGCCAATTTATGCGGGTTAAACTAATTGTTCCAATATACATGATTATTTTAAAGAGACTGACCATTTGATTGAACAATTCAGGGAAAAAGGATATCCAGAGTCTCTATTAAAAAAGCACAACATGAAGTTGGATTATATTCTAGACAGTCTCTAATCCATAAAACCAAATCTAGTTCTAGTACCTTACCCACCACTATGGAACAAATTCACGATCTCCCGTTTATTACTCAGTATCACCAAAACCATAATCAGTTTGTAAAAATCATCCGCAAACATTGGTTTATTCTTCAGGGTGATAAGAAATTAGGCGAATTTCTACCAGTCCACCCTAAATTCGTCTACAGGAAAGCCCAAACATTGGGCAATATGGTAGCTCCAACGGTGGGTAAGGGATTATCTTCTTTGTCTAGATCTACTTCCAGCGGTTTTACACCATGTGGCATATGTTCATGCTGTATTCGGACTAGTTTCCGTAAAACTAAGCAAAGTATATTCTATGATGCGCACAACAAACATCATTTTTATATCAAAGATTCTATTTCTTGCGGTACCACAGGGTATTTACATAATTGTATGCCCCTGCAGGAAAATTTATGTGGGACGCACGAAACGCAAGTTTTCTGACCGCATGAAGGAACATTTTAATAACATACAGAAGGGCTTTCACGGCCATCCACTCTCTAGACACTTTTTAGAACACCACAATAAGTCCGTAAGGGAGGCCTTCTTTTGTGGAATACAAGTGGTTCGCAAGGGCAGCAGAGGCGGTGATTACCTTAAACAAATGTCACGTGCAGAATCCCAGTGGATTTTTACCTTGGACACTTTGGCCCCCACGGGATTAAACCAAGAAATTGAACTTTTTGCCTTTTCTTAATTGTTTTCTATATATGGGCTTTTCCACATAGGTCATCCACAAGTACTTAACCTAGTGAAATGAATCCCAAATTGATACACCATATTATTTATAAATGATTGTTTTAAATTATGAATATATGTTTTAAATACAATCTATACCTCATCAGATATGTGGTATATTGGCTAACCCACATAGAAGGGCAGATAAATATCTATTTTATATTATCCACCTCAATTATGTTTTAGCCATTGTCCATTTTTAAAATTAACATATATTAACATTTATTAGTTTTAAATATTGGTGACAATAATTTTAAGAATATTTTTAATATATCTAATAAAATTGTTTTTAACAAGGGTTTGTTTTAAAATACACAGTAGGTTCACCAGTCCATTTTTTCCATACACCCACTATCTTTTCTTAGTGACGGGGGAGGGGTTTGATATACCATTAGGTATTTAAGTCTGGGATTCCAACGGGTCTTCATCCCTGATGAAGAAGGCCTGAGAGCCTTTGAAACGCGTTGGATACTATCTTGACCCATCTCAGCTCCCATACTGCGGTGACGTCACCCGCTCCTTCCCCATCCCTCTTGCTTTCTCTAAACGGCTCCTCTCGGCCGGAGGTAGCCGCACGGTATCACCCCAGCTGCACGGCAGCTCAGGAGTCTCCTGCTTGTCAGGGAGGACGCTCCCTTGCAGGATCTCCTAATCTTACACCGGACCATCCACGCCAACGGCACTTTAGCATAGAACTCTGACGGATTCTTATACTTTAAAGTCTGGCACAGCATACAGGAGCCAAGATCTCTTAACTCTCCAAACCGGACCATCCACGTTATAGGAGCCTCTGCACAATCTCTGACGGGTTCCCACATTGAAAGCCTGACACAGCACATGGGAGCCAAGTAAGTCACCATTGACCTCAATAGGCATATGTTTGTTACAGTTCACACTCGTGTCAGCATTAAAGCAGGTCTCATATTGCACTATCCTTCACTGCTCCCTTTTGGAAGCGCAGGGGTTACTGTTTGTTTTCTATCTCGGTTCTCCCCCCTTTTTAGTCAAGGTACACAGTGGCTAATTTAACCCCAGCTGCTTCCTCAGGATGTTCGTGTATGCAACAGGGCACCTCACTGTCTTTTGTTCATACATATATGCACTCAGCTTTTTTTCAGGTTGCACCAGTGTGAATTTTGGTATTAGCATTTCTTTTTAAACTATGTGAAAATGACAGAGAATTATTCAACGTAAACGTTCACATTAAAATGATATTGCAATTGGATCACATGTAAATCAGATGTCATTCGGATGCTAAGTGCTTAAAATTTCATTGAACTCACAAGAAAATTGCATGACACTGGGTATGAGCCCTAACACCTTGAGCATGGAGTACATATCTTTCTAAGGTCGACGTGCTGCCTCCAATTTTGATAGATAGATAAATTTCCTGTGTACTTTGTAACACTGCATTTTGTTCCACATAAGCAAAATATACAATATGATAAAAACTTACAGTGTACAGTATATTTATATTAACTGCTACTGAGATTTGGTTATATTCAAGAAATATTCTTTCATAAAGAAAGGATGGCATGCCTTTTTGACACTGTTTGTCACCATTTCACATAACTATCAATTTATCCCATTAGTAACAACTGCAGCAAACAATAAAATTTAAAGTGTCCAACAATTAACATTTAAAAACAAGACATTTGTTTTAATTTTAGATTTTATAAGAGCAAATATAATATACAATTCGTCTAGTCTACATATCAAAACTGAAAGTAATTTAGAAACATATAAAAAGATAATTGGATTGTTATGGCTTTTTGATATTGTAACTCACTACTGAAATATCTGTAATTAAAATTATAATTGATATTAAAAATCTAATTTCATTTCACTGCACTGTAAAAGAATAGTTTAATATGATTGTACAGTTGGATTTTACTAGTCAAGAAGTAAATAACGTTCACTCACTTTAGGTCAGAATCGAAATTTTAGCTTTTTGAACGGTGAATTATGTTTTGGTCATTTAATAACTGCAATGTATGTTTTAACTTTAAACATTTGAACACTTTACTTGCTATTTAATTAATAATATTTTACAAAACGCCATTAAATAATTTTATTGCGTATACCTTTGTAACACCAGACATAATTAATTCTTAATTGACATCTGCCATACATGTTCGTCACAAGTTGGTAGCTGGTATATGGCAGTGTGTTAGGGCAGGTGCAGACGAGCGTATTTACTGTCATCCGTAAAAATCAGATCAGTTATGCTAATCACACTCTGATCAAACTTATATGTTTCTGTCTCCTCTACAGTATTCCGTCAGTCTGTGGAAATTGGTCTGCTCTCAGATGTCACCTGAGTGCAGTCTAATGATTTCCACAGAATCATTGACTTGCATGGCTGAGTGCAATCTGAATATCGTATCAAATTCAGGAATGCAGCAAATTTTTTATTCAGACAGAGTCTAAGGAAAAAATCTGACATGTGCAAGGTGCCATAGAATAACATTGGTCCGAGTAGGATCATATGTTTTGTAGGACCGCACTCGGACCAATAATATGGTCATCTGTTGGAGCCCTTACAGCCAGGGCGGGAGTCAGCACCCGGTGTACCCGGGCAAGTGCCAGGGCCCTGAGCAGATGGGGGGCCCACTCACCATCGCGGACTCCGGCGTGCTTTGGGGGCCCGGTGCCTGAGCCAGTGCCTGTGAGTAGACCTCATCACTGCTTGTTCTGGGCCCCGACACTTGCAATATTTACCTCACCCTGTTGCTTTGTTTTCCTCATTACTGACTGTGACATTTCAGGTCAGAGGGTGTGATGACATCACGTCTGTGTGCCAGTCACGTATGTGAGCAGTCACAGCGCAGAGAGCTGGAAGACGCCGATGCTAAGGAGTCCAGAGCAGCGGCCAGTGAGGAGAAGTGAGTATTTCATTTTTTTTCTTTTTATGTTTTAAGCAGTGTATGTGGCCAATTATATATGGAGCATCTTATGGAGCCAATTACATATGGAGCATCTTACTGGGACAATTGTTTATGTGGCCAATTATATATGGAGCATCTTATGGAGCCAATTATATATAGAGCAGTATTTGTGGTCAATTATATATAGAGCAGTATATGTGGCTAATTATATATGGAGCAGTATTTGGGGCCAATTACATTTGGAGCATCTTTTGGGGCTCATTATTCTGTACAGAGCATTATATGGGGTCTATTATTCTGTATGGAACACTATATGGGGTCATTATTCTGTATGGAGCATTATGTGGGACTCGTTATTCTGTATGTAACAATATATGGGGCTCATTATTCTGTATGGAGCACTATGTGGTGCCCATAATACTGTATGGAGGACTACACTTTCTGGGTTTCTGAGCTATTGGTATCACTCATGTAATATAAGAAGGAAGTGAAATCTTTGGCATTGTACCACACCTATATTTCTCTGCTATATCTGTGCATTATGAATTGTGGTATGCCCTAAAGGGGCCCAATGAGACTCTTTTGCCCCTGGCCCACGAAAACCCAGAGTCGGCCCTGCTTACAGCCAAGACCTGTCTCTAACAGCCACAGGTAGGGCAAAGCTCCGCCTGTGAATATTAACCTGTTAAATTCGACTGTCAAACATTGGAATTAGGGCTCATTCTCACTTGTGATGAAATCGGATTAATGCAATCCGATTAAGAAGTCCACTGAGTAGATGATAATCTATTTGTCCCACGACGGGTCTAGCTCTGCTGCATCTAGATGGCAGGCTGCATATTTGCATGATGCGACCATACAGCCTGCCATCCAGAATAGACACTGAGCAGCGTCTGCTAACGCTGCTCAGTGTCTCCCAGTGAACTCTTATAACCTGTCTGATGTCACCCCGAGCATGAGAAAGTTCTTGCGCTCGCGGTGCTGTCAGAAAGGTCCTAGAAGTTCACAGCCAATTAACTAATTTCACTTAACTGACATAAGTGCGAGCATCATGAGAAAATTTCACTAGAACGGACATCAGTTGAACGTGAAGTGTGTTCATTGGCTGTGAACTCTCAGGACATTTCTGATAGCACCGTGAGCATGAGAACTTTCAACATATTTTCAACAATGTCCTTCTGCTATGCCACTATTTTAGAAAACCTCTCCACCTCAGTCTGCCATATGTGGCAACGTTCTTACAGCCAACACTTCCTTGTCTCCACCAAGATAACAATCCTATATCTATTTCTCCATGTCTTCCTCCTCATTCCCCTTCTCAGCCCATCCACGTAGGAAAGATGGGAAGAAGCTTATGGGGGTACTAGCCTTTTTTACGCCAGCTCTTGTTCTTAATCAGCCTTCATCTCCTTATTGTTACTCAATCTGCACTGAGCATATGAGATGAGGCTGGGCTGGGTAGTATCCCTCTGTCTCATGGCTTACTTCGTCTACACCTGGTCTGCATGCAAAGCTTCATTTTTCATTATCAGAAGAGACTGTGTTAGTAGTCACAGAAATGGAATCGTTGCACTGATGATTGCATCATTGCCGTTTACCATTTTGGTGGCATCCTCTTTAGAGGTGAGAAAACCTTTTAAGGTTCGGTTCGACTATATTCGCCGAACTTTCCGATGTTCGTCAAACAGTTTGCTGAATATAGCCGAACACCAATGATTTCAATGGGAGGCAAAACCAAACACATAGACAACACCTTCAGGGGGTCTCAAAATCTTCCAAAAAGCTCAAATTACGGGTAGATACCAGGAAAAATGGCATCAATTGAACCATCAATTGTGCTATAAATAAATAATTTAAAAAAAAATTGACATGGATTCCCCTGTATTTTTGATAACCATCCAGGCAAAACTGACAGCTGCGAGTTGCAACCGTCAGCTGTCAGTGTTAGCAAAGCTGATTATGAAGAATAAAAGGGTCCTCAGGCTTGTAAGGGGCCATGGATGATGACCCCCTAGCCTAAAAATATCAGCTTGCATCCACCCAGGAATGGGGCATCTATTAGATGCGCAAATCGTGGTGCTTTGCCCGCCTCTTTCCACTTGCCCTGTGGCGATGGCAAGTGGGGTTCATATTTGTATGGTTTAATGTGATCTTTGTTTTGTCTAGTGACATCAAGCTCAGAGGTTACTACCCAGAATAAAGTCCTTTAAATGAAAGAATGACATAGGCTCCTTTAGTGAATCTAAATTAAACCATGCTCAAGTTATCGCCCAGTCCACTGAAGCCAATGTCTTATTATTAAAATAATGAACAACAATATTCCTCACGTGTCTGCTGAAAAGAACATAATCCATTTGTCCCATGACTGCCATCCAGCAGAGACACTGAGCTGTGCGGTGTGTCTCACGGTGAACTCTTGTCACCTCACTGATGTCATTGCGAGTGTGAGAAAGTTCTCAGGCTTGCAGTGCCATCACAAATGTCCTGAGAGTTCACAGCCATTGAACTCAGTTCAACTCACTGACGTTAGTTCGAGCACCATTATAACTTTTCCCACGGTGCTCATGCTGATGTCAGTCAGTTAATAGGATTTCACCACGAGACACTGAACAATCGTATCATGCAACAATGCAGCCTGACATCTAGACCCGTCTTCTAGGCAGAAAGGTGAGGAATATTGCTGATCATTATTTTAATTCTGTTACAGGAGACATTGGAGTTTGTGGACACAGATTATGTGATTATGGTTTAATTTATATTCATTAAAGTATTCTGTAATTTTTTCAATTAAAAGACTTTATTCTGGGTGTGTGGGTTTTTTATACAATATCATTATGGGGTTAGTAATGGGGGTGCCTCCATTACTAACCTCAGGGTTTGAAGGCACCTGACAATACAAAGGTGACATCAAGCCTCCCAACTATCACCCCACTTGCCACCGTACAAGGGCAAGTGGGAAGAGTCGGTAAACGCTAGAATTAGCGCATCTAAGAGATGTGCCTTTTCTGGGGCATCTGCGGGCTGCTATTTTTAGGCTGGGAGAGTCCAATATCCAAGGCCCGTTATCAGCCTGAAAACACCAGCCCCCAGCTGTCTGATTTAGCTTGGCTTTTTGTCAAAAAAAGGGAGGAAACACAAAGCGCATTTTTTTAAATGATTTATTCAAATAACTAAAAAATACGACATGGGGACCTCTCTATTCAGTTTTGCCTGGCTGGTTATCAAAAATACAGGGGAACATCACATCACTTTTTAAAAATATTTATTTAGTTATAGCGCAAGTGACAGCTGATGATTAGAGATGAGCAAATCTTTCAAGGTTCGGTTCGGGCCAAAAAGCTGCCAAAACAGCTCAAATTATGGGCAGACAACAGGAAAAGTGGCATCAATTGATCCAGAGTATAAATAGTATAGTTGCGCAGCATAGCTGTATGGGACAGGGTGTGGGACAGGTCTTGGACCAGCATTTCTAGCTTAACCCCTTAAGGACCAAGCCATTTTGTAGGTTAATGACTAAGCCTTAATTTTGAAAACGGACCACTGTCAGTTTATGTGCTTATAACTCTGGAACGCTTCAATGGATCCCGCGGATTCTAAGACTGTTTTTTCATGACATATTGTGCTTCATGTTAGTGGTAAAATTTCTTGTATATAACTTGCGTTTATTTACGAAAAAAACAGAAATATAGTGAAAATTTTTAAATTTTGCAATTTTCAAACTTTTAATTTTTATGCCCTTAAATCAGAGAGATACAGTACAGACCAAAAGTTTGGACACATCTTCTCATTTAATGATTTTTCTGTATTTTCATGACTATGAAAATTGTACATTCACACTGAAGGCATCAAAGCTATGAATTAACACATGTGGAATTATATACTTAACAAAAAAGTGTGAAACAACGGAAAATATGTCTTATATTCTAGGTTCTTCAAAGTAGCCACCTTTTGCTTTGATTACTGCTTTGCACACTCTTGGTATTCTCTTGATGAGCTTCAAGAGGTAGTCACCGGAAATGGTTTTCACTTCACAGGTGTGCCCTGTCAGGTTTAATAAGTGTGATTTCTTGCCTTAAAAATGGGGTTGGGACCATCAGTTGTGTTGTGCAGAAGTCTGGTGGATACACAGCTGCCAAATTAATGCAACACACAGGAAGGAGACCCAATTTGGAGTTACAAAAATTAGGGGCAGACACCAGGAAAAGTGACATCAATGACCTACAATAGAAATTTGATAATGGCACAGCAGCAGTCAACCATGGGTCATGCATGAGGTATAAGGGTCTGGGCCAGTATTTACAGCTTTGAATTTAAGTTTAAATTAAGATGAGATAGGTGAGGGAAGGGTATAGGCCTGCTGTGATGTGAGCCCACATAGCTCATGCAACAGCTCTAGCTGCTTATTTGCTCAGCCACACTCAGGTGGCACAAATATCAGCTTTTTAGATCACTAATGTTTGAAATATGTAAGGAAAGTAACACAGATAGTTGACTGAAAGTAAGTGCAGGCCTGCTGGTCTGGGAGTCCTACTGCTACAGGCAACTCACATGAAGGAGACCCAAATTGGAAAAAAATTGACACACACCACTAAATTGGCATCAATTTCCCCAGAGTAGAAATAGTATATGGGGGCTCTAACACCCCTTCCACTACAGGCAACCCACCAGATGGAGACCCAACTTGGAGTCTTTACATTTCAAAAAATTGTTTATAACATCAGCAGCAGTAGCAACGGCAGGCACAGAATTCATGACAAAGGTGTCACAGACTGCAATAACGCAAGATTCTTTGTGCATCTTCCTCTGCTTCCACCTCTTTCTCTGGGACCACCACCTGCTGCAGTAGACTATTCAAAGTGAGCTCCATCATGTAGATGACCAGAATATTGATACTGATGATGACATCATCAGCACTAACCAACTTAGTAGCCTTATCTAAACTGTGCAGACGGGTGCAGAGGTCCTTCATCTGTGCCAACTCTGCAAGCGTGATTTGCACCACGTCCATACTGCATTGGCCCAGACTATGCAAAAGGACATACTGTATCAGAGCTCATTGCTGCTGCCACAGTCGCTGCAACATGTGCAGAGTGGAATTACAACCATATCTGCACATTGCATATCAATCAGTTAACCGGTAGGCAGAAAGACCTCTGTAGCGATGAAAGGGTGCGAACAGCAAAAGTGAGCACACAGCAACCATGCTTTTTGCAGCAGCGCATCCAGGCCAGGATAGTGGCAAAGACATTGCTGTACCACCAGGTTGAGGACATGAGCCATGCAAGGCCTGTGTGTAAGGTTGCCCCGGCGTAGGGTCACCACCAGGTTGGCACCTTTATCGCACATGGCCTTCCTAGGCTTCAGGTTCAGTAGAGACAGCCATTGCTCAAGCTTGGCCTGGATAACTGTTCACAACTCTTGAGCTGTGTGACTGCGATCTCCAAGTCATATTAATTTAAACACTGCCTGATTGCGGTGAGCCCTGGTCGCGCAATACATAGGTGGGGGGATTCGCTCTGCATTATTGGAATGCATGTCTCATTAAGGGAGAGGTTAAGGGTGCAGGTGAAGGCCCTAGAAAAGGTGGAGGAGGCAGAAGCAGTGTTGGAAGTATTAGATACAGAGGTTTGTCCTGCAATCCTTGGGAATTCCAAGACTTGTGGAGAAGCCCCTTGCCCGCCTGCCCCCACAGCCACCAGAGTCATTCAGTGACCAGTAAGCGAGATTTAACGCCTCTGATCATGTTTGCTCGTTCAAGTGTTAGTGGTGAAATGCACCCTGGCAGACATAGATTTTTTCAAGAAATGGGTGATGTTATCTGCAACATGCTTGTGTAGCGCAGACACAGATTCCTTAGAGAAGTAAAGCGACTGGGCAACTGGTACTGAAGACTGCAACAACCACCAGATATTGGAAACTGTTTGTATCTACCAGGCTGAAAGGCAGCATTTCCATGACTAACAGATTGGAGATGGTGGAGTTCAACCTCTTAGCTTTGTCATGTGTAGTAGGAAACAATATTTTACTTGATTACAACTGTGGGACCTAGGTCTGGCTGCAGTGCTGAGAGAGAGCGGAGTATTGTGAACCAGACAAACTGCTGAACCATGAGGGAGGTGTAGGCAGAGATGTTGTGGTGGATTGATAAAGTTATAGTGTGCTCATTCTCTGAGATTGGTCAAAAACAGCAGGCATGTCCACTTTCGTTACAGCTAACAGAGGGCTCTCACTCAACCTGACTGGAGCCAGTAAAGAACCAGAGGTTCCGGGATCGAAGATCTGCGTCTCAATAGTTGGCACGGTAACAGAGGAGGAGGACCAAACAGCAGATGTGGTATATCTCCCCTACTGTATCACGTTAGTCACAGAAGAAAGAATTGTTTCAGTGTGGATGAGGCCTGAATAAGAAAGAAGATATGCTCCAAACAATTTCAAACGGAGATCTCCCCTACCGTATCATGTTAGTTACAGAAGAAAGAACTGTTTCAGTGTAGATGAGGCCTGTAACAAAGAAGATATGCTCCAAACAATTTCAAAATGAGATTTCCCCTACTGTATCACGTTAGTAACAGAAGAAAAAATTGTTTCAGTGTGGATGAGGCCCGCATAACAAAGATATGCTCCAAACAATTTCAAACTGAGATCTCCCCTACCTAGGGCAGCACGGTGGCTCAGTGGACAGCACTGCAGCCTAGCAGCGCTGGAGTCCTGGGTTCGAATCCCACGAAGGACAACTGTTATGAATGTGCTAGAGATGGTTTCTGAGCAGAGGCTCCCTCTGGTGGTTGCAGACAGTACTGAACATCACAGCGAGGAATGGCAATCTGGGATCACAGACTGGACTGATATAAGGGAGGTTCCCTCCCATGATGGTTGCCGGTGATCAATTGTTCTTGTCTCAATTGTGGTTCCTGGTTCATTTGGAAGTTTGCTGAGTCTTGCCTGCATCTTCTGCTTTCAGATAAGAAATTTTCTGCTTTTATTTTTGTGCTTGCTTTTTGCATAGTTCCCTGCACTTCTGTGGAGGTCAGCCGGGTCCCCTCCTGGGGGCTTGTGCTCCTCTCAGTTTAGCTGAAGCCACTGTTATTTGTTCATTTGCTTTTTCCTGTTTTTTCAGTGGCTGCGGCTTAGTTTTGTTACACCAGAGATCTAATTTAGGTGGTAGAGATCGTGTGATCTCAGGTGTTTTTGCAATCAGAAGAGTTGGTATTTTTTAGGGTTTTTTTGGATTGCAGTAAGAATCCTTTCCTGTACTTTTCTGTCTAGACAGATTGGGCCCCAGCGTTTGCTCATTCTATTTTCTGTCTGTGTCCGTGCTTCTTCTTGTCTAATTGCCATTACATGTTTGGGGGCTTCCTATTTTCTTTGTGGATCTGCTCCGGGGCAGATAGCTTTCCTCTTTCTGCCATTAGGTGTAGTTATCTCTCAGGCTGTGACGAGGCATCTAGGATCAACGTAGGAACGCTCCACGGCTACCTCTAGTTGTGTGGTTAGTTCAGGTTACTGCAATCCAATAGGATCCAGCCTCTATGGTGTATTACTGTTTTTTATTTTTCTCCTCAGCTACCTAAACATAACAGACAACATCTACAAGGAGTTTATATGTTCTCTGTTATGTTTCGGTAGCTGAGGAGGACAGGAACAACAGCAGGGCAGCCAAACACCTGAGATGTTGGTAACTGATGGGTTGCAGATTCCTAAACTAACGACACAACTAGAGGTAGGCATGTAGCGTTCCTACGTTGATCCTAGATGCCTCGTCACAGCCTGAGAGATAATTACACCTAAAGGCAGAAAGATGAAAACTATCTGCCCCGGAGCAGATCCCCAAAGAAAATAGGAAGCCCCCAAACATATAATGGCGGTTAGATAAGATGAAAATACAAACATAGGCAGAAAATAGACTGAGAAAACGCTGGGGCCACAAGCTGACTAAATAGGATAAGACAGGAGAGATTACTTTCTGCAACCCAGAAAACCCTACAAAAATCCAACAATTCTGATTACAAAAATACTGAGATCACACGATCTCGCCACCCACTAAATCAGTTCTCAGTGTGAACAAAAACCAAGCCGCAGCCGCTGAAAAAACAGGAAAAAGCATATGAGCCAATAACAGTGGCTGCAATAAACTGTGAGGAGCTCAGGCCCCAGGAGGGGACCTGACTGACCTCCACAAAAATCCAGAAAACAATGCAAAAAGCAAGCACAAAAAGAAATGCAAAAAAATATCTTATCTGAAAGCAGGAGATGCAGGCAAGACTCCAGCAAACTTCCAAATGAACCAGGAACCACAATTGAGACAAGAACAATTGATCAATGGCAACCATCATGGGAGGGAACCTCCCTTATATCAGACCAGTCTGTGATCCCTGATTGCCACTCCTCGCTGAAAGGTTCAGTACTGTCTGTAACCACCAGAGGGAGCCTCTGCTCAGAAACCATCTCTGACACATTCATAACAGTACCCCCCCCCTTGAGGAGGGGTCACCAAACCCTCACTTGTGCAACCAGGCCGATCAGGATGAGCTTGGTGATAGGCACGGATAAGTCTCCTAGCATGGATGTCCGAAGCAAACACCCAAGAATTGTCCTCCTGACCATAACCTCTCAACTTAACCAAATACTGGAGTTTCTGTCTAGAAAAACGAGAATCCAATATTTTCTCAACCACATACTCCACATTGCCCTCAACCAAAACAGGGTCAGGAGGCGCAGCCATAGGAACCACTGGCTCGACAAACCTCTTCAATAAGGACTTGTGGAACACGTTATGGATCTTAAATGTCCCTGGAAGAAGCAAACGGAAGGAAACAGGATTAAGAATCTCCATGATCTTATAAGGTCCAATGAACCTGGGCTTAAACTTTGGAGATGCAACCCTCATAGGGATATTTCTTGAGGACAACCAAACCAAGCCCCCACTTTAAACCGAGGACCATCAGGCCTATGCCGGTTGGCAAACCGTTGGGCCTTCTCCTGAGAGAGAGACAACCTCTCCACTACCTGATCCCAAATCTGCTGCATTCGCTCCACAACAGAATCAACACCAGGACAGACAGAAGCCTCCGCCTGTCCCGAAGAAAATCGAGGGTGAAACCCAGAATTGCAGAAAAATGGAGACATCAAGGTGGCAGAGCTAGCCCTTTTATTAAGAGCAAACTCAGCCAAAGGCAAAAAAGAGACCCAGTTATCTTGATCAGCAGACACAAAACATCTCAAATAAGTCTCCAAGGTCTGGTTTGTTCTCTCGGTTTGTCCATTGGTCTGAGGATGAAAAGCAGAGGAGAAAGATAATTGAACACTAAGTTTAGAACAAAATGTCCTCCAAAATCTAGAAACAAACTGGACTCCTCTGTCAGACACAATGTTCTCCGGAATGCCATGTAACCGAACCACGTGCTGAAGGAACAAAGGCACCAATTCGGAGGAGGAAGGTAACTTAGGTAATGGCACAAGATGTATCATCTGGGAAAACCTATCACAGATTACCCAGATAACGGTCATTCTCTGAGAAACAGGGAGGTCGGAAATAAAATCCATAGAGATATGGGTCCATGGCCTCTTGGGCACAGGTAATGGCATTGACAAACCACTAGAGCGAGAGCAAGGCTTGGAGCGAAAGCAAGTCCCACAGGACTGCACAAATTCCCTGACGTCACGAGACAAAGTAGGCCTCCAAAAGGACCGACTCACCAAGTCTCTGGTACCAAAAATCCCGAGATGACCAGCCAACGCGGAACAATGAATCTCAGACATCACACTCTTCTTCCATTGGTCTGGGACAAACAATTTCCCAAAAGGGCAGTGCTCAGGTTTATCCTCCTGACACCCCTCCAGAGCCAGTCTCAAATTGGGCGAGATGGCGGAAAGAACTACACCCTCTTTCAAAATAACAGTAGGATCAGATAACTCAGGAGAGTCCGCAAAGAAACTCCTCGAGAGGGCATCCGCCTTAACATTCTTAGTGCCAGGAAGAAAAGAAACCACAAAATTAAAACGTGTGAAAAACAAGGCCCACCTGGCCTGTCTAGGATTAAGTCGCTTGGCTGATTCGAGATAAACCAGATTCTTATGGTCCGTGAGGACCATCACCTGATGTTTGCCTCCTTCCAGCCAATGTCTCCACTCTTCAAAGGCCCACTTCATGGCCAATAACTCCCGATTACCCACGTCATAATTACGTTCAGTTGGAGAAAATTTTCGAGAGAAAAAGGCACAAGGGTTACTTTTAGAGGTCTCTGGATCTCTTTGGGACAAAACGGCACCTGCCCCAATTTCAGAGGCATCAACCTCCACCTGAAACGGTAGAGAAACATCAGGCTGCCATAGAACAGGAGCAGAAGTGAATCTCTGCTTAAGTTCCTGAAACGCAGAGACTGCTCAGGGGGCCAATTCACCACATCAGAACCCTTTTTGGTCAAATCAATCAATGGTTTAACAATACCGGAGAAATTACCAATAAATTTACGATAAAAATTGGCAAAACCCAAAAATCTCTGAAGAGCCTTTAATGAAGTAGGTTGGACCCAATCACAGATGGTTTGAACCTTGACCGGGTCCATTTCAATAACAGACGGAGACAAAATGAATCCCAGAAATGAGACCTTCTGTACGCCAAAAAGACACTTTGATCCCTTCACATACAGTGCATTATCTCTCAAAATCTGGAACACAGTCCGAACATGTTTCACATGAGAGTCCCAGTCATTGGAAAAATCAAGATATCATCCAAATAAACAATCAGAAATTTATCCACAAAATCCCTGAAAATATCATTCATGAAGGATTGGAAGACGGAAGGAGCATTAGTGCGCCCAAAGGGCATCACTAGGTACTCAAAATGTCCCTCTGGGGTATTAAACGCCGTCTTCCATTCATCCCCGTGCTTAATGCGAATAAGTTTATACGCCCCCCTGAGGTCAAGCTTGGTAAACCAACTAGCACTTTTCACCCTGGAAAACAGGTCAGAAATCAAGGGTAACGGATACTGATACTTCACAGTGATCTTATTCAAGAGACGATAATCAATACACTGCCTCAATGAACCATCCTTTTTGGCCACAAAGAAAAAAACGGCACCCAAAGGTGAAGAGGATGGTCTGATATGACCCTTCTCCAATGACTCCTTGATATAAGATCGCATAGCATTGTGTTCAGGTACAGACAAGTTAAAAAGGCGACCTTTAAGAAATTTACCACCAGGCACTAATTCAATAGCACAATCGTAGCTCCTGTGAGGGGGCAAAGATGCAGATTTACTTTCACTAAATAACATAGTAACATAGTAACATAGTTATTAAGGTTGAATAAAGACTTTAAGTCCATCTAGTTCAACCCATATCCTATCCTAACCTGCCCTAACATGTTGATCCAGAGGAAGGCAAAAAAACCCAAGTGGCAAACAGTAAGCTTCACATTGGGGAAAAAAATTCCTTCCCGACTCCACATACGGCAATCAGACTAGCTCCCTGGATCAACGGTGTATCTAGGAAACTAGTGAATATAGCCTGTAACATTATACTTTTCAAGAAAGGCATCCAGTCCCTTCTTAAATTTTAGTAAGGAATCACTCATTACAACATTAGACGGCAGAGAGTTCCATAGCAAATACATCCGAAAAATCAGTCAAAAAGTCAGGAACATCCTGAGACTTGGGAGAAAGAAAAAACAGGAGTGTCGGCATTAACACATTGGCAGCCCCAACTGGTCACAGACACAGATTTCCAATCCAAAACAGGATTATGAGACTGTAACCAAGGGAAACCTAGTACAATAATGTCATGCAGATTATACAGCACCAGAAATTTGCAACTCTCCTGATGATCTGGTTCAACCCTCATTATCACCTGAGTAGAAAACTGGGGTTTATTCTCCGCCAAAGGGGTAGAATCAATGCCCAGTAAAGGAATAGACTTCCACAGGGGTATCATGGAAAAACAGCAACGTTTGGCAAAGCCAAAATCCATCAGGTTAATAGCTGCTCCTGAATCAACAAAAGCCTGAGCAGAAAATGTGGACAGGGAGCAAATCAGGGTAACAGTCAACAGAAATTTAGTCTGAACACCACCCAAGACAACTGAGCGTGCAAAACGTCTTCCCCGCTTAGGGCAGACTGAAATAGCATGAGAGGCATCACCACAGTAGAAACATAACCCATTGTGCTTTCGAAACTCATGACGCTGAGCCCCAGAAGTCACTCTATCACACTGCATGGGCTCAGAAGCTGGCTCACAAGGCAACACTATCTCACGCATACCTATGCGCTTACGCAAACGTCTGTCAATTTGAATAGCCAATGACATAGAATCATTGAGACCAGAGGGAGCAGGGAATCCCACCATAACATCCTTTACATTCTCTGACAGCCCCTTCCGAAAAAGGGCTACCAAAGCATTATCATTCCATTTGGTCAGGACTGCCCACTTTCGGAATTTCTGACAGTACAACTCAGAGTCTTCAAGACCCTGATTTAATGCCAACAAGGTTTTTTCAGCTTCATCAGTGACATTAGGTTCATCGTACAATAACCCCAGAGCCAGAAAAAATGCATCAATATCATTCAAAACAGGATCCTCAGGTGTCAGGGAAAAAGCCCAATCCTGAGGATCGCAGCGCAGGAGAGAGATGACAATTTGAACCTGCTGTGCTGCGTTACCTGAGGACTTAGGCTTTAAGGCAAAAAACAACTTACAGTTATTTCCGAAATTCAGAAATTTAGCCCGATCCCCCAAAAACAAATCTGGCATGGGAATCCTAGGTTCCACAACCGGCAACC
The DNA here is from genome assembly GCA_033576555.1 of Oophaga sylvatica. NCBI lineage: Eukaryota > Metazoa > Chordata > Amphibia > Anura > Dendrobatidae > Oophaga > Oophaga sylvatica. The sequence continues at coordinate 103,613,855 of JARQOD010000006.1, forward strand.
CAGCAAGATAGGTAGCAATACTCCGAACCTCAGTGGCAAGCTGATCCACACGGCCAGACAACTGTGAAAACTCCATTGAGAGAAAAAAAATCCTCCTCAGCACCCAGAGAAAAAGAGGGAAAAAATGCAACAGACAAAAAAAATAAAAATCTCTGACAACTCTGACAACTTTTTTCTTTCCACACTATTTTTCCTTTCTGTGAGTACCATATAATTTTCAGTTATGGCCGGTGATACTGTTATGTTTCGGTAGCTGAGGAGGACAGGAGCAACAGCAGGGCAGCCGAACACCTGAGATGTTGGTAACTGATGGGTTGCAGATTCCTAAACTAACGACACAACTAGAGGTAGCCGTGGAGCGTTCCTATGTTGATCCTAGATGCCTCGTCACAGCCTGAGAGATAACTACACCTAAAGGCAGAAAGATGAAAACTATCTGCCCCGGAGCAGATCCCCAAAAAAATAGGAAGCCCCCAAACATGTAATGGCGGTTAGACAAGATGAAAATACAAACATAGGCAGAAAATAGACTGAGCAAACGCTGGGGCCACAAGCTGACTAAATAGGATAGGACAGGAGAGATTACTTTCTGCAACCCAGAAAACCCTACAAAAATCCAACAATTCTGATTACAAAAATACTGAGATCACACGATCTCACCACCCACTAAATCAGTTCTCAGTGTGAACAAAAACCAAGCCGCAGCCGCTGAAAAAGCAGGAAAAAGCAAATGAGCCAATAACAGTGGCTGCAATAAACTGTGAGGAGCTCAGGCCCCAGGAGGGGACCTGGCTGACCTCCATAAATGTGCAGAAAACAATGCAAAAAGCAAGCACAAAAAGAAAAGCAAAAAATATCTTATCTGAAAGCAGGAGATGCAGGCAAGACTCCAGCAATCTTCCAAATGAACCAGGAACCACAATTGAGACAAGAACAATTGATCAACGGCAACCATCATGGGATTGAACCTCCTTTATATTAGACCAGTCCGTGGTCCCTGATTGCCACTCCTCGCTGAAAGGTTCAGTACTGTCTGTAATCACCAGAGGGAGCCTCTGCTCAGAAACCATCTCTAACACATTCATAACAGTTCTCCCTGTGTTTGCGTGGGTTTCCTCTGGGTACTCCGGTTTCCTCCCACACTTTAAAACATACTGATAGGGAATCTAGATTGTGAGCCCCATCAGGGACAGCAACGTTAATGTGTGCAAACTGTAAAGCGCTGTGGAATATGTTAGCGCTATATAAAGATTATTAATACCCTATCACGTTAGTAACAGAAGAAAGTATTTTTTTTAGTGTGAATGAGGCCTGTATAACATAGAAGATATGCGCCAAACAATTTCAAACTCTGGTCTAGCCTGCTGTATCACGTTTGTCACAGAAAAAATATTTTTTTACTCTGCAACAGCTGTGCACAATGATGAATTTCACCGCCACTAAATGACAAGGTGAGATATGGCGTGCTGAATCACGTTAGCACTGAAAAAAATGCTTTTTCACTCTGTAACAGCTGTGCACAAAAATGAATTTCACTGCCACTAAATGGCTAGGTGGGATATGGTGTGCTGTATCATGTTTAGCAAAAGGACTCTAGCTATTTAAACTATCTGACTTAGAAACAATCGCCTAGCTAACTGTCTAAAATCTATCAGCACCCAGGACCAGTGTCAGGAGCAGCCTCTCTGCGCTGTTATAGTGACAGAATGGTGCTAAAACAAGATGTTCACTCTTAATATAGGGAGGGAAATGTGATTTCAGCAGCCAATGACACAAGCCATTGTGTCAGGACATTGTGGATGTTTCCTGCTCCCTGATGGGCTAGCCGCAATGTGCATACAAAAAGTTAGAAAAAAAATTACAAGCACACCGCACCTATGAGCTCTCCCCACCCTCTACCCTCATCAAACGCACGCCCTATGCTCGTCATACACCACCACTATCCTAGCCAAAGTTTTAAAAACACTTGAGTGGCACAAATATATCTTCCCACACTTTTACCAAATGTTACCAATTTTATGAAAATTTGCTTGTGTTTCCGATCATGAATCCGAATGTGCCATATTTGTGCCGAATTTATGTTTGGAGATCGTTTTTCAAACATATTCGCTCATTTCTAGCTCTGACACCCCTTCCACTACAGATAACCCCCCAGATGGAGACCCAACTTGGAGTCTCCACATTTCAAAAAATTATTGCCACACATCCCTAAAGTGTGATCAATTTCCCCAGAGTAGAAATAGTATAATGAGACTCTGACATCCCTTCCACTACAAGCAAACTAACAGATGGAGACCCAACTTGGAGTTTCCACATATTAAAAAAATGTTTCTAACATCAGCAGTAGTAGCAACAGCAGGCACAGAAGCCACAACAAAGGTGTCACATACTCCAATAATGCAAGATCAATGCAGCACATTAAAAACTGCACCATTGCCTAGTCTGCCCACTCTGAGACTGGTGAGCAAAAGTCGTTGGAGATCCATGCTGAAGACACGTACTGAGAGATTTCTGGCTGCCGGGCATGACAAAACCTCCCAGGCGTTACAGGCAAGTTCAGGTCTCTCTTCCATTTTGAAGACCAAAATGCAAAAGGGTCCAAATTCCCCCTGATGGCATTAATATTAAGCTCAAAATACTCCTACACCATCCTGTCCAGTCGTTCACAGCGTGCCAGACTTGTACTCTGTTCTGCTGGTGCACGTGCTGGTCTAAAAAAATGTGTGGAGTTTCACGGACTTCTCTTCGATGTGGTGTCAGATTGGGGGGCCCAGTTTGTATCTAAATTCTGGAGGACATTTTGTTCTCTTCTTGGGAAGCATTTATCCTTTTCCTCCTCAAACTAATAGACTGAACATCTAAATCAAAGTCTTGATATAAATCTCAGGTATTTTGTGTCAGATAACCAGGGGATTGGTCATATTTCTACCATTAGCTGAGTTTGCTTTAAAAAATTGCCGCAGTTCATCCACTGGTATGTCACCATATTTTGGTGCATATGGCATCCGTCCTCACTTCTGTGCCTTCAGTAGGGTGGGGTGCTTAGGATTTTTTGGGGAGAAATGGTTCTCTTCATCACACTTCTGTATAGCAAGGGGCTCAGAACAACTTAAAGATCATAGGGGACAGATATAAACACATTGCTGATAAGAAACGGATGTCAGATCCAGACCAGATGTGAATGATTTAGTATGGCTGTCTACCAGAAATATTAAACTGAAAATTCCTTCTTGAAAATTATGTCCTAGGTTCATTCGTCCTTGCAAAGTAGTCATTGTGATTAACCCCGTGATCTTTTGTCTTGAGCCATCACCCTTACCGCTGCCACCGATTATTGTTGATGTTAATTTGGAGTTTCAGGTGGCAAGAATTGTGGATTCTCGTATCGCTTGCCGCTCTTTACAGTACTTGGTGCACTGGCAGGGGTATGGTCCCGAAGAGAGGATGTAGGTACCAGAATCTCAGGTAAATGCCAGTAAACTAATTTGGTCCTTCCATGCGGCCCATCTGGATAAACCTGGTTTCAAAGGTCCAGTGGCCCCTTGTAGAAGGGGGGGTACTGTCATGAGGGTCTCACATCCCCCTGGAAGACCTGGAGTTAGATGGTCACATTCAGTAATGAATCACAGGTCTTCTTTAGAGATGGTGTGATTTGTATCCAACATTCAATGGATTTAGCTTCTTCTGTTTCTGAAGAGGTTAACAACCCTTTCTATATTGGTCAAAAACATGCAACTCCATTTTATCTGCTTCTTCCTTCTTGCCCCTGCTGGTGAAAGATTTGTCTTCCTGCACTATGTGCTAAAGTTAAGTGATTGGAGTAGAGTTGTTGTAGAAGTGTTTTGTGGTTTGTTGTAGTACGTGTGTGCTTATCTTCTGTTCCCTATTCCCATTTAGTTTATTCCTCCCTGTCTCTATCCTCCTCTATTGTTGGTTAGTGCTTTTGTATGATAGAGGCTTTCTAGTATCCCTGTTTTGTCTTTGTGTCTTGTTTACATTACATTTCTGTTCCATGCCTCATGGTGTGGGGTGAGGGGAAGATCAGGGATTAACAGGAGCATAGTAAGGACAGAGACTCAGACCTCTCTACATTCAAGAGTACTTCAAGACAGGGATAGTTAGGGTCCCAGTTCCAGGGACAGTTCCAGTTTGAGGCCTCACTTCCTTACCAAAGACCATCACAGCGTGACATCACCCCTACGTCTGGGACATTGCAGCAGTTTGCAGCTCCCCACCAGTCTCTGGGAGAATCAGCCAGTCTCCTGATAATAGCTAATTGTCTGCAGAGAACAGGGGAGTGGCCACGCTCCTTTTCTCAGACTGGCTGTTACTCACAGGGGGGTGCTGCACTCTGGTGTGTGATGTAAGGTCCCAGTCGGGAGGAGGGAGCAAATACTGTCACACGGAATTACAACGGTTATAAAGATAATTAAAGCACACTGGACATCTCATCTTTTTAATGTATGAGGGCACAAACAGTACAAACATTTTGTATCTCCCCAGACAATGCTAACATCAGGCTTTATTTACTGCTATAATAAATATGCGTTTTGACTTCCAACTGCATTCTTTTTCTTGTGGACTACAATTCACATCTGGGGTGCACCACATGCATTATCAGCTGAGGAACAGTACAACTCATGTCTCACCGATCATCACTGTTTGATGGTAGCATAGGGAGATGGTATGGCCTCAGACATCTCGGTAGGTGGGTTTCTAAGGCGCCACGGTGATAGCACTACCTCCATTCCCTCTACAATCTGCACATCACATTACCAAAATCAATATCAGTCACACGTTGCATTAATGTTGATAAGGGTAACACAAAAATATTAGTTTTTTTAATGAGATTAGAAAAGCGTTAAGGAAGCAAACATTTATTAAAATCTGACCCAAATCATTGTTTGTTCAGCATTATTATGGCAATGGAAAATTAATAAACATCACTATTATATGAGGCCATATCATTTCAAGCATAACGTGCTTACACATCTGCCTGGAATATATGTGTGTATATTGGATTTACAAGAATTGGCAGTTTCCATGGGGATGCTGGAGAAAGGCTTACTGCGAGTATTGCTGCATGTATCTCATTAAATGAAGACCAAGATTGTCATGTGCTATGCATCTCAGTGCTCTTATTTACCTTGCTAAAAATGTCCCAACCAATTTTCTACATAAAAATAATTGACATAAGAGCTTAAACAGATCTTATGTGAGACACAATTCATACTATCACAGCATAATGAATTGCATATTCCGGTGTTATGTAATAAGTAGTACACATAATACTAATAATTTTATTTCTATAGCGCCAACATATTCCGCAGCACTTTACATTATTTCTGCTTACAGATTAATACAATTAGTCAGTTCAATTTTTTTCTCAGAATTGTCATTTCGTAAGAAATTTGTGCCCAATTCGTCAAGGAGTTTTGCCAGAATTCTGATGTAACACCTTGAAATGTCGCCTTTTTTATTATATAACATTTTTAATCTGACCTGTCGTCTTTGACACATCTTTGCTTGTCATTGTCTTCATTAAAAATGGTGCACGAGATGCCTTTCTTAATGAATCAGGGCCTTTATTCTTTTGATTTAGGCTATGCCAGATTCCAAAAATATGGTTTTGAACTTGAAGATTAAACCATATTAGTAGATTAAACCATATTAGTTTTATAATCACCTTTTACTTTACTTAGTCAATAACTTTACCAAAAAGTAAAGAACAAACTGAGACTCATATACTTAATTTTCCTTTCATATCATTTTTGGTCCATAGTCTCAGGCAGATGACAGTATCATGTATTCATAAAACCTCCAGGTTGTAAATACAGTTCTGACAAAAAAAAATCATGATATATGAAATGGGACTCGAGATTATGAAAATATACTTTGCTGGACAAGTTGCTCAGTGCACTAGCACACAGAATGCGTATGATTGCATATTCCTTCATAATGGATCTGTGTATATGGAATTGCTGTTAGAAGACTGATGGAATGCTGGGAAGCAACAAAAAATCTGAGGATATTTAAAGGGGTTTTACAACCGATAAATATAAAGATTAATTCCTAAGATCGTAAGAAATGGACAATGCTTTCTATTTACATATATCGTTAAACAAATGGTCCACTGAAGAGTTAGGACATTTACTTACATAGTATGGTGCCAATTGTTCTTTTACTTATTTTAAAACTATTACAGAATATTCATTCTGCTATTTGCTATCATGCTTGACCAGTATAAATATATGCAAAGAACACCAATAATATAAAAAAGTATAAAGTGTATAAAATAAATGAAAAATAGACACTCATTTAAACATTGGAAATTAGTGGAAATCATAGGCTGTGTATTTCTTACATTTATTGGCCATCGACACAATCTCAGAAACTTGTAAATTGGAGTTATGGCTGATCTAACAGTACTTTAAAGAGCTGCTGAGATGCATGGAACATTTTATGAGACCTTAAAAAGGGAAGGTTTTGGAAAACAGACATACAAAATCTGGATAGGTAAGCCTTTGTCTTACAAATACTCCCTTCTTCTTCAGTCTTCAGAGGTTAGTATGGAAATTTCAAAGAACTGTCTGGGATTCTATGTTATTCGTGCTGTTTTATGTGCTTTAATTGTTTTTTAGGAGTGTAATTGAAATAAGTTGAATTTAACACTATGATATGTCCTTTTGACACTGAGAGTAAAGACCAACCTGATTGACTGAAGCAGCCTTGACCTGCCAATATGCCCTTGGCACTCCTGATTCTTGGAGAATAAGGTTGATGATAGCTGTCTGAGTCAATAGTGAAAAGTGGTTCCAAATAATGTCCATTGAATCGGGATATGGACCCCTGCAGTTTCGAACGTTGACCCATGGAACGAACCTACAGTGTTTAGATAGTCTTATGTCTTGTCCAAAGTGTAAGTTTTCTTTTACTTTTTTACAATCCTTTAGACAATAATGATAGATGACATAGAAAGATATGAGATACATTGAATGTACGGGAAGATTCGTGATTGACCTGACCAGTAGAAACTGATGGACTACATCTTTACCAAACACTCTTTTCGCGACATGGGACAGTAAATGTCAGGCATCTGTGGTTGGTAAGAACTTAGTACATTTATAGCTGCATTTGGTAGTAATTGTTTACTTTATGGTCTACCTCTGACTCAGTGCCATTAAAGGAGTGCCTGACTGAGACATGTAATATAGCACAAACTCTCACTATGGAATTTAGAGTCAGATTGTAACATTGCTACTCACTTGGGAGCGATTTGAGGTATTACAGGAACCGTTTCTATTTAAAGTCCAGCTAGTTTACCACAGTCCTCATGATCATAAACCACATCACAGGAAACTCAAATACAGCCCTTGTCTGGCTCAAAGTACAACATAAAGCATAAAATACATACAATAGTGCTGGTTAGCTCACCTGGCTTAGAGTCCAGCTTCTTAGTCCTTTAGTAAAGGTATTCACTTGTGGAGCAAACTTTCAATGAGAACTGCTCATAGTATTGTTAGAGAAGGAAATCAGAACCCTTGCTTTAATGCAAAAGACTTTCAGAAAGATTTAGCAGACTCTGGAACATACTGTTCAGAGACACCTGCACAAATATGAAAGTTCAGTGGAGTCATAAGAAGGAAGCCTCTTCTGCGTCCTCACCATAAAATTCAGCATCAGAAGAATGTAAAAGAACATTGAAACAAGCCTGATGCATTTTGGAAACAAGTCTTGTGGACTGATGAGGTTAAAATAGAACTCTTTGGCCACAATGATCAAAGGTATGTATGGAGAGAAAAGGTCACAGAATTTCAGGAAAAGAACATCTCGTCAACCATTAAGCATGGGGGTGGATCAATCATGCTTTGGGGTTGTGTTGCAGCCAATGGCACAGCGAATATTTTATGGGTAGCGAGAAGAATGGATTTAACAAAACTTTTAACATATTTTTGATGCAAACATAACACCATCTGTAAAAAAGCTCAAGTTGAATAGAGGATGGCTTCTACAAATAGATAGTGATCCTAAACACACATCAAATTCCACAATAGGTTTTACAATGGCCCTCACAGTCCCCTGATCTGATCATCATAGAAAATCTGTGGCTAGACCTCAAAATATCAGTGCAAGACGATCCAGGAATCTCACAGAACTGGAAGAATTCTCCACGTAAGAATGAATGAAAATCCCTCAAACAAGAATTGAAAGACACTTGGCTAACTGCAAAACGTGTTTACAAGATGTGATACTTTCAAAAGGGGGTGCTACTAGGTACTAAACATGCAGGGTGCCCAAACATTTGCATCTGCTTATTTTCCTTGTTGTAATTTTTAAAATGTAAAAAAATACAATATATATTTTTTGCCTAAAATACAAAGGAAATGTGTCATGTTTTAAGTTAGCCCTTTTAGAGATCATTTCATCTTCAACTTGCTTAACTGTTCACAATAGCAATAATTTTGACCATGGGTGCACAAACTTCTACATGCCACTGTAGCTGTGAATATCTCTTCTGCAAGATAAGAACAGCAAGACAGGACCTACTGTCAGTTGCCAAAGGATGAAGTTATTAGACTGATTATGCCCAGAGCCTGTTCCCAGAAGCACAAATTAGCAGCAGTACCAAAGGGGACACATGAAAACAAAAAGCTATTAAAAACATATTCTAAGGGTATGTGCACACGTTGCGGATTGGGCTGTGGGATTTCCTGAGCGGATTCTGCCTCTCTTGGCAGAAAACACATATCAAAATCCATTTTTTATGCATTTTTTATGTGGATTTTTTACAGATTTTGTGCGGATTTTTTGCGGATTGCCATGTGTTTTCTGCCCTGCGGATTTCACTAATTCAATGGGTGTAAGAACGCAGCGGATCCACAAAAAGAATTGACATGCTGCAGAAAATAAACTGCTACTGAATCAGTGCGGAATTTTCCGCAGGATATGCGCAGCAATTTTTTTCCCATTTATTAACATTGTTTGGTCAAACACTTGCGGATCTGCTGCAATTCCGCGTGGAAAATCCGCTGCGGATCCGCAACAAATTCGCAACATGTGTATATACCCGTAAACTGCTGGTTATTTTCAGGACTTTCTATATAAACATTATTCATTGGCTAAGCCCTTTAAGGTGTTAATCAGCAAATATGCTGATACTTATTCTAATGCAGGGATCAGCAACCTCCAATACTCTTTGAATTGTGAAATTTCAAATTCCATTAGCTGACCTGACAGCTGTTTGACAATCTGCGAGTGTCAGGGGATGCTGAGAGTTGTAGTTTCATAATAGCTGGAGTGCTAAATATTGCTGAACCCTGCCTAATACACACTTGTTTATTTTGATTCTTAATTATTCTATAAAGAAAAGTTGATACGTACAGTCAGATAATGTATAAAGAGAATTGCAGAAAATTTAGTTTATCAGACCAAACTGTTTACTTGAAGTATCAGAAAAAGTAGTGTCTAAGATGGTTCTGTATCACACATTTCATTACTCACTGAGACTACACAAGTGTATGTACATGAATCCTAACCAGCCAAGATTTTATTTTTTGCACTAACCTATAAAAATTCACATGCTAAAGGCTTCCATATATATTAGACTAATGTCAGCTGAACCTGTTGATATGAGTGATGTAGAGGGAGACAAGCATGTCCGATTTCGAACTGCAGATCTTTTTGTTGTTAGCCAGATAAGCCGCCAGCAGTGGCGTCTGGCAGCAGTTATAGTAGAAAACACAAACACAGAAGTGTCCACAGAGCAAGAGCTTCTGTGTATGGAGGATTTGGGAGAGATAGCTGCAGAATGATTGGCCATCAGATGAATCATCATTCAGCTGACAGCTATCCATTGAGTATGGATCCCTAAATCATATAGTAAAATTGGTTGTGCACCTAGACATAAGGTGCCGTATAATTTTACCGCAAAGTGCCACAGTCTTGGCTTTGTGGTTTGTACAGATGAGACACATATTTTCAATCTATTTCACATGTGCAAGTTTTGTGGCAAAAAATGATCCTGCATAACTATGGCAGTCTGCAGTAAATTATGTGTAGTTTTGATCATGAGATATACTACTATTACGTTTTGGCACACACTTAATATCACAGGTTCATAACCCCTTAAAGGGGAATTCTCAAGTTATCAATTGCTTTGCCGTCTCCTTATTTTGTGGTTGCCTGAGGGGTATGGGTGCTCATCCTTGAGCGATAGTTCTGGTCAGGGTCAGCTCCAGGTTTTCGTGGGCCCCAGGTGAAAGAGTCTCATTGGGCCTCTTTAATACATACCACGATTCATGATGCACAGTGAAGAAATATAGTTGTAGTATAATGCCAAAGATTTCAATTACTTCTTACATTACATGAGTGATATCTAGTGCAAATTCTACAATAGCTCAGAAACCAGCGAATCATCGCAGTGCATGGTGTGTGCCCCGAGGGGATTCAAAAGTTTGCAGTCACACAGAGTGACTGCAGACTTTTCATTTTAGACCGGACAGTATAGTCCTCCATACAGTATTATGGGCGTCACATAGTCCTCCATACAGTATTTTGGGTGCCACATAATCCTCCACATAGTATTATGGGTACCACATAGTCCTCCATACAATATTATAGGCACCATATTTTGCTCCATGCAATATTATGGGCCCCATATAATGAAACATACAGTATATTGTCACAACTAGAGATGAGCGACTTTGCCTTTTTTAGGGTCGAGTCGGGTTTTGTGAAACCCGACTTTCTCAAAAGTCGAGTCAAGCGAAGTCGGCCGACTAACGGAAATGGTCGGGTCGGAGTCGAAAATCCGACCCCAATGCAAATCAATGGGGATTAAAAGTCGGCAGGGAGTGGAGGACAGTAAACACACCTACAATGCCCATTTCAATGCCAACGACATCAATTCTTATTACTTAAACTTGTCTACCTTAATTAACTTTATAATAATAGTAACGCATTGAAAACTGGGGGTTATTTGGCTAAAGTTGTGGGGGGGGCAGTGCTGGCTCCAGGTTTTCGTTGACCCCGGGCCAAAGAGTCTCAATGTGCCCCTTTAACACATACCACAATTCATGACGCTCCGATACGGCAGAGAAATATAGGTATAGTACAATGCCAAATACTTCAGTTCATACATTACATGAGTGATATCTATTTTAAATTCTACAATAGCTCAAAAAACAGACAGTATAGTCCTCCATACAGTATTATGGGCACCACATAGTGCGCCATACACAATGGGCTCCATACAATGCTCCATACAGAATAGGCCCCATATGTGCTCCATATGATGCTCCATATATAAAGGGCCCTATATGATGAACCATAAATAATGAACCCCATATGATGCTATAGTATATGATGGGCCCCATATATGATGCTCCAGTGTATGATGAACCCCATATAATGCTCCAAATATAATGGTCCCCATATATAATGCTCCATATATAATGGTCTCCATGTGATGCTCCATATATAATGTGCCCCATATGATGCTCCAGTATTTGATGTGCCCCATGGATGATGCTCCAGTGTATAATGGGCCCTATCTATGATGCTAAAGTGTATGATGGGCCCCATATATAATTCTCCAGTGTATATAATTCGCCATCTTCCAGCTCTCTGCACTGACTGCTCAGGCAGAGGGAAAACAGACGTGACGTCATCGCGCTCTCTGACCTGAATGTCATTGTCAGGAAACGCGAAAGACGTCAGAGCGGTGGAGCAGGGAGAGGTAATCATTCCAAGTGCTGGGGTCCTGAGCTAGCAGGGGGGCTCACTTGTGGGCACCGGGAACTGGCACAGGGCCCCTCATAGTATGCCAGTGTCTCTGACGGCGAGAGGGCCCCCCCACCTGCTCTGGGCACCGGCACTTTCCTGGGTGCGCCAGGTGCTGACCCCGGCCCTGGGGGGGGCAGCCCAGTTAAGGAGGTGGAAAAACTGGCATATGTTGAGGTGTAGGCTGAGCGTTCAGCAGCTGCAAATGGAGGAAATGGAGAAGTCGGAGGAAGAGGAGGACAAAGCGAGACATTTTGCTGGCAACCTATGTGTCATCAGGGGAAGGTGGTACAAAATCCTTTGAAACCCAGGCATGGTTCATTTTAATGAAGGTGAGATTACCAACATTTTGGGTCGACAGCCGGGTCCTTCTTTCTGTCAGGATTGATCCAGCAGCACTGAAGACTCTTTCTGATAGCACACTACCAGCAGGGCAAGCGAGCTCCTGTAAGGCATATTGTGCCAATTCAGGCCAGGTGTCCAGTTTACAGGCCCAGTAGTCAAAGGGGAATGAACTGTGAGGGAGAACATCGATAGGGGAGGAGAGGTAATTTTGAAACATAGTTGACAACTGTTGTCTCCTGTCTGTTGTAATCGATTCAGTATTACCAGTCGTGTGAGCGGTACTCGAGAAATGAGTCCACAACATGGTCATGAAACCCCTGTCTCCAACGCCACTTAGGCTGTGTGCACCACGAACACCTCTTCCATGTTGCCCAGTACGGCTCGTGGTAGAACCTGCACCACTGTTGTGTGCTGGGAATGCCTCTAACAAACAATTTACCAGAGTTGCTTGTTTGTTCGCCAATATTAGCTCTAGGTTCTCCTGTGGCATGATGTTCTGTAATTTGCCTTTATAGCGTGGATCGAGGATGCAGGCCAACCAGTAGTCGTCATCCTTCATAATTTTGGCAATGCGGGGGTCCCTTTTTAGGATCCGCAAGACATAATCACACATGTGGGCCAATGTTCCAGGTGTCAATGATGCACTGCCAGTGAAGGGTGGAGGAGCACTTTCTGCCAAATCCACATCCCTCCATTCATGCACAAACCCTGTACCTGACCTTCGAAAGCCAACATTTTCTCTTGCCCCTTGAGAAGCATCATCCTCCCCAAAATAATAATCCCCTAATCTTCATCCTCCTCCTCTTACTCTTCTTCCTCCACCTCATCCAGGACAGTTCTCTGAGCAGACAATGCCTGACTGTCATGAAGGCTTCCCTCCTCCTCCTCCGCTGCAGACGCCTGATCCTTAATGTGCGTCAAAGTTTGCATGAGCAGACGCATAAGTGGGATGTTCATGCTTATGATGGCGTCGCCTGCGCTTACCAGCCGTGTGCATTCCTCAAAACACTGAAGGACTTTACAGAGGTCTTTCAGCTTTGACCACTGCACACCCGACAACTCCATGTCCGCCCTCAAACTGCCTGCCTGTGGATCCTCCCACAAATGCATTACAGCCTGCCTCTGTTCGCACAGCCTCTCAACCATGTGCATGGTGGAGTTCCACCTTGTTGCAACGTCTATGACTAGGCAGTGCTTGGGGAGGTGGAGCGATCGCTGCAGCTACTGCATGTGACTGAAGTCTATGGGCGAGCGACGGATGTGCGAGCACAGACTTCGCACCTTATGGAGCAGAGCTGGTAACTCCGGATAATTATTTATGAAGCACTGCACCACCAGATTCAAGGTGTGAGCCAGGCAAGGTATGTGTCTGAGTTTTGCCAGTGCTATGGTCGCCACAAAATTACGGCCGTTATCACTGACTACCTTGTCTGGCTCAAGATGTAGACTGCCCAGCCATGACTCAGTTTCTTGCTGCAAGTAGTCGGCCAGTACCTCCGCAGTGTGTCTGTTTTCGCCCAAAGACATCATCTTTAAAATAGTCTGCTGATGCTTCCCACTAGCTGATCGATAGTGGGACACCTCGTGTGCAACACTGGCAGCTGCAGATGGAGTGCTCGTACAACTGCTCTCTGTCTACGAGCTTTTGCTTCTGGAGGAGGAGGAGGGTTGAACGCCTACAGCCAACTGTTGCCTATACCGTGGGCTAGGCAGCACTGTCTCACTGCCGCTGTCCCCTGTGGACCCTGCATCCACCACATTCACACAGTGCGCAGTGATGGACACGTAATGGCCCTGGCCATGCCTACTGGCCCATGCATCTGTTGTGAGGTGCACCTTTCCACTCACTGATTATTTGAATACATGGACAATGCAGTATTTCACATGCAGGTGGAGGACAGGGATGGCTTTTCTAGAAAAGAAGTGCCGACTGGGTAGGTCATAGCGTGGGACAGCGTAGGCCATGAGCTCTCAGAACGCTGCGCTTTCAACCAAATGGAAGGGCATGATCTCTAATGAGATCAGTTTGGCAATGTAGGCATTCAAAGCCAGTGAGGTTTTGTAGTCCGTCCACGCTTGCAAGTGCATGGTGTTTAAATGTCTAAGCATGCAACTGGTATTAATTTTCTGAGATTTTTCCCTTGGCTAAAGGTCCTTCCGCACTTCTTACAGATAACCTTTGCCTCATCAATAGGATTTTGGTTAAAAAAGTGCCACACTGCACTCTTCCTACTATGGGATAAATTTTCGAGGCTTGCACGCAGTGCTAATTTGACTGTCTGGCCAAGATGTCCTGCAACTCTTTTTGTTTTTTTAACTCGTTTTTGGACTGCTACGGGCCTGCCAGATAACCGCAGCTGCGATGGTGATGCCTGCCGCAGATCCTCCTCCTCTTCTGAGCTATTGCCAGCGGCACCCTCTTCCCCCAATGGATGCCAAGCCGGGTCAACAACTGGGTCATCCATCACCTCCTCTTCAATTTCATCTGCTCCTTCATCTGTGTCACCGTGTAAGGTGTTAGAGTATGCGGGAAGGGACACCTGAGTTTCGTCAGGGTCAGATTCTGGCTCAGTAGACTGCGAGGGCAATGTAGTGCTCTGGGTGAATGTACCAGCAGAATCAGATAGCAACGGCTGTGCATCAGTGCACTCCATGTCATATTCATCTTGGACTGGGGAATTCAGGATTTCACTTGATAACTCAGGCATGGTATGTGAAAAGAGCTCCATGGAGTAATCTGAAGTGTGGCCTGCCGCATCCTTCACTTTTGGTGGGGGTGAAGGACACAAGGAAAGGTGTTGTTCCTGACCAGGAGCCTGCACTGACGACTCAGTGCTTGCATCTTTTGAAAGTTCAGAATAGGAAGCCATAGAGCTGGAGGCTGTTTCGGCAATGTAAGCCAAAACCTGTTCCTTATGCTCCGGCTTTAAAAGCGGTTTACCTACCCCCAGAAAAGGGAGCCTTCCAGGCCTTCTGGAGCCAGACGAAGACGCAGGCTCAACACCTCCTGCCTTAGGTGCTATTGGGCTTTTGGCACTACCAGCAGATGCACCACCACCACAATCAGTACCAGCTGCCCCCCTCCCCGCCCACGTCCGCTGCCTCTTCCACCATACTTCCTCATGTTTGGGAAAATGTACCACAAATACCAGCAGATATATGGTACTGTATGAGGAGCGTACAACTGTATGTGGCGTAGGGGAAAATTTAAATTTCCGAATATATTTCCGGAGTCACACACAGACACTCACTCAGTGTGGATTTGACCGTAATGCAAAGAGCAGATATACGGTACTGTCTCAAAAGGGTACAGCTGTATACGGTGTAGGGGAAAATTGCAATCTCTGTATATATTTCCAGAGTCACAAACAGACGCCCACTTAGTATGGATTTGACCGTAATACAATTAGCAGATATACGGTACTGTATCAGAAGCGTACAGCTGTATACGGTGTAGGGGGAAAATTGCAAACTCCGTATATATTTCCGGAGTCACACACAGATGATCAGACAATATGGATTTGACCGTAATACAAAGAGCAGATATACGGTACTGTCTCAGAAGCGTACAGCTGTATACGGTATAGAGGAAAATTGCAATCTCCGTATATATTTCCGGAGTCACACACAGACGCTCTCTCAGTATGGATTTCACCGTAATACAAAGAGCAGATATACAGTACTGTCTCAGAAGCTTACAGCTGTAACCCTGTAAGGGAAAATTTCAATCTCCGTATATGTTTCCGGAGTCACACACAGATAGTCAGCATGTATTTGTCCGTGATACAAGCCTGTACACGGTAGTGTGTGAAGAGCGTACAGCTCTATACAGTGTGGGAAAAAATGAACGGTCAGTAACTGTGCATAAAAAAAAGAATAAAAGTATTAGTGCTGTGTAAAAAGCAGTCTGCACAGCAGTGTACACACAGCAATACAGCTATCAAGCAGCCTAATAACCAGCGCTGCTGCACTCAAGAAAATCCTCCCATCACTGCACACTAACTGTACAGCACAATTGCTATCAGCACAAGCACATAAGAACTTCTCTTTCCTACCTAACTCTCTCCCTACTGATAAACAGAGTCAGCAACATCTCCCTACTGTTAATATCGGCAGAAATAAAATGGAGGTCGGCGCTCAGGGCTTTTATAGACACTATGACGCCGCCCAAAGCAAGTCAATCACTGCAATGCCCTTCTCTAAGATGGTGGTTGAAGCTGCACATGTCATCTCGTTGCCCACAGGCGCCTTTTTTCAGCCAATGAGCAATGACGTACACTGTGGGCAACGAGATGACATGTGCAGCTTCAACCACCATCGTAGAGAAGGGCATTGCAGTGATTGACTTGCTTTGGGGGACGTCATAGTGTTTATAAAAACCCTGACCGCCTACCTCCATTTCACTTCTGCCGATCTTAACAGTAGGGAGAGATTGTTGTTTATCAATAGGGAGAGAGTTAAGGTACTGCCACACTACACGATCCGCTAACGATCTCGTTAGCGTCGCATACTAATGAGATCACTAGCGGGATCGTTTACAATATCGCTAGTGTCGGCCACATTTAGCGATGTCGTTAAGGACGCTATCGCGGTTAGCGATCTCCTTAACGACTTTAGCGGTACAAAAGTACCGCTAAATCGCTAAAAAAGGTGCCACACTCAGCGATATATACTTACCCAGCGGGACGCCGACGATCAGAATAGGGTCCGGAACGATCAGGACGACGGACGAGATCACAGCAGGGGCCACGTCATTGCTGCATGCCGCACACAACAACATCGCTAACGGGATCGCTAAATAGTGACGTTTTTTAGCGATCCCGTTAGCGATGTTGTTTAGTGTGGCATACCCTTTAGGGCTGTAAAGATAAAAGAAGTTCTTATGTGCTTCTGCTGATAGCAATTGTGCTGTACAGTTAGTGTGCAGTGACAGGGGAGGATTTTCTAGTGTGCAGCAGTGCTGGTTATTAGGCTGTCTGATAGCTGTATTGCTGTGTGTACACTGCTGTGCAGACAGCTTTTTACACAGCACTAATACTTTTATTCTTTTTTTCTGCACAGTTATCGACCGTTCATTTTTTCCCACACCGTATAGAGCTGTACGCTCCTCACAAACTACCGTGTACTGGCTGGTATCAAGGACAAATACATGCTGACTATCTGTGTGTGACTCCAGAAATAAATACAGAGATTTAAATTTTCCCCTACACAGTATACAGCTGTATGCTCCTCATACAGTACCGTATATCTGCTGTTTGTATTACGGTGAAATCCATACTGAGAGAGTGTCTGTGTGTGACTCCGGAAATAAATACGGAGATTTAAATTTTCCACTACACCGTATACAGTTGTACACTCCTCACACAGTACCGTATATCTGCTGGTGTTACAGTCAAATACCTACTGAGTGAGCGTCTGTGTGTGACTCCGGAAATATATACGGAGATTTAAATTTTTAAATTTTTCCCTACACCGCATACAGCTGTACGCTTCTGATACAGTACCGTATATCTGCTGTTTGTATTACGGTGAAATCCATACTGAGAGAGCGTCTGTGTGTGACTCCAGAAATAGAAACGGAGATTTAAATTTTCCACTATACCGTATACAGCTGTACGCTCCTCACACAGTACCGTATATCTGCTGGTATTACGGTCAAATCCATACTGAGTGAGCGTCTGTGTGTGACTCCAGAAATAAATACGGAGATTTAAATTTTCCCCTACACCGCATACAGTTGTACGCTCCTCATACTGTACCATATATCTGCTGTTTGTATTACGGTCAAATCCATACTGAGAGAGCGTCTGTGTGTGACTTCAGAAATATATACGGAGATTTAAATTTTCCACTACACCGTATACAGCTGTACGCTCCTCACACAGTGCCATATATCTGCTGTTTGTATTACGGTCAAATCCATACTGAGAGAGCGTCTGTGTGTGACTTCAGAAATATATACGGAGATTTAAATTCTTCCCTACACTGTATACAGCTGTATGCTCCTCATACAGTACCGTATATCTGCTGTTTGTATTGCGGTCAAATCCATACTGAGTGAGCGTCTGTGTGTGACTCCGGAAATATATACGGAGATTTAAAATTTTCCCTACACCGTAGACAACTGTACGCTCCTCATGCAGTACCATATATCTGCTGGTATTTTTGGTACATTTTCCCAAACATGAGGAAGTATGGTGGAAGAGGCCGTGGATGTGGGCTGGGGGGCCAGCTGGTACTGATGGTGGCGGTGGTGCATCTGCTGGTAGTGGCAAAAGCACAATAGCACCTAAGGCAGGAGTTGTTGAGCCTGTGTCATCGCCTGGCTCCAGAAGGCCTGGAAGGCTCCCTTTTCTGGGAGTAGGTAAACCACTTTTAAAGCCGGAGCATCAGAAACAGGTTTTGGCTTACATTGCCGAAACAGCCTCCAGTTCTATCGCCTCCTCTTCTGAAGTTTCAAAAACTGCAAGCACTGTGTCGTCAGTGCAGGCTCCTGGTCAGGAACAACACCTTTCCTTGTGTCATTCACCCCACCAAAAGTGAAGGATGCGGCAGGCCACACTTCAGATTACTCCATGGAGTTCTTTTCACATACCATGCCTAAGTTATCAAGTGAAATCCTGAATTCCCCAGTCCAAAATGAATATAACATGGAGTGCACTGATGCACAGCCAGTGCTATATGATTCTGCTGGTACATTCACCCAGAGCGCTGCATTGCCCTTGCAGTCTACTGAGCCAGATTCTGACCCTGATGAAACTCAGGTGCCCCTTTCCGCATACTATACCACCTTACACGGTGACACAGAGGAAGGTGCAGATGAAATTGAAGAGGAGGTGATGGATGACCCAGTTGTTGACCTGGATTGGCATCCATTGGGGGAAGACGGTGCCACTGGCAATAGCTCAGAAGAGGAGGAGGATCCGCGGCAACCCCTGAAACTTTTTCCCATAGGAGGAAGAGTGCAGTGTGGCACTTTTTTGACCAAAATCCTATTGATGAGGCAAAGATTATCTGTAAGAAGTGCGGAAGGACCTTTAGCCGAGGGAAAAATCTCCAAAATTTGAATACCAGTTGCATGCTTAGACATGTAAACACCATGCACTTGCAAGCGTGGACGGACTACAAAACCTCAGGTAGCACACGTGCACCTGCTCCGACTGAAGGTAGCCAGCAATGCTACATCGCTTCCCCCACCATATGCAGCTCTCAAGTCCAGCTCACCCTAGCAGAGACTCTGAGTAGGACAACAAAGTACTCATCCTCTCATCTGCGTACACTGGCTTTGAACGCCTACATTGCCAAACTGATCTCATTAGAGATGATGCCCTTCCGTTTGGTTGAAAGCGCAGCGTTCCGAGACCTCATGGCCTATGCTGTCCCACGCCATGAGCTATCCAGTCGGCACTTCTTTTCTAGAAAAGCCATCCCTGCCCTCCACCTGCATGTGAACGACCGCATTGTCCATGCACTCAAACAATCAGTGAGTGGAAAGGTGCACCTCACAACAGATGCATGGGCCAGTAGGCATGGCCAGGGCCGTTACGTGTCCATCACTGCGCACTGGGTGAATGTGGTGGATGCAGGGTCCACAGGGGACAGCGGCGGTGAGACAGTGCTGCCTAGCCCACGGTATAGGCAACAGTTGGCTGTAGGCGTTCGACCCTCCTCCTCCAGAAGCGAAAGCTCGTCGACTGAGCACATCGCACGAGCACTCCATCCGCAGCTACCAGTGTTTCACACGAGGTGTCCCACTATTGATCAGCTAGTGGTAAGCATCAGTAGGCTGTTTTAAAGATGATGTCTTTAGGTGACAACAGACACACCGCGGAGGTACTGGCCGACTACTTGCAGCGAGAGACTGAGTCATGGCTGGGCAGTCTACATCTTGAGCCAGGCAAGGTAGTCAGTGATAACGGCCGTAATTTTGTGGCGGCCATAGCCCTGGCAAAACTCAGCCATTTGTCTGGCTCACACCTTGAACCTGGTGGTGCAGTGCTTCATAAATAATTATTCGGAGTTACCAGCCCTGTTCCATAAGGTGCGAAGACTGTGCTCACACATCCGTCGCTCGCCCATAGACTCCAGTCATATGCAGAGGCTGCAGCGATTGCTCCACCTCCCCAAGCACCACCTAATCATAGACGTTGCAACAA
The DNA here is from genome assembly GCA_033576555.1 of Oophaga sylvatica. Classification (NCBI taxonomy): domain Eukaryota; kingdom Metazoa; phylum Chordata; class Amphibia; order Anura; family Dendrobatidae; genus Oophaga; species Oophaga sylvatica. Next base: position 103,634,137 of record JARQOD010000006.1, read on the forward strand.
GGTGGAACTCCACCATGCACATGGTTGAGAGGCTGTGCGAACAGAGGCAGGCTGTAATGCATTTGTGGGAGAATCAACGGGCAGGCAGTTTGAGGGCAGACATCGAGTTGTCGTATGTGCAGTGGTCAAAGCTGAAAGCCCTTTGTAAAGACCTTCAGTGTTTTGAGGAATGCACACGGCTAGTAAGCACAGACGACGCCATCATAAGCATGAGCATCCCACTTATGTGTCTGCTCATGCAAACTTTGACGCACATTAAGAATCAGGCGCCTGCAGCGGAGGAGGAGGAGGGAAGCCTTGATGACAGTCAGCCATTGTCTGCTCAGGGAACTGTCCTGGACGAGGTGGAGGAAGAAGAGGATGAGGTGGATAATTATTTTGGGAAGGAGGATGCTTCTCAGGGGGCAAGAGAAAATGTTGGCTTGCCAAGGTCAGGTACAGGGTTTGTGCATGAATGGAGGGATGTGGATTTGGCAGAAAGTGCTCCTCCACCCACCACTGGCAGTGCATCATTGACACCTGGAACATTGGCCACATGTGTGATTATGTCTTGCGGATCCTAAAAAGGGACCCCCACATTGGCAAAATTATGAAGGATGACGACTACTAGTTGGCCAGCATCCTTGATCCACGCTATAAAGGCAAATTACAGAACATCATGCCACAGGAGAACCTAGAGCTAATATTGGTGAACAAACAAGCAACTCTGGTAAATTGTTTGTTAGAGGCATTCCCAGCACACAGCAGTGGTGCAGGTTCTACCACGAGCCGTACTGGGCAACATGGAAGAGGTGTTCGTGGTGCACACAGCCGAAGTGGCGTTGGAGACAGGTGTTTCATGACCATGTTGTGGTCTCATTTCTCGAGTACCGCTCACACGACTGGTAATACTGAATCGATTGCAACACACAGGAGACAGCAGTTGTCAACTATGGTTCAAAATTACCTCTCCTCCCCTATCGATGTTCTCCCTCACAGTCATTCCCCTTTGACTACTGGGCCTGTAAACTGGACACCTGGCCTGAATTGGCACAATATGCCTTACCGGAGCTTGCTTGCCCTGCTGGTAGTGTGCTATCAGAAAGAGTCTTCAGTGCTGCTGGATCAATCCTGACAGAAAGAAGGACCCGGCTGTCAACCCAAAATGTAGGTGATCTCACCTTCATTAAAATGAACCATGCCTGGGTTTCAAAGGATTTTGTACCACCTTCCCCTGATGACACATAGGTTGCCAGCAAAATGTCTCGCTTTGTCCTCCTCTTCCTCCGACTTCTCCATTTCCTCCATTTGCAGCAGCTGAACGTCCAGCCTACACCTCAACATATGCCAGTTTTTCCACCTCCCTAACTGGCCTGAACCCCCCCACACAACTTTAGCCAAATAACCCCCAGTTTTCAATGCGTTACTATTATTATAAAATAAATTAAGGTTGACAAGCTTAAGTAATAAGAATTGATGTCGTTGGCATTGAAATGGGCACTGTAGGTGTGTTTACTGTACTCCACTCCCTACCGACTTTTATTCCCCATTGACTTGCATTGGGGTCAGGTTTCGGTCGGAACTCCGACTTTTGCCGATAGTCAGCCGATTTCATTTTACTCGACTTTTGGTAAAGTTGGGTGGTCCAAAACCCGACTTGACCCTCCCGGAGGCAAAGTCGCTCATCTCTGGAGACACCCTTTGAAGGACACAACCAATTTTCGGTTTTGTATTTTCTTTTTTTCCTCCATTTCTTTCAAGAGTCATACATTTATTTTATCTTCCATGCATGCAATGAAGTGAAAAACTGGAAATAAGGTGAACTGCAATTTCATAATTGTTTTAGGCTTTAGTTCTACAAAAATCATTGTGTGGTAAAATAACCTGCAAATATGATTCTCCAGGTCAATACAATACCAAACTTGCACAGTTTTTGTTATTTTAGTACCTTAAAGAAATTCCAAACTTTCATGTGGTTTACAAGTTAAGCTGTAAATTTTAATTGTATTATTTTGTGGTACATACAGTGTCTGACTTGGATACCAAGAGCCCGCCAGTAACATTGACTTTGGGGGCCCACTATACCATGTTCCAAATTATTATACACATGATATTTTTCTCTGATTTTCCTAAGTGGTCGATGCAAATGACAGTCAGTCTAACAAAAGTCATCACCCTTAGAGTATACATCGAATTTCATTGAAGAAACCTCCCAATGATAACAGTATAATATCCAAAATGAATAAAAACTCAAAATGCACTGTTCCAAATTATTAGGCACAGTAGAATTTCTAAACATTTGATATGTTTTAAAGAACTGAAAATGCTCACTTGTGGTATTTGCAGCATTAGGAGGTCAAATTCACTGAACAAAAAAGCTATTTAACTCCAAAACATCCTAACAGGCCAAGTTACATGTTAACATAGGAACCCTTCTTTGATATCACCTTCACAATTCTTGCATCCATTGAACTTGTGAGTTTTTAGAGAGTTTCTGCTTGTATTTCTTTGCATGAAGTCAGAATAGCCTCCCAGAGATCTGTTTTAAATGTGAACTGCCTCCCACCCTCATAGATATTTTGCTTGATGATACTCCAAAGGTTCTCTATAGGGTTGAGGTCAGGGGAAGATGGTGGCCACACCATGAGTTTATCACCTTTTATGTCCATAGTAGCCAATGACTCAGAGGTATTCTTTGCAGCATGAGATGGTGCATTGTCATGCATGAAGATGATTTTGCTCCTGAAAGTACATTTCTGCTTTTTACACCATGGAAGAAAGTTGTCAGTCAGAAACGCTATAGACTTTGCAGAGGTCATTTTCACACATTCAGGAACCTTAAAGGGCCCTACCTGCTGTTTCCCCATGATTCCGGCCCAAAACATGACTCTTCCACCTCCTTGCTGACGTTGCAGCCTTGTTGGGACATTGTGGCCATCCACCAACCATCCACTACTCAATCCATCTGGACCATCCAGGGTTGCTCGACACTCATCAGTAAACAAGACTGTTTGAAAATTAGTCTTCATGTATATCTTGGCCCACTGAAACTGTTTCTGCTTGTGAGCACTGTTTAGGGGTGGCCGAATAGTAGGTTTATGCACCACAGCAAGCCTTTGAAGGATCCTACACCTTGAGGTTCAAAGGACTCCAGAGGCACCAGCAGCTTCAAATATCTGTTTGCTGGTTTGCAATGGCTTTTTAACAGCTGCTCTCTTAATCCGATGAACTTGCCTGGCAGAAACCTTCCTCATTCTGCCTTTATCAGCACAAACACATCTGTGCTCAGAATCAGCCACAAATCTCTTAACAGTATGATGATCACGCTTAAGTTTTCAGGAAATATCTAATGTTTTCATCCCTTGACCAAGGCATTGCACTATTTGATGCTTTTCAGCAGCAGAGAGATCCTTTTATATTCCCATGTTACTTGAAAACTCTGGTCTGCTTAATAGTGTGGAACATCCAGTTTTCCTTTTATTGGACTCACATGGCAAACTAATTATCACAGGTATCTGAAATTAATTTCAGTGATCCAAAGAAAACTGAGACACAATACCATCAATGGGTTTCATTGACAAAAAAAAAACAAAAAACGCTATGACACTTAAAACCAATTTGCATAATAATTTGGAACATGGTGTATACATATACATACATATATTACATTATCCACATTCACAAAATTACCATGCAATAAACTGAACAGTTTGTTAAATGAATGATAAGCTGCTGCCTTTGTCTGTATATAATGAATCAAGTGTGTTGTGCCAATTACTGCTCATATAAGGTGTTGGAGGGCCAATTCCAGCACAGGAAGATTTACCTGTCCAAGTCTGGGTACATATGATGTTTTCATTTCTTTTTAACTCACTTTTTGGGGGTAGTGCTGCCAGCAATTTTTTTTTCTTTTATTTGCAGAATTTGCATTTTAGACTAGATATTTTTATATTTACTGTATATTCAATAAAAAAATGTACTTATTTTTTATTTTCTTTATTTTTAAATGGGAAAAAGTGGGGTCATTACAATTTCCAAGTTTATATATATTTTTATTATTTTTATTTTGCTCATTTATTTTACATATTCTACAGTACATGTACTTTTTAGTCCCAATAGGGGACTTAAATCTGCAGTTGTTTGTTCACTTTAATTATATACTGCAATATTTCATTATTGCAGTACACGTTTGCATAATTATTAGGCAAGTTGTATTTGGGAGGATTCTTTTTATTATTGAACAACTATGTTCTCAATCAACCCAAAAGACTCATAAACACCAAAGCTTAATATTTTTGGAAGTTGGAGTTGGTTTTTTTTAGATTTGGCTATCTTAGGAGGATATCTGTATGTGCAGGTAACTATTACTGTGCAGAATTATTAGGCAACTTAATAAAAACCAAATATATACCCATCTCACTTTTTAATTTTCACCAGGTAAACCAATATAACAATACAAAATTTAGAAATAAACATTTCTGACATACAAAAACAAAAAAAATCAGTGACCATCATAGCCACCTTTCTTTACGATAACACTCAAAAGCCTTCCATCCATAGATTCTGTCAGTTGCTTGATCTGTTTACAGTCTCCCAGACACTGTTCCGAGAGGTATACTGTTTTCCCTCCCTGTAGATCTCACATTTTATGAGGGACAACAGGTTCTCTATGGGGTTCAGATCAGGTGAACAAGGGGGCCATGTCCTTATTTTTTCTTCTTTTAGACCTTTACTGGGCAGCCATGCTGTGGAGTATTTGGATGCATGCGATGGAGCATTGTCCTGCATGAAAATCATGTTTTTCTTGAACAATACCGACTTCTTCCTGTACCACTGCTTGAAGAAGGTGTCTTCCAGAAACTGGCAGTAGGTCTAGGAGTTGAGCTTCACTCCATCCTCAACCCGAAAAGGTCCCACAAGTTCATCTTTGATGATACCAGCCCATACCAGTACCCCACCTCCACCTTGCTGGCCTCTGAGTCAGAGTGGAGCTCTCTGCCCTTTACTGCTCCAGCCTCGGGCCCATCCATCCGGCCCATCAAGAGTCACTCTCATTTCATCAGTCCATAAAACCACAGAAAAATCAGTCTTAACATATTTCTTGTCCCAGTCTTGACATTTTATCTTATGTTTCTTGTTCAAAGGTGGTCGTTTTTCAGCCTTCCTTACCATGGCCATGTCCCTGAGTATGGTACACCTTGTGCTTTTTGATACTCCAGTAATGTTGCAGCTCTGAAATATGGCAAAACTGGTGGCAAATGGCATCTTGGCAGCTTCACGCTTGATTTTCCTCAATTCATGGGCAGTTATTTTGAGCCTTTATTTATCAACACGCTTCTTGCGACCCTGTTGGCTATTTGCCATGAAACGCTTGATTGTTCAGTGATCACGCTTCAAAAGTTTGACAATTTCAATATTGCTGCATCCCCCTACAAGACATCTCACAATTTTTGAATTTTCAGAGTCCGTCAAATCTCTCTTCTGACCCATTTTGCCAAAGGAAAGGAAGTTGTCTAATAATTAAGCACACCTTATATAGGGTGTTGATGTCATTAGACCACACCCCTCCTCATTACAGAGATGCAAATCACCTGATTTACATAATTGGCAGTTTGCTTTCAAGCCTGTACAGCTTGGAGTAGGACAACATGTATAAAAAGGATGATGTGATCAAAATACTCATTTGCCTAATAATTCTGCACACAGTGTATATTGTGAAAATTACTGTCTTCTATGAAGGTAGAGATAATGAAAGAAGCTCACCCATGCTTGCTAATTGACATAGGAGCCAAGGATAGTAGGAACCAAAGGTTGCTTGAATTAGATGGTGGAGCACAGCAGTAATCTATTAAGGGTGGTGAGTGCACCAGAAACGCATCAGTTTTTTAATCTCTTCCATATTTTTCTTTGTTTTTAATAGACTAGATAAAGCTATTTTTATCAATTTTCACCAGATGGATGTGCTGAATATCTTTCCTCTTTGCCCTCTATGAAGATCAGACATCACAGGAGTACCAAGATGGCCCTGGTACACTGAAACAAGGGATTACTTGGCTTTAATTCTGCTGTCAGAGATTTTCAGTGTCATTTAGATGGTTATAAAGCTCAGATCACTACCATTAGGACTGGGCCAGACATGCGAGAAACTCACACGAGTCTCGTATGTCAATACCCGGCACTGCCGCCGCCACTCAAACTGGAGCGTGCGGCTGCATAGAAATGCATACAGCCACATGCTCCTGTTCGAGTGCCGGGGGCAGTGCCGGGTATTGACATGCGAGACTCGTGCGAGTTTCTCACATGTCTGACCCAGCCTTAGAGGTAGGTTTAGCATCACCTGCCCGCTGTAGATTAAATACATTCCCTACACCTGCACACGCACTGGAAAATAATAGCACACTGTAGGGCTGGAAGGTGCTAATTATACTCTCACAGTTAAAGGAGATTACCCCATGACACGTCCCACAAGAAAATACTGGAATGCACTAATTAATGACTAATGTTATTAAGAAAAACAAATTTTTCCTATTTTTATCTTTTGTACTCTACTAGTATAACTAGATATTTTTATCATAGGTCAGATGCATCTGTATGGAGCCGGATCAGGAACTAAGCGAGCCCCACATACGACATAAGACTAATGAGAGCTGTATTAGTAAAAGTAGAGACAGTTGAGGCATTCACCACTTCATAAAACAGAACAAGTTTACAAATATACAATATACATTTTGTGTGTATATATATATATATACAGTACAGACCAAAAGTTTGGACACACCTTCTCATTCAACGATTTTTCTGTATTTTCATGACTGTGAAAATTGTAGAATCACACTGAAGGCATCAAAACTATGAATTAACACATGTGGAATTATACATTACACTTTACAAAAAAGTGTGAAACAACTGAAAATATGTCTTATATTCTAGGTTCTTCAAAGTAGCCACCTTTTGCTTTGATTACTGCTTTGCACGCAGAAAAGGTGAACGGATGGACTCTACATGCCTGGTTCCCACCGTGAAGCATGGAGGAGGAGGTGTGATGTGTGGGGGTGCTTTGCTGGTGACACTGTTGGGGATTTATTCAAAATTGAAGGCATACTGAACCAGCATGGCTACCACAGCATCTTGCAGCAGCATGCTATTCCATCCGGTTTGCGTTTAATTGGACCATCATTTATTTTTCAACAGGGCAATGACCCCAAACACACCTCCAGGCTGTGTAAGGGCTATTTGACCAAGAAGGAGAGTGTTGGGGTGCTATGTCAGATGACCTGGCCTCCACAGTCACCAGACCTGAACCCTATCGAGATGGTTTGGGGTGAGCTGGACCGCTCACCCCTTCAATTTTGAATAATCCCCAAAAGTGTCACCAGCAAAGCTCCCCCACACCATCACACCACCTCCTCCATGCTTCACGTTGGGAACCAGGCATGTAGAGTCTATCAGTTCACCTTTTCTGCGTGCAAAGCAGTAATCAAAGCAAAAGGTGGCTACTTTGAAGAACCTAGAATATAAGACATATTTTCAGTTGTTTCACACTTTTTTGTAAAGTGTAATGTATAATTCCACATGTGTTAATTCATAGTTTTGATGCCTTCAGTGTGATTCTACAATTTTCATAGTCATGAAAATACAGAAGAATCTTTGAATGAGAAGGTGTGTCCAAACTTTTGGTCTGTATTGTATATATATTATATTTTGTACAGCATTGTAATTTTTTTAACCACTAAAATATAATAAAAACATACAAATGTAATTTTAGTGAGCTGGAGAATCATTTTTCCATGTTATTTTTTTCTGTTGCTTGAAGGCCATAAATACAAAACCCCAAAAAACTATGTGGCAATTGTGGTTTTTTTTTCATTATTTTATCCCATTTCATGTTTTTTTCTTTAATTTTTCTTTCAGTACAATATATTGTAAAGTGAATGATGTCTAACCAAACTCCATTTTGTTGTACAAAAAAAAACAAGCCTTCATTTGGCTATTTACATGAAAAAATAAGTTATGGCTCTTGAAAAAAAGGTATGGAAAAAATGAAATATGGCCAGGTCCTTAAGATTTATAATCTATTTCTCAGTAGTTCAATGCAATTCAGTGCTGGTAACCTTGCCTTTCTGAAACTAGAGCACCAGCATTGCCATTCACATTGACAAGTGTAGAATAATCATTGATGTTACTCGAGAAATTATTTTGCTCATATCAAAGTGCAGAATGAGGATGCACAATTACAACCATATCTATCCATTGTGGTAGTTAGTTACATATCCTACCTTATGGACCACACTGAAAAAAAGCAGGACCACCCACCATTGGGCAGGGTTAACATAAACCCACCTTGTTTTGCATTGGTGCATGCTTAAACTTGTTTTGATCAGTTCTTAACAATCAGGACACCCTTGGCAAATTCTGGTCTGTCGGCAACTATCATGCTGCCGCCAAGATATTATTAATAGGAGCACTGCATTTGAGGGATCTAATAAGCTGTGCAAAAAGTGTCACAACAGAGATCTCTTTACATCTCTTAATAGTAGGAAAAAGCAAGCAGAAGCATGTCTACCACTGATTACTTAGGGAAGGTGGATGCAGAATTAGGAGGTCAGCCTAAATTCTAAAGGCCGCTATCATTGCATTGTTATCAATGTATTTATGCAAAAGATAGGATTTTATACAGCATTTGTATTCATAAATTACCTGGAATTACGTGATCTCTAGCTTTTTATATAATATTATTCGTGGGATAAGCTCTTTAGAGAATGATGCCTAAATACCCAAATGTACATGTCGTTTAAAGTAGGTTTTCAAAGGCTACAGACCAGCAAGTTGTTTTGGAACTGATTGTTCCGCATAAGCTGGAGGGATGGGGTCGCCTAAGGAAGTCTCGGCTCATGTAAAATAACATATAAAATAAGCTTTTGCTGTAGACCTGTTAAAACCTCTGAACTTGATGCATCAACAGCTCCCTAGGATATAAGAAAGACTTGAACTCCCTGATTCCCAAGGTGCGGCTATTTCGATGAAATGTATGTTCCATTAGCTTTCTGGTGTAATTTGAACTTGAGCACTGGCTGGAGCCCTCTGGGTTCTGTAGAGTGTGTATTTTGATATCTCGAATTATATGGCATTAGATAGTGATGGACCTGGGCAGACTGTTTGATGTCTCTTGTCAAATTGCTTGCAGTGAGCTGAATCTACGCTTCCTCTAGATAATTGTATTTACAAATTATGGTTGTGCATTAAGTGTCTCGTTCTCAGAATCTCAGCACTCTAATATTATGTTTCGTACACTGTCATTTACTGTTTGAAATTGTACGTAATGTCACAGCACTGTCTGACAGGAATTGGGAGAGCGCCCATATAATGGTTTAAAGTACATTAGTAAGTGCATAATTTTATTATGACTTCGTTATTATTGAATACTATCTGTGTCTAAATATTGATTTCGCTGTAAATGTATGTATGAAATCATCATTTGTGACATGCAAGCCAATATTATTTGCAGTAAATAAAAAATAGTTTCAGCACAGTTATATATTTCACATATCTGTATTTTGGATGATGCTAAGTAGAGCAGTCAAAAGCAAATAGGAAACTTACTGTGATTCAGTAGTCTTCAATACAAGTGGATTCTAAATATTGTATTGGATATTTGCTTAGCATAAGCAACACCCTAGCGTTGTGCACTCTATGTGGCCTCATATGTTTTTTTATACAGTGCCCTTTTATGTATATGTTCTGGGGAACTCTTTTTTGGGGAACTGTAAATGTCTATATAAAATCAAAAATTTAGGGTTTACTTAAAGTTTATATAAACTTTACCTCCTTCCCTCTGAGGCCAATTTTCATTTTTTCGTTTTCGCTTTTTCCTTCCCTTCTTCCAAAAGTCATAACTTTTATATTTTTCCATCTACATATCCATATGAAGGCTTGTTTTTTTGGGGATGACGAAATGTACTTTTGAATGTCACCTTCCATTTTATTATGTGATACAATATAAAACAGGAAAAAAATCCAAGTGTGAAAAAAATGCAATTTCACAATTATTTTTTGATTTTTCTATTTTATCATGTTCACCATATGGTAAAACTGACCATATTACTCTCCAGGACAGTACAATTACACAGATACCAAACATTCATAGTGTTTTTTATTTAAAGGGAACCTGTCAGCAGGATTGTGCATAGTAACCTACACACAGTGTCAGTTCAGCGCCGTTACACTGAATAAAATGATTCCTTGGTTGATGAAATCCATCTTATGATTGTTTCTTAATCTTTATTTTCAGGTTTGTGTTAAAGAGATTCTCATGTCCTAAGGCGGGGCTGGGGTATGTGGTGCTCTGATTATATATTCATAATCAATAAAAAGAAGAAAAACAGCGTCACTCACCAAATTGAAAGCAAAGACTGTATATACTCGAGTATAAGCCGACCCGAGTATAATTCGAGGCCCCTAATTTTGCCACGGAAAACTGGGTAAGCTTATTGACTCGAGTATAAGCCGGGTGTATAAGCCGCCATCCTGCTCTGTGCTCCCCCGTCCTGCTCCGTGCTCCCCCATCCAGCTCTGTGCTCCCTCCCTCCTGCTCCATCCTCCCACTGGTTTCTGCCCAATGACTCGTGTATAAGCTGAGGGGGCATTTTCAGCACAAAAAAAGGTGCTGAAAATCTCGGCTTATACACGAGTATATACAGTATTCAGTCCTTTATTACACCATTCACGGTGTGTTCAAGCGACATGTGGACGTGCAGGTTCAAGTGGGCATGCAGTGGGAGAGAAGGGGGATGAGTCCATTTCGGGAGTAAACACTTCAATGGTCCAGGACATCCACATGTCGTTTGAACACACTATGAAGGGTGTACTAAAGGACTGAATATTTGCTTTCAATTTGGTGAGTGACGCTGTTTTTCTTCTTTTCATTGATTATGAATATATGATCAGAGCACCACATACCCCAGCCCCGCCTTAGGACACGAGAATCTCTTTAACAAAAACCTGAAAATAAAGATTAAGAAACAATCATAAGATGGATGAGTTCCGCTGTTTTTCTTCTTTTCATCGATCTTGGATGTACATTAATTTTTCTTCAGCTGAAGAACCATCCACCGATTGAATTTGGCTGTGATATTTCAGTAAATAGGGGGACTCAAATCTGTAACGGTGATTGAAATGTTTGCTTTGGTGCGGTTCTACTGTTCCTCTATGTTTGCATTTATATACTCATAATGCAGACTGCTGACAGGTCACTGATCCCTCAGTAATATGAAAAATTGAGAAGTCTTAGCGCATAAGATGGCCAAATTATGTGAGCCTGATAGCCACGTCAAGGCTCTTCTCGTATATCAGGTCCTAACTAATGCCTATCCTCGCTTAGAAAAGTCTGTCTGCATGGGAACGTATGAATCCTCTCTTCAGACTAAAATCTACATCTCTGTGGAGGGGTGATGAACCTGTTGTAATTAAAAAGCCTGTGACCACCAGGTGGAGTGCTCAGGTAGAAGGTAAATGAATACATATCAAAAAACTGACCGGCACATCCAAACATAGATTCAGTGTGAACAGGTGCTAAACCTAGAGTCACCAACTCATATACATACAAGAGAAAAAGGTAGCACACTGTAGCGCTATAGCTTGCAAACATGAAATATGAAAATATGAAAAATGAATTGCATCATTACCTTAGAAATATGAAAAATTGAGAAGTCTTAGCGCTAAGACTTCTCAATTTTTCATATTTCTAAGGTAATGATGCAATTCATTTTTCATATTTTCATATTTCATGTTTGCAAGCTATAGCGCTACAGTGTGCTACCTTTTTCTCTTGTATGTATATGAGTTGGTGACTCTAGGTTTAGCACCTGTTCACACTGAATCTATGTTTGGATGTGCCGGTCAGTTTTTTGATATTTTTTTGATACTGATCCCTCAGTGACCTACCCCCTAGTTTGCATAATGAATATACTAATATGTGTATTTGAAAAAACATGTCATGTCATCAGATTGGCGGCGCCTGCGCACTATCACTTATTAGTTAGTGCCTATTATATTGCTGTGCTGAAAAGAAAAAAAATCACCATCAAAATGAAGCTATGCATGTGGACCAGGAGGTGATGGAGGAAGACATGAGACATGGAGATTCTACCCAGCCCAGCCTCATCTCATCTGTGTATTGAGTAACAAATACAATGAGGAGGTGGAGGCTGATGAGGAGGAACAGGAGCTGTTGTCTAGGGCAACAGAGGCTAGTACCCACACAATTTTCATACATCTTTGCTATGTGAATGGGCTGAGGAGTGGAATGAGGAGGAAGAGGAGGAGCAGATGGAAAGTCATTATGATGGTGGAGACAGGGAAATGTTGCATGTAGGGAGCTTGGCACATATGGCCGACTATATGTACCGATGCCTTTCCTGTGACCCTTGCGTTATATTTATCTTGACCAAATAAGAGTACTGATTGGTTACCCTGCTAGACCCACGCTACAAGGAGAACTTTGAAACTCTCCTTCCTAAGGTGGAGAGGTCTTCTAAAATGTTGCTATACCAGAAGGCCATTGTTGAAAATATGTTGAAAAACGACAATGCTAGCAGCAGTGGGAAAACTTCCTCCTTGCCTCACCATGGAGGAGACGCTAAGGAGACACACATCTGAGGCAGTGGTACACTGTCAAAGGCCTGAGCCAACTTTATGACACCATCCCAGTGTCCAGAACCTAATGACCGGGTATTTTTAAAGAGGGAAAAGTTTTTAAAGATGGTCAAGCAATACCTGGCTGGCCAAAGCAGCATACTCCCTATTTCCTCTGCAGTCTTCAACTATTAGCTCTCAAAGCTGGACACCTGGCATGAGCTGTCCCTTGGTGCCTTAGAGGTGTTATGCTGCCCTGTCACTAACATCTTGTCTGAATGGGTTTTTAGTATCTCCAGGGAAATCATAACAGACAGGCACTTTCACTTGTCAACAGAGAATGCTGACAGACTCATTCTACAAATGAACAAAGCCTGGATTAGCTTCCACTTTTCCACACCACCAGATGACAGCAACACATAAAGTGTTTTTAATGTTTAATATTTGAATGAGGCCCTCCAGTTGTTGCCTTCAAGGGTGTATGGATGACTCTCTTTATCATGTTTTCCTGGCTTTGCACTTTGTGCAAAGGCTTTATGAGTGTTAGAGTACATCAACTACACTTAATTGTTAATGTTTTTAATGAAACTGCAAAGACTTTGTTGTCGGGTGTCCCAGGACCAGGGACTCCTTACCTGTCTCTAATGCTAGGGGCTCCCTAGCTCGCCCTTTTCCCTGGATTATTTCTGATGGTGAAGATGCCGGGGCCACGTACCTTGCCTTAGCTCCTGAATCCGCCCTCAGTCTGTACCCTTCCCCCACACAGGGAAGAGGGTACCGTAATACACTAACCAGATTAACAAGGTAATACAAACAGGGATAAATGAAAATACAAATCATACAAATATACACGCATAAACAACAGGTATAAACACTGGGGAGTGGAAGGGATGGCGTTAAACCAAAGTAAGAGAAGCAAGGGAATTATCACACACTAAAAACCTAGGAAAAGACACAGATGAATCCACCAAACGCCTTCTCCAATAACAACCACCAACAACCACCAGCCATGCATCAAAAGCTATGTCTGACAATGAGTTCTAGCCAGGAGCCAGTGCACAGCTGAGAGCATTAACGCAGGAAAGCTTCCAGAAGTTCTCAACTGAGCAGATTAACCCCTGCACTGATAAAAATAATGTTTACACCATTTAATATGAAGGTGAAGTGCTTCTAATCAGTGCAAAAATAGGAGAATTCAGATGCTGTCATCTTCTGGCTCCTCTCTTTCACAGCAAACCTGTGACAGGGACACTACACTTGCTTTTTCATAACTTTGTACTTTGTGCAAATCATTTATGTGTGTAGGAGTACAGCAACTACACTTTAAAGATATTTTAATGAGGCCTGCCACTTGATGCCTTTCATGGTGTTATAAAGGACCTTCTTTATAGTTTTTTCCTAGCTTTGCACTTTATGCAAAGCCTTTATAAGGGTAAAAGTACATCAACTTCACATTCTAAATATTTACGTTAAATACATTTTCTGGATTCAATTAGTAATTCATACAGTTAAATGCGGTTATTGCTACCTGACTTCGGAATGTATGACTATACGGCCTTCTATACACAGCCCACTGAAACCCTCCACTTAACTATAAATGAAAAACGCCACACTGCATGACAATGGATATACAGTGGGTACGGAAAGTATTCAGGTCCCTTTAAATTTTTCACTCTTTGTTTCATTGCAGACATTTGGTAAATGCAAAAAAGTTCATTTTTTTCTCATTAATGTACACTCTGCACTCCATTTTGACTTAAAAAAAGCAGAAATGTAGAAATTTTTGCAAATTTATTAAAAAAAAAAACTGAAATATCACATGGTCATAAGTATTCAGACCCTTTGCTCAGTATTGAGTAGAAGCACCCTTTTGAGCTAGTACAGCCTTGAGTCTTCTTGGGAATGATGTTTTTCACACCTTGATTTGTAGATCCTCTGCCATTCTTCTTTACAGATCCACTCCAATTTCATCAGGTTGGATGGTGAATGTTGGTGGACATCCATTTTCAGGTCTCTCCAGAGATGCTCAATTGGGTTTGGGTAAGGGCTCTGGCTGGGCCAGTCGAGAATGGTCACAGAGTTGTTCTGAAGCCACTCCTTTGCTATTTTAGCTGTGTGCTTAGGGTCATTGTCTTGTTGGATGGTGAACCTTCGGCCAAGTCTGAGGTCCAGAGCACTCTGGAAGAGGTTTTCATCCAAAATATATCTGTACTTGGCCGCATTCATGTTTCCTTCAATTGCAACCAGTTGTCCTGTCCCTGCACCTGAAAAACACCCCCATAGCATGATGCTGCCACTACCATGTTTCACTGTTGGGATTATATTGGGCAGGTGATGAGCAGTGCCTGGTTTTCTCCACACATACCGTTTAGAATTATCACCAAAAAGTTCTATCTCCGTCTCATCAGACCAGAGAATCTTATTTCTCATAGTCTGTCTGTCCTTCATGTCCTCTATGCGGGCTTTCATATGTCTTGCACTGAGGAGAGGTTTCCATCGCACCACTCTGCCATAAAAGGCTTCAGTGATAGTTGACTTTGCATAACTTTCTCCCATCTCCCTACTGCATCTATGGAGCTTAGCCACAGTGATCTTAGGGTTCTTCTTTACCTCTCTACCAAGGCTCTTCTCCCACAATTGCTCAGTTTGGCTGGACTGCCAGGTCTAGGAAGCATTCTGGTGGTCCCAAACTTCTTCCATTTAAGGATTATGGAGGCCAATGTGCTCTTAGGAACCTTGAGTACTGCAGAAATTATTTCATAACCTTGGCCAGATCTATGCCTTGCCACAATTCTGTCTCTGAGTTCCCTGGTCAGTTCCTTTGACCTCATGATTCTCGTTTGGTCTGACATGCACTGTGAGCTGTGAGGTCTTTTATAGACAGGTGTGTGCATTTACAAATCAAATCCTATCAGTTTAATTAAACACAGCTGGACTTCAATGAAGGGGTAGAACCATCTCAAGGAGGATCACAAGGAAATGGACAGCAAGTGACTTAAGTATGAGTGTCTGAGCAAAGGGTCTGAATATTTATGACCATGTGATATTTCAGGTTTTCTTTTTTAATAAATTTGCAAAAATTTCTACATTTCTGTTTTTTTTAATTCAAGATGGGGAGCAGAGTGTACATTAATGAGAAAAAAATGAACATTTTGCATTTACCAAATGGTTGCAATGAAACAAAGAGGGAAAAATTTAAAGGGGTCTGAATACTTTCTGTACCCACTGTAATGGCCGCAACAGCCTCATTTATTAAATAACATGTAAACATAAATAGCAAATAAATAACATTAAACAACATTAACTTGACTCTGAAAAGGAGGAGGGGAATTGAAAGTCCAACCATTTTGAAAACTGCAACAAACAGCTCTACCATGCAACCCCCAGCTGCACCGAAACCGGCCCAGGGGACCCAACTGACTGTTGCCCATACCAAAAATGTCCTGCTGAGACCTCTCTCAGTTGGGACCTATTTCAATTTTAACACTCGCTTAACACTGTTGGGAGTCTCCCATCCCTGCATTGGGCTCCCCTGTCCTCCTTTGGTGTAAGCAACATCCTTCAAAACCCCCCTCCTTTTCTGCCGACTGCTGTGACAATTTAATAAATAACTTAAACATGCAAGATTTCAAAGCAAGTAGGGTGGGCGGGCGAGATATTCAAGTTACGCTAACACTATCCCGAATTAACTACCCACAACTGCCCCTCACCTTATTTACCCCCCACAGGAATATCTCCCACTAGCCAATTAAATAATCACACATTATCCCCCTGACCCTATACTCCTCCCCCATAAATTCACGCCCAAACTGTATTCCTCACCTTAACCCCTTATTATCACAAAATACAGCCTAGCAGACCTCCTGAGTCATGCGGCCCTCCCCTTAATCCCACTATGGGGATACAGTCCGGCCATTACTTTACAGTGGTATCTAAAACTACAAAAAAATATTTCTGGATTCAATTACTCATTTACTCATCCATAGAGTATTATGTGCTCTGGGGTAAATTTTGGTGGTGTATAGCCCTCCAAAAAAGCGTTCCAAAATTTATCTGGATTCCATTGCTCATCTATAGAGTAATTACATCTTCTTGGGTACACTTTGGTGGTATCTAACCCTTCCAAGTATTGTTAAAAAATGCATCAGTATTATATTGCTGATTAGTAGAGTATTACATCTTCTTAGGTACATTTCAATGGTATCTAACCCTCCAAAAAATATATAAAAAATGTATTGGTATTATATTCCTCATTCATAGAGTATTTTGTCTTCTTGGGTACATTTTGGTGGTATCTAACCCTCAAAAAAATTGTTAAAAAATGTATCGGTATTATGTTGCTCATCTATATAGTATTATGTGTTCTTGGATGCATTCCGGTGGTATATATAACAATAAAAAGCAGTGAGAAATTTGTCTGGTGTAAGGGGGCTGACTCAGTTAGCTGCTTGCAGGGGTAAACACAGGAACACTTCTTGGGTAAATCATTTGCTGATTTATTACAGCACAGCATAAACCAAAGCAGGGTTGATCAAATAAACATGGCCTTTCTGGCATAATAGTAAAACAAAAGATTAAGTCCAGCAAAGTCCTTATGTTTGTGCGATTCGCTGTACCTGTAGATAAATTCCTTGAGGAGTGCAATTTCCAAAATTGTTTCACTTGGGAGGGATTTTGCTCTTCTGGCACTTAGGGGCTCTGTATATGGAGTCTGTAAACTACTCTAATATAATTTGTTTTCCAAGTGTAAAATAGCACTCCTTCCCTCCCAAGTCTTGCTGTATGGATGAATTAATTGAGAGGTGTAGTTTGTAAAATAAAGTCACATGTGGGGAGTTATGTTACCAGTGTGATATGGCACCCGCAAACCTTAACAGCAAAATCTGCAGTGCAATATGGCACTCCTCCAGATGAATTTGTCGAACGGCATAGTTTCCAAAATGGTGTTACCTGTGAGGATTTTTACTGTTTGGCATACCAAGGACTCTTCAAATGTGACATGGCATATGCAATTTATTCCAGCCAAAATGGCGTTCCTTCCTTTCCAAGCCATGTCTTGCGCCCAAATAGTAGTGTTTCACAACATATGGGGTATCGGCATACTCAGGAGAAGTTGCATTGTATGTGGTCCATTTTCTCCTGTTACCCTTGTGAAAATTAAAAATCTGTGGCTAAAACAACATTTTTGTGGGAAAAATGGGATTATTTTCACGGCTCAACCTTTTAAAATTCTGTGAAGCAAGTTGAAAGTGCTGACCACACATCTAGATAAATTACATGAGGGGTATAGTTTTCAAAATGTGGTCCCTTATGGGAAGTTTCTACTATTTAGGCACACCAACAGCTCTCCAAACGAGACTTGACATTCGCTATCTATTCCAGCCAATTTTGCATTCCAAAAGTGATATGGTGCTCCTTCCCTTCCGAGCTGTGCCGTGCACCCAAACAGTAGTTTTCCCAAACATATGGGATATTGGTGTACTCAGGATAAATTGCACAGTAAATTATATTGTCAATTTTCTCCTGCTATCCTTGTGAAAAGGAAAAATGTGGGGCTTAAGCAACATTTTTAATGGAAAAAAATTGATCTTTATTTTCATGGCTCAACATTCTAAAATTTTGTGAAGCAATTGGGGCTTGAAGGTACTCTCCCACACACTTAGATAAGTTCATTGAGGGGTGTAGTTTCTAAAATGGGATCCCTAATGGGGAGTTTCCAATGTTTAGGCGCATCAAGGGCTTTTAGGACGACATCTGCTATCTTTTCCAGTCAATTTTGGTTCCAAAAGTCAAATGGTGCTCCTTCCCTTTCGAGCCGTGCCGTACGCCCAAGCAGTAGTTTCCCCCACACATGGGGTATTGGCATACTCAGGAGAAATTGCACATCAAATTAGTAAAGTAGAGATAATCATGGTGTGTGGAATGCCTTCAAGGAAAGGAGGAGATCCGGAGAGTATATGGAACTGTTTTTTATTCACACCTTGATAAAGCTGCTAGTCTGCTGCTGAAATGTGTTGGTAAGAATGAAAAATATTACTTATACTCTCCAGGTCGCCTCCTTTCCATGAGCGCAGTCCGCACATCATGATTATCTCCTCTTTGCTAAACTGCTACCTTCATAATACTATCCAGCAGCTACTTTACATCAGGCTTCAGCAGGCGTTCTGTCGTCACATAACCCCTGCAGGTGAGCGCTACATCACACTCACCCTGTTCTTTGTTCCTTACAGTACTTCCCTATCTGTGTGCCTTTGTCCCATCCAGCTCTTCCCATATTACATGCTGCTCTCAGTTGAGGGAACAAAAACAAGGTGACAGATGCTTTTTAAGCTTGTCTCTTAAATTTGATTGTTCCTTATTCCAACTGAGGCCTTAAAGGAGCACTCCCATCAAAATTTTTATCCTCTTAATATATTGCAGTCATCAAATTATATAGCACTGTGTACTTACAATTGCTCACTTTCTACCCAATTAATTCTTCTCTTTGCTCTATGTAGAAACAGGAAGTCTCTTGTCCCTGCATTTATCATTCCGTCTTCAGCTCCTGACCCAGCTACTCCCTCCTCCCCCTAGTCAGGGACTTTTGCAGCGATGTATAACTCATACAGGGAAAACTAACCTTCTGTTTCTACATAGAGCTTAGAGGGATTCAGCTAGTCAGTTTGTAATTATGTGATATCATAGACCAAATGGTAAGAGAACAATCAGCATGGTAGAACATCAAAATGAACAATTGTAAATACACAGTGTTATATAACATGATGATTCCAACATATTAATAGGATAAAAATTTTGACGGGAGCGCATCTTTAATTTCAGAGAAAAAAATATGGCAATAAAGGTGCGTGTGCACAGCCATATACTTTGTTTTCTTTTTGTATAAAGCTGCAATTAGGCTATGTGCACATGTTCAGGATTTTTCGCGTTTATGCGGCGGTTTTCAGCCGCAAAAATGCTTAAAAACCGCATGCATTAAGCATCCTATTATTAGAATGCATTCTGCAATTTTTTTGCACATGCTGCGTTTTTTTCCGCCAAAAAAACGCATCGCGGAAAAAAACGCAGCATGTTCATTCTTTTTCCGGAATTGCGGCGATTCTGCCGCCATAGGAATGCATTGAACCGCTTACTTTCCGCATGTGGCTATGCCCACCATGCGCAAAGTGAGCTGTTCATTGCGGATGGTACCCAGGGTCTGGAGGAGAGGAGACTCTCCTCCAGGCCCTGGGTACCATATCCATGTTAAAACAATAATTAAAATAAAAAATCGTGATATTCTCACCTTCCAGCGGCCCCCGCAGCTTTCCCGCTCCTCAGCGACGATCCAGGCAACTCCCGTTCCCAGGGATACCTTGCGACAATGACCCCAGATGACGTAGCGGTCTCGCGTGATTCTACATCATCTGGGGTCATTGTTGCTAGGCATCACTGGGAACGGGAGTTGCCGGCAGCATCGCGAGGACCAGGAAGGCTGCGGGGACGCCGGAAAGTGAGAATATCACAATTTTTTTTTAACATTATATATTTTTACTATTGTTGCGGCATAGGCTGCATCAATAGTAAAAAGTTGGTCACACATGTCAAACACGTTGCTTGACTCGTGTGACCAACCTGTCAATCAGTTTTCCAAGCGATGCTACAGAGCGCTTGGAAAACACTAGCATTCTGCAAGTTAATTACGCTTGCAAAACGCTAGTTTTTAGCGGGAATACGCATACCTATAAAATGCGTCTTTCCCGTGGCAGGGAGGTGCGGGATTGGCGCGGAAATTTTGGCGGAAACTCTGATACGTGTGCACATAGCCTAAGGGTTGCTAATGCCTTTTACTTTACTAGCATACAATTCTACATGAATGAAACAGGGGGAAGCCACAGGGCACAACTCTGTATATGCAGTAGAAGTTGGAACTTGTACAGCAGCATTCGAAGGCCTTGCAAGTTTATATTAAACCGGTTGTCTGATCTTAATCTACAAGTCTGCAGTCATTGTTTGTGAATACAGACTTGTGAATCCTTACATCACATGCACTGCACGCTCTGAGGATTCTCTATTGCCGGTGATTGGAGCTGGCTGTCATGTGACTGCAAGTATGCGATTTGCCTCATTCCAACTAGAAGATATCTGGCCTTGCTCAATACACCTGAAAACAGTCTTGTCAGCACGTGACCTATGTATGCAAATCGCCGCTCCAGGCACCTACATTGGAGAATCCTCACAGCATGCAGTGTGTGCACTGTGTGGAATCACAAGTCTGCAGTCACATACAATGACTGCAGACTAAAGCCCCCGTCTCACACAGCGATCTCGCTAGCGAGATCGCTGCTGAGTCACTAGTTTTGTGACGCAGCAGCGATCTCGCCAGCGATATCGCTGTGTGTGACATTCAGCGACGATCAGCCCCCTGCTGGGTATCGCAGATCGTCGCTGAATGTCCTGGACATTTTTTTGATCGCTGGTCTCCCGCTGGCAGGCACGCATCGCTGCGTGTGACAGGCGGGAGACCAGCGATCCGCTGGTAACCAAGGTACACAGCGGGTTTCCAGGCGCGGGGCTGTGCCTGGAAACCCGCTGTGTACCTTGGATACCAGCGCCCTGATGCTCCCTGCATCAGGGCACTGGTATCCAATGTACACTGCGGGTAACTAAGCGATGTTACCCGCAGTGTCGCTTGTACTGATCGCTGCCTGAGCTGCCTGTTTGGCAGCTCAGCAGCGATCATGTAGCGACACACCAGCAATCCTGATCGTTGTCGGGATCGCTGGTGTATCGCTATGTGAGACCCGGGCTTTATAGTTTAATACTGGACAACCCTTTTAAGGATTGACTTTACCTTTTGCCCTACAGCCTAAGGACTCATGCTCTTTCCTTCACATCCAAAGGCTATTGTGATAATCGTCATTTCAATATTTGAGAGTAAAGAAGCATGTATGTTTCAGAAGAGACATTGTAATTCTGCACCATTTGACAAGGTCAGATAAAGACCATATTCCTAAATTCAGGTACTTAGGATCTATCATTATTTATTACTTCTAAATGTTGTACCAACCTTTTGAGGTGACCCTTATAGTTCCTGAGCACCATAAATAAAGCAATATTCATGGTTCGGTGGACTTCACATTTCTATACGGTAAAGAACCACACTGCTCTAAAATTAGGATAGTATATCTATTTTCTATTTTTGGTTTGAGCCTGGCTCCTGCAGTTATTTCTCAAAGACATTTTTACTTCTCTGTGTTCTTATTAATGGCATCCATATTATTAGATTGTTGTAACCTATTTAAACCACAACAAATCTCAACAATCCAGAAATAACTTTCAGCAAAGAGTACATTATCTTGAATGTCACTCTGTGTGATCATCAATAACAGCATTCCAACATTCGTAGAGCACTCAACAAAACCCCCTGTAAAATAATCTCAGATGCAGCACTTGGAATGTCAGCCTTGATCATACAGATCCTGGAGTCCAAATAGACATTCTTCTGTCAGCTTTAAGTAAGGCTGTATTGAATTTTGCAATTTATTCTTGTAAATGTAATTTGCAAAATGAGAGTTGTGTCACCTTGGCAGAAAGCAGTGATAATAAATATTGCATTTCACATATTAAATTGTTTTTTGTTCAATTTCCTATAATGTGCAAGGTGCATTACCTATTAAAAATATACATTTAATTGCAATGCTGGTATTTTACCTACAGAATTTGAGATATGATGAACATGAAGGTTATTCTGTAAAATTATACACTTTTCCAATATACTTTCTGTAGCAGTTTTTTGTGATTTCTAAGATTTCTGCTTGCTTTCATTTAATAAGAACTTTCATTTTTTCAAGTTTACAAGATATAAAAGTGTCCAGGTCATGTGATGGACGCCTAAGTGTTCAACTGGTGACCGTACAGTTATCAGAACAGCACCTACAGTCATGGCCAAAAGTTTTGAGAATGACACAAATATATTTTCACATGATCTGCTGCCCTCTGGTTTTTATGTGTGTTTGACAGATGTTTTTATCACAGACAGAAATATAATAATTGCAAACATATGAGTAACAAAAGCTTATATTGACAGTTAGAATGAGTTAATTCAGCAAGTCAATATTTGCAGTGTTGACCCTTCTTCTTCAGGACCTCTGCAATTCTCCCTGGCATGCTCTCAATCAACTTCTGGACCAAATCCTGACTGATAGCAGTCCATTCTTGCACAATCAATGCTTTCATTTTGTCAGAATTTTTAGGTTTTTGTTTGTCCAGCCGTCTCTTGATAATTGACCACAAGTTCTCAAAGGGATTAAGATCTGGGGAGTTTCCAGGCCATGGACCCAAAATCTCTATGTTTTGTTCCCTGAGCCATTTAGTTATCACCTTTGCTTTATGTCAAGGTGAAAGGAATCATGGGAAGCTTTTTCACTATTAGAATACAAATTTTATTCAGAATATATTAAAATTACATATATGGATAAAAAAATCCAAATGGGGACAACAATATGCAGAAAACTGGCCCAATATAAACAGGTACAAGCAAGGTGAATAAAAGTATTCAAAGGTGCATATATCTATATTTTATATTTAAAGCCACATTGGCTGATAAGGAGCTGAATATTAAATAGCTTCCATATGTCTGATAATATATATATATATATAGTCTAGGGTATCCCTAAAAGAGGTATATATTTGTGCACCAAATGTATAAAGCAATCAAAGAAATCAAAGAAATTGCCCCCCACTACAAATGCTAGCGTTAAGATACTAGTATGCAAGTGCAAGAACGTACCTGAGTGCGGCCGTAGCACCCCTGACGCGCGTTTCGCGTTTAGCTTGTTCACAAGGGAGCGTGTGTATACATATGCTCTTTGTTAGACCTATTTATAGGACACGGCGTTTATGATTATGGCGCTTCCGCTGACTCATTGCCCGACGTCAGCACGGACTGGCGTCACATGACGTCCGGCCCAACCCTCTGCTCGACGCGTCAGAGCAGGGGAGAGCACAGGTGACAGGAAGGACGCGCTGCCATGGTGATCACGCAAGCAGGAAGTCAGCCGAAGCGCTCATCGGCACTATTAAGAAGCCATGCTGCATGCCCGCAAGACAGATAGTATAGCATATTGCCTATATAGCCCTGCATTCAGTTTGATATAATCATAAAAACAGAAAAAGAATAAATAAGAAATTCATAATTCAAACGTATATAGTATATAAAATATTAAAGAAGCTAGAAAAGGGAGGAAAAGTGGATAAATAATAATAAAAATACTAAATGAAAAAATATGAAAAAATAAAAATAATAAAATAAAATAAAAGTGAAGAAAGAACATATATAATAAAGAATGTTATAAGGAAAGATCCTAAAAAACAAAAAACATGCACAAAAAATATAATGTGCAAAGATATATTAGTGAAGCCCAAATAACGGGCTCATAGTGTTAATTATACCATAATAATAATATATAAACAGTATCCCAATGCCATATATAAATATAAACATATAATATATATAAATATATAAATATATATAATATATAATATCCCGTGATATACAAAAAAATATAATATAATTCAAAAAAATGCAAATAATTATGAAGTGCATAGTACATATCATAAATAGGTGCATTATATAAGTCAAATAATATGCAATTTTATTTTTATATTTTTCTCTTCCTCTTTTCAAGCTTCCCAAAAGATGTCATTCGCTGATAAATTATGGACCGCAGGACAGAACCACCATCATAGATCTTCTCCCATAGGGATCCACTGAGTCCAAAGAAACAAAGCATCAACAGGTATATATAAAATCTAAAATAGTACATAAAAAACTATGATTAAAAACAAGTCAAACAAACAAAGAACAAAAAACTATAAGAATGGGGCATAACTCAAAATCTCATTAAGACCCGCTGGCTGTACAGATTGTATATTAGAAATCCAGTGGGCCTCCATTTGTGCAAGTGTTTTTCTCCAATTCCCTCCCCGCAGGTCAATGTGTACTCTGTCAATACCCGTGACTTTCAGTAATTTAGCGTCGCAGTCATGATATCTCTTGAAATGCTTAGGTATCGGTTTCATGGAAGTCCAATCATCCTCATCCAAGGCTTTCAAGATATCATGATAGTGCTCCCTGACTCTAATTTTTAAGGGCCTGGACGTAAGTCCATCACGGGTATTGACAGCGTACACATTGACCTGCGGGGAGGAAATTGGAGAAAAACACTTGCACAAATGGAGGCCCACTGGATTTCTAATATACAATCTGTACAGCCAGCGGGTCTTAATGAGATTTTGAGTTATGCCCCATTCTTATAGTTTTTTGTTCTTTGTTTGTTTGACTTGTTTTTAATCATAGTTTGTTTATGTACTATTTTAGATTTTATATATACCTGTTGATGCTTTGTTTCTTTGGACTCGGTGGATCCCTATGGGAGAAGATCTATGATGGTGGTTCTGTCCTGCGGTCCATAATTTATCAGCGAATGACATCTTTTGGGAAGCTTGAAAAGAGGAAGAGAAAAATATAAAAATAAAATCGCATATTATTTGACTTATATAATGCACCTATTTATGATATGTACTATGCACTTCATAATTATTTGCACTTTTTTGAATTATATTATATTTTTTTGTATATCACGGGATATTACATTATATATATATATATATATATGATTTATATTTTTATATATGGCACTTGGGATACTGTTTATATATTATTATTATGGTATAATTAACACTATGAGCCCGTTATTTGGGCTTCACTAATATATCTTTGCACATTATATTTTTTGTGCATGTTTTTTGTTTTTTAGGATCTTTCCTTATAACAATTCTTTATTATATATGTTCTTTCTTCACTTTTATTTTATTTTTTATTTTTATTATTTTTATATTTTTTTCATTTAGTATTTTTATTATTATTTGATCCACTTTTCCTCCCCTTTTCCTAGCTTCTTCAATATTTTATATACTATATACGTTTGAATTATGAATTTCTTATTTATTCTTTTTTCTGTTTTTATGATTATATCAAACTGAATGCAGGGCTATATAGGCAATATGCTATACTATCTGTCTTGTCTTCTGCTAACATGCAATTTGCGTGCATGACTTCTTAAATAGCGGTGATGTTCTTTACTAACGTGCAATTTGCGGGCATGCAGCATGGCTTCTTAATAGTGGCGATGAGCGCTTCGGCTGACTTCCTGCTTGCGTGATCACCATGGCAGCGCGTCCTTCCTGTCGCCTGTGCTCTCCCCTGCTTTGACGCGTCGAGCAGAGGGTTGGGCCGGACGTCATGTGACACCAGTCCGTGCTGACGTCGGGCGGTGAGTCAGGGAAGCGCCATAATCAAAAACGCCGGGTCCTATAAATAGGTCTAACAAAGAGCATATGTATACACACGCTCCCTTGTTAACAAGCTAAACGCGAAACGGCGTCAGGGGTGCTACGGCCGCACTCAGGTACGTTCTCCCACTAGCAGCTCACTATTTTGAGTACTTTGAATTGCTCTGTGCATTGGTGTGCAGATTTTTGCATATACTATAGCACTTGCTGCGGGCTTTGCACTTGCATACTAGTATCTTAACGCTAGCATTTGTAGTGGGGGGCAATTTCTTTGATTTCTTTGATTGCTTTATACATTTGGTGCACATATATATACCTCTTTTAGGGATACCCTAGACTATATATATATTATCAGACATATGGAAGCTATTTAATATTCAGCTCCTTATCAGCCAATGTGGCTTTAAATATAAAATATAGATATATGCACCTTTGAATACTTTTATTCACCTTGCTTGTACCTGTTTATATTGGGCCAGTTTTCTGCATATTGTTGTCCCCATTTGGATTTTTTTATCCATATATGTATTTTTAATATATTCTGAATAAAATTTGTATTTTAATAGTGAAAAAGCTTCCCATGATTCCTTTGAATTTGTTAGTATTTGGAAGTACTATTTGATCTAGGCAATATATTTGTTGTGATTTACATGATTCTTGCTGTACTTAGTTTACAGTTTTCCTTTTTTTGTCAGATGGATACTAAGTCTAAAGACCAGGATTGGTTATCATGCTTAGATACTGTATTTAGTGGGGGCACTATGCAGGTTGACACTACTGAGAATGGGCAGAAATCAGTGTTAAAAAGCTCTATCAAATCCTCCCTAAAGAAGAGGGCTCGTACATGGTGGAATAAGGCCTCTTTAGAGAATTACCTTGCCAAAGGGTTAATTCCCAGAGGCCTGCGTGTACGCATCATGCCATCTTTTCCCGTTGAAGACAGCACCTTCAAAGCTAGGTGGGAAGAAGCATGTACCACTTGTTCCAAATCACTTATGGAACTCCTTATAGGCAATAATAAAAAAAGTTTGGATAAAGTGGACTCTGAAATAGAAAATATACGTCTTAAACTCCAACAAAACCTGTCGACTGCTGAGATGGAGACACTTAATAAAGACATTGATTCACAATCACTAATTTGGGAGAAGGAGATTAAAGAAACGAAAGCCAAAAAATTCCAGAGGGACCTTTTGGATTTTAAAAATGGCACAGTATATAAGTGGCAAGTACCAGCTAAAAGTGGATATGCTAGTACTAGATCCATATCTCTCTCATCACTGTCATCCAAAGAAGACGAGGATAGTCAGCAGCGATAGATCCATATCTCTCTCATCACTGTCATCCAAAGAAGACGAGGATAGTCAGCAGCGAGGCTATAACTTACGTAGGAACTATGGGAGAAGGAATGATACTCCTAGAAGGCACGACAGACGCTTCAATGCTTCTTCTAATTCGAAATTACAGGTGATTAACCTTTCTAAGATTGAGCTAACCACACCCCAGATTGAGGTACTTGGCTTAGGTTTAGCATTTTCACCAACCGCCCCTTTTAATTCCTTTACAGCGGTAAAAGACTTGCATTTATTTGCGCGTAAATTAGTACTAAAAAAACTGCATGAGAAATCTAATACAGAGGAGCATTGGACGGAACAGGAATTACAAGCCATAGCCAATTTGGAGGAACTTCAGGAGGAGCAGGAGGACGATATTATGGTAGGTAAATTCAATCCTCCTGTCCCTAAGAAATAACCACCACTGCATCTATATCCCAATATTGAGATTTTTGTAAAATTGGTAACGCAGGGTTTTGAAAACATTTCAAGCAGAATTGCGCATGACAATCTCACTAGGGATCAAAGGATAGCACTTAGGGATTTGAAAAAGCTTAAGGGAGTGACAATAAAACCTGCTGATAAAGGGAGAAATGTGGTGATTTGGCCACATGAGGCATACGAAAAAGAAGCTTTTCGTCAATTGAGAGACATCAGATGCTACCAAAAATTGACCTTCAATCCCACTCACAAATTTCAGGGGGAGTTACAAGAAATCCTCAATGAGGCTTTCATTGAATGCATCATTACAAAAGATCTTCAGAAACATCTTGTGCCGGAGTATCCTAAAATGGCGTGCATTTACTTCACTCCAAAAATACATGAGGATGCGGTTAGTCCACCTGGACGTCCAATCGTTTCAGGAAATGGTAACCTTTGTGAGATAATCAGTCAATATTTGGATTTCTACCTCAAACCATTGGTAAGTCACCTCCCATCTTATGTCAAGGATACGGGAGATGTCTTAAAGAAAATAGAAGGAATACCGCTAGATGATGACATGTGGCTGGTCACAATGGACGTTGAATCATTGTACACTTCAATTCAGCATAAAGACGGCCTTGCAGCGGTTGAGACATTTTTACATCAATCAAACTATAATTTTGAATTTATCAACTTTCTCCTGAGACTCCTTAAATTCGCTTTGGAGCATCATTTTTTCACTTTCAGAGGAAATATTTATCTCCAAAAGCAGGGGACAGCAATGGGGGCGGCATATGCATCATCTTATGCAAATCTCTTTTTGGGTAAATGGGAACAATCTATCTTTTTTACTAACCCAGTGGCTTATATTGAGGGAGCCTTGCTGTGGGCTCGTTATATTGATGATGTCCTGCTTATTTGGCAGGGTAATGAACAAGATCTTCTTGCTTTTGTCAATATTTTGAATGACAACAGTCTAAACATCAAATTGACCTGCAAATATAGCCAATCCAGTATCGACTTTTTGGATATACTTATATCTAAAGGCAATTGTGGCATTTTGGAAACGGACGTTTTCAGAAAGGAAACAGCGGTAAATTCAATATTACATGCTAATTCATCGCATCCATTGCCACTGGTGAATGGTATACCAACAGGCCAATTTTTGCGGGCCAGAAGGATCTGCTCTACAGAACACAACTTCACTGAGCAAGCGCAGCTTCTCTCTGATAGATTTGAGGAGAGGGGCTATTCGAAAAAGAGCATAAAAAGGTTTTACAAGGGCCAGAAGGGCAAATAGAAATCAACTACTGCAGCTCAGTGAAAAAAACAATAAAGAATCTAAAGTAAGATTCATTTCCACCTACAATCATCAATGGATGAAAATGAGAAATGTTTTGAACCAATATTGGCCCATCCTTCGAATGGATAGCACTACTGCGAAACATATCCCTTTACAGCCATCCATTACTTACAGGCGCTCGCCCAATCTGAAGGACTTGCTGGTTCATAGCCATTATGCTGAGCCCCAAATAAATAAATCTTTTGGATCTGGTGGTCCTAAATGGGGATTTTACCCTTGTGGGAAATGCATAGCCTGCCCAAATATGTCACGAGCCCTTGATTTCCTGTCAAGTGACGGTAAGAAGAAATTTGATATTACCCAACACATTACCTGTGACACTATAGGCGTAATATACTATGCTGTATGTCCATGTCCTAAAATCTATGTTGGACTTACGTCCAGGCCCAGTCAGGGAGTACTATCATGATATCTTGAAAGCCTTGGATGAGGATGATTGGACTTCCATGAAACCGATACCTAAGCATTTCAAGAGATATCATGACTGCGACGCTAAATTACTGAAAGTCACGGGTATTGACAGAGTACACATTGACCTGCGGGGAGGAAATTGGAGAAAAACACTTGCACAAATGGAGGCCCGCTGGATTTCTAATATGCAATCTGTACAGCCAGCGGGTCTTAATGAGATTTTGAGTTATGCCCCATTCTTATAGTTTTTTGTTCTTTGTTTGTTTGACTTGTTTTTAATCATAGTTTGTTTATGTACTATTTTAGATTTTATATATACCTGTTGATGCTTTGTTTCTTTGGACTCGGTGGATCCCTATGGGAGAAGATCTATGATGGTGGTTCTGTCCTGCGGTCCATAATTTATCAGCGAATGACATCTTTTGGGAAGCTTGAAAAGAGGAAGAGAAAAATATAAAAATAAAATCGCATATTATTTGACTTATATAATGCACCTATTTATGATATGTACTATGCACTTCATAATTATTTGCACTTTTTTGAATTATATTATATTTTTTTGTATATCACGGGATATTACATTATATATATATATATATGATTTAAATTTTTATATATGGCTCTTGGGATACTGTTTATATATTATTATTAGGGTATAATTAACACTATGAGCCCGTTATTTGGGCTTCACTAATATATCTTTGCACATTATATTTTTTGTGCATGTTTTTTGTTTTTTAGGATCTTTCCTTATAACAATTCTTTATTATATATGTTCTTTCTTCACTTTTATTTTATTTTTTATTTTTATTATTTTTATATTTTTTTCATTTAGTATTTTTATTATTATTTATCCACTTTTCCTCCCCTTTTCCTAGCTTCTTCAATATTTTATATACTATATACGTTTGAATTATGAATTTCTTATTTATTCTTTTTTCCTTTCTATGATTATATCAAACTGAATGCAGGGCTATATAGGCAATATGCTATACTATCTGTCTTGTCTTCTGCTAACATGCAATTTGCGTGCATGACTTCTTAAATAGCGGTGATGTTCTTTACTAACGTGCAATTTGCGGGCATGCAGCATGGCTTCTTAATAGTGGCGATGAGCACTTCGGGTGACTTCCTGCTTGCGTGATCACCATGGCAGCGCGTCCTTCCTGTCGCCTGTGCTCTCCCCTGCTCTGATGCGTCGAGCAGAGGGTTGGGCCGGACGTCATGTGACGCCAGTCCGTGCTGACGTCGGGGGTGAGTCAGCGGAAGCGCCATAATCAAAAACGCCGGGTCCTATAAATAGGTCTAACAAAGAGCATATGTATACACACGCTCCCTTGTTAACAAGCTAAACGCGAAACGCGCGTCAGGGGTGCTACGGCCGCACTCAGGTACGTTCTCCCACTAGCAGCTCACTATTTTGAGTACTTTGAATTGCTCTGTGCATTGGTGTGCAGATTTTTGCATATACTGTACTATAGCACATGCTGCGGGCTTTGCACTTGCATACTAGTATCTTAACGCTAGCATTTGTAGTGGGGGGGCAATTTCTTTGATTTCTTTGATTGCTTTATACATTTGGTGCACATATATATATACCTCTTTTATTATACCCTAGACTATATACATATATTATCAGACATATGGAAGCTATTTAATATTCAGCTCCTTATCAGCCAATGTGGCTTTAAATATAAAATATAGATATATGCACCTTTGAATACTTTTATTCACCTTGCTTGTACCTGTTTATATTGGGCCAGTTTTCTGCATATTGTTGTCCCCATTTGGATTTTTTTATCCATATATGTATTTTTAATATATTCTGAATAAAATTAGTATTTTAATAGTGAAAAAGCTTCCCATGATTCCTTTGAATTTGTTAGTATTTGGAAGTACTATTTGATCTAGGCAATATATTTGTTGTGATTTTATGTCAAGGTGCTCCATCATGCTGGAAAAGGCATTGTTGATCGCCAAACTGCTCTTGGAGGGTTGGGAGAAGTTGCTCTTGGAGGACATTCTGGTACCATTCTTTATTCATGGCTGTGTTTTTAGGCAAGACTGTGAGAGAGCCGATTCCCTTAGCTGAGAAGCAACCCCACACATGAATGGTTTCAGGATGCTTAACGGTTGGCATGAGACAAGACTGGTGGTAGCGCTCACCTTGTCTTCTCTGAATGAGGCGTTTTCCTGATGTCCCAAACAATCGAAAAGGGGATTCATCAGAGAAAATAACTTTACCCCAGTCCTCAGCAGTCCACTGCCTGTACCTTTTGCAGAATATCAGTCTGTCCATGATGTTTCTTCTGGAGAGAAGTGGCTTCTTTGATGCCCTCCTTGAGACCAGGCCTTGCTCCAAGAGTTTCCGCCTCACAGTGCGTGCAGATGCACTCACACCTGCCTGCTGCCATTCCTGAGCAAGCTCTGCACTGGACTCTGATGCTTTAAGCGTCCTGGCTCTCCTGGCCTAGCTTTGCAAAAACACTGTTTATATGATAGAGAAAAGGTCCTCCCTGGCGCATTGTGCTGGTGTTTCTTTGGCGGACGAACCTGAAACCCCCTTTTTGGCAACACAATAGGAACTCACATGCTATAAAACCTTGAGACAATCACTAAAAAGAGGTTAGCTGGTCCTTTTAAGGCAGGGCTGCAATGATGTTGAAATGTGTTTTGGGGGATAAAGTTCATTTTCTAGCCAAATATTGACTTTGGAAGTAATTGCTGTTAAGCTGATCACTCTTTATAACATTCTGGAGTATATGCAAATTGCCATTAGAAAAAGTGAAGCAGTAGACTTTGTAAAAATTAATATTTGTGTCATTCTCAAAACTTTTGGCCATGACTGTATATAAGGCAAATGTGTAGCCTCTGTCATACTTTCAACAAGGCCACTACCCAAATGCTGCAAAGAACAATGGGAGTCTCATCTAGCTTCTTTTTCCTCTGATTTCAAGCACTGAGAAGATTTTCACCAAATTTCCGCTTTTTTTCATGAATAAACGCAAGTAATATCAAAGAAATTTTACCACTATCATGAAGTACAATATGTCACGAGAAAACATTGTCAGAGTCACCAGTATCTGTTGAAGCGTTCCAGAGTTATTACCTCATAAAGGGACAGTGGTCAGAATTGTAAAAATTGGTCCTGTCATTATCGTGCAAACCACCCTTGGGGGTAAAGGGGTTAAAGAAACAAGGGTGGACATTCATTGTTTGTTTTTACACATAATATTTTAGCCCTTGACAATCATGTATTTGATAGCTGCCATTACGCTGTCCATACATTTAGTTCCTTAAGATAAGTGTTGCCTGAAGTGTCCAAGAGTCACTTGCAGGGCTGGACTGGCCAATCTGGCAATTTTGGCAAATTCCAGAAGGGCCTGTCTGGTCGTGGGCTGCTTGGCTGCTATGTTGTTAACAGAATCAGTGTTCTCAAGACACCCATACTGTTAAGAGTTGTGATGGACCACATAGTAGCTGACTCCGTCACTTACCCCAGCAGGCCACGGGTATCATTAGAAATATTGGTCTTGTAGTAAAACTTGCTTTCCTCTATCCAGGGTAATATTAGTAATATATCCCATCTGGTGCTTGGGGATAGGGACAGCATTGGCCTGTGTGATCTCAAATGCCAGGGTTTCAGCCCCAGTCCATACCTGGTCACTTGTTCCCTTCTAAATTAAAATGAGCATGCATGTTCAAAATATATGATTTGTTTGGTCGACAGTTATATCAAATCTGTGAGTAGCTTAACAATAGCAGGGCATCACAAATTAATAATCTATGGCATTACTATATTGGTAGTTTCTTAGTAGTAAAAAAGCAATGAAAAGGTGCTTTTTTTGTATTGATTCGTAGTTGAATGAATCAGAATTATATATCTGGCAGAAATAAAGTGAAAAATCTTATATTGGTTTGGAACAATTTACAATAGCTACTGTGTCTATATTATCACCCTATTTTATCCAGCTGTAGAGTAGATACTGGGTGGGCGGAAGGCGTATCCTGATCCCTGGGCTCTCAACTTGGGACAGTTTCTTGCTCATCTTGAATGCTGCAGAAGACTTTAGGCCTGTGATCTATAGTACAGTGGGAGCACTCACTAGATGTCAGCATTCTGGCACAGGTAACCCACGTATATCACCACATCACTCAACCTGCACTTAGATTCTGTAAGAAGAAGACTTGGGTGAGAATAGAGTGGAATTGGTAGAAGGAGATCATCCTCCTGGAGTCAATAATCCATCATGCAAGTGGCAAGCAGGCTAGAATGGAGTTTTTAGGGCTCACACTCATCAGCGTAAATAAAATCGGTCCGGTGTTGTTCCTGAAAAGTAGAACGAGTGGCATGAGAGTACAATACGATTTTTAGCAAGTAGTATCCATCTGACTTCCATCTGACATGAGTATTCAATCCGTATGCAATGATTATTTTTAGCATCAGCTCTTACCTACATTATTTCACTGTCATTTCAAGCTAGTTTACTAACTAATAAAACGATCTTATAAGTAGATAGATAAATGTCATTGACACATATAATCAGTGCAGTGCATGTGTAGCTTACTGTACATGTAATTCGCTAATAATTTCATAAATTAAAGATTAAAAGGTGTGGGGTCCCTCATAGTTTTCTTAGGCCTCTTTCACACATCCATTTTTTGATGTCAGGCGCAATACGGCGCTTTTTGAAAAAAACGGATCCGGTTTTTTAAACCGCCAGATGCGTTTTTTTGTCATTGATTATCATTAGCGCCAGATCGCGCCGGACGTCATTGCGTTTCATCCGTTTTTTGCCGGATCCGGCGGAAATGTACATTCCGGCGTCCGGACAAAACAGTCACTGCAACGTTTTTTTTTTTCTGCCGCACCCGCCAGGTAGCGCCTGAAGTGGCGCATCCGCCGGGCGCAAACAATACAAGTCTATGGTGCCGGATCAGTCTTTTGTGCAATCCGGCAAAAGACTGATCCGGATTCTGGAAACCAAGGTCTCTCTCTCCATAGTAACAAGCATTTCCAGGTTGAAAAGTTCAGGACGGATCCGGCAAAAAACCTGATCCGTTGCATCAGTTTTTTCAAAATCTGCGCCGGATCCGTCCTTTCCGTTTTTTGGACGGATTATGCCTAACGGCACAAAACGGATGTGTGAAAAAGGCCTTAACTAGCTGAGAGAAAGCCGACAGCTGTGGCTAATGCTTATAGTCTGGGAAGGGAGTAATAAACATGGAGCATCCCAGGCTTTTAATATCAGCTCACAGCTGTCTATTTAGCCTTTCCTAGTTATTAAAATGGGGGACTCTCCGCAAAAATGACATAGGGTCCCCCTATAATTAATAACCATTACTTGATAACCATTATGTTGGCTTCCTCCCTATTATTAATAACCAACAAAGGCTAGGCAGACAGCTGTGGGCTGATATTAATAGCCTAGGAAGGGGCCAGGGATATTGGCCCTCTCCCAAACTAAGAATATCAGCCCTCAGCTTTCCCAGAAATGGCACATCCATTAGATGCACCAATTCTGGCTCTAAGCTTCCACTCTTCCTACTTGCCCTGGTGCGGTGGAAAGTGGGGTAATAGAATTGGGGCTGTTGTCAGCTTTGTATTGTCTATTGACATCAGGCCCAGGGGTTAGTAATAGAGAAGCGACTATAAGATACTCTCATTACTAACCCCATAGTCAAATGTAAACAAAACATGCACAGAGTAAAGTCCTTTATTTGAAATAAAACTCCCCAACCCTCTTTTACCAATTTATTAATATCCAAAGGAAAATAAATCAAATAAATCCTTACATGTAATCCATTTGTCTCATGATGAACGCAACTCAGCTACATCTGGATGCTTTGCTGAGCTGTTACATAAAATTTGACCGCTCAGCCTGGCATCCAGGAGACACTCAGCTGAGAGAGAGAACGCAGCTTCAGTGCTGAGTTCTTATGTTAGTAAAGTGAATGGAGTTCATAGCTGATGAACTAAACTCTCCTCACTGACATCATCTCTTACTGCAAAATTTCTCATGTGACAATAAACATCAGCCCCCAGCTGTCTGTTTAGCCTTTGCTGATTATTAAAAAATAGGGGAACCCTACATAATTTTTTATTAATTTTTCTTTAATAGCCAGTAAAGGTTATACAAAAAGCTGTGATGTCAAGACTTTATTGTAAGGTATAACGGGCCAGGAGCTCCTTTACTGTCTCTAAAGCTAGGGTCATACTAGCTATCCCTGCTCCCCAGATTATTTTTAATGGTGAAGACGCTAGGGCTTTCTGAACTCCTGAATCCGCCACCTAGAGAAGAGGTGAGTAGTAGTGTATTACTATACACCACCCAGACTAACAAGGTAATAAGAACTGGCATAAAGGAAAATATCAATCATACAAAAATGTACACACAAACAGCAGAGGGAGACATTGGGAAGTGAAGGATGAGAAAAACCAAAGTAGGAGGAGAGGATTTGCACACAACTAGAACCTAGCCACAGTCTTAGATAAAACCACCAAACAACACACAACCAACTCCTGAACCATGCAGCATGAAACTAACCCTGACAATGCTTAGTTGCCAGAGTCCAGTTTATATGGGAGAGGGGAGTGGCAAACAGTGAACAGTGAACAGCTGAGTGCTTTATGGCAGGTAAGATTCCAGGAGCTCTCAACTAAGTAGATTAACCCCTGCACTGCTAGAAGAAACCAGCACTGAATAATATGAAGGATAAGTGCTTCTGGTCAGTGCAGAAGTAAGATAAATCAGATGGAGAGGTTATGTGGCTCTTCTCTGTTGTGGCAACCCCATGACAGTCCCTTCCCTCCGAGGGACCTCTGGAACCTCAGGGTTGGGTTTATTAGGGTGTAGTGTGTGAAAGGACCAGATCAACCTGACAGCATGGATATCAGATGATGGTACCCACATCCTTTCCTCAGGACCGTAACCATTTTAGTGAACCAGATACTGAAGTTACTGAAGAAACAAGAGAGAATTAATTATCTTAGCTATCTGAAATTCCAAATTCTCATTAACAATGACTGGAGATGGCGGTAGTGATGATGGTACAGAGGATGCAACATATTTTTTAAGTAGAGACCGGTGAAATACATTATGAATTCTAATGGTCGGCAGCAAGCAAGGCAGAATGCTACTGGATCGACTATGGCTACAATCTTTTAAGGACAGTGACCCAGTTTTCAAGAGGGAATCTTCAACTTAATGTTCCTTGCTGACAACCATACCAAATCAAGAGAAAAAGGAGGGCAAAAGATAGTGCACACACAGCATATATAATGAATAAAAAAGGCCTTATTGAAACAGAATGCCAAAATGACAGAAAATCACATTTAAAACCATACGTGGAGCGACATGCAAGAGAGACGGCAACTAATGGATTATTGAACTATCGGAGTTTTCAACCCTGAACATCTGAAACGGGGTATAC
This sequence comes from Oophaga sylvatica, assembly GCA_033576555.1. Taxonomy (NCBI): domain Eukaryota; kingdom Metazoa; phylum Chordata; class Amphibia; order Anura; family Dendrobatidae; genus Oophaga; species Oophaga sylvatica. The sequence continues at coordinate 103,671,040 of JARQOD010000006.1, forward strand.
CATATGGACAATTCACAAGACTGCGCCGAAACTGTTCGGAGACAAAGGACTTTCGGATTCAATCTAGGGACCTTTCGGTTTGTCTAAGTAAAAGGGGCTACCCCAGATCAGTAATTACACAGGTGTATCATAGAACAGTGTCTACTACTTGTGATGAACTTCTAAATAAGAGTCCATGGGTTTTGGACAATGGAATTAGGTTTATTACCACATTCCATAATCAGTGGGATAAGGTAAGAAAACATTTTCATATGCATTGGCAAATACTTAAGACTAATACACGTGTTTCAAATTTGTTGCCGGAACAACTGGTGCTTACTGCTAGAAAGTCTCCAAATCTTCGTGATTCATTAATGAAGAGCCATTTTGTTCGACCTACTGTGAGGACATGTACAGGTTTTTGGCTACGGGGGTCTTACCCTGTGGCTTCAATGAACATACCAAATCTTTCACTAATCCAGTTGATTCTCGTATGCATAGGTTGAAGGACTTACATCAATTGTAAGACACATGATGTTGTCTATGCACTTGTTTGCCCGTGCCCCTGAGTATTTGTTGGTCAGACATCCCAGGAGATGCGCAAATGCATATAAATACATCTCTCATCAACCTGGCTAGGTGTGACCTAGCTAAGGAAAAACCTTAACTTCTGTAGCCTCCCATTTTTTTGGAATATCATGCTGGTCAGACTCGTGGGCTTAGTGTGGTGGGCCTGCAAAATATCAAGCCCAATGTCCATAGGACAGATCAGCAAGGTGAGCTATTAAGATTGGAATCTAGGTGGATCTACGAATTTAATTCAGCGAGGCCAGTGGGTATCAATGAGGAATTGTCCTTTACAGGCTTCCTCACAACTTGATTTGTTGCTTTCCCCCTTTTTCTCCAGTTGTGGATTCTTGCCCTTCCCTTTGGCATCTTATTTCATTTTTGTTTTCCTCTTTACAGGTTACCCACCTGTGTATATATCCATTACTTTTCATTTTTTTCTTTTTCTTTTTAAAAATATACACAATAACTCCCTCTCTCCCCCCTTTTTTTTTTGGGGGGGGGGCTTGGGCTGTGATTGGGGTTAAATTTTGGGGTTGATAGTTACATTACTTACCTGTTTTTCCAGCTTGTGAGACTAAGGTCTTAATCGTTTTATTTCATTCCATTTGACATTGAATGATATATCATTTTCATTAAATTGTCACGTTCTGGGTACACGTGCATTAGGCTCACGTAAGGCTGTAGGATTAGTGGACTTGAAGCATTAGGTTCTAACATGCCATTGTGTTATATTAATATATATATTATTTGATTATGAGATAATAATTTTTCAGAGCATTTTTGAATTGAGGGTTTGCAATATAATAATAAGGCAATTTTGATAATTTTTATTGACTTTATTGATACATGCAGTATAATGTAGTTACTCATTCTTTCTTGTGCTGAAGGTATCCAGGCTGTTTATATGCGTATTGTTTATTTTATATAGCGGCTATGATCATATGTGCGATTGTACTTTAATGGTTTATATCTTATTATCCCCGATGTTTGGAATGTGGGTATAGTAATAGGTAAAGGGTGTGCACGCAGGTCAATTAAAGCGGTGCTGGTGAAAATGGACCTATATAGGTACCAAAACTACAAGAAAAAAATACAATTCACCGCACACTTCAACAAAGTAGATGCAAATAAAGTGATATTTATTGTAGTTCTCCACATCAAAGAAGAAAAGTGCCACGTAGCAAAACAAGATACAAATACCATACATAGACTAATACCCGACGTTTCGATCCTCCCGGATCTTAGTCATGGGTAGCTGTAGGGAAATCAGGAGACCAGAATAGTGAAGAAAGCACTAAAAAACATATATACACAAATATACATATATACATATTTACATAACAAAAATTACTTTGGATAATATTCAATTGTGGACAATAGATAACAGATTACAATTATATATGAGTATAATGATATACTTGCAACTCTATATAGAGAAAATATATCCCACTGAAGAAAAGTATAGGGAAAATGAGAAGGTACCTTAGATATAGGTATTTCAATGATAAGGCACTTAAATGAAGACAATTCATGGTAGCCCCTATGAATAATGGCCAGGTGCTAGGGTAAAGGAGACAAATGTATTATAAACAGAATATGGATATCATGTAGGAGTCCAGCCGGGGAGTCTCATGATGTGTGGCCCAGCTGCGCTTGGTACACATGTTCCCAGGAGAGTGCACACAAAAAGGTAATTGCAAAACCTGATATTCATTCACACTCACATTTCCCAGGAGCCACCAGAGGGAGCCCCTTAGATTTAGGTATTTAGGGGCATGGAGAAATGCAGCAGTAGGCATTCTAGCCAGACAGCTAGTCTAGTTGTTGGTTTTACCTCAGAGAAGAGATCAGAACGGCAGTTACCTCAGACAGATGAGATTTCCTCAGGACACCAGAGGAGAGGAGATCAGTGAAGTTTAGTTTCAGTTTCAGTCAGAGCTGAAGTGAGACATTCCTGTCAGAGATAGACGGAGGGAGAAGAGAAGGACTGATTCCTGACAGAGCTAAAGTAGCTCATCTTGTACCGAAGTGGAGGCTAGTATGGGTGGAAAGGAATCACTCTAGCCTAGTCAGAGCTACATCTACATCTGAATCTGTTACCTCAGAACAAGCTGCCTGTGTTCCCTATGAACGTGGAAAGTGACTCTCGGAGCTACAGCTTTTATACAGTCTGACGGAACGTCCTGTGAGCTGCTCTGGACAGAGTCCTGGAAAGGAAAGAAGGAAGGGGACTACAGCAGTTGTAACAAGAGTTAACTGAGAACAGGTCAGTGAACACTGAAGGAAAGCTGACAACTACACCCACTGCTACCCGTGTTTATGTTAAGGGCGAGAGCAGGGCGACAGGCGAGTGGTGACAGAAGGAGTGACTTCGGTGACAGATCACCTTCACTCAGACTAACCGGACACCGGGTCCGAAGCATTGCTAGTACTTCACGGCTAGTGATAGAAAATCCGGAGGCCTTGCTGGACTTCAAGTCGCAGAAGGTAGCCCTAAGTGTTGATACGTAACTGGAGTCAGGGAGAACAAGGACTTTGAGCGGGACGCTGCAAAAGTAAGGACTTCGTTCTTGCCAACATCTGATTATCAGAGACAGAAAAGGCTCTACCACAATGTCGACCGGGCGTACTGCTACAGTAAGAGTTAATCTTCGCTTTATGCAGGTTAGGACTTATATACACATTAAAGGAGAAAGGAGGCCTTACACCTGCTCAGCAATTCCCTGAATGTGCATTCTCCAACCTGACCAGCTTCCCGGAACATACCTGCTTCCAACACCAGTAAAGGTATGGAAAGAGACTGAATTGTGTGTGACTGACTTCTTATCTGCACCCTGCACCACCATAGACTTTGAGGGACTAGTCCCACCTGTGGGGGACTTAACATCCAGCTGCCTCATAACATCCCCTCAGAAGATTCATATTGCAGCGCTGGTCTTAGTGATCAGAAACCACAGGTGGCGTCACAAACTATTATTCTATCCCCTGTAAATATCCCCCATTGTATGACCGCCCAGGGCCACGGACCGAGCTCTGCTGCCAGTGACATTCCCCATAGACTTCCATGGGCTCGGTGCCGAGTACCCCACAGCCCTGGTACCACCTGGTGTGTGCGCGTCATCTTTGGTGTCACGAACAGGATACGAAGCTTACTGGATGTGAGTCCTGTGTGCCTATTGAACTATTTTGTGCAAAAAGACTGTTTGCTATTTTTGTGATTTTTGGCGCCATTTTCCGCCATTTTGCCGCCATATTCGCACCCTGAGGCGCTGGTGAAGAAGGTGGGCGTGCATTCGTGGGCGTGTACCCCCTGTGGCGCGAAAGTGATGGGCGCCCTCTCAAAATGCTATTACAATACCAGAGCCTGCCCTACAGCAAGAGAGATCCGCCTCCTCTTCATCCTCTATGCCAACAAGAGGAAGCGCAAATCCCGCCTCCACGGAAGAGACCAGATTGTTCCAGATGAAAAGCACAGTCTGGCCTGGAGTGAGATGGCGGAAGGACAGGAGACGCTGTGTGGAGGAGCGGTGGCGCGCAGGCCCCGTTCCCCAGGAAAGCTACTGCCTGTACCGGAGCCGTCCCCAGCTCGGGACGCAGACCAAACTATGAAAGAAGTGAAGAAGGTGGATGCGGTGCTGGAAGATGTGGCCCGCCACCGTAAAGAAGTGGAGGAGATGGAGAAAAGCTGGCGTGCCCTGAAACAGCGGCTGCTGTGGGACGCAATACTCTCCCCTCCAGAAGCACAACCATTACCTGTGACCCCACTGCAAGCGGCTGATGAGGAACCGGATGCCGGCCCCGAAAGAGCTGATCCCGACTCCACCGATGATGCGGCGGAGAAACGGAGGCTGAGGAGGCCCTGCCCAGACCGGAGTGCCAGCCAGGCCAGGAGGCCGCAGCGGAGTACAGTCCCCCGGTAGGGACACCGGAAGGGTCTCAGCCGTCCATGCCGGAGATCGATTGGGACGCAATGGAATATCTGGACGATGTGACATATGACGTCCAGTTCGAGAGCGAGTGGCAGCGCCAGGAGCAGGAGCAGCAACGCCAGCAGGAGCAGAGAGAGGCGCAGCAGCAGCGTCAGCGGTACCATGAGAAGTTCCTCGCCGACAAGGAGAATGTCCGGAGGAATAAAGGTACGCTTCGGGAACGCGGTGCCAGGGGTCAGTCAGAGAATTCCAACTCCGCAAAGGCTGGGGCTTCATCCATGAGCCAGGCCTGTATCAGGAGATCTTTGTGAGTCGGAGAGATGTGGAGTCTCACTTACCCATCGGGCACCCTGGGAGAGATCTAGTAAACGGGGACATTGTCAGCTACACGCGGCACTGGGGGCTTAAAGGGTGGTACACCTTAAACGTCACCCGTGTCAGCGACCCCGTCCCCGAAGCCAGTGATGTAAATCGTGCTGCAGTGTCGCAAGCCCCAGCAGCGTCATCTTTAGCGTCAGCACCAGGCGTGCACCAGCATCGCAACCCGCGATCGCTTCAGCACCGCAGTCTGCAGCGTATTCTGTCTTATACCCTGCGACCCATTCTGCATCGCAAGCGGATGGTGCGACCACAGTTAGATTGCAGCCCAAGCCTGCATCTTCAATGGAAAAGTTATACTTGCATGAGACACCCGTTACGCCCCTAGTGGTTCGCACAAGGACTGTGTTTACGCAAACGCTGATTGCAGGCCATGACTTGTTTGTTATGCGTTCAAAAGAACACCGCGTCGTTCCAGCCCCAGGAGTGGAAGACGTCATTGAAATCTGCAAGAAAGAAGAAAACCAGTAGGACCCAGACAGGGTTTACTGCCACTGTATAAAGTTTGAAAAAGATGAAGAAGTTGCACTTTATTAATATTGAGAAAAATGTTTAATGATGTTATTTGCCAAATGCGATGATGTTTGCATAGTATGCATAGAATACCCCAGTTGGGTAAAGTGAAAAGTTAAGTGAAATATGATTTTACTTGAAATGTGTTTTATTATTCAAGGACTGCGTGGCTGTGGACTGTGCCAGCCCAAAAACTTTATTGTAAATAGTTCGCACTTCGGTGCTCCATCTTGGTTTTACATAAAGCCATAACTACCTCTGAAGAAAAACCTGTATGGTGTGGCCTAGAGTGAGGTCTGCAGCAATGAAGTCCTGCAGCCCACCCAGGACCCACGTGTGAGGTTTTTGGTGCGGGTCCTCCACAAGAATCTTATATTGTATTTATTGATGTGAAAAGTATTTTGATATTTTTCCACTTGCCATTGTACACATTGTAACGTTAAAGAGTCCTTACCTCCCGCAAGGGATGAGTTATATTGTTGATGTTATATTATAAAAAAATGTTTTTCTTCTCTATTTCAGCCCGGGAGTGCTGATGATAACTAGGGGGGATGTGTGGCCCAGCTGCGCTTGGTACACATGTTCCCAGGAGAGTGCACACAAAAAGGTAATTGCAAAACCTGATTGTAAAGTTCTTTGTCTCTGTTGACATGTTCCTTGAAACTCAGTTTTCCGTCGACCATTTTGCTTTCTGTCTTTCTGCAGCTCTTGCCCTCAGTTAATATGGAGTTTCCAGTTTTCATGTTCCCGCCCTGATTCTTCCCTCTTGCTTCTTAAGCAGCCTCAGCTGAACAATCAGTGCTCCTGAATCAAGCCTCAGTCAGTCTGTGATCTGACTTCTGGAAGCCTTGGACTTGTACTCCAGCTATTCCCTACTGAGGAACCTTGGAACACTTTTGGACTCTGGAAACCTGCTGTTTGGTGAATCCATGTTTGCAGAGGAATTACGGTACAGAGAAGAGATCCTGAACTGCTTTGGAGAGTTATTGTAGTGCTTGAAGTTACTCTGGCCTGCTGTGTCTCCTGTCGCTGTTCCTGCAAACTGTGTGAACTTTTCAGCATGCTTGTATGAAGTAATACAAGTCATTTCATATCAACCTATGTCTCATGTGTTTTCCTCGCACCCAAGCACAAGACGCTATAGGAACTGTACACTATACATGACAAGATTCAGGAGCCAATGTTTAGTGTCTGCTGGGTCTGGAAAGCCGTGTCTGCTGTGACTGTGGATATCAGATGTCCGTTTAATACCTTATGTGATGACAGTGGTTGTGACTTCTCACAACCATTCCAGGTGAGCGCATTCCCTTAAAATTTTACTCTGGAGTGTTACCACAGGTAAACACTATTGTTTTTTTTTTTTTTTTTTCCTTTCCTCTTCTCCTTCCAGCACCTCTGCCTTAAAAGATCTGGAAGATGGAGGCCCGCATAAAGGAACTTTGCGGAGTGACTGATACAATCCTTTCAGATGTACAGACTTTAAAAACCCGTTTTGCAAGCCTACAGGACCTCACTAATCATAATTTGCAAGTGTTTGGACAGACTACCCAGGAATTGCGAGCCAGGATTGAGGCTCTAGAGGAACGAGCCCAGGCTCCTGCCATAACCCCAAGTTCTGGGATCCCCAAATTACCTCCTTTTCGTTTTGGCGGTGAACGTGAGAAATTCAGGGGATTTATTAATCAATGCAATTTATTTTTCTCTGCACATGCTTCACAATTTCCCACTGAACGATCCAAAGTGCTTACTATAATCATGTTGCTTACCAATAAGGCTTTGATGTGGGCAAACCCTCTGATTGAGACTGAGGATGATTGTTTGAATCACCTTGATGCTTTTATTTCAGCCATGGGGCAGGTGTTTGATGACCCCAATCGAGGTGCAACAGCTGAAGCAGCCATGTTAACTTTGCGCCAAGGTAAGCGTTCAGTAGCCGAATATGCCCTGGATTTCAGGAGATGGGCTCTTGATACCACTTGGGACACTTCCGCTAAAAAATCTATTTTTCGGAAAGGGTTGTCTCCACTGATTAAGGATGAACTTGCTCGTGCCGACCCTCCCACTGCGTTAGGTGACTTTATTAACTATTGTATCCGTATTGATGCTCGTCTGACTGAACGCAGACAAGAGAGATGGTTCGAAAATAATCGCACTAACCTTTTCCTACCTCCCTCCTCAGCTAAGGAACCTTTGAGTAGGATCACAAGGGAACCAGAACCTGAACCCATGCAGGTGGACTCTTTACAAAGACGGGTTAGTGATGCACGCAAAGAACATCGTATAAAGGAAAATCTATGTTTCTACTGTGGTAAGTCAGGGCACTTCATTATAAACTGCCCCAGCCGTTCTCGTAAGACTACTGCAGCAGTCATTCACTGTGAGTGTTGCGAGAGGAGCACTGTCATGTCCGAGCCTCAGGCTCCAGAGAGATCTGCTGCAAGAGATCTTGATTTCTCGGACTTAAACTCTGTTAGTTCTGGGGACGATGACGGTATAAACGCTGCAATTTTTCAAGTTTCCTCAGCGGTGTCCCAGCTGAGTTGTAAAAGAAACAATTCTCATTGCTTCCTTTCCATCAAACTCTGGGTTGACTCAGTCTGGGTGTCTAGCTCTGCTATGATCGACTCAGGAGCAAGTGGAAATTTTATGGATATCTCCTTTGCTCTGAAACAGGGGATACGTTCAGTGAAGAAGGCTACTCCAGTACAGATGGAGACTGTGGATGGCTCTTACTGACTTCTGGACCAGTGGATCAAGAAACAGAGCCTTTGAGGGTCCTTATGGGTAAAGATCATCAGGAGAAAATGTCTTTTATGCTTATCTCTTCTCCCCACTTTCCCATTATTCTAGGGCTACCATGGCTGCAGGGCGAATCCTACGATTAACTGGGAGACCAAGGAATTACACTTTCCGGAGAAACAGATGAGTCAAGGAGTTTCAGCTTGCTCTGTTCCTAAAGGAACCATGTCAGTCCCTGAACTACCAGCTGTATACCAGGACTATGTGGATTTATGTGACAAGAAGAACGCTGATCAGCTTCCTCCTCACCGTCCATATGATTGTCCAATTGAATTATTGCCTGGAGCCGAGATACCTTTTGGTAAGATCTACCCCCTAGCGGGGCCCGAGCTAAAAGCTTTGAAGGATTATATAGACGAAAATTTAGCCAAGGGCTTCATACGCCCCTCTTCATCTCCCGCAGGTGCACCCATCTTCTTTGTGAAGAAGAAAGATGGATCTCTGAGACCCTGCATAGACTATAGGGAACTCAATAAGGTTACTATTAGAAACCGTTATCCATTGCCTTTAATCCCTGAATTGTTGGAGAGAGTGCGGCATGCCAAAATTTTCTCTAAACTGGATCTCCGTGGGGCCTATAACTTGGTCCGTATTAGACCTGGGGATGAATGGAAGACTGCTTTCAGGTCACGCTATGGACACTTGAATATCTAGTTATGCCTTTTGGTCTGTGTACCGCCCCAGCCCTTTCCAACACTTCGTGAATGATATCTCAGGGATCTCCTAGATACATTTGTGGTGATTTATCTGGATGATATTCTAATTTTTTCTAACTCCACAGAGAACATCATAGACATGTGAGAATGGTCTTAGAACGCCTAAGACAAAACCATCTCTACATCAAACTTGAAAAATGTGAATTCCATAGGACCGAAATTCAATTTCTGGGGTATGTACTATCTACGCAAGGGATTAGTATGGATGGAAGCAAGACCCAAGCCATCAAGGATTGGCCAATTCCTAGAAATGTGAAGGAGGTGCAGCGTTTCATCGGGTTTGCCAACTTCTATAGACGTTTCATTAAGAATTTTTCTGAGGTAGTGTCACCTATCACCCAACTTACCCGGAAACAGTCTAGGTTCTCCTGGACCCCGCAAGCTCAGGAAGCATTTTCCTGTTTAAAGGATAAATTTACCACCGCACCTATCTTAGTACATCCCAATAGTGTTGAGCGATACGATACTGCAAATATCAGGTATCGGCCGATATTAGCTGTATCGGGCTTTCGATTCCGAGTACCGATATTTTCGTCATATCGGATACCGGAATCGGAATGTCACTGTCACTGTCAGTGTCCGTCGGTCGGGACTGTCAGTGTCCGTCGGTCGGGTCTGTCAGGAGTCAGCGGCACTTACCTGGCAGAAGATCTCCGGCGGTCACGGGCTGGACTGCTTCATGGCCGCCATCATCTTTCCCCGGCGGTCACATGCAGTTTCTCGCGATAACTGCAGTGACTGCTGGGTAATCCCGGCCGTAAAGCAGTCAGTCCGATGACGTCACCGCCGGGGAAGCAGGTAATCAGCTGTGCTGCGTCGCGATGACAGGCTCTGCCTGTCATTGCGATGTAGCAGAGCTGGATCGTCGTGGGACAGTCGTTACTATGGACTGCGTCGGACAGGTGGTAACTGTTGGTTTGTTTTTTTTCTTTTTTTTACAGGAGATCGATGGCGTCGCAGGAATGAGAGTACAATAAAAGAAATGAAAACTGTGTTGTCTCTTTTATTTCATTAAAATACTTTTTTCTTGCTTTGTCTTTTTTTTATGCATTTAATAACTTTGGGATTAATAATGGATCGGTGTCTTATTGACGCCTCTCCATTATTAACCGGGCTTATTGTCACCGTGCAATCAACGGTGACATTAACCCCTTATTACCCCACTTGCCACCGCTACAGGGCAGTGGGAAGAGCCGGGTAAAGTGCCACAATTGGCACATCTTTTGATGCGCCAAATGTGGGGCTGCTGTAGCCTGGTATTATCAGGCTGTTGAGGGCCAAAATCCATGGGCCTTGGCAGTCTTTTAATACCAGGCCGCAGCAGTCTGCATTTTACTTGGCTGGTTAACAAAAATAGGGGGACCCCTACGCCGTTTTTTTTTCGAGGGGATCCTTATTTTTGTTAACCAGCCAAGCTAAGCAGACTGCTGTGGCCTGGTATTATCAGGCTTGCAAGGTCCATGGATATTGGATCCTTACCAGCCTGAAAAACCAGGCCTCAGCAGTCTGCTTCATCTGGCTGGTTAACAAAAATAGGGGGGACCCCACGCCAATTTTTTTCGAGGGGATCCCCTATTTTTGTTAACCAGCCAAGATATGCAGACTGCTGTGGCCTGGTATTATCAGGCTGGCAAGGTCCATGGATCTTGGCTCCTTACCAGCCTGAAAAACCAAGCCTCAGCGGTCTGCTTCATCTGGCTGGTTATCAAAAATAGGGGGGACCCCACGCCATTTTTTATTCGAAGGGAACCCCTATTTTTTTAATCAGTTCCCTCTGACGTCACTGATTGTGTCCCTGGCTGAACTGAAGTGAAAGTGGAAAGCAATCAATTAAGCTTTCCACTTCCTCTCCTGTCAGCCAGGAGAGGAACTTATTCATTTGGGGGGTTACTGTGAGGCTGCAGCATTAGCTGCGGTCCCTGCAGTAAACATTAACCCTTTCTGAAGGATTACACCGTGGGACCTGACTGTGCATGGGATAGGTAAGAATAATTTTGCTTTTTTATTTTATTTTTATTACAGGAAATGGTTTTTGCAGTCAAATAAAAGATGGTCAAAAACATGTGTCTTTATTTCATTAAAATGATTTTTAATTAAAGTGTGTGTGTTTTATTTTTATTTCATGCAATAGGATTAATAATTGATAGTTGTCTAATTAACAGCTCTCAATTATTAACCTGGCTTAAGGTCACCTTTCAATTGCAATGTGGCTTTAACCCCATATTAACCCATTCGCCACCGCTACAGGGCAATGGGAATAGACGGGCAAAGTGCCAGAAAGGGCGAATCTAATTATAGATTTGTCTTTTCTGGGGTGTCTGGGGGCAGATGTTAGTAGCCAGGGGGGGCCAAAAATAATGGTCCCTCTCTGGGCTATTATTATCTGCCCCCATTCGCTGGCTTTGTCTGTCTGGTTGCGAAAATAGGGCGGGAGCCCACGCATTTTTTTTAAACAATTTTACACCTCATATTATATATATATATTATATATATATATTACATGTCATTGAATTTGTGACACATATATATATTTATATTTATAGTTCATACACTTCTACATAGTATAATAGCCGCTAATTCAATTGCAGGCTTTTGTGAAAATGCAGAACCCGACATGAAATGACACTTGGTGTACATAGGGTTAACCATGTCTTTTCATGTCCTTTGCTATCTGATTTGCACAAACAATTACATCAGTCTATGTGTGCAAAATTTCACACCTGTAGGGGTTAATTAAAGGTGTAAATTCGTAGCAAAAAAGTCCGTTTTTTTTACAACGAATTTACACCTTTAATTAACCCCTACAGGTGTGAAATTTTGCACACATAGACTGATGTAATTGTTTGTGCAAATCAGATAGCAAAGGACATGAAAAGACATGGTTAACCCTATGTACACCAAGTGTCATTTCATGTCGGGTGCTTCTGTTTTCACAGAAGCCGGCTTTACCCGGCAATTGAATCAGAGGATATTTTACTATGTAGAAGTGTATAAACTATACATATATGTATATATATATGTCACAATGACATGTTATATATATAATATATGTATTCTATGTGTGTATATTTAGTGTTTACAAGGAAATAAAGGTTTTTTTTAGTTGCGATATTTTGTTCCCATAGACTTACATGGGACTTCCGGTATCGGAATCGGATATCGGCGATATTTAGTGATATCGGCGATACCATTCCGATCTGATATTTTTAGATATCGAGCAGTATCGCTCAACACTACATCCCAACCCCGAGCTTGCCTTCATAATAGAGGTGGATGCTTCAGACTGTGCCGTTGGAGCTATACTCTCTCAGAGAACAGGTGAGAAGAATGTCTTGCATCCCTGTGCCTTCTTTTCCCAGCAGTTGTCTTGGGCTGAGAGGAACTACGATGTGGGCACTGGGCAATAGAGAATTGTTGGCCATTATTGCCGCCTTCAAGGAATGGAGACACCTTCTTCAGGGTGCTGCACAGCAAATAGTCGTCCTGACAGACCATCGTAACCTTGAATTTATCAGGTCGGCTAAGTGCCTGACTCCTCGCCAGGCCCGCTGGAATCTTTTCCTAAACCAATTTAATTTTGTCATTTCTTATAGACCAGGATCGCGCAATGGAAAGGCTGATGCACTCTCTAGGATTCATTCAGCAGAGACACGTCCATTTACTCCTCCTAAGACTATTCTTCCTGACTCTAGATTCCTGGGAGTGATTCATAATCAAGACCTACTTAAGGACATCAAGGAAGCATACCATGCGGATTCTTTGTTGGCTCAACCCCCAAGGGACGTAAGTCTTGTCTTTAAGAATGGTGTGTGGATTCAGGGACAACGTCTGTATATACCTGAAACAGTCAGATTGAGAGTATTGCAACTCATCCACGATTCCAAGATAGCCGGGCATAGGGGAATTCTAAAGACACAAGAATTTCTTTCTCGTTTCTTTTGGTAGCCCACTTACAGGAAAGATGTTTTAAACTATGTCACTTCATGTGAAGTCTGTGCAAGATGCAAAACACCTCGCTCCTCACCAACTGGTCTGTTGCAACCTCTTCCCACCCCGTCCCGCCCGTGGGGATCCATTTCTATGGACTTCATTGTGGAGTTACCAACCTCTCAAGGGAAGAACACCATTCTAGTGGTGGTTGACCGTCTAACAAAGGCAGCTCATTTTATCCCTTGTGTCGGCTTACCCACTGCAAAACAGACATCAGACTTGATGATTAAGAATGTGTTTCGCTTACATGGAGTACCGGATGAGGTCATTTCGGATCGAGGGGTGCAATTCACTTCAAGGTTTTGGCAAAATTTCTGTGCAGCATTGGACATTAAAGTAAACCTTTCTTCTGCTTTTCATCCCCAGACTAATGGACAGACAGAACGAATCAATCAGACCCTGGAGCAGTATCTCCACTGTTTTATCTGCCACCTACAGGATGATTGGGTGGATCTACTTCCACTGGCTGAGTTCTCTTATAACAACTCTCAGAGCGCCTCCACTAAGCAGTCTCCTTTTTACTCCAATCTAGGTTATCATCCTAACATTCTTCCTCGATTTCCCATAGATACGCCCTTGCCGGCAGTGGCTGAAAGAATCACTTCTTTACAAAAGAATATGGATCTTCTAAAGGAAAATCTAGAATTGGCTCAGGAAAGGTACAAGAAAGCAGCAGATACATTTCGTAAACCTGCACCAGCTTTCAAGGTAGGAGTTTTGGTCTGGCTGTCAACCAGAAATCTTAAATTAAAGATTCCATCGTCTAAATTGGGACATAAGTACATTAGACCTTATAAGATCAATAAGATTATAAGTGCTGTTGCTTGTCGTCTTCAACTGCCCAGAACTATGAGAATCCACCCTGTCTTTCATGTATCCCTACTAAAGGCTGCAACACCCAATACGTTTCCTGGACGTTCTTCTCCTTGCCCTGACCCAGTGCTGGTCGATGGTCAGGAAGAATTTATGGTGGAAAGGATTCTAGATTCCAGGTTGTACAGAAATCAGTTGCAATATTTGATTAAATGGCAGGGCTACCCAGTGGAGGACAACTCATGGGAACCAGTCAATAATGTAAATGGTCCTCGCCTGCTCCGCCAGTTTCATCAGAGGTACCCTGACAAGCCTGGTCTGAGGTCATCCGGAGGTTGTCCCTAAGGGGGGAGTAATGTAAGGTTCTTTGTCTCTGTTGACATGTTCCTTGAAACTCAGTTTTCCGTCGGCCATTTTGCTTTCTGTCTTTCTGCAGCTCTTGCCCTCAGTTAATATGGAGTTTCCAGTTTTCATGTTCCCGCCCTGATTCTTCCCTCTTGCTTCTTAAGCAGCCTCAGCTGAACAATCAGTGCTCCTGAATCAAGCCTCAGTCAGTCTGTGATCTGACTTCTGGAAGCCTTGGACTTGTACTCCAGCTATTCCCTACTGAGGAACCTTGGAACACTTTTGGACTCTGGAAACCTGCTGTTTGGTGAATCCATGTTTGCAGAGGAATTACGGTACAGAGAAGAGATCCTGAACCTGTTTGGAGAGTTATTGTAGTGCTTGAAGTTACTCTGGCCTGCTGTGTCTCCTGTCGCTGTTCCTGCAAACTGTGTGAACTTTTCAGCATGCTTGTATGAAGTAATACAAGTCATTTCATTTCAACCTATGTCTCCTGTGTTTTCCTCGCACCCAAGCACAAGACGCTATAGGAACTGTACACTATACATGACACTGATATTCATTCACACTCACATTTCCCAGGAGCCACCAGAGGGAGCCCCTTAGATTTAGGTATTTAGGAGCATGGAGGAATGCAGCAGTAGGCATTCTAGCCAGACAGCTAGTCTAGTTGTTGGTTTTACCTCAGAGAAGAGATCAGAACGGCAGTTACCTCAGACAGATGAGATTTCCTCAGGACACCAGAGGAGAGGAGATCAGTGAAGTTTAGTTTCAGTTTCAGTCAGAGCTGAAGTGAGACATTCCTGTCAGAGACAGATGGAGGGAGAAGAGAAGGACTGATTCCTGACAGAGCTAAAGTAGCTCAACTTGTACCGAAGTGGAGGCTAGTATGGGTGGAAAGGAATCACTCTAGCCTAGTCAGAGCTACATCTACATCTGAATCTGTTACCTCAGAACAAGCTGCCTGTGTTCCCTATGAACGTGGAAAGTGACTCTCGGAGCTACAGCTTTTATACAGTCTGACGGAACGTCCTGTGAGCTGCTCTGGACAGAGTCCTGGAAAGGAAAGAAGGAAGGGGACTACAGCAGTTGTAACAACGAGTTAACTGAGAACAGGTCAGTGAACACTGAAGGAAAGCTGACAACTACACCCACTGCTACCCGTGTTTATGTTAAGGGCGAGAGCAGGGCGACAGGCGAGTGGTGACAGAAGGAGTGACTTCGGTGACAGATCACCTTCACTCAGACTAACCGGACACCGGGTCCGAAGCATTGCTAGTACTTCACGGCTAGTGATAGAAAATCCGGAGGCCTTGCTGGACTTCAAGTCGCAGAAGGTAGCCCTAAGTGTTGATACGTAACTGGAGTCAGGGAGAACAAGGACTTTGAGCAGGACGCTGCAAAAGTAAGGACTTCGTTCTTGCCAACATCTGATTATCAGAGACAGAAAAGGCTTTACCACAATGTTCGACCGGGCGTAGCTGCTACAGTAAGAGTTAAACTTCGCTTTATGCAGGTTAGGACTTATATACACATTAAAGGAGAAAGGAGGCCTTACACCTGCTCAGCAATTCCCTGAATGTGCATTCTCCAACCTGACCAGCTTCCCGGGACATACCTGCTTCCAACACCAGTAAAGTTATGGAAAGAGACTGAATTGTGTGTGACTGACTTCTTATCTGCACCCTGCACCACCATAGACTTTGAGGGACTAGTCCCACCTGTGGGGGACTTAACATCCAGCTGCCTCATAACATCCCCTCAGAAGATTCATATTGCAGCGCTGGTCTTAGTGATCAGAAACCACAGGTGGCGTCACAAGCTATTATTCTATCCCCTGTAAATATCCCCATTGTATGACCGCCCAGGGCCACGGACCGAGCTCTGCTGCCAGTGACATTCCCCATAGACTTCCATGGGCTCGGTGCCGAGTACCCCATAGCCCTGGTACCACCTGGTGTGTGCGCGTCAATATTACCTGTAGCTGTGGTAAGACAATGAGGTCTAATGAGCCAGAAGAGAGGCAGTACTGGAGGAAAAGAAAGTGTGCTGTGAGGACCCCTGTTATTCTGCATATTGGTAGGATAGCATGTCTTAAAAGTACCCATAAATACCTGTATCCGGGGGCTTTATTAGATAAGGCAGCGCTCCCGCGCTATGCCAGTGCTGCTAGATGCGGCTGTGTGTAAATAACAGGGTCAGCCCTGTTTAAATAGTAGCGCTGTGTCACGCCAGACCGGAAGTGCGTCACCGGGACCGGATGTGACGTAGCGCCACATAACAGGAAGGTTGCGCATGTGCGCTGACTGTCAATGTCGCCATGTTGGTTAGTGGCAGACAATACCTGGGCGTGTGAAGCAGGGAGGAGCGAGATACATGGGCATAAGACGCGGAGAGGGATATGGCAGACGAATATATGTTAATGGTGGGAGAATAGAATAGCGAAAGAGCTTGTATATATATATATATATATATATATATATATATATATATATAATATGTGAGAGTATAAGCCGGTAAGAAAAAGAGGCTGCAGAGTTGATGATATGAAAGAGAATGTCATACATGAATAAAATAAAAATAAAGTTCAGTGATTAATGAAAATTATAATGGAAAAAGATAAAAATGAAAATTAAAAGTAAAAAATAAAAAAAAATAAAAAAATAAAAATAAAATGAAAATGAGGAAAATAATGAAAATAATAAAAATGATGAAAATGAAATAACAAAAGGGAAAAAGAAGAAAATAATTGGAATGTAAAAATAAAAATAAAAATAAAAATGAAAAAATATAAAGAATAAAAATTAAATTATAAAAATAATGTGAAAAAAATAAATGAAAATAAAAATAAAAATAAATAAATGTAAAAATAAAATTAAAAATAAAAATAAAAATAAAAATGGAGGAAACTTACCGGTTAGAAAAGGTTATCAGCGAGTCTGAAAGTTGAATGAAAAAAGATGATTAGAGGAGCCAATTAATATCCCTGTTGAGGCCCCTAGGGGACAACGTATCAAGTTTATGGATCCAATATGTCTCCCTGAGTTTCAGACGTTTAATGCGGTCCCCACCTCTCCGTGATTTTGGTACTTGTTCAATTATTTGGAATTTCAACTGAGCCACTGAGTGATTATGTTCAATAAAGTGATCCGAAGAGGTAGCCAAGTTTTCTTAGTGCGTATTGTAGATTTGTGGCTTGCCATCCTCTCTCTAGCATGCTGTGTGGTCTCACCCACGTACAGGAGACCACAAGGGCATTTTACAACATAAACGACAAAGTTGGAATCACACGTGTAGAAGTCTTTAATAGGAAAAGATTTTCCTGTACGTGGGTGAGTTACCGAATCACCTTTGATGACATTGGAGCAGGAGGCACAATTTAGACAAGGGTAAGTACCAAACCGGCGTGAGGTAAGATGCCTTTGTGTTGAGATAGAGTGCGAGCTGCCAATGTCCGCCCGTACTAGTTTATCCCTAATGTTGGGTGCCCTTCTGCTACACATAAGAGCAGGATTCGAGAATGCTGGAATGGCAGGATAAGCTTTTGTTAAAAGTGACCAATGTTTACGGATGATGGAATGAATTTTGAACATAAGTGGGTGGTATGTATGAACAAATGGCACTCGTTCCTGTTTAAAAGTCGGTGGGTGAGGATCCGGAGGGTTGTGAATACGTTCTCTCTCAGAGTCAAGTAATCTAATAGGATAATCCCGTTCTCTGAATTTAGCAGACATCTGATTTAAACGGGTATTGAGAAGGTCAGGAACTGTCACTATTTCTCATGAAATGTGACTGGTACTATTTCTTGTCGGTTTTGGTGACTGCTAGAATAGTGCAAGAGACTATTACAGTCGGTTGGTTTTACATATAGATCAGTCGTGAGATTACCTTGCGAATCTTTCATAACCATGGTGTCTAAGAATGGGATATTACCAATATCATGGTGTATTGTGAATTGTAGGTCTGAGTCAATTGAATTAAGGTAGGTATAGAATGATGTCAGTAATTCATGAGGGCCCGTCCAAATAAAAAAGACATCATCGATATAGCGATGGTAACATTTAACATGATCTTGGTAGGTCTGAGTGGAATAGATGTGATCCACTTCAAAAAAATGCATAAAAGCATTTTCACGTATTGCAAGAATAGTGACAGATCCTGACCTTCTCAACACCCGTTTAAATCAGATGTCTGCTAAATTCAGAGAACGGGATTATCCTATTAGATTACTTGACTCTGAGAGAGAACGTATTCACAACCCTCCGGATCCTCACCCACCGACTTTTAAACAGGAACGAGTGCCATTTGTTCATACATACCACCCACTTATGTTCAAAATTCATTCCATCATCCGTAAACATTGGTCACTTTTAACAAAAGCTTATCCTGCCATTCCAGCATTCTCGAATCCTGCTCTTATGTGTAGCAGAAGGGCACCCAACATTAGGGATAAACTAGTACGGGCGGACATTGGCAGCACGCACTCTATCTCAACACAAAGGCATCTTACCTCACGCTGGTTTGGTACTTACCCTTGTCTAAATTGTGCCTCCTGCTCCAATGTCATCAAAGGTGATTCGGTAACTCACCCACGTACAGGAAAATCTTTTCCTATTAAAGACTTCTACACGTGTGATTCCAACTTTGTCGTTTATGTTGTAAAATGCCCTTGTGGTCTCCTGTACGTGGGTGAGACCACACAGCATGCTAGAGAGAGGATGGCAAGCCACAAATCTACAATACGCACTAAGAAAACTTGGCTACCTCTTCCGGATCACTTTATTGAACATAATCACTCAGTGGCTCAGTTGAAATTCCGAATAATTGAACAAGTACCAAAATCACGGAGAGGTGGGGACCGCATTAAACGTCTGAAACTCAGGGAGACATATTGGATCCATAAACTTGATACGTTGTCCCCTAGGGGCCTCAACAGGGATATTAATTGGCTCCTCTAATCATCTTTTTTCATTCAAATTTCAGACTCGCTGATAACCTTTTCTAACCGGTAAGTTTCCTCCATTTTTATTTTTATTTTTAATTTTATTTTTACATTTATTTATTTTTATTTTTATTTTCATTTATTTTTTTCACATTCATTTTATAATTTAATTTTTATTCTTTATATTTTTTCATTTTTCATTTTTATTTTTATTTTTACATTCCAATTATTTTCTTCTTTTTCCCTTTTGTTATTTCATTTTCATCATTTTTATTATTTTCATTATTTTCCTCATTTTCATTTTATTTTTATTTTTATTTTAATTTTTATTTTTTACTTTTAATTTTCATTTTTATCTTTTTCCATTATAATTTTCATTAATCACTGAACTTTATTTTTATTTTTATTTTCATTTTTATTTTTCATGTATGACATTCTCTTTCATATCATCAACTCTGCAGCCTCTTTTTCTTACCGGTTTATACTCTCACATATATATACATATATATATATATATATATATATATATATAATACAAGCTCTTTTGCTATTCTATTCTCTCACCATTAACATATATTCGTCTGCCATATCCCTCTCCGCATCTTATGCCCGTGTATCTCGCTCCTCCCTGCTTCACTCGCCCAGGTATTGTCTGCCACTAACCAACATGGCGACATTGACAGTCAGCGCACATGCGCAACCTTCCTGTTATGTGGCGCTACGTCACATCCGGTCCCGGTGACGCACTTCCGGTCCGGCGTGACACAGCGCTACTATTTAAACAGGGCTGACCCTGTTATTTACACACAGCCGCATCTAGCAGCACTGGCATAGCACGGGAGCGCTGCCTTATCTAATAAAGCCCCCGGATACAGGTATTTATGGGTACTTTTAAGACATGCTATCCTACCAATATGCAGAATAACAGGGGTCCTCACAGCACACTTTCTTTTCCTCCAGTACTGCCTCTCTTCTGGCTCATTAGACCTCATTGTCTTACCACAGCTACAGGTAATATGAGCTCCCCGGCTGGACTCCTACATGATATCCATATTCTGTTTATAATACATTTGTCTCCTTTACCCTAGCACCTGGCCATTATTCATAGGGGCTACCATGAATTGTCTTCATTTAAGTGCCTTATCACTGAAATACCTATATCTAAGGTACCTTCTCATTTTCCCTATACTTTTCTGCAGTGGGATATATTTTCTCTATATAGAGTTGCAAGCAAACTAATTTTATATTATCTACATAATATATCCCATATCATTGTTGCAAGCATATCATTATACTCTTATATATAATTGTAATCTGTTATCTATTGTCCACAATTGAATATTATCCAAAGTAATTTTTGTTAGGTAAATATGTATATATGTATATTTGTGTATATATGTTTTTTAGTGCTTTACTTCACTGATTCTGGTCTTCTGATTTCCCTACAACTACCCATGACTAAGATCCGGGAGGATCGAAACGTCGGGTATTAGTCTATGTATGGTATTTGTATCTTGTTTTGCTACGTGGCACTTTTCTTCTTTGATGTGGAGAACTACAATAAATATCACTTTATTTGCATCTGCTTTGTTGAAGTGTGCGGTGAATTGTATTTTTTCTTGTAGTTTTGGTACCTATATAGGTCCATTTTCACCAGCACCACTTTAATTGACCTGCGTGCACACCCTTTACCTATTACTATTTCGTTTTTTGTGGTGCCTGCACCGGTCTATCAGATGTCCAACATAGAAACATTTGCCTATGATGCAGCAACTAGTTCTAGCATCTTATCTCAAGTTTCTAATGCTAATGATTTTCTTACAACTCCCACACAGGAGTTAAGGACAAGGGATTATGAAAAGGAAAAGCGCCGACTACTGTCTTATGATTTACATGGTATAACTTTGGCAGAGTACCATAGACAGGGGAGGATCCCTAGGGGCCTTCGTTGTAACCTGCATCCTACCCTCTTTAAGGATAACGAGGAATTTTGTAATAAGTTTAAACAAATTCTAAATAAGTACCGTATTTTTGGACCATAAGACGCACTTTTTTTCCTCCAAATTTGGGAGGAAAGTGTGGGTGCGTCTTATGCTCGGAATGTAACATGTGGGGAGGGGGGCAGTGGGCAGCGGTGGAGTGGGATCAGCAGGAGGCAAGAAAATATCCCCTCTGCTGCAGGAAACAAGCGCTGGGGAAACCCCTGGTCCCTACTTAAGTGCAGTGAATATTAATCAGCTGCTTCCCCGCCCACCTATCAGCTGAGCAGTGAGCGGGGAGCAGCAGATCACAGAGCCACACAGTTTCCCCAGTGCCTGATTCCTGCAGCAGCTGGGCAGATCGGTGTCTGAAGGAGAAGGAGGCAGCAGGAGCAACTGGCATACCTGACAGCCTGGGGCTGTGCTGATGGGAGGCTGAATGCTCCTGTGAAGGACCTGTGATGAGGTCATGAAGAGGGCTGGCTGGAGCATCACATGACCAAAGCCCTGCCTCTTCATGATGTCATCACAGGTCCTTCAGACACACTGTACAACAGAGAATTAATTAAAAGGTTAGGCTACTTTCACACTTGCGTTTTTTTGTGCAGCGCATCATGCGCACATGAAACGCATAGTGTCACATTTCTATCAACTCTGTCTCTATCATCTCTGTCTATATCCTCTGTCTATATCATCTGTCTCTACCATCTGTCTCTATCATCTGTCTCTATCATCTGTCTCTATCATCTCTGTCTCTATCATCTGTCTCTATCATCTGTCTCTATCATATCTGTCTCTATCATATCTGTCTCTATCATATCTGTCTCTATCATCTCTGTCTCTATAATCTGTCTCTATCATCTCTGTCTCTATCATCTCTGTCTCTATCATCTCTGTCTCTATCATCTGTCTCTATCATCTACTCTATCATCTGTCTCTATCATCTCTGTCTCTATCATCTGTCTCTATCATCTGTCTATCATCCTATCTCTATTATACTGTCTCTATCATCTGTCTCTATCATCTGTCTCTATCATCTGTCTCTATCATCTGTCTCTATCATCTCTGTCTCTATTATCTGTCTCTATAATCTGTCTCTATAATCTGTCTCTATCATCTCTGTCTCTATAATCTGTCTCTATCATCTCTGTCTCTATCATCTGTCTCTATCATCTCTGTCATCTGTCTCTATCATCTGTCTCTATCATCTCTGTCTCTATCATCTCTGTCATCTTCTCTATCATCTCTCTCTATCATCTCTCTCTATCATCTCTGTCTCTATCATCTCTGTCTCTATCATCTCTGTCTCTATCATCTCTGTCTCTATCATCTCTGTCTCTATCATCTATCTCTATCAACTCTGTCTCTATCATCTGTCTCTATTTCTATGCAGCATGTATTTCTATGCAGCCGCACGATCCAGTCTGAGTGCCGGCGGCAGTTCTGGGTGTTCATGCGAGAGACTCACACGAAATCGTGCGAGTTTCTCGCATGTGTGACCCCGGCCTTATACTCACCCTCCAGCGTCTTCACATAGTAGTTTACAGACACCACACTGGTCCCGCAGCACCATCTCCTACCCGTAGCTTCCAACATAATAACATACTATTATATATAATAACACCACATATAATAGTATGTTATTAAATATTTTACCACATTTTTTGCTTCAAATATATTTTTCCCTATTTTCCACCTCTAAAACCTGGGTGCGTCTTGTAGTCCCGTGCGTCTTATAGTCCGAAAAATACGGTACTCTCTCGATATAATTATCTTAACTATTGAATATCTGCAGAAGGGTATCTCCGAGACAAGGGAGAACATCAAAGCAATTGAAACCCAGCTCTTCTCTACTTTACCACCTTCTGACTGGATTTAAAAGAAAAAACTGAGAAAATTCTATCTGATCAACGGAAATTCTTAGAGGAGAGAAAGCATCAGAAATTTCAAAGAGACACAGACGACTATACTAACAATCGTGTATATAGATGGAACGAGTCCTTTGGAACGAATACCTGGCGACGCCAACCAAATCGAAGATTTGGCTCCTCTACAGAGAGCGATTCTTCCACAGGATCTACCAGAGTGCATTTTTTAGGGAAAAGCCGCAGGGAGGACTACAACGAAACGAAAGACACGACGATCGAGGAGAAAAAATGACAACCAGGGACTCCTCTACCCCTGTACATTTGCACCGAAGGTCAGAGGTTTTTCCCCCTTTGTCTGCTTGCCCACAGGTCGAGATTTTTGTTTGATTAGTAAAAGAAGACATGAGTAAACTCAATCCATATATATCCCAAGACAATCTATCATCTTCATTGAGAACAGCTATTCAATCATTGAAAGACATAAAAGACGTGGTTATTAAAAGAGCAGACAAGGGGGCAATGTAGTCGTATGGCCAGTGCAAATGTATGAAACCGAAGCGTTTAAACAACTATATAAACGTGATAACTATCGCAAACTAGACTCACTACCATCGACTTCTTTTAAAGAAGAACTTATGCACCTCTTGGATAGAGGCTTTGAATTTAATGCTATTTCATTCAAAATGAAAGAAGCTTTACTTCCTGATTCCCCTATCGTTCCAACTTTTTATTTGCTTCCTAAAGTTCACAAAGACCCCCTCTGCCCACCAGGCAGGCCCATTGTCTCGGGGATGGGGGTCTTTGTGAACCAGCATGCAAATTCATTGATTTTTATCTTAAGAAATGTGTGGAAACCCTCCCTTCTTTTGTTAAGGATACAACTGACGTACTCAAACGGCTTGATGGCCTAAGTCTTGAGAGTGATATGTGGTTAGTCACCTGTGACGTGGAGTCCCTGTATACGTCGATCGATCACAGCCATGGGATGCGAGCTGCCAGATTCTTTTTGAGTATGACTAACCTTGAACCATCATTGATAGATTTTATTCTTGACCTCCTGTTTTTCATACTCACCCACAACTATTTTGTGTTCAAGGACCGCCCCTTCCTACAGCTCCAGGGCACGGCCATGGGGCAGCCTGTGCGCCCTCTTACGCCAATTTGTTCCTGGGGCTGTGGGAAAGGGAAACGGTCCTTGACACACCTGGCCATAGCTCTGTCATCTCATGGCTACGATATATAGATGACGTATTTTTCATCTGGCAGGGCTCCACGTCTCAACTTGACTCTTTCCTTAATCATTTGAATGTCAATGAACTGAATATCAAACTGACCTGGAAATATAGTCAGACTTCCATTGACTTCCTAGATATCAACATCTCTAAGCTTACTGACGGGACAATTGGTACTGATATCTTTCGAAAGACTACGGCCACCAATGCCCTGCTGCATTTCTCCTCATCCCACCTGCCTAAACTTAAAAGTTCAATACCAATCGGCCAATTCTTACGTGCACGTAGAATATGCTCCAACAATCTGACATTTAACAAACAGGCACGCGATTTGGCAGACCGCTTCAGAGACAGAGGCTATCCTAATAGAGATATTACTAGGGGTACACTCGTGCATTAAACTCTAATAGATCTACCCTTTTGACTCAAACGTCTAAAAAGAAGAATATCATTCAGGATAGCTCTGGACCAAGGTTTGTCACCAACTTCAACTGTAACTGGTCAAAAATTAGAGATATTTTGGACAAACACTGGTCGGTGTTATTGACTGATAAAATCTTGAGTCAACAACTAACCTCTCGACCGTCTATCTCTTGGCGTAGATCACGTAATTTAGGGACATCCTTTGCAACAGTCACTATGTACCTCCAAAAAACAATCCGTTTGCAACAACTAGCAAAGGTCCCCCTTGGGGTAGTTTCCCATGCGGCAATTGTTCCGCATGCCAGTTTATTCCAAGAACAAAAGAATTTTTCAACTCGGCCAGAGATAAAAAATATAAAATAGTACACCATATCACGTGTAATACTGAGGGTGTAATATATCATGCTAGTTGCCCTTGCAACTTCATTTACATTGGCATGACCACAAGGTCCCTCAAGGTACGTGTACAAGAACACGTCAGAGACATAAGAAAGGCAACCAATTGTACTGACTTTGAATACCTTAAGACCATCCCCAAACATTTTGCAGAAGCTCATAAGGGCAATCCTAGAGGCTTTTCTGTGTGCGGCATCGACCGTGTTTATATGGGCATTCGAGGTGGCAACCTAAAGAAAAAACCCGTTACAAAAAGAAACACGGTGGATTGTCACACTCGATGCCCTTATGCCAAAAGGCCTCAATGAAGCCATCAGTTTCAAGTCCTTCCTTTAATTCTGTAGTATAGAGTGTATGTCAGTATGTGTATTTTATGTCACGACAGTCTTCTTTCTTCAATTTTCTATGTTCACTAACATTCATTTTTTCTTTATTCAGTTACTTACCTGAGTCTTTCAATCCATAATCTTGCCTCATCATTGTCATCCACCTGCGTACCGAGAGAAAACCATGAAGCCCACAATTATATTTTGGATAGAATTACTACTATCAACATTACTCATTTGACTAGATTGCTATTTCTGATAACTTGTGACATTATTATGTTATGATGATTTCTACTTCTGACACTTTACAATGTGTCATCATATCAGAGTGGTATATCCATCGATATTTAGTGTGTCCATATATCTAGTGTGTCCATATTTTTGCCTATGGGCCTTATTCTAATGTTTATGGTTTTTCCATTTTTGTATTATATATTCCTCTAACTATATGGGCTTTTGAATTATTAGTATAAATATAAATTTGACTGATACATACTATTATTATTTATTTTCTATTTAATATATTTGATTTAAGATTATTATTTTTGGCTTATTACAGATGTCACATTTTATTCCTATTATGTTCGTTATTTCTTTTTTCAACCGCTTGTTTTTTCTTTTTCCTTATTCATATTATTATTATTTTTATTTTCATTATCTTTTTTATCTCAAGAACTGCGGTGGACTCGGTATATTTGGCTGATAGTGTGCCGCCATTATCATAGAAATTGCAGCACTGACTCCTCCTTTTTCCTTTAACCCGCTACGCATAACGATTCACCTAATACATTTCTACTCAGCCTTACTTATCGCCCCATTTGATGCGGCATTGTACCACTCTGTTCTGCGCAGACGCGGCCCGCGCGTGCGCTGTGCCGATCTGTGACGCGGCCGGCTGGGGGCGTTGCCGTGACGATGGAACTGATGACGCATGTCCTCTCTTCCATCGTTCGCGGTGCGCACCGGCCTGCCTCGCTATGGAGCCGCACATCACGCCGGGCACCGCGTCGATTCGCTCGTGGCTGATTGATCTCAGGTATATAACCCCTACCCTCTATATCCACGCCTCCTGGCGAAGCCCTAGGCGGTGAAACGCGCGTCGAGGCTCCAGTGCGTTCTCCCAGCTCCACAGTCCAAGGCATCACTATGTCTCAAGGTAATCTACCCGGATAAATTATTCATGTGTATGCCCATATGATGGATTCATAGCATGTAGGCAGACTTATTTGCCCATAAATCTCTTTTAGACCAATGGCCACTTAAAAGTATGCATATTTGCAATTTAATACACACTCATTCCTATTTGATCTAGATACCGATTTAAAACAATGTTTCCTTATATTATTGTGTACCAACTGGCCATGGACTTTTTCATCTAAGACCTGCTATGTTACCCTGCAATTTAGACTCAGCTGTGAGACGCATAGTTTCTCTATGTGCTGCTTTTCCAGCTTTCAGTAAAACATTTCTTCAGTTCTGTTTCTCCCATTTGTTCGTTCATTGTATTGAATTGTTCTGCTACCATTATGTATAAATAAAATTTGTATGTTTGTATAATATCCCTCTTTCGCTTTTTGTTCTTTGATTATATACCATTTATGTTATATTAAGGTCCAATATTCTATATTAGCATTCTAAGCACAATACGAATGCTTTTCTTTTTCTTTGGTTTTTCTTGTGGGCTGAGGGATTGGTCTCCCGCTAGCCACGGTGACATTTTTGTAGGTTTATAAGACCATACCTAACTCTGTGATCAACTTTCCAGCCATACTCTCTCCCCTGCGGAACTATCTGTCCTCCAGAAAGGTTTGTCTTTCTGCCCTACCCCCAACTGGGACGCGTTCCAGCTGGAGAAGGATCTTCAGCGGTTTTACCGCTCCATCAGATTAAAGACTCATTTTGGGACTATAACAGATATCCCTGATATCTCCAGAAGGGGACGTCTCTGTTGCAGAGATCTCTATAGAGAAGCTTGACTTACGTATTCCAAGCTCATACAATCCACCACAGACTTTCTATGCAACGGAAACTTATATTTCGTTTGTAGATCGTGAAGTTAAGGCCTTGGTTCACGAACAACGCCTTGGCTTCTACCCTGTATGTAGAAATTTGATATAAACTGAGAGTCAAGCACTGACATCACTACAGAACAACAAATCAATCGTCATTAAACCGGCGGATTAAGGGGGTGCCACTGTGATTATGGACCACTCCCTCTATACCGGAGAAATCAGGCGACAACTCACTGATTCACAGACATATAGAATTATTTCCAGAGACCCTACATCAGACATAAATTCAAAGATACAGTCTCTTCTCAAAATCTCACTTGACAATCATATTATCGACATAAAAACTGCATCATTTCTTACCAATCCCCACCCTATTATTCCAGTTTTTTTATATTCTTCCCAAAATCCACAAATCACTCAGTAATCCCCCAGGCAGACCCATCGTTGCATCCACCGATTCCATCCTCTCACCACTTTCCGTTTATCTAGAGAAGATTTTGACACCATTGGTCAAAACTACCAATTCTTTCCTTCTAGACACTGGCCATTTTCTTAGAGTCATTAATGAATTTCAAACTGCACTACCTGACAGCTTACTGGTTACAATGGATGTCAACAGCCTCTATACTTCCATCACACATACCAAGGGCATATCAGCGTCAAAGAGACTACTTGAAACTTCCAATCTGTCTAATAATTCTATAGAATTCTGTTTGAACCTCCTTAAATTAATCCTCTATGAAAACTATTTCTTGTTCGAGGATACGTACTATGTTCAGTCACGAGGGACCGCTATGGGAAGTAATGTGGCGCCGGCTTACACCAATGCTTTTATGCATTTTTTTGAAGTGGATCACATCTATTCCACTCAGACCTACCAAGATCATGTTAAATGTTACCATCGCTATATCGATGATGTCTTTTTTATTTGGACGGGCCCTCATGAATTTTCTTCTTTTTCCCTTTTGTTATTTCATTTTCATCATTTTTATTATTTTCATTATTTTCATCATTTTCATTTTATTTTTATTTTAATTTTTATTTTTTACTTTTAATTTTCATTTTTATCTTTTTCCATTATAATTTTCATTAATCACTGAACTTTATTTTTATTTTTATTTTCATTTTTATTTTTCATGTATGACATTCTCTTTCATATCATCAACTCCGCAGCCTCTTTTTCTTACCGGTTTATACTCTCACATATATAATATATATATATAATATATATATACAAGCTCTTTTGCTATTCTATTCTCCCACCATTAACATATATTCGTCTGCCATATCCCTCTCCGCATCTTATGCCCATGTATCTCGCTCCTCCCTGCTTCACACGCCCAGGTATTGTCTGCCACTAACCAACATGGCGACATTGACAGTCAGCGCACATGCGCAACCTTCCTGTTATGTGGCGCTACGTCACATCCGGTCTCGGTGACGCACTTCCGGTCCGGCGTGACACAGTGCTACTATTTAAACAGGGCTGACCCTGTTATTTAATGTGGGTATGTCACTGCTATGAGTCTTGGAATATATTGTATCTTATTATCCCCGATGTTTGGAATGTGGGTTTGTCACTGCTATGAATCTTGGAATATATTGTTTCCGGTTATAAGACATGCAGGCACTTCATCTTTTGTGGCCTGGAACGCATATAGTTCATCTGCACCTGTGTTTAGTTTAGTCTGTAGTCTTAGACTTTATATGATAGGAAACACTGAGTAAGCGCTGCCCACAGTTATAATTGTTTTATATTTTATTATCCTTGATGTCTATAACGCAGGTATGACATCGCTATGAGCCTTGGAACGCATAATTTCGGGTATTTGACATGCAGGCAAGTAATTTCCTGTGGACTGGAATGCATACAGCTTATTTGCGCATGCGCTGATGTTATCCTTTACTCCTGGACTTCACATGACTAGAAACACTCAGTAAGCGCCGCCCACAGGTGTTGGCGCTTCCTGGGTGATTGGCAAGTGCACTTGCATACTTTTTATAGGGACCTGACTCACACCATGACGACTTCCCCATGACGAAGCTGATTTGGGCAGCGACACGTGTTGGGCAGAGCGGGCTGCGTTAATCTCCACTGGGTAACTATGCCTACATGTATTAGTGACTCATGATGTGACCCTCATGAGGAATGGATTATTTAAGCGAACATAAATTAGGAATTATATTGCTATTTAGCTGGTAATTGGTTGTATGGATATTGATAATGACGATTTAAAGCTCATATAGCCTAACATGATTTGACATGATGTGCCATTCCTTCTGTGAGTCTATTTATGAATGCTGAAATTGATAATTATTACCAACTGGGTGTTGAATTCTTCACAAAACTATATTGTAAATAATATTTATGAAATATATATTATTTTCTTTTTGACTTGCCTGCTCACAATTTCTCTTGCATGTCGCTCTATGTATGGTTTTAACTGTTTTTAATTGTGATTTTCTGTCTTTTTAGCATTCTGTTTTAATAAAGCCTTTTTTCTTCACTATATATGCTGTGTGTGCACTGTCTTTTGCACTACTTTTTCTCTTGGTTTCACACATGCTTTATAGTGCATTAAGTTGCACCCGGCTATATGGATAATTATTTATAACATATTAAATGGTACCCACTGCTTTATTCATATTAACCATACCAAATCCTCAATTTACACATTCAGACCTACCAAACGTCAAGCACACTCAAACATTTGGACACCATTTTCTTCAAATTATTAAGAACCCCTTGCCACACAGACGTGATAGATGATGAAAACCGTTCCTCTTCAGGTACACGAATTCTACAAGAGGTAAGTAAGTAACCCAATCATCCTGATTCCCAGACACTAAACACCTTACATAAGTCTCAAGATTCTGGTTAACTCGTTCAGTTTGCCCATTAGACTGTGATTGAAATGCTGAAGAAAATGACAGATGGATCTCCAAAGGTGCGCAAAACGCCTTCCAAAATTTAGAAATAAATTGCACCCTTTTGTGCCAAGGTCTTGGCATTAGGTAACACACTAGGCTAGTGACCCATGACATTGAGACACTGGCACGTGATTAGAGAGGTCCCTCTAATTTAACAGTGAAGGAGGGAGCCACCTTAAAAGAACTTAAAGAATGGAATGATGCTGTCATGTATAGTGTACAGTTCCTATAGCGTCTTGTGCTTGGGTGCGAGGAAAACACATGAGACATAGGTTGATATGAAATGACTTGTATTACTTCATACAAGCATGCTGAAAAGTTCACACAGTTTGCAGGAACAGCGACAGGAGACACAGCAGGCCAGAGTAACTTCAAGCTCTACAATAACTCTCCAAGCAGGTTCAGGATCTCTTCTCTGTACCGTAATTCCTCTGCAAACATGGATTCACCAGACAGCAGGTTTCCAAAGTCCAAAAGTGTTCCAAAGTTCCTCAGTAGGAAATAGCTGGAGTCCAAAATCCTAGGTTTCCAGGAGTCAGGTCACAGGCTGACTGAGGCTTGATTCAGGAGCACTGATTGTTCAGCTGAGGCTGCTTAAGAAGCAAGAGGGAGAGAATCAGGGCGGGAACATGAAAACTGGAAACTCCATATTAACTGAGGGCAACAGCTGCAGAAAGACAGAAGCAAAATGGCCGACGGAAAACTGAGTTTCAAGGAACATGTCAAAAGAGACAAAGAACCTTACATTACTCCCCCCTTAAGGACAACCTCCGGTTGACCTCAGACCAGGCTTGTCAGGGTACCTCTGATGAAACTGGCGGAGCAGGCGAGGAGCATTTACATTATTGACTGGTTCCCATGAGTTGTCCTCCACTGGGTAGCCCTGCCATTTAATCAAATATTGCAACTGATTTCTGTACAACCTGGAATCTAGAATCCTTTCCACCATAAATTCTTCCTGACCATCGACCAGCACTGGGTCAGGGCAAGGAGAAGAGCGTCCAGGAAACGTATTGGGTGTTGCAGCCTTTAGTAGGGATACATGAAAGACAGGGTGGATTCTCATAGTTCTGGGCAGTTGAAGACGACAAGCAACAGCACTTATAATCTTACTGATCTTATAAGGTCCAATGTACTTATGTCCCAATTTAGACGATGGAATCTTTATTTTAAGATTTCTGGTTGACAGCCAGACCAAATCTCCTACCTTGAAAGCTGGTGCAGGTTTACGAAATTTATCTGCTGCTTTCTTGTACCTTTCCTGAGCCAATTCTAGATTTTCCTTTAGAAGATCCATATTCTTTTGTAAAGAAGTGATTCTTTCAGCCACTGCCGGCAAGGGCGTATCTATGGGAAATCGAGGAAGAATGTTAGGATGATAACCTAGATTGGAGTAAAAAGGAGACTGCTTAGTGGAGGCGCTCTGAGAGTTATTATAAGAGAACTCAGCCAGTGGAAGTAGATCCACCCAATCATCTTGTAGTGGCAGATAAAGCAGCGGAGATACTGCTCCAGGGTCTGATTGGTTCGTTCTGTCTGTCCATTAGTCTGGGGATGAAAAGCAGAAGAAAGGTTTACTTTAATGTCCAATGCGGCACAGAAATTTTGCCAAAACCTTGAAGTGAATTGCACCCCTCGATCCGAAATGACCTCATCCGTACTCCATGTAAGCGAAACACATTCTTAATCATCAAGTCTGATGTCTGTTTTGCAGTGGGTAAGCCGACACAAGGGATAAAATGAGCTGCCTTTGTTGGACGATCAACCACCACTAGAATGGTGTTCTTCCTTGAGAGGTTGGTAACTCCACAATGAAGTCCATAGAAATGGATCCCCACGGGCGGGACGGGGTGGGAAGAGGTTGTAACAGACCAGTTGGTGAGGAGCGAGGTGTTTTGCATCTTGCACAGACTTCACATGAAGTGACATAGTTTAAAACATCTTTCCTGTAAGTGGGCCACCAAAAGAATCGAGAAAGAAATTCTTGTGTCTTTAGAATTTCCCTATGCCCGGCTATCTTGGAATCATGGATGAGTTGCAATACTCTCAATCTGACTGTTTCAGGTATATACAGACGTTGTCCCTGAATCCACACACCATTCTTAAAGACAAGACTTACGTCCCTTGGGGTTGAGCCAACAAAGAATCCGCATGGTATGCTTCCTTGATGTCCTTAAGTAGGTCTTGATTATGAATCACTCCCAGGAATCTAGAGTCAGAAGAATAGCCCTTAGGAGGAGTAAGTGGACGTGTCTCTGCTGAATGAATCCTAGAGAGTGCATCAGCCTTTCCATTGCGCGATCCTGGTCTATAAGAAATGACAAAATTAAATTGGTTTAGGAAAAGATTCCAGCGAGCCTGGCGAGGAGTCAGGCACTTAGCCGACCTGATAAATTCAAGGTTACGATGGTCTGTCAGGACGACTATTTGCTGTGCAGCTCCCTGAAGAAGTGTCTCCATTCCTTGAAGGCGGCAATAATGGCCAACAATTCTCTATTGCCCACATCGTAGTTCCTCTCACCGTAGACAACTGCTGGGAAAAGAAGGCACAGGGATGCAAGACATTCTTCTCACCTGTTCTCTGAGAGAGTATAGCTCCAACGGCACAGTCTGAAGCATCCACCTCTATTATGAAGGCAAGCTCGGGGTTGGGATGTACTAAGATAGGTGCGGTGGTAAATTTGTCCTTTAAACAGGAAAATGCTTCCTGAGCTTGCGGGGTCCAGGAGAACCTAGACTGTTTCCGGTAAGTTGGGTGATAGGTGACACTACCTCAGAGAAATTCCTAATGAAACATTATAGAAGTTGGCAAACCCGATGAAGCGCTGCACCTCCTTCACATTTCTAGAATTGGCCAATCTTTGATGGCTTGGGTCTTGCTTCCATCCATACTAATCCCTTGCGTAGATAGTACATACCCCAGAAATTGAATTTCGGTCCTATGGAATTCACACTTTTCAAGTTTGATGTAGAGATGGTTTTGCTTAGGCGTTCTAAGACCATTCTCACATGTCCATGATGTTCCTCTGTGGAGTTAGAAAAAATTAGAATATCATCCAGATAAATCACCACAAATGTATCTAGGAGATCCCTGAGGATGTCATTCACCAAGTGTTGGAAAGTGGCTGGGGCGGTACTCAGACCAAAAGGCATAACTAGTATTCGAAGTGTCCATAGCGTGACCTGAATGCAGTCTTCCATTCATCCCCAGGTCTAATACAGACCAAGTTATAAGGCCCCACAGAGATCCAGTTTAGAGAAAATTTTGGCGTGCCGCACTCTCTCCAACAACTCAGGGATTAAAGGCAATGGATAACGGTTTCTAATAGTAACCTTATTGATTCCCTATAGTCTATGCAGGGCCTCAGAGATCCATCTTTCTTCTTCACAAAGAAGATGGGTGCACCTGCGGGAGATGAAGAGGGCGTATGAAACCTTTGGCTAGATTTTCATCTATGTAGTCCTTCAAAGCTTTAGCTCGGGCCCCGCTAGGGGGTAGATCTTACCAAAAGGTATCTCGGCTCCAGGCAATAATTCGATTGACAATCATATGGACGGTGAGGAGGAAGCTGATCAGCGTTCTTCTTGTCACATAAATCCACATAGTCTGGTATACAGCTGGTAGTTCAGGGACTGACATGGTTCCTTTAGAACAAAGCAAGCTGAAACTCCTTGACTCATCTGTTTTCTCCGGAAAGTGTAATTCCTTCGTCTCCCAGTTAATCGTAGGATTCTGCGCCTGCAGCCATGGTAGCCCTAGAATAATGGGAAAGTGGGGAGAAGAGATAAGCATAAAAGACATTTTTCCTTTATGATCTTTACCCATAAGGACCCTCAAAGGCTCTGTTTCCTGATCCACTGGGCCAGAGGTCGCAAAGGGGGCCATCCACAGTCTCCATCTGTACTGGAGTAGCCTTCTTCACTGAACGTTATCCCCTGTTTCAGAGCAAAGGAGAATCCATAAAATTTCCACTTGCTCCTGAGTCGATCAAGCAGAGCTAGACACCCAACTGAGCCACCCAAGTTTGAGGAAGGAAGCAATGAGAATTATTTTTTTAAAACCACGGGACACCGTTTGAGGAAACTTAAAAATTGCAGCGTTTATACCGTCATTGCCCCCCAGAACTAACAAGTTTAAGTCCGAAAAATCAAGATCTCTTGCAGCAATTCTCCTGGAGTCTGAGGCTCGACATGACAGAGCTCCCCCTGCAACACTACAGGAATGACTGCTGCAGTAGTCTTTACGAGAAGGCTGGGGAGTTATAAGAAGTGCCCTGACTTACCACAGTAAAAACATAGATTTCTTTTACTTTGTTCTTTGCGTGCATCACAACCCCGCGTTTGGAAAGAGCCACCTGCATGGGTTCAGTTCTTTCCCTTTGACCTACCAAAGGTTCCCTTAAGCTAAGGAGGAGGTAGAAAAGGTTTAGTGCGATTATTTCGAACCATCTCTCTTGTCGCGTTCAGTCGACGAGCATCAATACGATACAATATTAATAAAGTCACCTAACGCAGTGGGAGGGTCGGCCGAGCAAGTTCATCCTTAATCAGTGGAGACAACCCTTTCCGAAAAATAGATTTTTGGCGGAAGTGCCCCAAGGGGGTATCAAGAGCCCATCTCCTAAAACTAAGGCATATTCGCCTATGAACGTTTACCTTGGCGCAAAGTTAACATGGTGCTTCAGCTGTTGCACCTCGATTGGGGTCATCAAACACCTGCCCCATGGCTGAAATAAAAAGCATCAAGGTGATTCAAACAATCATCCTCAGTCTCAATCAAGGTTTGCCCACATCAAAGCTTATTGGTAAGCAACATGATTATAGTAAGCACTTTGGTCGTTATGGGAAATTGGGGAAGCTTCAGAGAAAAATAGATTGCATTGGTTAATAAATCCTGAATTTCTCACGTCACCCCCAAACGAAAAGAGGTAACTTTGGGATCCCAGAACTCGGGGTTAGGCAGGAGCCGGACTCGTTTCCTCTAGAGCCTCATCCTGGGGTCGTAATTCCTGATAGTTTTTCCAAACACTTGCAAATTATAATTATGGGTCCGTAGGGTTGCAAAACGGGTCTTTATAGTCTGTATATCTCAAGGATTGTATCAGTCACTCGCAAAGCTCTTTTTTGCGGGCCTCCATCTTCCCGATCTTTTAAGGCAGAAGTGCTGGAAGGAGAAGAGGAAAGGAAAAAAAAAAAACAATAGCGTTTTTCTTGGTAACACTCCAGATAACATTTAAGGGAATGCGCTCACCTGGAATGGTTGTGAGAAGTCACAACCACGTCATCACAGAAGGTAATAAACGGACTCTTACCACAGTCACAGCAGACACGGGTTTCCCAACCCAGCAGACACTAAAACATTGCTCCGAATCTTTTCATGTTAAATGACATTCCTATAGCGCTTGTGCTTGGGTGCGAGGAAAACACATAGACTAGGTTGATAAAATGACTTTTTACTTCTACAAGCATGCTGAAATTCACACAGTTTGCAGGAACAGCGACAGGAGACACAGCAGGCAGAGTAACTTCAAGCTTACAATAACTCTCCAAGCGGTTCAGGATCTCTTCTCTGTACCGTAATTCCTCTCAAACATGGTTCACCAGACAGCAGGTTTCCAAAGTCCAAAAAATGTTCCAAAGTTTTCCCCATAGAAATGCTTTGGGGTCCAAAATCCTAGGTTTCCAGGAGTCAGGTCACAGGCTGACTGAGGTTGATTCAGGGGCACTATTGTTCAGTGAGGTGCTTAAGAAGCAAAAGGGAGAGAACAGGGCGGGAACAGAAAATGGAAACTCCATTTAACTGAGGGCAAGAGCTCAGAAAGACAGAAACAAAATGCCGACGGGAAAAATGATTTCAAGGAACATTCAAAAGAGACAAAGAACCCTTTCAAAGCCATATATAAGCCCCCAACAAAGGGGGGAACCCGGGGCATAGGGCCCTCAGAAAAAATATGAAACAACAGTCAATAAGTTGTTGAATGCCCTAAGTGCTCTCGGAAACCACTTTTAATCCCTTTCTTTTTTTCCGAGCTAACTTACTGAAAGGGATTTTTTAAAAAATAAACAATCAAAAAAATTTTCCCAAAATCCCTAAAATGTCATTCATAAAGGAGGAAAAGACGGAAAACATTAGGGGCCCAAAAGGGGGGAAACCCCCGGGATAAAAAATCCCCTTCAGGGAAAATCCGTTTTCCCATTCCCCCCCTGTTAAACAAAAAAGGTTTACCCCCCCGGGGTCAAACTTTGAAACCAAAAAGTTTTTTTTCCCGGAAAAAAGGTCAAAATAAAGGGTTTAACGGGTTTTGGGGATTTTAGTAAATTGTTCAAAGCGATAATCAATAAGGGGCCCTTTAAAGCCCTCCTTTTGGCCACAAAAAAAAAAACCGGACCAAAGGGGTGAAGGGTTTTTTTGAAAAAAACCCCTTTTCCAATGTTTCCTTGTTTTTAAAACCCCCCCCCCCCCCATGGTCTTTTCAGGTACAGAAAAAATTAAAAAAGGCGCCCCCTTTTGGGGAATTTTTTCCCCCGGCACTAATTAAATTTCGCATCATAGCCCCAAAAAGGGGGGGGAAGGGGTGCAATTTACTTTCGCAAAAACAAAACAAAAAAATCAAAAAAAAAGTCGGGAAAAAATCTGACCGGGGGGGGGGAGAAAAAGGAGTTTTTGTTTTTAAAAATTTGGCACCCCCAACTGGTTACAGACACTTTTTTCCCCAAACCAAAAACGGGATTAGAACTGAAAACCAAAAGGGAAAACCCCCCACGAAAAGTCAGCAGTTATACAAACCAAAAATTTGCAGCACCCCGGGGTGGGTTTCCCAAACCCTTTAAAACCCCTGAGTAAAAAATGGGGTTTTTTCTCACCCAAAAGGGGGGTGAATCGACCCCCCGGTAGGGGAATGACTTTTGTGGGGGTAAAAGGGGGAAAACCACAAGTTTTAAAAAAATAATCCCCAGATTAAACTGCCCAAATCAACGAAACCTGACAAAAAATGAGGCAGGGGCATATCGGGTTGTTTTTAAAAAAAAAATTATTTAAAAAACACCCCCCAAGAAATGATTTTAAAAACGTTTTCCCGCTTGGGGCAGACTAAAATAGCAAAAGGGGATCCCCCACAGAAAACAAAACCCCAAATTGCGTTTTCGAAACCATGACGCTGTCCCCCAGCACCCCTCTACCCCTGCATGGGTTCAAAGGGGTTAAAAAGGAAACCCCAAATTCCCGAATCTTCTCCGCTCCCCAAAACGCTGTCAATTTAAAAATCGCAAAAGACATAGCCTTTTGCCAGAGGGGCGGGGAAAACCCCCCAAACATCCTTTACATTTTTTAAAGGGGCCCCTTCCCGGGAAAAAAGGGGTGCCAAAGGCTCATTCCATTTTTCAGGACTGCCCCCCTAGGGAAAATTTTACATTTTAACCAGGGTCACAAATTTAATCCCAAAAAAAGGCTTTTTATTTAAAACAGTAAAAAAGGGGTCTCGTACAAAAACCCCCAAGGGCCCAAAAAAAATCATCAACACCTCAAAACGGGACCCCCCGGGATCGGGAAAAACCCCCCCAAAACCTGAGGTCGCCGCGCGGGAAAGGAGTTTAAAATTTAAAACCTGCTGCGTGCTTCCCCCGGGGGCTTGTTTTTAAGGGGCAAAATTTTTTAAATTTAAAAATTTAAAACCTCGACCCCCCAAAAAAAATCGGGGAGGGGAAATCCTTTTCCAAAAAAGGGGAACCCCCGCAAGATAGATAGCAATACTGAACCTCAGTGGAAACTGCCCCCACACCCCAAACCCAAATGGCAAACTCCATTGAAAAAAATCCCCCCCCCCCCGGGAATACAGGGGGAAAAAAAAAAAAATGAAACAAACAAAAAAATTTCTAAAACCCCCTTTTAAAAACCCTTTTTTCTTTCACTTTTTTTTTTTTCCCCCTTGGGGGAAAGTATTATACAATTTTAAATTTTTTTGGGCCCCGGTGAATTTTTTTTTTGGAGCTGGGGAGTGCAGGAAAAAAGGAAATCCCCAGGCTTTTGGAATCTATAATTGAAAAGTACCCTGACTAACCCCAAACAAGGCAGCCGGGGAGCTTCCCTACGGGGCCCTAGCGCCTGTCCGCCAAAACAACCCCCAAAAAAAAAAAAAAAAGCTATCTGGGGAGCAGAAAAAAAATGGCCCCCCAAAAAAATTAAAAAAAGCGGGGGTAAAAGGGGGAAAAGGAAAAAAAAATTCAGACCAAACCCAATTTTCCCCGGGGAAACCTAGGGAAGGTGCCCCCTTTTAAAAGGGCCCGTAGTAAACCTTTCCCCCCCCAACAATCTCCAGGGGCCGACCGCCCCCCTTTTTAAACCACGGGACCCCCTTTTTCTCAAAATCATCTAAAACCCCTTCACAACAGGGGGATTTTCTAACCCCAAAAAGCAACCGGGAATTGAGGGGCCCAATTTTTTCCCATGCCAACAGAATTTGCTTACGGAAATTTTTGGGACATTTTTTTAGCTGACCAAACCCCGGAATTCAAAAGGGGGATAAAAAAAAGTTATAAAAAGAGGCATTTTTAAACAAAAAAAACTCCAAAAAAATAATTTACCTTTGGTCCATCATTCTGCAAAGGAAACTCCAACGACCCAAATTTTAAACCCAAAATAATCAATGGTTTTTTGGGAAACATTAACCCAAAACTGGGAGGTTGTTGATGCCCAAACGGCAAAAAATTCCTCTCACCTCCTTTGGGGAAAAAAAAGATCCCCCCCTTTAAAAGGGGTTTTTCGGGTTCCAGTCTTTATAAACCCCAAGACAAAAATGTTTTAAACCCAAACCCTTTTTCCCTGGTTTTTTTCCCTGGGGTTGAAAATTTAAAAAAAAAAAATTTATTTTTCCCAAATTTTCCGCAGCACTTTACTTTTAACAGTTTAAAAAAAAACAAAAAAAAAGGAAACCCTTTTAAAACAATAATACAATTTTAAAAAGAAAAAAAACCCCCAAATTTAAAAAAACCCCTTTGGGGGGTTAAAATTACAATATGGGGGGGGGTAAAAAGACGGTGTTTTTTAAAAGGATGTATTTACAGGATGGCCAGCTATCTTGGGGGAGGGGGGGAAATGAGATAGTAAAGGGCTACACACGCACCTACAATAAAAGATTTGAGGGGGGGAAGTGATAGGCTGCTCAAAAACAAATGTTTTTAAAAGGGGGTTCAAAAAATAAAATTGGGGGGGTCCTAATTTTTGGGGGGGGTTTTTCCCCGGTTTTTGGGTGCAGGGGGGGGAAAAGTTTGGATTGGGGGGTGGAGGTACGTTTTAGTGCAGAGGTTTCAAAAGTCTTTTTGCAGAGTGCAGCGTTTGGGGGCCGTAGACAAAAAGAGAGAGGTGTGTA
>JARQOD010000006.1:103710645-103791371 GCA_033576555.1 Oophaga sylvatica
GAAAAAATCGAGGGTAAACCCAGAATTACAGAAAAACGGAGACATCAAAGTAGCAAGCTAGCCCTATTATTAAGAGCAAACTCAGCCAAGGTAAAAAGAGACCCAGTCATCCTGATCAGCAGACACAAAGCATCTTAGATAAGTCTCCAATGTCTGGTTTGTTCTCTCAGTTAGACATTGGTCTGAGGATGAAATGCCGAGCAGAAAGTAATTGAACACCCAGTTTAGAACAAAAAGTCCTCAAAACTGGAAACAAATGGACTCCTCTGTCAGACACAATGTTCTCAGGATGCCGTGTAAACGAACCACGTGCTGAAGGAACAACGGCACCAATTCAGAGGAGGAAGGCAACTTAGTAATGGCACAAGATGTATCATCTTGAAAACCTATCACAAATACCCAATGGTGGTCATTCTCTGAGAAACAGGAAGGTCGGAAATGAAATCCATAGAGATATGGTCCTGGTCTCTTGGGCACCGGCAATGGCATCAACAAACCACTAGAGCGAGAGCAAGGCTTGGAGCGAGAGCAAGTCCCGCAGGACGCACAAATTCCCTGACATCACGAGACAAGGTAGGCCACCAAAAGAACCGACTAAACCAAGTCTCTGGTACCAAAAATTCCGGGATGCCCAGCCAACGCGGAACAATGAATCTCAGACATCACACTCTTTTTCCACTGGTCCGGGACAAACAATTTTCCAACAGGGCAGCACTCGGGCCTATCCTCCTGACACCCTCCAGAGCAAGTCTCAATTGGGCGAGATGGCGGAAAGAACTACACCCTCTTTCAAAATAACAGAAGGATCAGATAACTCAGGAGAGTCCGCAAGGAAACTCCTCGAGAGGGCATCCGCCTTAACATTCTTAGTGCCAGGAAGAAAGGAAACCACAAAATTAAAACGTGTGAAAAACAAGCCCACCTGGCCTTCAGGATTGAGTCGCTTGGCAGATTCCAGATAGACCAATTCTCATGGTCCGTAAGGACCACCACCATGTTTGGCTCCCTCCAGCCAAGTCTCCACTCTTTCAAAAGCCCACTCATGGCCAATACTCCCGATTACCCCGTCATAATTACGTTCAGTAGGAGAAAAATTTCGAGAGAAAAAGGCACAAGGGTTACTTTTAGAGGTCTCTGGATCTTTTGGGACAAAACGGCACCTGCCCCATTTCAGAGGCATCAACCTCCACCTGAAATGGCAGAGAAACATCAGGCTGCCGTAGACAGAGCAGAAGTGAACTCTGCTTAAGTTTCCTGAAATGCAGAGACTGCCTCAGGAGGCCAATTCACCACATCAGACCCCTTTCTGGTCCAAATCAGTTAATGGTTTAACAAATAACCGAGAAATTCCAATAAATTTACGATAAAAATTGGCAAAACCCAAAAATCTCTGAAGAGCCTTTAATAAGTAGGTGGACCCAATCACAGATGGCCTGAACCTTGACCGGGTCCATTTCAATAACAGATGGGGACAAAAGAATCCCAGAAATGAGATCCTCTGTACGCCAAAAAGACACTTTGATCCCTTCACATACAGAGCATTCTCTCTTCAAAATCTGGAATACAGTTCGAACATGTTTCACATGAGAGTCCCAGTCATTAGAAAAAATCAAGATACATCAAATAAACAATCAGAAATTTGTCCACAAAATCCCTGAAAATGTCATTCTGAAGGACTGGAAGACGAAGGAGCATTAGGAGACCAAGGCATCACCAGGTACTCAAAATGCCCTTCAGGGTATTGAATGCCGTCTTCCCATTCATCCCCGTGCTTAATGCGAATAAGGTTATACGCCCCCCTGAGGTCAAGCTTAGTAAACCAAGTAGCATTTTTCACCCTGGAAAACAGGTCAGAAATCAAGGGTAACGGGTATTGGTATTTCATAGTAATATTGTTCAAGAGACGATAATCAATACACGCCTTAAAGAACCATCCTTTTTGGCCACAAAGAAAAAACCGGCACCTAAGGTGAAGAGGATGGTCTGAAGACCCTTCTCCAATGATTCCTTGATATAAGACCGCATAGCGTCATGTTCCGGTACAGACAAGTTAAAAAGGCGACCTTAGGGAATTACTACCCGACACTAATTCATAGCGCAGTCATAGCTCCTATGGGGAGGCAAGGATGCAGATTTACTTTCGCTAAACACATCAGAAAAATCAATCAAAAAGTCAGGAACATCCTGAGCCTGGGGGGAGGCAGAAAAACAGAGTGTTAGTATTAACACTTGGCAGCCCCAACTGGTTACAGACACAGATTTCCAATCCAAAACAGGATTATGAGACTGTAACCAAGAAACCCAGCACGATAATGTCATGCAGATTATACAGAACCAAAATTTGCAGCACTCCTGGTGATCAGGTTCAACCCTCATTATCACCTGAGTAGAAACTGGGTTTATTCTCAGCCAAAGGGGTAGAATCGATCCCATAGGGGAATAGACTTCTGTAGGGGTATCAAGGAAATCCACAACGTTAGCAAAATCATAACCATCAATTAATAGCTGCTCCAAATCAACGAAAGCCTGAGCAAAAATGAGGACAGAGAGCATATCAAGTGACAGTTAATAAAAACTTAGTCTGAACACTACCCAACAACTGAGCGTGCAAAACGTCTTTCCCCGCTTAGGGCAGACTGAAATAGCATGAGAGGCATCACCACAGTAGAAACATAACCCATTGCGCTTTCGAAACTCATGACGCTGTCCCCAGACACCACTCTATCACACTGCATGGGTTCAGAACTGGTTAACAAGGCAACACCATTCCACGCATACTTCCTCCGCTCACGCAAACGTCTGTCAATTTGAATCGCTAATGACATAGAATCATTGAGACCAGAGGGACAGGGAATCCCACCATAACATCCTTTACATTAACGACAGACCCTTCCGGAAAAGGGCTGCCAAAGCGTCGTCATTCCATTTGGTCAGGACTGCCCACCTACGGAATCTCTGACAGTATAACTCAGGTCATCAAGCCCCTGATTTAATGCCAACAAGGCTTTTCACTTGATCATTGACATTAGGCTCATCGTACAATAACCCAAGGCCTGAAAAAATGCATTCAACATCCTCAAAACAGGATCCCCAGTTCAGGAAAAGCCCAATCCTGGGATCGCCGCGCAGGAGAGAGATGATAATTTTGAAACCTGCTGCGCTGCATTCCCTGAGGACTTAATTTAAGGCAAAAAAACAATTTACAAATTATTTTTGAAATACTGAAACTTAGCTCGATCCCCTAAAAACAAATCTGGCATGGAAACCTAGGTTCACAACAGGCAACCCAGCAAGATAGATAGCATACTCGAACCTCAGTGGCAAGCTGATCCACACGGCCAACAACTGGCAACTCCATTGAGAGAAAAGATCCTCCCCAGCAACCCAGAGATACAGAGGGAAAAAAAAAAAAAAAATGCAACAAACAGAAAATATTTCTGACAACTCTGACAACCTTTTTTCTTTCACAATATTTTTTCCCTTCTGTGAGTATTTACAATTTTCAATTTTTAGGCCGGTGATAATGTTATGTTTCGGTAGCTGAGGAGTGCAGGTTAAAAAAGCAATACACCAGAGCAGTTGGAATCTATGAATTGCAGTACCCTGACTAACCACCACAACTAAGGCAGCCGTGGAGCGTTCCTACGTTGGTCCTAGACCCTCTCACAGCCTGAGAAACTAACTACACCTAAAGATAGAAATAGGAAAGCTAATCTGCCCCGGAGCAGATCCCCAAAGATAATAGAAAGCCCCCAACATGTAATGGCGGTTAGACAAGAAGAAATACTGACACAGAAAGAAAAAATAGTATGAGCAAACGCTGGGGCCCAAACTAACTAAATAGAAAAGGATAGGAAGGGACTTACTGCAAATCCCAAAAACCCTGAAAGGCACCAACTCTACTAATTTCAAAAACACCTGAGATCACACGACCTCTACCACCTAAATTAGTTCTCTGGTGTAACAAAATCAAAACACAGCCACTGAAAAAAACTGGAAAAAGCAAAAGTACAAACATCAGTGGCTGAACAAAACTGAGAGGGCAGAAGCCCCCGGAGGGGACCCTGAAGGCCCCCACAGAAGTGCAGGACAAATGCAAAAACACAGCAAAAACAAAAAAGAAGAAAATGTTCTTATCTGTTAGCAGGAATGCAGACATGACACAGCAGGCTACAAGGGAAACTGGAATAAAGGATTCAGACCAGAACAATTGATCACCGGCAACCCTGATGGGAAGGTTGACTCCTATATAAGAACCAGTCAGTAACACCTGTTCCCAGTCCTCACATTCTCCACTGGACAGAACCAGCACCGCTTGTAACCACCAGAGGGAGCCTCTGCTCAGAACTCATCTCAAACCCATTCACAACAGCTGACTCTTCTCACCCCAACTGCACTATCCTGGGAATTCCGATGGGCCAATTTCTACATGCCAACAGAATTTGCTCAAATACGGAGAGTTTTGACATTCAGTCAGCTGACCTAACCCGGAGATTCATCGAAAGTGGCTATAGCAAACGAGTTATCAAAAGAGGCTATCTTAGAACACAAAAAACTACGCAAAACTAACTACCTATGGTCCATCAGCTTCTAGCAATGAGGTAACTCCAACTAGATGCAAATCATCTATACCTATAATAATCAATGGTACACTTTGACTAACATAACCGCAAACCACTGGGAGGTCCTGTTGATAGATTCCAACATTACGGCAATATTACCTGCTCACCATCCTTTGTGGAAAAAA
Organism: Oophaga sylvatica; assembly: GCA_033576555.1. NCBI lineage: Eukaryota > Metazoa > Chordata > Amphibia > Anura > Dendrobatidae > Oophaga > Oophaga sylvatica. The sequence continues at coordinate 103,715,393 of JARQOD010000006.1, forward strand.
AAGATCTGCCAACCTTTGACATTCTGGTTCGCAGTCATTATGAACCAGCCAAGACTAAAGCTGATCTTAACACACAGCCTATATCACCTGGCTTTTTTTCCATGTGGCCTGTGTAATAATAAAATAATATTTATTTATATAGCGCCAACATATTCCGCAGCACTATACGTTTAACAGTTTTTAAAAAACAACAGTCAAAAGTAACAACTTTAACAATAATACAATGATTAAAGCAAATTAACACAAATAAAACAACCCTGCTTGTGAGAGCTTACAATCTACAATGAGTGGGGGATACAAAGTACTGGTTGTGTATTTACAGTGATGTATTTACAGTGATGGTCCAGCTATCTTGAGGGAGTGGAGGGTAGATAGAGATAGTGAATGGGCTACACACGCACACTTACACATAAAATGACTTTGATTAGGGAACGTGTAGGCTGCTCTGAACAAATGTGTTTTGAGGGAGCATCTAAAACTGCAAATTGTGGCTGGTCCTAATTTCTTGGGGTAGGGCATTCCAGAGGATTGGTGCAGCATGGAGAAGTCTTGGAGTTGGGAGTGGGAGGTACAGATTAGTGCAGAGGTTAGTCAAAAGTCGTTTGCAGAGTGCAGCGATTGGCTAGGCCGATAGACAGAAATGAGAGAGGTGATGTAATGGGGTGCCTCACCTTGGAGAGCTTTGTGGGTGAGAACAAGTACCTTGAATTGGATCCTATAATGAATGGACAGCCAGTGTAATGACTGGAGAAGAGCGGACGCTTTCGAGAACCGATTAGCCAGATGGATGACCCTGGGCTGCTGTATTAAGGATGGACTGGAGAGGGAAAGTCGTGTGAGGGGGAGGCCAATTAATAGAGCGTTACAGTAGTCCAGACAGGAGTGGATCAGGGCGACAGTGAGAGTTTTTTTTGTTTCCATGGTGAGAAAATGGCGATTCTAGAGATGTTCTTTAGGTGTAAGTTGCAAGAGCGGGCAAGAGATTGTATAGGGGGGTGAAGGAGAGATTGGTGTAAAACATAAACACCCAGACAGCATGCCTGCTGCCGGGGTGTTATTATGGTGCCACCCACGGAGAGGGAAATTTCAGATTTTAGGGAGGTTGGTAGATGGCGGGACTAGAAGAAGTTCAGTTTTGGAAAGGTTGAGTTTCAGATAGAGAGCGGACATGATGTTGAGACTGCGGACAGATAGTCACTGGCGTTCTGTAGTACAGTGGGTAAGGTCGGGGGATGACGTATATAGTTGTGTGTCATCAGCATAAAGGTGGTACTGAAAGACAAATTTGGTGATAGTTTGTCCAATTTAGGCCATGTAGAGGGAGAAGAGAAGGGGGCTAAGGACTGAGCTCTGAGGTACCCCAACAGTGAGAGGAAGAGGAGATGACGTGCAGCCAGTGAACAAAAAACTGAAGGAGCGGTCAGAAAGATAGGAAGAGAGCCAGGAGAAGGAAGTATCCTTCATGACTAGTGACTGAAGCTTAGAGAGTAGGAGACGGTGGTCAACAGTGTCGAAAGCTGCAGAAAGATTGAGAAGAATGAACAGAGATTGGTCACCGTTACATTTTGCTGTCAGAAGGCCATTGGTCACTTTGATGAGTGCAGTTTCTGTCGAATGTAGGGGCGGAAACCAGACTGTGAAGTGTCTAGGAGGGAGTGAGTGGAGAGGTAACAGGTAAGGTGGGAGTAAACCAGGCGCTCCAAGAGTTTAGAGATGAAGGGGAGATTGGAGACTGGTCTGTAGTTGTTTGTGCAGAATGGGTCGAGAGTGGGTTTCTTTAATAATGGAGTAATGATAGAGTGTTTAAAGGAGGAGGGGAAAATGCCTGAGGAAAGGGAGAGATTAAAGATTGTAGTTAGGTGAGTAGTGAGGACTGGAGAGAGAGACTGGAGATGTGAGTGAATGGGGTCAGTAGTGCATGTAGTCGGACGAGAAGAAGAGAGGAGCCTGAAGACTTCTTCTTCTGTGATGGGATCAAATGTGGAGAGTGAGCCAGGGAAATGCAGGGAGGGATGGGAGTTACGACACCTGGTGGCTGGGAGCGGATTTCCTGACGGATATTATCTATTTTCTCTATAAAGTGGGAGGCCAGGTCATTAGCACAAATGTCTGTGATAGGGGCTTGTGCTTTCAGCCTGAGGAGGGAGTGAAAGATGTCAAAAAGTTTCTTGGGGTTGTTGGATAGTGAAGAGATCAGGGTGGTGAATTAGGTCTGTTTGGTGAGGTGAAGGGCTGAATTATAGGTTCTTAACATTTAGAGTTGAGAGTCCTCAGTGGTTGATACCTTTTAATGGCTAACTGAAAAGATGGTAACAAATTGCAAGCTTTCGAGATTTTCGAGATTCTACTGGCTAACACGGTACGAAGATATACATCTTTATAGGTTCTTAACATGAATTTGAAGTGGATGAAGTCTTCTGGTGTGCGAGTTTTCCTCCATAAGCGTTCAGCACTCCTAGAACATAGCATCATGGAGAGGTCGAGTTTGCGATGTGAGCCAGGGCTGTTTTACTCTGTGCTTGGAGGTTTTGCGGGTGAGGGGAGCTACTTGGTCAAGGGTGCTTCTAAGAGTGTCGTTGTAGTGATGTACAGCCAGATCAGGAGAGGAAAAAGAGTAGATTGGGGACAATGATGAGTGCAGGAAGTCTGAAAGTGTATGAGGGTTAATGGCTTGTAGATTTCTGAATGCGTGGTAGGAAGGAGTGTGCTGGGTGGGCGAGAATTTGTGATTGTGAAGGAGAGAATGTTGTGGTCAGAGAGGGGAAGTGATGAGTTATCTAGGTAGGAGATTGAATAGAGCCGGACAAAGATCAGGTCAAGGGTGTTACCGTTTTTGTGTGTTTCAGAGGTTGAGAGCTATGAGAGGCCTAGAGAAGTGGTTAGTGATAGAAGCTGGGATGCAGATGTGGAAGTGGGGCTGTTACTGGGGATGTTGAAGTCTCCCAGGATAAGGGTTGGGGGTTCTGAGGACATGAAGTGCGGCAGCCAGGCAGGGAAATGGTCAATGAAGTGGGTGGGTGAGACTGCGGGCCAGTTTATGACCGCTACTCTGAGGGAGAGGGGACGGAAGAGCCTGATGGTGTGTACCTCAAAAGAAGGGAATGAGAGTGATGGAGCTGGGGGGATGATCTGGAAAATGCATTGTAGGGACTGTATTGTAGTATGCCGACTCCACCACCAAGTCTGTTTATGGGTCTCGGGGAATGGGAGTGTAAAGGTTGTTTCAACCATGTAAAATCTTCCAACTTTACTAACCACGATGGCTCCCGCCGTTATGATATCTGCAAATATCTGAACTGTACATCACGCGGAGTCATTTACCATGCTCAATGTCCATGCGGGAAGGTATATATTGGATTGAATACTAGTGAGAACACGCGAACATGTCCGGGATATAGAAAAGGCTTAAACAATTGAAGACGATTCCTCTGTAAAATCTCTCCCCAGACATTTTATATTCTATCATGGATGTAATGCCAGGGCCTAGTGATCAAGGCTATTGACCAGTACTTTTGGGGTCACATGGAGGAGATCTGACCAGGATCCTCTGTCAAGTAGAAAGAAGATGGATCTACCGCTTAGGGACCATGACCCCACAAGTCCTCAATGAGAGTTTGGGATTTGCAGCGTTTCTTTAATTTGGGTATCCAGAAACATCTTTTATGGGGTGGTGAGGGATTATTTTATTCTTTTTTTTCTTCTGTTTTTTTTTTACCTATGTCTAACTTCTCTTTATACTTACATCAGGTGACCTACCTTGGGGATGTTTGTTCAGGCTTCATCATTCCATCCGGTTGAGCTGTCAGTCCGTCATTCTCACGAGTAGAGGCAATTGGTCATGCAGTTCCTGATACACCCAAGCAGGAGGACATTTCGTACTTTTGAAGACTTACCTGGCCTTCATTGTTTCTTCTTATTGGGTTTCCTGTGTCTCCATCTAGCAGATGCCTTTTGTCCTGTGGCTCTTGAAGCTTTTTTATTGAAAGAAGCTCTTACCTCACCAATGCAACATTGCTCCCCTTTTGTTGGTTCGAGGAACGATTTATTTCTTCAAGGATTAAACATCTTCTTTGACAACTGGATTCCTTGGACATGGCTCCATCCCCATGTCCTTGATATATAGCGGACCTTTACTATAATTTCTATTTGAATAACTCTACTCCGGGTTTTGTAGAACCCCCATAGACAGCCCTGTGAATTTCATTTTGGAGCAGTTTTAACCTCTCACCCCAGGAACTCCATTTGGATTATTATTGGACTCTTACTTTTTCTCTGCAGCACATTAACTTTTCTTTTTCACTCTACTTAGATAGATTTTGTATCCATTTGTCCTAGTCCAGTGTATGTTACAATGCCATGCATTATACTTTTAGTGTTTGGTACTCGAATTCCTGGTACTCTGACCTTTTCATATGCCCCCATTGTTTTTATCATATGCATCTATATCATGTTCTCTAATTGGCTTGTCATTATTCTTTTTTCTCCCTTTTTTCTGTATAGTACCTTGGATTCTATGATGGTCGGGCGCATGTTATTTAATTGATTTCATTTTTTTCTCTATGTCCTTCTTGTTTGTATTTTGTACCATCATATTTATATACACTGCTCAAAAAATAAAGGGCATACGAAAAAAGGTTGCACTCTATCATACTAAAGCATGTCAATATAGAATATCTGAAATTTTGAATACCAATACGGTTTTGGAGTATTAGGAAAAATTTGAAATGCTTAGTATAAAATTTGGCCAAATATTATTTGCCCACCAACCATCGTCAAGGTGGTCTCAAGTCTGATGGGTCCCTAACCTGTGTGAATACCTCTCTAGGCTGATATCTGAATTCCTGGGTGAATGTGGACCCCCTCCGTCAGCAATGTCTGCATTTATGGGTCAGTAGGAACCTGCTGTAATTAAAACCACCACCTGGTGGGGGCGGAGTGCTCGATCAGTAAGCTAACATTCAAAAGACAAAAATACCTGACTGGCACATCCAGACTAATGTGAATAGGTGCAAACCAGCAGGAGCTACCCCCATATACAACATACGAAAAAAGGTTGCACTCTATCATACTAAAGCAAGTCAATATAGAATATGTGAAATTTTGAATAGCAATACGGCTTTGGAGTATTAGGAAAAATTTGAGACGCTTAGTATAAAATTTGGGCAAATATTATTTGCCCACCAACCATCGTACGTTGTATATGGGGGTAGCTCCTCCTGGTTTGCACCTATTCACATTAGTCTAGATGTGCCAGTCAGTTTTTTTTGTCTTTTGAATGTTAGCTTACTGACCAAGCACTCCACTCCCACCAGGTGGTGATTTTAAATACAGCAGGTTCCTACTGACCCATAAATGCAGGCATTGCTGATGGAGGTGTCCATATTCACCCAGGAATTCAGATATCAGCCTAGAGAGGTATTCACACAGGTTAGGGACCCATCAGACTTGAAACCACCTTGACGATGGTTGGTGGGCAAATAATATTTGGCCAAATTTTATACTAAGTGTCACAAATTTTTCCTAATACTCCAAAGCCGTATTGCAATTCAAAATTTCACATATTCTATATTGACATGCTTTAGTATGATAGAGTGCAACCTTTTTTCGTGTTTTATATGGGGGTAGCTCCTCCTGGTTTGCACCTATTCACATTAGTCTGGATGTGCCAGTCAGGTTTTTTTTGTCAAAAAAATAAAGGGAACACTCAAATAGCATATCCTAGATCTAAATGAATGAAATATTCTCATTGAATACTTTGTTCTGTACAAAGTTGAATGTGCTGACAACAAAATCACATAAAAATCATCAATGGAAATCAAATTTATTAACCAATGGAGGCATGGATTTGAAGTCACACACAAAATTAAAGTGGAATGTAATGTCCTTAAAACAAGTCAAAATGATTCTCATTAGTGTGTGTGGCCTCCACGTGCCTGTATGACCTCCCTGTGCCTGTATGACCTCCCTACAACACCTGGACATGCTCCTGATGAGGCAGCAGATGGTCTCCTGGGGAATCTCCTCCCAGATCTGGACTAAAGCATCAGCCAACTCTTGGACAGTCTGTGGTGCAATGTGACGTTGGTGGATGGAGTGAGACATGATGTCCCAGATGTGTTCAATCGGATTCAGGTCTGGGGAACGGGCTTCAATGCCTTCATCTTGCAGTAACTGCTGACACACTCCAGCCACATGAGATCTGGCATTGTCCTGCATTAGGAGGAACCCAGGGCCAACCGCACCAGCATATGGTCTCACAAAGGGTCTGAGGATCTCATCTTGGTACCTAATGGCAGTCAAGCTACCTCTGGCAAGCACATGGAGGGCTGTGCGGCCCTCAAAAGAAATGTCACCCACACCATTACTGATCCACTGCCAAACCGGTCATGCTGAAGGATGTTGCAGGCAGCAGATTCCTCTCCACGGCATCTCCAGACTCTGTCACGTCTGTCACATGTGCTCAGTGTGAACCTGCTTTCATCTGTGAATAGCGCAGGCCGCCAGTGGCGAATTTTCCAATCCTGGTGTTCTGTGGCAAATGCCAAGCGTCCTGCATGGTATTGGGCTGTCAGCACAACCCCCATCTGTGGACGTCGGGCCCTCAGACCATCCTCATGGAGTTGGTTTCAAACCGTTTGTGCAGACACATGCACATTTGTGGCCTACTGGAGGTCATTTTGCTGGGCTCTGGCTGTGCTCCTCCTATTCCTCTTTGCACAAAGGCGGAGATAGCGGTCCTACTGCTGGGTTGTTGCCCTTCTACGGCCCCCTCCACATCTCCTGGTTTACTGACCTTTCTCCTGATAGCGCCTCCAGCCTCTGGACACTACGCTGACAGACACAGCAAACTTTCTTGCCACAGCTCGCATTGATGTGCCATCCAGGATGAGCTGCACTACCTGAGCCACTTGTGTGAGTTTTAGAGTCCGTCTCATGCTACCACGAGTGTGAAAGCACAACCAACATTCAAAAGTGACCAAAACATCAGCCAGAAAGCATTGGTACTGAGTTGTAGTCTATGGTCCCCACCTGCAGAACCACTCCTTTATTGAGTGTGTCTTGATATTCCATTTGCACAACAGCATGTGAAATTGATTGTCAATAAATGGACAGTTTGATTTCACAGAAGTTTGATTTACTTCAAGTTAAATTCTGTTGTTTAAGTGTTCCCATTATTTTTTTGAGCAGTGTACATTTCTCTTATGTATAATTCCTTTTTTAGCTCATTCTTTATTTCACCTTGCAGTTGGACTTTGTCCTCTTTTATAAGCACATCCTCACTTTATCTTCAAATTTATATACATATAACTATGGTCATGCACAGGTCACTTTTCCATTTTTATATTACAATAGTCATGATTTTGGACTGTTCACTTTACATTGTAATTTTATGAATTTTATATTCACTTTTTAATAAATACTTCACTCACTCTTATTTATACAAGCACTGTCACTTTATCTCTTGACATTTTTATTTCTTTAGTGTACGTTGTCCCTTATCTATTTCGCCTTAGTACTGCACTCATTACTGCATCCTTTTCTCCTGGGGATTGGCACTTGTTGTAATATCTGTCCGCTCTATTAGTTTCACTTCACCGGCTGCCCTGATTGTGCGCGTGTGCTTTTAGTCACAGTTCCATGCACTTCCGGGAGCACTCGACTCTGGGCTTGCGTGTGTTCCAGCATGCATTCCAGTGAGCGCGGTACCGGAAGTGCTCTTTCATCTTGGAGTGTGATGATAGCGTCATGTGCGGCTGGATCCGGACAGCTGATGGGCCTTCCACTGGGTATGTTCCTGACTCTGATTTCTATTGGTCCCTGTTCGGTTTAAAAGGATCTCCCCTCTCACCCTAACACGCCCCCGGAAGAAGCTCAGGGCGAAATGCGCATCGGGGTGAGAGGAAATGCCCGTACTGTTCACTTACACCATCACTGCAGTCCAAGTGCTTAAGGTATTGTGGTTTATTTAATTTCTGTTTGGCTTTATATTCGTGACTTTGGCGGAGCTAACTCTGACCTCTCCATGTGTCTAAAGGTGCAGATATGTTTGGGGATGTTGCAGGCACTCCTTCAACCTTATTCAGTCTTGACATTTCTTACCATTAATACTTTGGTCCCTTGGTTGCATTGTTCTCCTACACTAGGCCCTTTTTGTCTCTTGCTCCTGAATACTTATCCTTATTATTATGATTTGATTGATATATGATTTTTTCTATTGTACCAGTTACTTTCACCATTGTATTCAGGACAGCTACCTAGTTACAGGGCTCTGGTGTAGGATACTTGTACTCACCATTTTTTCTGCTGGATAGTGCTGGGGTTACCCCTACAGGGTATTCTGTGCATGACTGTTTTGTGTCTTTTAATATTTTTCTATTCTTCTTGTTTTATGGATTGCTAATAAAATATAATAAATTTTACATATGGATCTCTTTCTCTAGCCAGCTATTTTTACTGATCCGTGTTTTTTTATTAGGTAACACAGGTAGCGACTAGTGTTGAGCATTCCGATACCGCAAGTATCGGGTATCGGCCGATATTCGCTGTATCGGAATTCCGATACTTAGTTCCGATATTTTTCCTATATCGTATACCGGAATCGGAAGTTCCCATAATTCTTTGAGAGGCAGTGTGATTTCAGTCAGCCAATGAGGAATCTGTTGTGAATAGGCTGGAAATGAGTTCTGAGCAGAAGCTCCCTCTGGTGGTTACAAACGGTACTGGACTGTCCAGTGAATATTGTGAGGATTGGGAATCAGGTGTTACTGACTGGTCTTATATAAGGGAGTCGCCTTCCCATCAGGGTTGCCGGTGATCAATTGTTCTGGTCTCAATCCTTGATTCCTGTTTCTTGGTAGCCTGCTGTGTCGTGTCTGAATCTCCTGCTTACAGATAAGACATTTTCTTCTTTTTGTTTTTGTGCTTGATTTTTGCATTTTGTCCTGCACTTCTGTGGGGGCCTTCAGGGTCCCCTCTGGGGGCTTTTGCCCTCTCAGTTCAGTTCAGCCACTGATGTTTGTACATTTGCTTTTTCCAGTTTTTTTCAGTGGCTGCTGTTTTGATTTTGGTTACACCAGAGAACTAATTTAGGTGGTAGAGGTCGTGTGATCTCAGGTGTTTTTGAAATTAGTAGAGTTGGTGCTTTTCAGGGTTTTTTGGGATTGCAGTAAGTGCCCTTCCTATCCTTTTCTATTTAGTAAGTTTGGGCCCCAACGTTTGCTCATACTATTTTCTGTCTGTGTCAGTATTTCTTCTTGTCTAACCGCCATTACATGTTTGGGGGCTTTCTATGTTCTTTGGGGATCTGCTCCGGGGCAGATAGCTTTCCTCTTTCTATCTTTAGGTGTAGTTAGTTTCTCAGGCTGTGACGAGGCGTCTAGGACCAACGTAGGAACGCTCCACGGCTGCCTCTAGTTGTGGTGGTTAGTCAGGGTACTGCAATCTCATAGTTTCCAACTGCTCTGGTGTATTGCCTTTTTTACCTGTACTCCTCAGCTACCGAAACATAACAGTATCACCGGCCTAACAAATTGAAAATTATATTGTACTCACAGAAGGGAAAAAAATATTGTTAAAGAAAAGAGTTGTCAGAGATATTTTTTTTTTCCCTCTGTATCTCTGGGTGCTGGGGAGGATTTTTTCTTTTCTCTCAATGGAGTTTGCACAGTTGTCTGGCCGTGTGGATCAGCTGGCCACTGAGGTTCGGAGTATTGCTACCTATCTTGCTGGGTTGCCTGTTGTGGAACCTAGGATTCCCATGCCAGATTTGTTTTTAGGGGATCGAGCTAAGTTTCTGAATTTCAAAAATAACTGTAAATTGTTTTTTGCCTTAAAATCTAAGTCCTCAGGAACGCAGCGCAGCAGGTTCAAATTGTCATCTCTCTCCTGCGCGGCGATCCTCAGGATTGGGCTTTTTCCCTGACACCTGGGGATCCTGTTTTGAGTGATGTTGATGCATTTTTTCAGGCTTTGGGGTTATTGTACGATGAGCCTAATATCACTGATCAAGCTGAAAAAACTTTGTTGGCATTAAATCAGGGGCTTGAGGACGCTGAGTTATACTGTCAGAGATTCCGTAGGTGGGCAGTCCTGACCAAATGGAATGACAACGCTTTGGCAGCTATTTTTCGGAAGGGTCTGTCAGATAATGTAAAGGATGTTATGATGGGATTCCCTGTTCCCTCTGGTCTCAATGATTCTATGTCGTTGGCGATTCAAATTGACAGACGTTTGCGTGAGCGGAAAGGTATGCGTGGAATAATGTTGCCTTGTGAACCTGCTTCTGAATCCATGCAGTGTGATGGAGTGGTTTCTGGGGCACAGCGTCATGAGTTTCGAAAGCGCAGTGGGTTGTGTTTCTACTGTGGCGATGCCTCTCATGCTATTTCAGTCTGCCCTAAGCGGGGAAGACGTTTTGCACGCTCAGTTGTCTTGGGTAGTGTTCAGACTAAGTTTTTATTAACTGTTACCCTGATATGCTCTCTGTCCTCATTTTCTGCTCAGGCTTTTGTTGATTCTGGAGCAGCTATTAACCTGATGGATTTTGATTTTGCTAAACGTTGTGGGTTTCCCTTGATACCCCTACGGAAGTCTATTCCCCTACTGGGGATCGATTCTACCCCTTTGGCTGAGAATAAACCTCAGTTCTCTACTCAGGTGATAATGAGGGTAGAACCTGATCATCAGGAGAGTTGCAAATTTTTGGTTCTGTATAATCTGCATGACATTATCGTACTGGGTTTCCCTTGGTTACAGTCTCATAATCCTGTTTTGGATTGGAAATCTGTGTCTGTTACCAGTTGGGGCTGCCAATGTGTTAATACCAACACTCCTGTTTTTTCTGCCTCCCCCCAGGCTCAGGATGTTCCTGACTTTTTGATTGATTTTTCTGATGTGTTTAGCGAAAGTAAATCTGCATCCTTGCCTCCCCATAGGAGCTATGACTGCGCTATTGAATTAGTGCCTGGTAGTAAATTCCCTAAAGGTAGCCTTTTTAACTTGTCTGTACCTGAACATGACGCTATGCGGTCTTATATCAAGGAGTCATTGGAGAAGGGTCATATCAGACCATCCTCTTCACCCTTAGGTGCCGGTTTTTTCTTTGTGGCCAAAAAGGATGGTTCATTAAGGCCGTGTATTGATTATCGTCTCTTGAACAATATTACTGTGAAATATCAATATCCGTTACCCTTGATCTCTGACCTGTTTTCCAGGGTGAAAAACGCTACTTGGTTTACCAAGCTTGACCTCAGGGGGGCATATAACCTTATTCGCATTAAGCACGGGGATGAATGGAAGACGGCATTTAATACCCCTGAAGGGCATTTTGAGTACCTTGTGATGCCCTTTGGGCTCACTAATGCTCCTTCTGTCTTCCAGTCCTTCATGAATGACATTTTCAGGGATTTTGTGGATAAATTTCTGATTGTTTATTTGGATGATATCTTGATTTTTTCCAATGACTGGAACTCTCATGTAAAACATGTTCGGACTGTGTTCCAGATTTTGAGAGAGAATGCTCTGTATGTGAAGGGATCAAAGTGTCTTTTTGGCGTTCAGAGGATCTCATTTCTGGGGTTCATTTTGTCCCCATCTGTTATTGAAATGGACCCGGTCAAAGTTCAGGCCATCTGTGATTGGGTCCAACCTACTTCATTAAAGGCTCTTCAAAGATTCTTGGGTTTTGCCAATTTTTATCGTAAATTTATTGGTAATTTCTCGGTTATTGTTAAACCATTAACTGATTTGACCAAGAAGGGTTCTGATGTGGTGAATTGGCCTCCTGAGGCAGTCTCTGCATTTCTGGAACTTAAGCAGAGATTCACTTCTGCTCCTGTTCTACGGCAGCCTGATGTTTCTCTACCATTTCAGGTGGAGGTTGATGCCTCTGAAATTGGGGCAGGTGCCGTTTTGTCCCAAAGAAATCCAGAGACCTCTAAAAGTAACCCTTGTGCCTTTTTCTCTCGAAAATTTTCTCCCACTGAACGTAATTATGACGTGGGTAATCGGGAGTTATTGGCCATGAAGTGGGCTTTTGAAGAGTGGAGACATTGGCTGGAGGGAGCCAAACATCAGGTGGTGGTCCTTATGGACCATAAGAATCTAGTTTATCTGGAATCTGCCAAGCGACTTAATCCTAGACAGGCCAGGTGGGCCTTGTTTTTCACACGTTTTAATTTTGTGGTTTCATTTCTTCCTGGCACTAAAAATGTTAAGGCGGATGCCCTCTCGAGGAGTTTCCTGGCGGACTCTCCTGAGTTATCTGATCCTTCTGTTATTTTGAAAGAGGGTGTAGTTCTTTCCGCCATCTCGCCCAATTTGAGACTGGCTCTGGAGGGGTGAATTGGTGCCTTTGTTCCTTCAGCACGTGGTTCGTTTACACGGCATTCCTGAGAACATTGTGTCTGACAGAGGAGTCCAGTTTGTTTCCAGATTTTGGAGGACCTTTTGTTCTAAACTTGGTGTTCAATTGTCTTTCTCCTCGGCGTTTCATCCTCAGACCAATGGTCAAACTGAGAGAACAAACCAGACATTGGAGACTTATCTAAGATGCTTTGTGTCTGCTGATCAGGATGACTGGGTCTCTTTTTTGCCTTTGGCTGAGTTTGCTCTTAATAATAGGGCTAGCTCTGCCACTTCGATGTCTCCATTTTTCTGTAATTCTGGGTTTCACCCTTAATTTTCTTCAGGACAGACGGAGGCTTCTGTCTGTCCGGGTGTTGACTCTGTTGTGGAGCGTATGCAGCAGATTTGGGACCAGGTAGTGGAGAGGTTGTCCCTCTCTCAGGAGAGGACCCAGCGGTTTGCTAACCGGCATAGGACTGATGGTCCTCGGTTTAAAGTAGGGGACTTGGTCTGGTTGTCCTCAAGAAATATTCCTATGAGAGTGGCATCTCCTAAATTTAAGCCTAGGTTCATTGGACCTTATAAGATCATGGAGATTCTTAATCCTGTTTCTTTTCGTTTGCTTCTTCCAGGGACATTTAAGATCCATACCGTGTTCCACAAGTCCTTGTTGAAGAGGTTTGTTGAGCCAGTGGTTCCTACTACTGTGCCTCCTGACCCTGTTTTGGTTGAGGGCAATCTGGAGTATGTTGTTGAGAAAATATTGAATTCTCGTTTTTCTAGACGGAAACTCCAGTATTTGGTTAAATGGAGAGGTTATGGTCAGGAAGACAATTCTTGGGTGTTTGCTTCGGACATCCATGCTAGGAGACTCATCCGTGCGTATCACAGAACTCATCCTGACCGACCTGGTTGCTCAAATGAGGGTTCGTGACCCTTCCTCAAGGGGGGGGTACTGTTGTGAATAGGCTGAAATGAGTTCTGAGCAGAAGCTCCCTCTGGTGGTTACAAACGGTACTGGACTGTCCAGTGAAGATTGTGAGGATTGGGAATCAGGTGTTACTGACTGGTCTTATATAAGGGAGTCGCCTTCCCATCAGGGTTGCCGGTGATCAATTGTTCTGGTCTCAATCCTTGATTCCTGTTTCCTTGGTAGCCTGCTGTGTCGTGTCTGAATCTCCTGCTTACAGATAAGACATTTTCTTCTTTTTGTTTTTGTGCTTGATTTTTGCATTTTGTCCTGCACTTCTGTGGGGGCCTTAAGGGTCCCCTCTGGGGGCTTTTGCCCTCTCAGTTCAGTTCAGCCACTGATGTTTGTACATTTGCTTTTTCCAGTTTTTTTCAGTGGCTGCTGTTTTGATTTTGGTTACACCAGGGAACTAATTTAGGTGGTAGAGGTCGTGTGATCTCAGGTGTTTTTGAAATTAGTAGAGTTGGTGCTTTTCAGGGTTTTTTGGGATTGCAGTAAGTGCCCTTCCTATCCTTTTCTATTTAGTAAGTTTGGGCCCCAACGTTTGCTCATACTATTTTCTGTCTGTGTCAGTATTTCTTCTTGTCTAACCGCCATTACATGTTTGGGGGCTTTCTATGTTCTTTGGGGATCTGCTCCGGGGCAGATAGCTTTCCTCTTTCTATCTTTAGGTGTAGTTAGTTTCTCAGGCTGTGACGAGGCGTCTAGGACCAACGTAGGAACGCTCCACGGCTGCCTCTAGTTGTGGTGGTTAGTCAGGTTACTGCAATCTCATAGTTTCCAACTGCTCTGGTGTATTGCCTTTTTTACCTGTACTCCTCAGCTACCGAAACATAACAGGAATCCTACGAAGTGTGGGCACATACTGTAATGCTGCGGTCATCTTAACTAATGGCATGGCTGTGATTGGCTGCTGAAATGATGTCAGAATGCACTATAAAAGGCGCCGCCGCCATTTTAGCGTCACTGTGCTGTGAACTCAGTTAGGGACAGAACGCTGCTCTGCTGACTCAGAAGGACAGCTAGAGATTGCGATTTTGTGTACTTTGCTTTAGGCAGGCTAGTTTACCAACCGCTGTGTAAAGCTTCCTTTTGCCTTGCAGTGTTCTTTTAACAGCTCTGTGCAAGGTGTGTGTGTGAGAGTGCAGGTGACGCTGCAGTTTGCTCTGCATCCAACGCTGTCTGTAGGCATCTGCACGTGTCACTCACAGACTTTTTTTTTTCTTTAGTGTAATTCTAGCTGCTCCATTCAATAGAAATTATAGTGTGACGCAATACATTGGTTGCAAACACTATAGAACTACAGAAAGGAGCCTTTCAGAGATAGTGAACAGTTGTGTGCAGTGTTCACTGTAGTCTGTGATTTTTTATTTTTTTGGAGTGCAGATCCCGCTCCAGTTAGTTCTTCAACGACTGTTGCTTGTACTCTGCTGAGCGTGTCTCACTGCCTCATCCTTCACATTTTTCTCGAATTGGTGCTGCTACATTCTATTTCAAATAATTCAAATCTATTACTGTGACGTGCTTCCATCCGTATACAATACATTGGTTGCAAACAATATAGAAGTACACAAACGGGCCTTTCACAGCTACTGAACAGTTGTGTGCACTGTTTACTGTAGTCAGAGGTTTTCATTTTTGGAGTGCAGATCCCGCTCCAGTTAGTTCTTCAACCACTGTTGCTTGTACTCTGCTGAGCGTGTCTCACTGCCTCATCCTTCACATTTTTCTCGAATTGGTGCTGCAACATTCTATTTCAAATAATTCAAATCTATTACTGTGACGTGCTTCCATCCGTATACAATACATTGGTTGCAAACAATATAGAAGTACACAAACGGGCCTTTCACAGCTACTGAACAGTTGTGTGCACTGTTTACTGTAGTCAGAGGTTTTCATTTTTGGAGTGCAGATCCCGCTCCAGTTAGTTCTTCAACCACTGTTGCTTGTACTCTGCTGAGCGTGTCTCACTGCCTCATCCTTCACATTTTTCTCGAATTGGTGCTGCTACATTCTATTTCAAATAATTCAAATCTATTACTGTGACGTGCTTCCATCCGTATACAATACATTGGTTGCAAACAATATAGAAGTACACAAACGGGCCTTTCACAGCTACTGAACAGTTGTGTGCACTGTTTACTGTAGTCAGAGGTTTTCATTTTTGGAGTGCAGATCCCGCTCCAGTTAGTTCTTCAACCACTGTTGCTTGTACTCTGCTGAGCGTGTCTCACTGCCTCATCCTTCACATTTTTCTCGAATTGGTGCTGCAACATTCTATTTCAAATATTTCAAATCTATTACTGTGACGTGCTTCCATCCGTATACAATACATTGGTTGCAAACAATATAGAAGTACACAAACGGGCCTTTCACAGCTACTGAACAGTTGTGTGCACTGTTTACTGTAGTCAGAGGTTTTCATTTTTGGAGTGCAGATCCCGCTCCAGTTAGTTCTTCAACCACTGTTGCTTGTACTCTGCTGAGCGTGTGTCACTGCCTCATCCTTGACATTTTTCTCTAATTGTTGCTGCTACATTCTATTTCAAATAATTCAAATCTATTAGTGTGACGTGCTTCCATCCGTATCCAATACATTGGTTGCAAACAATATAGAACTACAGAAACGGGCCTTCACAGCTACTGAACAGTTGTGTGCACTGTTTACTGTAGTCAGAGTTTTCATTTTTGGAGTGCAATCCCGCTCCAGTTAGTTCTTCAACCACTGTTGCTTGTACTCTGCTGAGCGCTGTCTCACTGCCTCATCCTTCACATTTTTCTCGAATTGGTGCTGCTACATTCTATTTCAATGATTCAAATCTATTCTGTGACGTGTTCCATCCGTATACAATACATTGGTTGCAAACAATATAGAAGTACACAAACGGCCTTTACAGCTATGAACAGTTGTGTGCACTGTTTACTGTAGTCAAGTTTTCATTTTGGAGTGCAGATCGTCAGTTAGTCTTCACACTGTGCTTACTCTGCTGAGGTGTTCACTGCTCATCTTACATTTTTCTCAATGGTGCTGCTACATCTATTCAAATAATTCAAATCTATTATGTGACGTGCTTCCATCCGTATCAATACATTGTTGCAAAAATATAGAACACAAGGGCCTTTCAAGTATGAACAGTTGTTGCATGTTTACTGAGTCGAGTTTATTTTGGAGTGCAGATCCCGCTCCAGTTAGTTCTTCAACCACTGTTGCTTGTACTCTGCTGAGCGTGTCTCACTGCTATCCTTCACATTTTTCTCGAATTGGTGCTGCTACTTCTATTTCAAATAATTCAATCTATTACTGTGACGTGCTTCCATCCGTATACAATACATGGTTGCAAACAATATAGAAGTACACAAACGGGCCTTTCACAGCTACTGAACAGTTGTGTGCACTGTTTACTGTAGTCAGAGGTTTCATTTTGGAGTGCAGATCCGCTCCAGTTATTCTTCAACCACTGTGCTTGTACTCTGCTGAGCGTGTCTCACTGCCTCATCCTTCACATTTTTCTCGAATTGGTGCTGCTACATTCTATTTCAAATAATTCAAATTATTACTGTGACGTGCTTCCATCCGTATACAATACATTGGTTGCAAACAATATAGAAGTACACAAACGGCCTTTCACAGTACTGAACAGTTGTGTGCATGTTTACTGTAGTCAGAGGTTTTCATTTTGGAGTGCGATCCCGCTCCAGTTAGTTCTTAACCACTGTTGCTTGTACTCTGCTGAGCGTGTCTCACTGCCTCATCCTCACATTTTTCTCGAATTGGTGCTGCTACATCTATTTCAAATAATTCAAATCTATTACTGTGACGTGCTTCCATCCGTATACAATACATGGTTCAAACAATATAGAAGTACACAAACGGGCCTTTCACAGCTACTGAACAGTTGTGTGCACTGTTTACTGTAGTCAGAGGTTTTCATTTTGGAGTGCAGATCCCGCTCCAGTTAGTTCTTCAACACGTTGCTTGTACTCTGCTGAGCGTGTTCACTGCCTCATCCTTCACATTTTTCTCGAATTGGTGCGCTACATTCTATTTCAAATATTTCAATCATTACTGTGACGTGCTTCCATCCGTATACAATACATTGTTGCAAACATATAGAAGTACACAACGGGCTTTCACAGCTACTGAACAGTTGTGTGCACTGTTTACTGTAGTCAGAGGTTTTCATTTTTGGAGTGCAGATCCCGCTCCAGTTATTTCTTCAACCACTGTTGCTTGTACTCTGCTGAGCATGTCTCACTGCTAGTGTTGAGCGATACGATACTGCAAATATCGGGTATCGGCCGATATTAGCTGTATCGGGCTTTCGATTCCGAGTACCGATATTTTCGTCATATCGGATACCGGAATCGGGATTGTCACTGTCACTGTCAGTGTCCGTCGGTCGGGTCTGTCAGGAGTCAGCGGCACTTACCTGGCAGAAGATCTCCGGCGGTCACGGGCTGGACTGCTTCATGGCCGCCATCATCTTTCCCCGGCGGTCACATGCAGTTTCTCGCGATAACTGCAGTGACTGCTGGTTAATCCCGGCCGTAAAGCAGTCAGTCCGATGACGTCACCGCGGGGAAGCAGGTAATCAGCTGTGCTGCGTCGCGATGACAGGCTCTGCCTGTCATTGCGATGTAGCAGAGCTGGATCGTCGTGGGACTGTCGTTACTATGGACTGCGTCGGACAGGTGGTATACTGTTGGTTTTTTTTTCTTTCTTTTTTTACAGGAGATCGATGGCGTCGCAGGAATGAGTGTATAATAAAATTAATGAAAACTGTGTTGTCTCTTTTATTTCATTAAAAGACTTTTTTCTTGCTGTGTCTTTTTTTATACATTTAATAACTTTGGGATTAATAATGGATCGGTGTCTTATTGACACCTCTCCATTATTAACCGGGCTTATTGTCACCGTGCAATTAACGGTGACATTAACCCCTTATTACCCCACTTGCCACCGCTACAGGGCAGTGGGAAGAGCCGGGTAAAGTGCCACAATTGGCACATCTTTTGATGCGCCAAATGTGGGGCTGCTGTAGCCTGGTATTATCAGGCTGTTGAGGGCCAAAATCCATGGGCCTTGACAGTCTTTTAATACCAGGCCGCAGCAGTCTGCATTTTACTTGGCTGGTTAACAGAAATAGGGGGACCCCTACGCCGTTTTTTTTTCGAGGGGATCCCCTATTTTTGTTAACCAGCCAAGCTAAGCAGACTGCTGTGGCCTGGTATTATCAGGCTTGCAAGGTCCATGGATATTGGATCCTTACCAGCCTGAAAAACCAGGCCTCAGCGGTCTGCTTCATCTGGCTGGTTAACAAAAATAGGGGGGACCCCACGCCAATTTTTTTCGAGGGGATCCCCTATTTTTGTTAATCAGCCAAGATATGCAGACTGCTGTGGCCTGGTATTATCAGGCTGGCAAGGTCCATGGATCTTGGCTCCTTAACAGCCTGAAAATCCAGGCCTCAGCGGTCTGCTTCATCTGGCTGGTTAACAAAAATAGGGGGGACCCCACGCCAATTTTTTTTCGAGGGGATCCCCTATTTTTGTTAATCAGCCAAGATATGCAGACTGCTGTGGCCTGGTATTATCAGGCTGGCAAGGTCCATGGATCTTGGCTCCTTAACAGCCTGAAAATCCAGGCCTCAGCGGTCTGCTTCATCTGGCTGGTTAACAAAAATAGGGGGGACCCCACGCAAATTTTTTCGAGGGGATCCCCTATTTTTGTTAATCAGTTCCCTCTGACGTCACTGATTGTGTCCCTGGCTGGCCTGAAGTGAAAGTGGAAAGCAATCAATTAAGCTTTCCACTTCCTCTCCTGTCAGCCAGGAGAGGAACTCATTCATTTAGGGGTTTACTGTGAGGCTGCCAGCATTAGCTGCGGTCCCTGCAGTAAACATTAACCCTTTCTGAAGGATTACACCGTGGGACCTGACTGTGCATGGGATAGGTAAGAATAATTTTGCTTTTTTATTTTATTTTTATTACAGGAAATGGTTTTTGCAGTCAAATAAAAGATGGTCAAAAACATGTGTCTTTATTTCATTAAAATGATTTTTAATTAAAGTGTGTGTGTTTTATTTTTATTTCATGCAATAGGATTAATAATTGATAGTTGTCTAATTGACAGCTCTCAATTATTAACCTGGCTTAAGGTCACCTTTCAATAGCAAGGTGGCTTTAACCCCATATTAACCCATTCGCCACAGCTACAGGGCAATGGGAATAGACGGGCAAAGTGCCAGAAAGGGCGAATATAATTATAGATTTGTCTTTTCTGGGGTGTCTGGGGGCAGATGTTAGTAGCCAGGGGGGGCCAAAAATAATGGTCCCTCTCTGGGCTATTATTATCTGCCCCCATTCGCTGGCTTTGTCTGTCTGGTTGCGAAAATAGGGCGGGAGCCCACGCATTTTTTTAAACAATTTTACACCTCATATATATATATATATATACATGTCATTGAATTTGTGACACATATATATATATTTATATTTATAGTTCATACACTTCTACATAGTATAATAGCCGCTAAGTCAATTGACGGCTTTTGTGAAAATGCAGAACCCGACATGAAATGACACTTGGTGTACATAGGGTTAACCATGTCTTTTCATGTCCTTTGCTATCTGATTTGCACAAACAATTACATCAGTCTATGTGTGCAAATTTCACACCTGTAGGGGTTAATTAAAGGTGTAAATTCGTAGCAAAAAAGTCCGTTTTTTTTACAACGAATTTACACCTTTAATTAAAAATTAAATGTGTGAAATTTTGCACACATAGACTGATGTAATTGTTTGTGCAAATCAGATTGCAAACGACATGAAAAGACATGGTTAACCCTATGTACACCAAGTGTCATTTCATGTCGGGTGCTTCTGTCTTTTCACAGAAGCCGGCTTTACCGGCAATTGAATCAGAGGATATTTTACTATGTAGAAGTGTATAAACTATACATATATGTATATATATATATGTCACAATGACATGTATATATATTATATATATGTATTCTATGTGTGTATATTTAGTGTTTACAAGGAAATAAAGGTTTTTTTTAGTTGCGATATTTTGTTCCCATAGACTTACATGGGACTTCCGGTATCGGAATCGGATATCGCCGATATTTAGTGATATCGGCGATACCATTCCGATCCGATATTTTTAGATATCGAGCAGTATCGCTCAACACTACTC
The DNA here is from genome assembly GCA_033576555.1 of Oophaga sylvatica. Taxonomy (NCBI): domain Eukaryota; kingdom Metazoa; phylum Chordata; class Amphibia; order Anura; family Dendrobatidae; genus Oophaga; species Oophaga sylvatica. The sequence goes on from JARQOD010000006.1 coordinate 103,735,909, forward strand.
ACTGCCTCATCCTTCACATTTTTCTCGAATTGGTGCTGCTACATTCTATTTCAAATAATTCAAATCTATTACTGTGACGTGCTTCCATCCGTATACAATACATTGGTTGCAAACAATATAGAAGTACACAAACGGGCCTTTCACAGCTACTGAACAGTTGTGTGCACTGTTTACTGTAGTCAGAGGTTTTCATTTTTGGAGTGCAGATCCCGCTCCAGTTAGTTCTTCAACCACTGTTGCTTGTACTCTGCTGAGCGTGTCTCACTGCCTCATCCTTCACATTTTTCTCGAATTGGTGCTGCTACATTCTATTTCAAATAATTCAAATCTATTACTGTGACGTGCTTCCATCCGTATACAATACATTGGTTGCAAACAATATAGAAGTACACAAACGGGCCTTTCACAGCTACTGAACAGTTGTGTGCACTGTTTACTGTAGTCAGAGGTTTTCATTTTTGGAGTGCAGATCACGCTCCAGTTAGATCACGCTCCAGTTACTGCCTCATCCTTGACATTTTTCTATAATTGGTGCTGCTCCATTCTATTTCAAATAACTCAAATCTATTAGTGTGACGCGCTTCCTTCCATATACAATACATTGGTTTCAAACATTATAGAAGTACACAAAGGGGCCTTTCACAGCTAGTGAACATGGGTTGTTAAATTTTAACTAAAATATGTATTTTTTCAAATGACACAAATATAAGTAATGTTGAAGAGGAATAGTCCTACATCCATTGTTTGCACAATATTACAGGTGTACATCACGTCCCTTAATCAACAATGTATTATTATATTTACTTGTATGCTTTTATTTAAAAGCCAAGAACACAGAAGGATAACCTTCGCACTGCAGCTGTTGTCAAAGTTCAACCCACATTATGCACTTCCAACATTGCAGCATTTGAGGCATGATGTGAGTGGATTTGTCAAAGTTATGGAGTGAGAAGGTTCACCATCAGTACCCTATAGCATAAGTATGCTTTTGTGTTAGCATTTGTGTTAGACATGTGGATATCTGCCATAATATGTCACAATTATTTTGTTACAGATTTGTTACCAACACTAATCATTGAATGGTTTTAAATGTGACGTTTGACTTGTTTACAGCTTAGAAATAAGGGTGTAGCCTGATATCTATGTGTAGCACTAGCCACTTTAACATGTCATGTTTTTTTCAACATGTGTAGCTAGGTAGCAGTAATTTTTTCCGGACACACAGCAGGGGAACAGCAGGCGTTACTGAACCCCACAAACACATCATCGATTGTTTTGATCTGTGCATCCAACACTTCTGAGCCCAGGGTCAAGGAGGGTGTAGGCTGAGGCCTAGTATGAGATGTTTGAACTTTAATTTGAACTTTAATTTGGAGTTAGCAGCATTAATTTTTGTCAGACACACAGCAGGGGAACAGCAGGCGTTACTGAACCCCACTATCACTATAGCTTGTGTATTGGTCTGTGGACACGACACTTCTGAGCAGCAACTAGCAGTGTTGTAGCCCAGGGAGTATAGTTCAGGTGGTAGAAAGATGAACATAACAGGAGACATGGAAAACGTTGCCAACCAGTTAGTTAATCTGAAACCGGACAGGCAAATTCAGGCGAGATCCATGCCTAGTTCATTTTCAGAAAAGTAAGCCGTTCTACATTATCGGAGGATAGTCGCATGCAACGGTCTGTTAGTACACCACCTGCAGCAGTAAAGACGCGCTCCGATAATACACTGGCAGCAGGGCAAGCCAGCACCTCCAATGCATACTGGCTAAGCTCTGGCCATGTATCCAGCTTAGAGACACCAAACTTGAATGGGGAAGAGCCATCTGGGAGTACACTGAGAGGGCAAGACATGTAGTCTGTCACCATCTTACGGAAATGTTGCCTCCTGCTGACTGGAGCCGTCTCGGATGGTGTAGAATTGGTGGCGCTGCCATAAAACTTCGCCACATTTGGAACATACTGTTCTTGCCCTGTGCAGAGGCGCTGCTTGTGCTCCCTCTTGTTGCAGAGCTGTCTCCACTGCCTCGACGCACAGAGCTGCTTGTAAAGCAGTAGCAGCAGCAGTGCTCTCGGCTGGAATGGAGAACATTATGGATTGCACCAGTGTGTCTTGTTACTTCCGCATTTTACGCTCCCGGTTCAACGGTGTGATGAGGCTTTGTAAGTTGTCCCGGTAGCGAGAGTCTAGGAGGGTGTACACCCAATAATCAGACGTGGTGTGAATGTGTTCGATGCGGCGGTCGTTTCTCAGGCACTGCAGCATGAAATCAACCATGTGCTGCAGACTTCCAACTGGCCAAGAAACGTTGTCCCCTGCAAGAGGCGTCATCTCTGCCTGCTGTGCATCACCCCACCCTTGCTCTACATACTGACTAGAGCGTTGTCTACCTCCCTCTGGAGCGATGTCTTCCTCCTCCATTGACTCCTCCTCATCCTCCTCACAAAGTCCTTCAAATACATAAAAATGTACAAAATTTAAAACTCATAAAATTTAAAAACATTGTATCATAATTCTGTAACATCACTTTATGGAAACACAATAGCATTACAAAAGGATAGACAAAAACTGTACATTATGTGCTTTGTAAATACATTAAAAGTTTGGAATGGTTATGAAAATATAGACAGCGACTCTGGAGGTTCAATTGTTGATACAGCATGGTACTTTGAAAGTCCTCCAGCCCTTTGTGAGGAACCACGTTGCGCTGACTGTCCAGAAGGTGATGGAATTTGTGACTCCTCATCCTCCACCTCTTCCAAAACCTCATGCCTTAGTGCTTGCAGTGTTTTTTGAAGCAGGCAGATAAGGGGGACAGTCAGGCTGACTAGTGCATCATCTGCACTCGCCATCCGCGTTGACTCATCAAACGCACGCAAAACGTGGCAGATGTCCTTCATAGAGTCCTTCGCCACTCATTACACTGGCTGCCCATTCATTATAGGATCCAATTCTAATTACTGGTTCTCACCAACAAAGCTCTCCACAGTGCAGCACCCCCCTACATCTCCTCCCTCATTTAAATTTATCGGCCTAACCGACTGCTGCACTCTGCAAACGACCTTCGACTAACCTCTGCACTAATCCGTACCTCCCACTCCCAACTCCAAGACTTCTCCCGCGCTGCGCCAATCCTCTGGAATGCTCTACCCCAAGAAATTAGGACTATCCGCAATTTGGATGGTTTCAGGCGCTCCCTCAAAACACATTTGTTCACAGTGGCCTATCACATTCACTAATCAAAGTCATTCTATGTGTAAGTCTGTGTGTGTAGCCCATTCACTATCTCCATGCATCCCTCACTCCCTTAAAATGGCTGGACCATCATTGTAAAAACACCATTGTATATAAACACCTGTACTTTGTAATCTCCCCCACCTCATTGTAGATTGTAAGCTTTCACCAGCAGGGGCGGCTGATTTTGCTTTAATTATTGTATTGTTAACGTTGTTACTTATGACTTGTGTTTTGAAACTGTTAAACTGTAAAGCACTGCGGAATATTATGGCGCTATATAAATAAAGATTATTATTATTATTCTTATTATAGAGGCCCACTCAGTAGTGGTGAAGTGTGAACGGCGCAAATTGCGAGTTGATTGCGCCTGATGCAGCTGATACTCCATTACTGTTGGCTGCTGCTCACACAACCGCTCCAACATATGTAACGAGGAATTCCACCTGGTGGGTACGTCACATATGATGCGATGTTCATGAAGGCGAAATCTGTGTTGCAGAGCTGCAATCAGCGATCTGGCCATGCTGGAACGTCGCAAGTGAGCGCACTCTAGGCGGACCTTGTGCAGCAGTGCATCAAGATCCGGATAGTCCCTCAAAAAACTCTGCACGACCAAGTTGAGCACATATGACAGACATGGTATGTGAGTGAGGTTGCCAAGGCCCAGAGCTGCCACCAGATTTCGGCCATTGTCACACACTACCAAGCCTGCCTGTAGATTCGCTTCCAAAAACCACACGTCGCTCTCCTGCTTTATGGCATTACAGAGCTCCTGCGCTGTGTGGCTAAGATTCCCCATGGAAATTAATTTCAGGAAGGCCTGTTGACATTTGGACACGGCTGTGCTCATATCGGTCGCAACAGGTAAACGTTCACGGGTCCATGTGGAGATAGACCGTGACGGCTCCTGCAGCGATGATTCTGAGGAACTGGAGTAGGAGGAGGAGTCAATGTGTACAGACTTGATTCCTGCAACCCTTGGATTTGGCAGAACACGTACAGCGCCACTCGCAAGATCAGTACCCGGCTACACAACATTGACCCAATGGGCAGTGAGGGAAAGGTATTGTCCCTGGCCATGGGTGTTAGAACCGTCTTGTTAGGTTTTGTTTCAGTTTGCTGGTCACATGACCTTTTTTCCCTATTTAGTCTGGCTCCGCCCTTCTGGCTTTGCTTGACTTCATTGTATTATCTACTGTTAAGCTAGCCGGGTGCTTAGGTGCCTTAATCAGTCAGTTTTGCTTGATGTTAGGATCGCAAAGTATTTTTTTTTCTGTTTAATTATCCATGCTACAATTTATGTTAGGAGGTGTCCACCTTTTCTCCCAGTCCCTAGATCTTGTAGGGATTCCTCCCTCGCAACTATAGGTCTTCGTTCACACTAGATGAGGACTTTAGCGGGTCTGGTCGCAGGATCAGGTTCCCCGTTACATCGTAGGGATTCAGCTTAGTTGTATTGTAGGGACAGAATTCCCTTCTTTCCTTACTGGTTGTAGCAGATCATAACAATGGGTACTGGTCCACGCATCGGTGGTCAGGTGGACCTTGCTACTGAGGGCGTTTAGTAGCGCATGTTTAATTTTTCCCTCAACATGCTTTTGCAGACCAGGGACGGCTTGCCTGCTGAAATGAAATCGGCTTGGCACATTGTATTGTGGGACTGACAATGATATTCAGTTACGGAAACTGTCTGTCTCCACCAGCCTGAATGACAGCATTTCAAGGGACAGGAGTTTTGCAATGCCAGCATTCAGAGCCTGTGCTCGTGCATGGTTTGCGGAGTATGGCCGTCTTTTATCCCATGCCTGTGCTACCGATGGCTGTTTTGTGGCCTGGGAGTGTGAGGATGACAGGGAACTTGCTGCTGTGTGTGGAATAACACTTTGTCTCTGGACAACAGTGACCGAGGTTCTTCCATGGCGATCCTGTGAGGAAGCAGAACCAGCTGTGTGTGAGCTCGATGAAGAGGCTTCAACACAACCTGAAGATGTAGGTGCTGCTGTAGGTTGGCCTACATCTCCAGTGTGTCTTTGTAACTCAACTACGTGCTTTGTCCGCACATGTTTCCACATATTTGTGGTATTGAGGTGACTGACACTTTTAGCTATTTTTAATTTTTGATTACACAGCTTGCATTTGACATAGCAAATATCATGTGCAAGTGTGTGAAAAAAGGACCATGCAGTGCAAGTCCTGGGAGCGCACGTTTTGACTTTTGGAAGACAACTGCTCCGAACAGGTGCCAAACTGGAGGCTACAGGCAACCGAGTCTGCAGCCTAACTCTCCCTCCTGTTTGTACCGTTGGGGCAATGTCTTCCTCTATCTTCCTTCTATCACTAACCACTTCTCTAGGCCCTCCCAGCTTTCAACCAAAGTACTGGTTCTCAGCCACAAAGCTATCCACAGTGCAGCACCCCTCCTACATCTCCTCCCTCATTTCTATCTATCGGCCTAACCGACTGCTGCGCTCTGCAAACGACTTTCGACTAACTCTGCACTAATACGACCTCCACTACCGACTCCAAGACTTCTCCGCGCTACGCCAATCCTCTGGAATGCTGTACCCCAAGAAATTAGGACTATCCACAATTTGCATGGTTTCAGGCGCTCCCTCAAAACACATTTGTTCAGAGCGGCCTATCACATTCACTAATCAAAGTCATTCTATGTATTCTGTGTAAGTGTGTATGTGTGTGTGTGTGTCTCTAGCCCATTCACTATCTCCATCCCTCACTCCCTTAAGATGGCTGGACCATCATTGTAAATGCACCATTGTATATAAACACCTATACTTTGTATCTCCCCCACCTCATTGTACATTGTAAGCTGTCACGAGCAGGGGCGACTTATTTAGCTTAAATTATTGTATTGTTAACGTTGTTACTTATGACTTGTGTTCTTAAACTGCAAAACTGTAAAGCGATGCGTAATATGATGGCGCTATATAAATTAAATATTATTATTATAGGATTCCTCTGAGCTGCTCCCACCACCTTCCTGTTCCTCACGCCATGTTGGGTCTTGGACCTCATCATCTCCACTACCCTCTTCCAACACCTGCTGCTGTTGGGTGGTCTGGCCAGCACCATGCTCAACAGAAACTGGCACCTGAGTCTCATCATCATCAGATGCGTTCTGCGGTGTGCTGACCATCGGCACTGTCTCACCCGCCTCTTCAGATTCAGAGAGACACAGCTGTTGCGCATCACTGCATACTCCCTCTTCTTCACATTACAGAATGCTGCTTGGCTGGGCCCCTGTTTGCAAGCCAATAGATTCTGAGAACAGAAGCAGACACTCAGCTGGCTCCTGTACAGAACTCTCTGACTGCCTGGGCAATTTGCCAGGCGGTGAAGAGACAGATGGTTGCTCAACAGTGCTGTGGTCCTGAGAGGAGGTGGAAGCAATTGAAGTCGATGCATTGGCTGACATCCAACCAACAACGGCTTCAATTTGTTCTTCCCGCAGCAGGGGGGTACTCCGAGCTCCTACAAAAGTGCGCATAAAGGAACGCTCACGGGGAAAACTGGTGGATGCTGTGTCACTGGGGGCCGCAGCAGCCACAGAATCCCCACGTCCTCTCCCTGAAGAAACTCCATGGCCACGACCACGTGCCTTACTCCCTGCCTTCTTCATCTTGGTAGATTGATAAAGAAAGTCTGAAAATTTATAAGGCCTAAGTGTGGTTATTCCGCAGAGACTGCAGTGAACACTGCACACAACTGTTCAGTAGGTGTGAAAGGCCCCTTTGTGTACTTCTATAGTGTTTGCAACCAATGTATTGTATACGGATGGAAGCGCGTCACACTAATAGATTTTATTTATTTGTAATAGAATGGAGCAGCAACAATTAGAGAAAAATTTCAAGGATGTGCCAGTGACACACGCTCAGCAGACTACAACCAGCAGTGGTTGAAGAACTAACTGGAGCGTGATCTGCACTCCAAAAAGGAAAACCTCAGACTACAGTGAACACTGCACACAACTGTTCACTACCCAACGCGTCTCAGCAGGAAGGCAGACTGTGCGTCAAAACAAAGGCGCAAGCATACATCCACGTACCCTGTTTATAAAGCTATATAAAAAAAATTATGTAGTAGTGACGCACACTTTATTGAGGTACAGTATTACATCGCCATTCACCATCTGTGGCTATGCAGTCTCATCTATATATACCTTATCTATCCGTTGTCATGCTTGCAAGTCGACAGTCAGGCATAAATAGCAATTTTCACTATGCACTATGCACTTTTTAAAGGTTATGTTTGTTAATAAAAATGATTATTGCCACATATTATGAGTATTACATGATGGAAATTGTATAATTTTGTATAAACTGTTTAGTGACATTATTCAGCAAATGTAACATTTTAGTAATGTCACAGATAACTTGTAATGCTGATGATGTTTTGAAGTCAGACATTCATTGTCTATACAATAAAAATGGTGTACATACTGTTACTTATCCATCATTAATGGATTCAGATATGTACTTGTATGCTTTTATGTACAACCGTATAGCAGATTCCTTAACTAATTTATTTTGTGGTTTGCATTGCTGTTCAACATGTTAATGTATGTGTTTATGTTTGTCAATTCTTTATTTATCTAGATATTAGTTTAAATGAAATCATCATCTTATGGTAGTAAAGGTTATCTTTCTCTTGTTTGAAGTATAGACATTTAAAATTGACAGGTAACAAGGAAATTACTTGATCTAGTATTTAAACATCCTCCTTGACCCTGGGCTCCAACACCGCCAGTTGTTGCCTGTAAGTGCTGTTAGCACAGTCAACACTTGCTCCTGTGTTACTGGGGTTCAGTAATGTCAGCTGTTCCCCTGCTGTGTGTACGTCAAAAAGTCCTGCTGCCTCCACCCTGTTCTCTTCTCATCCCTGGGCTCCAACACCGCCAGTTGTTGCCTGTAAGTGCTGTTAGCACAGTCAACACTTGCTCTGTGTTACTGGGGTTCAGTAATGTCAGCTGTTCCCCTGCTGTGTGAACGGCAAAAAGTCCTGCTGCCTCCACTCTGTTCTCGTCTCATCCCTGGGCTCCAACACCAACAGTTGTTGGTCGGAAGTGTAATTGGCACGGGTACTCACTCCTGCCCAGACTGGTTACAGCACGCCAGCTGTTTCCTGTCAGTGTAAACGTCACTTAGCCTACAATAAGTTGTCCTGTCGTGTTGCGGTCGGGTTAGCCGACTCTTTGGTGCCTGCAGTTTAGGTGCTTCCTATGTGTGCTGCGGGATATGTAAATAAAGGCTGTTTCCGTTGTGACAATAGGACAATCACCCACTGTAGGACTGTGGGATTCGGTAACTGCGGCCGTCTCGCGGCCTGTCAACTTAAATTTCCATGGGTACCTTCTGCTACCCGTCCGGGTTCCAGCACAGTCAGCTGGTCCTCGTTACTTGCATTGGCTCTTGTACCTTCTGCTACCCGTCCGGGTTCCAGTACCGTCAACTGGTTCTCCACAGTGCCTTTGGCCTAGGTGCCTCCATCTCGGTATCCGAGTTCCAGCAACGTCTGCTGGTCCTTGGTAGTGCTTTGGAGCACAGGTACCTCCTGCTTAGTAACCGTGTCCCAGTAACGTCAGCTGGTCCTCGGTTGTGCCATTGGCTCTTTTCCTTCTGCTGCCCCTCCGGGTTCCAGCACACTCAGCTGGTCCTCGTTACTTCCATTGTCTCTTGTACCATCTGATACCCGTCCGGGTTCCAGTAACGTCAGCTGGTTCTCGGAAGTTAGTCAGCCTTCTTGTACCTTCAGCTACATTTACAAATTGAAGATTTTTTAAATGTTTTTTTGGGTAATCACTCTGGATCTCCAACAATGAAGACGACGACCCTGATGACCACCCCGAAGAAGATGACGACCACAAGGACGACGAGCATCAAGCCAACCAGCCTGAACACCATCACAAAGAAGAAATAAAAGATTACCCAGAAGAAGATCACCAACAGGACAAAGAAAGTTAAGACAAACTACAAGATACAGAAAAAGAGACAGAAGAACAATAAGCAGAAGATCAAAAAGCAGAAGAACATGAAGTATAAGACCAAAATGAAGAGCAAAATATATGCTCTAAATTATAAGCAGAAGAAGACTAAGCAGTGTATGGGGGTGAGTCCGTTCCTCCTCGTGGTGCCTCTGGAAAATGCCTGCTGCTGCAGGCTAAACTGAACACGGACAAATACTGTTGTAATTTAAATCTTTTGTGACAGCAAGAACGGAAGGATGAAAAATTCATACTTTTACAGATTACAAGTACAGGAGTCTCTGTCACAAATAAGAATATGATGAAGAAGATGAAGTACAATATGAAGAAGAATAATAGTTTAATAAGAAGAATATGAGTAATGTTAACAAAAAGATGAATAGCAAGAAGTTTAAGAAGAAGATAAAGAAGGTGAAGATGAAGAATAATTTGATGAAAAAGATGATGCTGCTGAAGATTATGAAGGAGAAAGTGTGTCAAAAGTTAAAAAGGTGAAGAGCATGGAAGTTGTGAAATATACATATTTGCCAAAATAGAAAAAACGTTAACAACATTGTCAATTTCTTCGTCAATCCGAACATCTTTAAAAAAAAAAATGTATGCTATTCCATTTGATTGGGTTAAACATCTATGCCTTTAATGTCTCCTCAACCTTCCCCAATACATTCTACATTACTCTTTGTTGTTTTCCTTCATGTACAATTAACCAACAAGGCAAGAATGGGTTTTTTTAATTCCGATATTTTGTTCCCATAGACTTACATTGGATTTCCGGTATCGGTATCGGGTATCGCCGATATTTTATGGGTATCGGCGATACCATTCCGATTCCGATACTTTTGGATATCGGAAAGTATCGCTCAACTCTAGTAGCGACATGAAATGTGACATCTTACTGAATCTCTCCACCACCACCAAAATTACAGTATTACTTGCCGACATGGGTAGATTCATTATGAAATATACCAATAAATGAGTACAAGGTCTACTGGGTAACACCAATGGTTGAAGAGACCCAGACGGATGACTATGAGAGGTCTTAGAATGCACACAAACATTGCAGGTGGCTACATACTCCCGAACATCCTGATGCACCCTTGACAATTAAAACGCTGGTTAAGACGATCTGTGGTAACTTTACTACCAGGGTGTCTGGCCAAGACCGAAACATGATGTTCACTAAGAACTCTAAAACGGAGATAAGATACAAACAGTTCACCTAATGGACAGGTAGCAGGGGCGTCCCCTTGAGCCTCTACAACCTCCTTCTCAATATCAGAGCATATAAACACAATAACTACCCCTTTTTGTAGTAGAGAAACGGGTTCACAATTATCTCCACTGCCAGGGAAATAACAAGATAAGGCATCCGCCTTCATGTTCTTGTTCCCCCGCCTATTAATCACAAAAAAGTTAAATCTGGTGAAGAATAACGCCCATCTTGCCTGTCTACGCTTCGCAGACTCTAGAAATACAAGATTCTTATGATCTATGATTACCATAACTGGATGAACTGCCACCTCCAGAAAATGACACCAGTCTTCAAAGGCCCGCTTGATAGCCAAGAGTTCCCTGTTGCCAATGTCAAATTTTCACTCAGTGGATGACAGTATTTTAGAAAAATATGCATATGGATGTCATTTACCAGGAGATGCACCCTGCGATAATACAGCCCCTGCCCCCACTTCAGATGCGTAGACTTCTACAATAAATGGCTGAGTGACGTCAGAATGTATGAGAATTGGCGTGGATGTAAAACACTCCTTCAACATATCGAATATCTCTCTGGCCGGACTGGACTGTTTGGAAAAGTCTACCCCTTTCCTGGTCATATCTGTGTGAGGTTTGGCTGCTACCAAAAAGTTTTTGATGATCTCCCGTAGTAGTTGTCGAAACCCAAAAATATTTGTAATGCCGTTAAGTCCTTAGGACAATCCCAGTCTAGTTCCTGCCCTGACTTTTGCCAGATCAATGTCAAAATCGGTGAACGATAAAACATATCCTAGAAAAGAGATCCCCTCAACCGAAAACATACATTTCTCTGGTTTGACAAATAATTTTTTGTCTCTGAGTATCTGTAAAACCAGCCTGACATGTAACTAATGTAACTCTAGGACAGTTGAATAAATTAATATGTTATCAAGATAGATCACAGTAAATCTACCTACCATGTGACTAAAAATGTCATTTACAAAGTGCTGAAAAACGTGGGGAGCATTAGTCAACCAAAATGGCATCATTATGTTCTCAAAGTGTCCCTCAGGCGTATTGAAGACTGTCTTCCACTCATGCCCCTCTTTAATACAAATGAGATTATACGCTCACCTGAGATCCAGTTTAGAAAACCATTTTGCATCTACGATCTGGTTAAAGAGGCCTGTGATCAAAGGGAGAGGGTATGGATCCCTGACCGTTATCTGATTGAGTTCACAGAAATCAAGGCAGGGGCGTAACCCCCCATCTTTTTTCTTTCCAAAGAAAAACTCTACAACAACGGGGGATGATGGTCTGACATGACCCTTTGCCAAACTTTCTGCGATATTGTCCTTCATGGACTGCCTCTCTGGGCCAGAAATATTATACAATCTGCTATTTGGTATATTGGCCCCAGGAATAAGATTAATGGTGCAGTCATAAGGATGATGGTGAGAAAGTTCATTTAGTCACAGATTCGGTATCCACCCTGGATAGTCGGGTGCCCAAGCAGTGTCCTTGACAATATTCACTCCATTTTATCACGTCCTGAATCTTCCAATTGAGCACAGGGTGGGGCAGCAGGAGACGAGGTAGTCCAAGAACCACAGGAGAAAGCAGACCCACTAGCACATAACAGTCCACACATTCTGAATGCATGGCCCATACCAGTAGCTATATCCCTCAGTTGACTTGAGTAAAATACCCCTGGCTCAAGAGTGCAGAATCAATGGCGATTATGGGTAAATGCCTAGACAGTTTATATGGTTTGAGGCTCTGAACCTGGATGAACTTAACATAATCAAATTAAAGCATCCCCCCTCTATCCAGAAAGGCACAAATATCCACCATTAGTTTTGTCCAGATGGATCTCAGCCAGTAATAAAAATTGTTACCTGCTCATGGCGGAGATATTTACGCCCGGAATGCTGACCTCCCCGCAACCCTGGCTCCTTTATTTTTCTGGCGGCTGTTTAGGACAAGCATCCATGAAATGACCCTTCCTATCATAGTAAAAAACACACTCCCCTTTACACTGAACTATAGTTTAATCAACCCAACTGCATGGGTTCTTCATAAAACTCAAACCCAGGCTACCTTGACACCTGACACCCTGCAAATTGGGGTGTTTCTTTATGTCTCTGGTGAAGACAGCAATCCTCCCAAGCAGCCAGAGACATGGGGTTTCAAGGGAAAGCAGAGTGTTATGATTTGGTAGCCGAGGAGGACAGGAGCAAAAACAGCCAAGGCAGCCGAACACCTAGAGAGGTTGGGAACCAATGGGTTGCAGACCCCTAAACTAACAGCACAACCAGAAGCAGCCGTGGGACGTACCCACGGTGACCTAGATGCCTTGACACAGCCGGAGAGCCAGCTACGCCTAAAGACAGAAAGGGAAAAGCTAACTGCCCCGGAGTAGCGCCCCAAAGGAATAGGTAGCCCCCACACATATAATGGCGGTTAGACAAGATGAAATACAAACGCAGGTAGAAAATAGAGTAAGCAAACGCTGGGGTCCAAACATATCTAGATAGGACAGAATAGTAAAGCATACTGTCTGCAACTCAGCAAAACCCTAGGAAAAATTCCAACACTTCTGATTCCAAAAATTCTGAGACCGCACGATCTCGCCCCCGCTAAATCAGAACTCTGGTGTGAACACGCAGCTACCCAGTAGCACTGAAATAACAGAGACAGAGCAAATGAACAGAAACAAATGAGAAACAGAGACCAGCGCAGGCCCCAACAGGGGACCCGGCTGAGCTCACTCAGAAGGGCAGCAAAAACAAGGAAAGCAAAAAGACAGAAGAAAGGCAGAAAATAACTTATCTGAATTTTCGCAGAGACAGCTGAAACCCAGCTGACTTCAATTTAGACCAGGAAGAGAAACTAATCACCGGCGAGGATCATGGGAGGGCCGCTCACTTATATCTGCCCAGTCCGTCCCCCTTGATTGCCACTCCTCGCTCTCAGGTGATGGACCTATACCATAAGCAACCACCAGAGGGAGCCCCAGCTCAGAAGTCATCTCCAAAGTGTTCACAACAGTACCCCCCCTTGAGGAGGGGTCACAGAATCCTCACCTGCGCCACCAGGCCGATCAGGATGAGGCCTGTGAAAGGCACGCACCAATCTATTAGCATGAATGTCAGAAGCAAACACCCAAAATTGTCCTCCTGACCATAACCCTTCCATTTGACCAAGTACAGGAGTCTCCGTCTAGACAGACGAGAATCTAATATCTTCTCCACTTCATACTCCAGATTGCCCTCAACCAAGACAGGCTCAGGAGGCGTAGCCATAGGAACTACTGGCTCAACAAACCTTTTCAGTAAAGATTTATGGAAGACGTTGTGAATCTTAATAGTCCCTGGAAGAGCCAAACGGAAAGAAACTGGATTAAGGACTTGCAAGATCTTATAAGGTCCAATGAACCTTGGTTTAAACTTTGGAGACACAACCTTCATAGGGATGGTTTTTAGGACAACCAAACCAATTCACCCACTTTAAACCGAGGACCATCAGTCCTATGCCGCTTGGCAAACCGCTGGGCCCTCATCCTGAAAAGAGAGACAACTTATCCACTACTTGATCCCAAATCTGCTGCATTCTCTCTACCATAGAGTCAACACCCGGACAGACAGAAGCCTCCACCTGTCCCGAAGAAAACCGAGGATGAAACCCGAAATTGCAGAAAAAAGGGGACATCAAAGTGGCAGAACTGGCCCTATTATTTAGAGCGAATTCAGCCAAGGGCAAAAAAGAGACCCAGTCATCTTGATCAGCAGACACAAAACATCTCAGATAAGTTTCCAAAGTCTGGTTTGTTTTCTCAGTCTGCCAATTGGTCTGAGGGTGAAACGCAGAGGAGAAAGACAACTGAATTCCCAGTTTAGAACAAAAGGCTCTCCAAAATCTGGAAACAAACAGGACTCCCCTGTCCGACACAATGTTTTCCGGAATGCCGTGCAAACGAACCACCTGCTGAAAGAACAAGGGTACCAACTCGGAAGAGGATGGTAACTCGGCAGTGGCATAAGATGGACCATCTTGGAAAATCTATCACAGATCACCCAAATGACAGTCATTCTCTGAGACACAAGGAGGCCGGTGATTCTGTTATGATTTGGTAGCCGAGGAGGACAGGAGCAAAAACAGCCAAGGCAGTCGAACACCCAGAAAGGTTGGGAACCAATAGGTTGTAGACCCCTAAACTAACCACACAACCAGAAGCAGCCGTGGGACGTACCCACGGTGACCTAGACGCCTCGACACAGCCGGAGAGCCAGCTACGCCTAAAGACAGAAAGGAGAAGACTAACTGCCCGGAGTAGCGCCCCAAAGGAATAGGTAGCCCCACACATATAATGGCGGTTAGACAAGATGAAACACAAATGCAGGTAGAAAATAGAATAAGCAAATGCTGGGGCCCAAACTAATCTAGATAGGACAGGATAGGAAAGCATACTGTCTGCAACCCAGCAAAACTCTAGGAAAAATTCAAACACTTCTGATTCCAAAATTCTGAGACCACACAAACTCGCCCCCGCTAAATCAGAACTCTGGTGTGAACACGCAGCTACCCAGCAGCACTGAAATAACAGAGACAGAGCAAATGAACAGAAACAAATGAGAAACAGAGACCAGCGCAGGCCCCAACAGGGGGACCCGGCTGAGCTCACTCAGAAGGGCAGCAAAAACAAGGAGAAGCAAAAAGACAGAAGAAAGGCAGAAAATAACTTATCTGAATTTTCGCAGGAGACAGCTGAAACCCAGCTGACTTCCAATTTAGACCAGGAAGAGAAACTAATCACCGGCGAGGATCATGGGAGGGCCGCTCACTTATATCTGCCCAGTCCGTCCCCCTTGATTGCCACTCCTCGCTCTCAGGTGATGGACCAATACCATAAGCAACCACCAGAGGGAGCCCCAGCTCAGAAGTCATCTCCAAAGTGTTCACAACAGTACCCCCCCTTGAGGAGGGGTCACAGAATCCTCACCTGCGCCACCAGGCCGATCAGGATGAGGCCTGTGAAAGGCACGCACCAATCTATTAGCATGAATGTCAGAAGCAAACACCCAAAAATTGTCCTCCTGACCATAACCCTTCCATTTGACCAAGTACAGGAGTCTCCGTCTAGACAGACGAGAATCTAATATCTTCTCCACTTCATACTCCAGATTGCCTCAACCAAGACAGGCTCAGGAGGCGTAGCCATAGGAACTACTGGCTCAACAAACCTTTTCAGTAAAGATTTATGGAAGACGTTGTGAATCTTAATAGTCCCTGGAAGAGCCAAACGGAAAGAAACTGGATTAAGGACTTGCAAGATCTTATAAGGTCCAATGAACCTTGGTTTAAACTTTGGAGACACAACCTTCATAGGGATGTTTTTAGGACAACCAAACCAATTCACCCACTTTAAACCGAGGACCATCAGTCCTATGCCGGTTGGCAAACCGCTGGGCCCTCTCCTGGAGAGAGACAACTTATCCACTACTTGATCCCAAATCTGCTGCATTCTCTCTACCATAGAGTCAACACCCGGACAGACAGAAGCCTCCACCTGTCCCGAAGAAAACCGAGGATGAAACCCGAAATTGCAGAAAAAAGGGGACATCAAAGTGGCAGAACTGGCCCTATTATTTAGAGCGAATTCAGCCAAGGGCAAAAAAGAGACCCAGTCATCTTGATCAGCAGACACAAAACATCTCAGATAAGTTTCCAAAGTCTGGTTTGTTTCTCAGTCTGCCAATTGGTCTAAGGGTGAAACGCAGAGGAGAAAGACAACTGAATTCCCAGTTTAGAACAAAAGGCTCTCCAAAATCTGGAAACAAACAGGACTCCCCTGTCCGACACAATGTTTTCCGGAATGCCGTGCAAACGAACCACCTGCTGAAAGAACAAGGGTACCAACTCGGAAGAGGATGGTAACCTCGGCAGTGGCATAAGATGGACCATCTTGGAAAATCTATCACAGATCACCCAAATGACAGTCATTCTCTGAGACACAAGGAGGCCGGTGATTCTGTTATGATTTGGTAGCCGAGGAGGACAGGAGCAAAAACAGCCAAGGCAGTCGAACACCCAGAAAGGTTGGGAACCAATAGGTTGTAGACCCCTAAACTAACCACACAACCAGAAGCAGCCGTGGGACGTACCCACGGTGACCTAGACGCCTCGACACAGCGGAGAGCCAGCTACGCCTAAAGACAGAAAGGAGAAAACTAACTGCCCCGGAGTAGCGCCCCAAAGGAATAGGTAGCCCCCACACATATAATGGCGGTTAGACAAGATGAAACACAAATCAGGTAGAAAATAGAATAAGCAAATGCTGGGGCCCAAACTAATCTAGATAGGACAGGATAGGAAAGCATACTGTCTGCAACCCAGCAAAACCTAGGAAAAATTCTAACACTTCTGATTCCAAAATTCTGAGACCACACAAACTCGCCCCCGCTAAATCAGAACTCTGGTGTGAACACGCAGCTACCCAGCAGCACTGAAATAACAGAGACAGAGCAAATGAACAGAAACAAATGAGAAACAGAGACCAGCGCAGGCCCCAACAGGGGGACCCGGCTGAGCTCACTCAGAAGGGCAGCAAAAACAAGGAGAAGCAAAAAGACAGAAGAAAGGCAGAAAATAACTTATCTGAATTTTCGCAGGAGACAGCTGAAACCCAGCTGACTTCCAATTTAGACCAGGAAGAGAAACTAATCACCGGCGAGGATCATGGGAGGGCCGCTCACTTATATCTGCCCAGTCCGTCCCCCTTGATTGCCACTCCTCGCTCTCAGGTGATGGACCAATACCATAAGCAACCACCAGAGGGAGCCCCAGCTCAGAAGTCATCTCCAAAGTGTTCACAACAGTACCCCCCCTTGAGGAGGGGTCACAGAATCCTCACCTGCGCCACCAGGCCGATCAGGATGAGGCCTGTGAAAGGCACGCACCAATCTATTAGCATGAATGTCAGAAGCAAACACCCAAAAATTGTCCTCCTGACCATAACCCTTCCATTTGACCAAGTACAGGAGTCTCCGTCTAGACAGACGAAATCTAATATCTTCTCCACTTCATACTCCAGATTGCCCTCAACCAAGACAGGCTCAGGAGGCGTAGCCATAGGAACTACTGGCTCAACAAACCTTTTCAGTAAAGATTTATGGAAGACGTTGTGAATCTTAATAGTCCCTGGAAGAGCCAAACGGAAAGAAACTGGATTAAGGACTTGCAAGATCTTATAAGGTCCAATGAACCTTGGTTTAAACTTTGGAGACACAACCTTCATAGGGATGTGTTTAGGACAACCAAACCAATTCACCCACTTTAAACCGAGGACCATCAGTCCTATGCCGGTTGGCAAACCGCTGGGCCCTCTCCTGAGAGAGAGACAACTTATCCACTACTTGATCCCAAATCTGCTGCATTCTCTCTACCATAGAGTCAACACCCGGACAGACAGAAGCCTCCACCTGTCCCGAAGAAAACCGAGGATGAAACCCGAAATTGCAGAAAAAAGGGGACATCAAAGTGGCAGAACTGGCCCTATTATTTAGAGCGAATTCAGCCAAGGGCAAAAAAGAGACCCAGTCATCTTGATCAGCAGACACAAAACATCTCAGATAAGTTTCCAAAGTCTGGTTTGTTCTCTCAGTCTGCCAATTGGTCTGAGGGTGAAACGCAGAGGAGAAAGACAACTGAATTCCCAGTTTAGAACAAAAGGCTCTCCAAAATCTGGAAACAAACAGGACTCCCCTGTCCGACACAATGTTTTCCGGAATGCCGTGCAAACGAACCACCTGCTGAAAGAACAAGGGTACCAACTCGGAAGAGGATGGTAACTTCGGCAGTGGCATAAGATGGACCATCTTGGAAAATCTATCACAGATCACCCAAATGACAGTCATTCTCTGAGACACAAGGAGGCCGGTGATTCTGTTATGATTTGGTAGCCGAGGAGGACAGGAGCAAAAACAGCCAAGGCAGTCGAACACCCAGAAAGGTTGGGAACCAATAGGTTGTAGACCCCTAAACTAACCACACAACCAGAAGCAGCCGTGGGACGTACCCACGGTGACCTAGACGCCTCGACACAGCCGGAGAGCCAGCTACGCCAAAAGACAGAAAGGAGAAAACTAACTGCCCCGGAGTAGCGCCCCAAAGGAATAGGTAGCCCCCACACATATAATGGCGGTTAGACAAGATGAAATACAAATGCAGGTAGAAAATAGAAAAGCAAATGCTGGGGCCCAAACTAATCTAGATAGGACAGGATAGGAAAGCATACTGTCTGCAACCCAGCAAAACCCTAGGAAAAATTCCAACACTTCTGATTCCAAAAATTCTGAGACCACACGAACTCGCTCCCGCTAAATCAGAACTCTGGTGTGAACACGCAGCTACCCAGCAGCACTGAAATAACAGAGACAGAGCAAATGAACAGAAACAAATGAGAAACAGAGACCAGCGCAGGCCCCAACAGGGGGACCCAGCTGAGCTCACTCAGAAGGGCAGAAAAAACAAGGAAAAGCAAAACCACAGAACAAAGGCAGAAAATAACTTATCTGAATTTTCACAGGAGACAGCAGAAACCCAGCTGACTTCCAATTTAGACCAGGAAGAGAAACTAATCACTGGCGAGGATCATGGGAGGGCAGCTCACTTATATTCGCCTAGTCCATCCCCCCTGATTGCCACTTCTCGCTCTCAGATGATGGACCTATACCATCAGCAACCACCAGAGGGAGCCCCAGCTCAGAAGTCATCTCCAAAGTGTTCACAACAGCTGAGTCTTATATAAAACAAAGGCATTCTTCACCCTTACAGATAGCTCTTCACAAAATTGACTATGGAGCGTGGGGTTACTCCACTTAGTGTCAGAGGATCACCTCCGAAATGCGGAGCTATTCTCACCTGCTGGCTGGTCTCCTTGCTGAAGCTGACATAGCGGAGATGCTGTCAGGGTCATCGTATATATATGACCTAGTGCCAGAAAAAATTCATCTGCCATCCAGAGCAACTGAGAGTTTGAAACAAGAGAAAAAGACCATACTTGGGGGTCACTCAGACGGTGCGAGATTATTATTTCCACCCTTTGCTCCTCAGTTCCTGAAGAGTAATGACATAACTTAAAGTATAGCTTACAGGCCTCCCTGAAGACCGCAAACTTATCATGCCCCCCATAGAACCTGTCAAGCAAAGCGATCTTGGCATTGCCTGGAAGTCACGGTCCCAAAACTGTACAGGGTCTGTACCACAGGACTGGCGTATAGCAAATGTGGTGCCAATATTCAAAAAGGGGACAAAAACTGAACTTGGAAATTATAGGCCAGTGAGCTTAACCTTTACTGTGGGTAAAATCCTGGAGGGTTTTCTAAGAGATACTATGCTGGAGTATCTGAAGAAGTATAACCTCATGACCCAATATCAGCATGGGTTTACGAGGGACTGTTCTTGTCAGACTAATCTGATAAGCTTTTATGAAGAGGTAAGTTCCGGACTGGACCAAGGGAAATCAGTAGACTGGTGTATATGGACTTTTCAAAAGCTTTTGATACAGTGCCACACAAAAGGTTGATACATAAAATGAGAACAATGGGGATAGGAGAAAATATGTGTAAGTGGGTTAAGAACTGGCTCAGGGACAGGAAACAAAGGGTGGTTAATAATGGAGTACACTCGGACTGGGTCACGGTTAGCAATGGGGTATCGCAGGGGTCAGTATTGGTGCCGCTTCTTTTTAACATATTTATTAATGACCTTGTAGCGGGCATACAGAGTAGTATTTCAATATTTGCAGATGGCACTAAACTCTGTAGGGTAATTAATACAGAGGAGGACAATTTTATATTATAGGAGGATTTATGCAAACTAGAAGCTTGGGCTGATAAATGGCAAATGAGCTTTAATGGGGATAAATGTAAGGTCATGCACTTGGGTAGAACAAACAAGATGTATAATTATGTGCTTAATTGTGAAACACTGGGCAAGACTGGCACTGAAAAGACCTGGGTGTATGGGTGGACGACAAACTCACATTTAGTGGCCAGTGTCAGGCAGCTGCTGCAAAGGCAAATAAAATAGTGGGATGCATTAAAAGAGGCATAGATGCTCATGAGGAGAACATACTTTTACCCCTATACAAGTCACTAGTGTGACCACACTTAGAATACTGTGTACAGTTCTGGTCTCCGGTGTATAAGAAAGACATAGCTGAACTGGAGTGGGTGCAGAGAAGAGCGACCAAGGTTATTAGAGAACTAGTGGGTCTGCAATACCAAGACAGGTTATTACACTTGGGGTTATGTAGTTTGGAAAAACGAAGGCTTAGTGGTGGACAAGGGGGCATCCTCTATGTCTGGAGGAAAGAAGGTTTAAGTATAATCACAGACGCGGATTCTTTACTGTAAGAGCAGTGAGACTATGGAACTCTCTGCCGTATAATGTTGTAATGAGTGATTCCCTACTAAAATTTAAGAAGTTAAATGAGGAGGTATAATACCAATAATTCAAGAAAGAATATAAAGTAAGAAAAATAATATATATATTTTTATACAAAAAATAAAATAAGTTTGGAATCAAACCTCCTAAAATTGGATGGCAGACCATCCGCAGAAATGTTAAAAGGAAAGGATATGGTGGGTGAAGCACAACAAGGCAGGAAAAGTTAACAAATATTAATACAAAGAAAATAAAAAATAAATAATAAATTATAAATAAAAAATAATATGAAAAAAAATAGATAAAAATATATATAAATTGAATACCAAAAGATTCAATTGAATAATAAAAAGGCCTTTATTAATACATGGCAACACACAAAAAACCACAATGACTGTGTGTTTAAATATATAACAATAAATCGACAGAGGCTGACAAAATTAAAACATGTATTGATGCTCACAAAAAATGTGTGATAATATATAAATAATAACCATAAGTTACATAGGCTCAATTAATACCACAGGTGAATTAATACATAACCAAGCTAACAACAGGCTGTATTGAAAAGTGCTTAAGTGCAATTGGAACATATATCAATTTAAATAACCAAATAGACAAAAACAAATCTGTGCATGTAAAGTGCTGCAGTGCATATATGTGAGATATATGTCACACTAAACATGTGTAAAATATTGCAAAGTGCCAAAGGAAAATGTGCAAAGGTATAATGTGAAAAAATAACACCGCATCACCAATTAGCGGATGGCTTGATTACAACATACTTCATTTGACAAAGTTCTCTGAGAGCTAATCTTTGTGAGGGTGAGAGAAATTCAGGGATCCTTTTGAGGTCTTGTGTTACCAATTGGTTAAACAGGTTAAAAATTGTGGGAAATTTTTGGATTTCTTTAACAGTGCACGTGGGTACTTACCATCCTTATGTACCCTTTGTTTTCCAAAAGTTCTTCCAAAATATTTAATGCATGTTGTTCATCTGTTGTGGTGAATATATCCTCTCTGGCAATGCTTAGTTGCCAGAGTTCCGTTTATAAAGAAAGGGGAATGGCAAACAGTGAACAACTGAGAACTTTTAGGCAGGTAAGAGCTCCAAGAGCTCTCAACTGAGTAGATTAACCCCTGCAGTGCTACAAGAAACCTGCACTGATTAATATAAAGGTGAAGTGCTTCTGGTCAGTGCAGGAGAAAGAGAATTCAGACAGTGCGGTCTTCAGGCTCCTCTCCGTTGTGGAAACCTCGTGACATGTGAGCTGTTATTAAAGGGAATCTGTCACACCCATTTTTCGGCCATCAGCCGTAGCCACCCGCCATCAGGGGCTTATCTACAGAATTCTGTAATGCTGTAGATAAGCCCCCGATGTCACCTGAAAGAAAAGAAAAACAAGTTATATTATACTCACCCAGGGGCGGTCCGCCGTCCGGTCCGGTCCGATGGGCGTCGCGGTCTGGCACCTCCCATCTTCTAGTGAAGCCCTCCTCTTCTTAGCTTCCCGTCGTGGGAAAGGTCAGAGAGGTCCGGCGCCTGCACACTGCAGTACTCTGCTCTGTCCTCACAAGGGCAGAGCAGTGCGCCTGTGCCGGAGCCACGATGGGAAGCAAAAAAGAGGACGTCTTCGCTGGAAGATGGGAGGCGCCGGACCGGACCGGATGGCGGACCGACCCTGGGTGAGTATAATATACCTTGCTTTTCTTCTCTTTCAGGTGACATTGGGGGCTTATCTACAGCATTACAGAATGCTGTAGATAAGCCCCTGATGGCGATGGCTACAGCTGATGGTCGAAAAATGGGGTGACAGATTCCCTTTAATAAGCTGGGACGATCCATGGATAGTGGCCCCTTCCCAAAATAACATCAGCCCCAGCTGTATGTTTTCCCTCAGCTGGTAATGAAAAAGGGGGGGATCCTATGCTATTTTTTTTTTCAATTGAAAATACCCAAATTTGTGACTATGTAAAACCACGGCAAAACGTGGTAGACTAAAATACACATGAAAAGAAAATATATAAGGTCCCAAGTTCCTAAACAAAGTCATCCCTGCTATAGCCATATGTATTTAAAGTCCCCCTTTCTCCCAATCTATCAAATCAATTTAATTACCCCTAGATTAAAGTGAAATTTACATACTTTGTAACATTACATTTAATTTCCTTTTGGGATTAGGTGTAAAAGAAGAAAACATACACATTTGAACAAAAAAATTAAAATGTATTTAGGCACAAAAAGCAAACAGGTCAAAAAGGTATATTTCTGTACACCAAAACCTGACAAATTTACAAGCAAACAGTAATTCAAGAAAACAAAAAAAGTGAGACAAAACAACAAACATTGCAAATTATAATAAGTTGCGGAACTGTAATCAGGTTCCAGGACAGGGTGTTGAAAAAGGTGGGGGAGCAGAAACAGGAGTGTAGACATAAGGGGTAAGTGAGGGAAGTCGACTAAAGGGTGGAAATACACCATGGTTCAGAGGGTTGGGTTGATATCGCTGTCGTTGATGCAGCCCAAAAATACCACCCTCCTGCCTTGGTTCAAAGTGATTCAGTGGATGTGGTGGCATTTCTGCGCATAAATCCTCAGTCCCAGATTTTCGTTTGGCCTTGTCTTCTGGGGTTTGGCCATCATGCCAACAAGGGTGATTTTGGCAGGAGACATGGAGGTGAGAGGGTTGTTGGCTACTGTGATGCTGGCACTGGAGATGGCTGGCAAGATATTGTCACAGGAGGAGGAGGTGGTGGCTGCCAAGATGTTGTTGCTGTAGGAGGTGGTCGTGGCTTCCAAGATGTTGTCGCTGCAGGAGGAGGTTGTGGCTGCCGTGATGCTTGTACTGGAAGTGGTGGTGGTGACGACCGTGATTCTAGTACAGGAGATGATGGTGGTGGCTGCTGTGATTCTGGCACTGGAGGTGGGGGCTGCCGTGATAATGGGTCTGCTGAATGCCCTATTGCGGGTGTAATAGCTAGGTTTGTTTGCCTCTGAAAGCTGTCACATTTTGAGGAATTCAAAAATGGCAATTGGGGAATTAGGTGGTGTGGCTGCAGGCAAAACAATTTGAAGGGCGACCATGGTCCACAGCCTCAAACAAAAGGTTACATTCCTGAAATAATGGGCCAGGCTAATGCAAAAATCAAATTCTCCTCCCCATCATCACTGACAGCTCCTCCCACGTCGTGTCCGCCAGTGATGGTGGAGGGGCCCTACTTCGGCGCCAGCGTCGTTCGCTTACAGTTGCATATATGAAGGTGTCAAGGGGCTGTGGTGTGCTTGTGCTCCCCGTAGGATCCTCTTCTTCCTGTCCCCCAGCTCCGACCTCCTCTTCAGATTCTTCTCTGGCCTCCAGCAGCTCCGAGCTGGAGGTATTTCTCTTTTGCTACAGTCAGATCAGTAAGTTCAGGGATGATAGAGTAAAAACAACTTTAGTATGCAAAATCATAAAACATTACAAACAAAAACAACCAAACTGAAAAAGGTATCCACTTAGGGGTGAAGATCTAGGACTGGGGCCAAAAACTGAAGCTGGTCATAATATAGATATGGCCTTTTTATAGCCACACCACCATTCTTGCAACGCTGTTGTCTCTCGCTGTGCAACTCTTCCATCATCTTGTCACCCACTGGAAAGAAAAGTGTAAGAGATTATATCAAACTTATAGAAGTCAATGATGCTGTATGCTATAACATGTATATTGTATACAGACACATGGGCCATACACACAGTGAACAAGTCTGTAGGACAGTGTTCACACCACCAAAAGACTGAAACATAGAAAAGCACAGTAAAACTAATGTATAAAAATAACAGTAAACAGCAAGTGCTTGTAAAACGATGATGAAAAACAGGGTATTTGGTTGATACGTTTTTTTGCAAAAAATGTATACTAAGCCGCTTTACCAAATGTCAAGGTAACCCATATCAGAGCAGTCCCTAACTGATATATTTAAAAACTTGGTCATATGAAAGTTTAGAGTGACTGCAGGGTCTTGGTTGATTTGCAGTGGTATGATACTCCTTCCATTTCAATATGATCGCTTGCACAGGGCTCCTTGGGATGTGTAAAGTTTTGGAAATCATTTTGTATCCAAATCCGGCTTTACACTTCACAACAGTATCACGGACCTGCCTGTTGTGTTCCTTGGTCTTCATGATGCTCTCTGTGCTTCAAACAGAACCCTGAGACTATCACAGAGCAGGTGCTTTTATACGGAGACTTGATTACACTCAGGTGGATTATATTTATCATCATTAGTCATTTAAGACAACATTGGATTATTCAGAGATCCACAATGAACTTCTGGAGTGAGTTTGCTGCACTGAAAGTAAAGGGGCCGAATAATATTGCACGTCCCACTTTTCAGTTTTTGTATTTCCACAAAAATTTAAAATAACCAATAAATTTCGCTCAACTTCACAATTGTGTCCCACTTGATGTTGATTCTTCACCAAAAATTTACATTTGGTATCTTTATTTTTGAAGCATGATATGTGGGAAAAGGTTGAAAAGTTCCAGGGAGCCGAATACTTTCGCAAGGCACTGTATTTATCAAAATTGTGCAAAATTAACACAACAATCCTGTATAGACACACCATTAACCTTCATTAGGCTTCAACAAGGCTTCACTGTTGGACCGAAGGTCATGTGGAAATTCACTTAAAATAGAGCAACATTTTCACATGTATGAGGGTTGACCTTTTCACAGCCCTTATCAACCTGCTTACATTAACATCATTGTGGCGTCTTGTTCAATTTAGAGCCCCTTAGAATATGTTCACATATTGTCTTCATTTTGGACTGGAAAAAAAGTAGCATTTTACTGTCCAAACAAAATGAATGAGATGTCTCGTGCACATGTTGTTTATTTTTTCTTTGCAGATGTGAAGCAGTTTCATATCTGCAGCATGTTAATTATTTATAATGAATGGGAATAACAGCATCAAAAACACATAAAAAATAATACGTAAAAACACGTCACATCTGATGTGGTGTACTTAATTATTTGTACTAAATTTCCTACTGCTGGTCTGTATGTAGGGGATACAGGGCAAAACTTTAGAGCAAGGATGAATTTTCATCGCCACACAATAAGAGAAAAAAGAATGGCCAAACATTTTTTTATCTATGATCACCGCATCATGGACATGAAGTTACTTGTATTAAAAGGCAACTTCAAATCTCAGAGACAGACGGATCTGGGAGTATAAACATATACTATGACAATCTTTGACACACTCAGTGCAGGAATGAATGTGTCGCATGGATTTATATCTTTCTACAACAACTAAGGAATGTGCTCCTCAGACCTTGTGGGGGCATCACAACACAGAAGCAGACCCCAATCCGAGGACAATAAAACTTTCACATTCCTTATCTTTGAACTGATCCAATATTTGCGGCCTCCACTGTTTATCCCTCTCCCATAATGATAGTTCTGCTTCACATCACTTGTCTCATCTATTTCATTATTTCTGTACCCTGTTGTGTATGAATATGTGATTTTTCAGATTTTGTATTCTTCTATGCCTGATGAAGAGATCTGAGTAATCTCGAAAGCTTGCAATTTGTTACCATCATTTCAGTTCGCCATTAAAAGGTATCAAACACTGAGGACTCTCAAATCTAAATATTTTTCTATCTACTGGCTAACTCGATACAAATATATATATATATATATATATATATATATATATCTTTCATGTACTTGCTTAGTATAGAAAACCTTTTAATGTCTGTAATCACTCAGCATAGGCCCC
The DNA here is from genome assembly GCA_033576555.1 of Oophaga sylvatica. Taxonomy (NCBI): domain Eukaryota; kingdom Metazoa; phylum Chordata; class Amphibia; order Anura; family Dendrobatidae; genus Oophaga; species Oophaga sylvatica. The sequence goes on from JARQOD010000006.1 coordinate 103,762,553, forward strand.
CCCTTATAATGTCTGTATTTGCCAAGTTTAAAGTCCTTCATTATGTTGCTCAGTAAAGAACTATAGTGCTTCAGTAAAGAACCCATGCTCCCCATCATCACAAGGACCACATTCTGCTAACCTCCGACTGCTCTACATGCAAACCCATCTCATTTGCATCCTAGGGACTCGCTAGGCGACACTGAACACACACATGTACATTAGGGCTCCATCTGTCACACACACTCATACCGAAAACTCCCCTGCGCTCACTCTTGCATGCCATGACCTCTATGAACAGACACGCACAGGTCAAGGACCTCTTGCTCCTTGGGCTCTCCCCCATTAAATACGCTTGCACCTTAGGGCCCTTCATTTATCACACCCTTACACCTAAGGACCCCACCCCTAGCACACATCTTCACTAAATGTAGCCACATCCTTTCATACACTCTTTCATCCCAAAGGCTCTCTCTATCACACAAACACTTGCATACAAGGGAACTCACCTGTCACACACACTTGTAGCCCAGTGGTCTTCCCTGTGCGTGTCAGAGGCCCTTCATGTCATACACATTTGGTCCCCAGGGATCCCCACTCCAAAATCACACACATCCCAAGGGCACTTCCCACTTGCACTTCAGGGGCCCTCCCCACCACAAACATGTGAACACACTGGGACCACCAGTCTAATACTCTTAAATCCTCATTACTCCCTTCTCTACTCACTTGCACACAAGACTCATCATCACACAGACTACACTATATTACCACTCCGGAGTGACCCCTCTCACTTGTGCCTCCAACATCCCATACACTCATACCCCATTGCCCAACCCATCACTCACTCTTGCACCCCATTAATCACACCAATTACACAGAAACCTGAATTCCAGAGATCTTCCCCATCAGAGATTCTTACACCTTAGGGGACCTTTCCCATCAGACACACTTGCACTCCATGGGCTCTTGTCACACATACAACTCAGAGGCCATTCCCTGCCACACACATCTTCACCTCAGGGACCCTCACCTGCAGATGTGGTATCTACCACTATAGGTCATTGTATGGTGGTAATATTTGCCTTTCTCTTTGTAAGGTTTTTATTCAGCAATAGCATTATCATCGGCTGTGGTGCCCCCTATAGCCATTCTAATAATGAAGGGCATCTGGCATTGTAAACATACAATACCTGGATTGGCTTGCCTAGACGACTCATTTCTTGCACCCTCTTACCCGAGTGCTGAACCCCTATTTCCTACGTCTCTGACATGCAAGTTTGTTTTCCAGTCTTTATGTCAGGATGCTTACTAACAAGCAAAATAACATTCAATTTTCAGCATATGCAAATTATAAGAAGCTATTTTACTTGAATATTTATGTATGCACATTAACAGATCTATAGTGTATGGTATAAATTTCCCACATGGATATATTAGTCTGACCTACTGCAGATGCTCAATCATTTCAAATAATACATTGTAGCAGAGTTTTACACTCTGAAGTTCCCTCCAGAATAATTTTCTTATTACTTTATACTAAAACAAATCTACTTGTATATGCCCTGGGCTTTAGAAGAAATACTATAACACGAGGCCAGACTAAAAATATGGTTCCTACCTTTGGTCGATTAAACATACGGGTATATCTCAATATTTAGAAATTGAAAAGTAATATACTGATATACTGTTTTATTACCTAGTTATAAAATTGCAATATACTGTAGATAGACAAACAGACACAGACAGACAGATAGACAGACAGACAGACAGACAGACAGACAGACAGACAGACAGACAGACAGAAGACAGATCAGATAGATAGATAGATAGATAGATAGATAGATAGATAGATAGATAGATAGTGAAATAAGTATTGAAAATGTCACCAATTTTCTAAGTAAATAATTTTCTAAAGTTGCTATTATCATGAAATTCTCACCAGATGTTGGTAGCAACCCATCTAATCTACACAGGCAAAGATATCACAGCATAGTTGTCCATAAATTAAGTTATCTGTAATATTGAGAAATGGCAGGGAAAAAGTATTGAACACTTAGTGAAATTTATTTAATATTTTGTACAAAAGCCTTTGTTGATGATGACAGCTTCAAGACATATCCTGTATGGAAAAACTAGTCACTTTCATTGCTCAGGTGTGATTTTGACCCGTTATTTCACACAAACACTTTTCAAATCCTGGAAGTTCGGTGAGCTCCTTCTATGAAGTCTGAGCTTTACTTCCTTCCATACATTTTCTATTGGATTCAGGTCAGGGGATTGGCTGGATCATTCTAGCAGCTTTATTTTCATTTCTCTAAAACCAATTGAGAGTTTGCTTGGCTGTGTGTTCAATTGAGATCATTGTCCTAAATTTATGGACAACTATGGTTTAATTTCTTTACCTCTGTGGATTGGATGGATTGTTACCGACACATGGTGAGAGGTTTTCATCACTACCCGGCGCCTATGAATAGCTAAACATTTCTGCTATTCACAGACGCCGGAGACATTGGGGAACGTGGACTACATCGGAGGAGCTTCGTGGGAACATTTTTGATAATAAATTGGTGAACAAGGGATAATGTGGGGGAGTCTTTTTTCAAATAAAGTATTTTTTCCTGTGTGTGTTGTTTTTTTTATTACTGGATTAGTAATGGGGGTATCATTACTAACCCCAGGGCTTGATGACAGCTGACATTACACAGCGGACATCAACTGCAAAAATATTCCCCTCATTGCCACTGAACCAGAACTAATGGATGTGCCAATTCTGGGGTGGCTGCAGGCTCATATTTTTTGACTGAGAAAAGCCCAATAACCATAGACCTTTACAGCCTGATAATATCAGCCCCAACTGTCTGCTTTAGCTTGGCTGGTTAACAAGAATTGAGAGAACCCCAAGTCGTTTTTTTGCAATTATATATTTATTAGGTTAAACATAAGCTCTCCCTCCTATAACAACTCTCCCTGAACTGCTTTCTGAACACAGTGTGCTGAGCATTGCATCACCGGGTCTCATATAAAACCCGATGATGCGATACGGCTGGCCAGTCACAGTAATACCAGTAGCCAACATGACTACAGCATTACCCTATATGGCGTGCAATTACCTAGTACACCTAATGGAAAAGAGAACTGGGTAGAAGAGCAAAATGAGCAATTGTAAGTACACAGTGCTATATAATATGATGAATGCAACATATTAAGGGGATAAAATGTTTGATGGGAGGAGTGTTTATTTAATGGTGTCTTGTATGCTGTGAAATATAGAATGGTAATAATCCATCATGCAACAACTGCCCCAAACATACAGCCAATGTCATTAAGAACTATCTTCCACATATAGAAGAACAATGAAACCTGGAAGTGATTATATGGATCCAACAGGAAATTCATTTTAACATCATCATCAAGTTTTTATGGGTTTACATGAAGAGCCAGAATGATTTGGGAGAACCGACATCCACAAAAAGATTTGTGGCTAGTTCTCCAAGATGTTTGGCGCTACCCCCCTGTTGAGTTCCTTCAAAAACTGTGTGTTTGTGTATGTAGAAAAAATGATGTTTTTATGCTGTTTTGAAAGCAGTTACACAAAATATCAATTTGATTTAAATATCTCTTTTTTTCGTTCACATTGCCTTTTGCTATTTGCTAAAAGTAATATGTACTGTATATATTATAGTAAATTAAAATATATAATTTAAATGATATACAGTACACACATAATTGGCATTTAAATGCATGCATTACTTGCTGCAATTGTCTCATTACAATGTATGAATGCTTCTCATAAACCACCGAGAAGCAACTCTGGGAAACAACTCGTGTTTTCATATCACTTTAACTATGGTCAACACAGTCTAATTTCTCTTACCCAATTTTGACCAGAGGAAAATATGAGGTCTGGCCACTGGATTGTAGGATATGAGGTTGCTGATATACTGATTATGGCAAGTAGAGCGAAAATGATTACGTAACTTTTGGCCTATGCAGTTGAAGTATACAGTATATTTTGAGGGAGTTTGTTTTTCATAAAGATACAGAGAAATTATGTTCCTGAGCACAAGAAACAATTCCAGTTTGGTTTCATTATAAGGGAATAAGGTTTTTTTCAGGATAGAGTGACTAAACAACACTACTCAAGAAATATTCAACAAAGATTTTTAATACTTGAAAAATGTTTATTATCTCACAGTCTTACCATATTATAAAATTCACTAATTTACTTTTTTCAATTCACAGAATAGTGCAAAGTCCAGACTTCAAAATATCTGAAAAAGGTCGATTTCAGGAAAAGTTTCATGGAGAATAATACTGATCCCCGTAATTTTTTTCTTCAAAAATCGTATATCATAATATTCCAGTTTCTTTAATTTCATTGCTTGCTGTTCACAGTTCTGACCTTATAACGAGATAAACACATATATATGGTAAATATGTTATGCAAATAAAATTTTTTATTCTTTTTATTAGAAAAGTATAATTTTCTTTCATCATTTTCTAAGAAACCGATATATGGAATGCATCCATGCATTCCAATTCCATGCAAAACCTTTTCAACATTTATTGTTCATCCAATAGTTTTACCAAATGCCAATCACCATGTTCAAAACCAGAATTTGTAACCCAAGTAATTTACTAACATTACAATAGCATAAAATAACAAAAGGTGTAATATTCACCTTACCAATCTCTTGCCACGGCCCTAACAATCCTTCCCCCATTAGTATCCTTTGGGCTCCAGAAATGCTGATATGAAATCTGACCTCTGCAGCCAATTATTCACATCAGTGGTCACCTCAGTGTTGCTGGCACATCACCACTATAGCTGTAGTGGTCAAGTGTCAACAGGCTGAAAGGCCAGGGAAGTACAGAAGCACCAGAATTACCTAATGAGGTAAGGGAGTTTTCCTTAATGTTTCCTCCTCAGCCAACCAGGACAAATTTTAACACACAAAGTCAAAATTCTAAGTCCAATTTCAAGCAATCCATAAACATGTAGAGCATTTGGAGGAAAGAAAAAAAGATATGAAATCATTTTTTTTTCATTCATATTTCATACTTCAATCTCTAGAAATCAGATGCTAGCTATACTGTAATTTACCAAAGGGACCCTGACACACTTGAAAGAGAATCTCAGGGACAAGCATGCTCTGCATCCCTTCCTAATAAAACGGGTGTGCTTTTTGCTGTAATGTGAATAATGCTGTAGAGTGTTTTTGTATTAATGTTGTGATGTGTATTTTGATAATGGTGATTCAAACATGCTATAATGATATTATGATGTTGTATTAAGTATAGGGAAAGTATAAGGATAGGAAATTAGGACACAAGTATAGGAATAAGATATAGTGATAGGTATAGTTAGGATTGGGAAGTGCAGTGGTGGGCACAAGAAGTTCAGGAAGTAGACAGACCTAGTATAAAAATGGTTAAGGCTTTAAGGAATTTACCTCAGGTGGAAGGGGTAGGAGCGTCTTAAAAAAGTAGGACACCTCCTGGTTTAGTCAGTTGGGAAGAGATATAGATTAGAATGATACAAGCAGTGGTTCAGGACCAGAGTGCTGAAGGTTATGTGGATTACAATACAGAGAGAGAACAGCATGAGAACGGCTACGCCAAATTTCGGTGGTCCATACTGTAATGTCCGAGGCCAATGGCCTGAACTAGGTATGGAGGAGCTTGCCTTGCTTTCGTCTCAAACGTTACAAGTGTGTGTGGCAGGTGAGGTCCCTTGTATGCAAGTGTTTGTGTGATGGAGAGAGCCTTGGGGATGAAAGAGTATATGAAAGGATGTGGCTACATTTAGTGAAGATGTGTGCTAGGGGTGGGGTCCCTTGGGTGTAAGGGTGTGATAAATGAAGGGCCCTAAGGTGCAAGCATATTAATGGGGGAGAGCCCAAGGAGCAAGAGGTCCCTGACCTGTGCGTGTCTGTTCATAGAGGTCATGGCATGCGAGAGTGTGCACAGGGGTGTTTCGGTATGAGTGTGTGTGACAGATGGAGCCCTAATGTACATGTGTGTGTTCAGTGTCACCTAGGGAGACCCTAGGATGCAAATGAGATGGGTTTGCATGTAGAGCAGTCGGAGGTTAGCAGAATGTGGTCCTTGTGATGATGGGGAGCATGGGTTCTTTACTGAAGCACTACAGTTCTTTACTGAGCAACATAATGAAGGACTTTAAACTTGGCAAATACAGACATTATGAGGGGGGGCCTATGCTGAGTGATTACAGACATTAAAAGGTTTTCTATACTAAGCAAGTACATGAAAGATATATATATTTGTATCGAGTTAGCCATTAGATAGAAAAATATTTAGATTTGAGAGTCCTCAGTGTTTGATACCTTTTAATGGCTAACTGAAATGATGGTAACAAATTGCAAGCTTTCGAGACTACTCAGATCTCTTCATCAGGCATAGAAGAATACAAAATCTGAAAAATCACATATTCATACACAACAGGGTACAGAAATAATGAAATAGATGAGACAAGTGATGTGAAGCAGAACTGTCATTATGGGAGAGGGATAGACAGTGGTGGCCACAAATATTGGAACAGTTCAAAGATAAGGAATGTGAAAGTTTTATTGTCCTCTGATTGGGGTCTGCTTCTGTGTTGTAATGCCCCACAAGGTCTGAGGAGCACATTCCTTAGTTGTTGTAGAAAGATATAAATCCATGCGACACATTCATTCCTGCACTGAGTGTGTCAAGGGTTGTCATAGTATATGTTTATACTCACAGATCCATCTGTCTCTGAGATTTTAAGTTACCTTTTAACACAAGTAACTTCATGTCCATGATGCGGTGATCATAGATAAAAAAAATGTTTGGCCACAGGTAGATCTATTCTTTTTTCTCTTATTGTGTGGCGATGAGAATTCATCCTTATTCTAAAGTTTTGCCCTGTGTCCCTACATACAGACCCCCAGTAGGAAATTTAGTACAAACAATTATTAAATCAACAATGACAACTCCTTCGAGCTCCTTCAGACAAACGTATTAAATGTCGAAACACTGACTAATGCAAATCAAGTAGAACGATTTTTACACGTGGACCAATGGTGCTTGTTTAAAAAATTGCAACATGCACGACTTTGATCAACATTACGGATCAGACTCCCTCATTGTATATAAAGTAATGAGGAAAAACCTATGGTTCCCACTTGTATTTTTCATGTTTATTAACAATTACAATAAATAACATAGGAAACTACAATATATTTGGTCTTTTATTATTTGACCCCTCTCTGCCATCTGACATACTATTCCATCCATGTGATCTGGGACTTCATTCCCATGGGTGGAATAGTACCTCATAGACAATCGTCCATGCTCACGGGGGAGAGAGGCCGATCACGGCCGGGTGTCAGCTGATTCTCACAGCTGACACCTGGCACTAAGTGCCAGGAGCGGACACAGACCTCTCCCGGCACTTTAACCCCTGGAACACTGCGATCAAACAAGATTGCAGCGTTCCGGAGCCGGCACAGGGGCTGACAGCCCCTTTGCCTTTGGATTGGAGACCCTGCACCATGCCGCGGAGTCCCGATCGCTGCCATGGAGACCTGATTTCGTCATGACAACATCTGGGTCTCAGAGCTGAGAAACTTCCTGTCATGCACAGTGCATGTCAGGAAGTCTCTCTGGTCAGTGCACAGAAACTGCAGCACTGCCAGCTTTGGTAGCAGGCAAATGCTGCTTCATCTGCATGCTATAGAAGCGATCAACCTGCACAAAATCTTTGTCCCATAGTGGGACAAGGTGTAAAACTTAGAATGAAGTAAAAAGAAAAATTTTAAATAATTGTAAAAATATTTTAAAAAATAATAAAATATAATAAAAAATCAATATTAATTCTATCACTAAATAAATATTTGAATAAAAAAATCTAAACAAAAAGTACACATATTTAGTATTGCCACTTCCGTAGCGACCCGACCTATAAAACTGTCCCACTAGTTAACCTCTTTAGTGAACACCATAAAAAAAGGCAAAAAAACATGCTTTATCATCATACCGCCGAACAAAAAGTGGGACAACACACGATCTAAAAAATGGATATAAATAAACATGGTACAGCTGAAAATGTCATCTTGTCCCGCAAAGGGGGGACTCCCTGCGTGCTTCCCTGAGACCCTCAGAGCAATGCGATGTGATCGCGCTGTTCCGAGGGCCTCTTCCCTGCAGGCCCTCGGATCCAAGATGGCCACGGGGTCCTTCCGGGTCCTGCAGGGAGGTGGCTTGCCAGTGCCTGCTGAGAGCAGGCGCTGAGAAGCCTCCTGCACTGCCTGTCAGATCGTTGATCTGACAGAGTGCTCTGCAGACTGTCAGATCAGCGATCTGACACTATTTAGTGATGTTCCACCCTGGGACAATGTAAAACTGTAAAAAAATAAATAAATAAACGTGTAAAAATATTTTTTTAAAAATTCCTAAATAAATAAAAAAAATAAAAATATTTCCCCAATAAACACATTATTATTATGTAAATAAAAGAACATAAAAGCACACATATTTAGTATCACCGCATCCGTAACGATCCACCCTATAAAACTGTTCCACTAAGTAACCCCTTTAGTGAACCCCTTAAAAAAAAGTCAAAAAAAACAATGCTTTATCATCATACGCCGAACAAAAAGTGGAATAAGACATGATCAAAAAGACGGATATAAATAAGCATGGTATCGCTGAAAAGTCATCTTGTCCCGCAAAAAATGAGCCGCCATATAGCATCATCAGCAAAAAAATAAAAAAGTTAACCCCTTCCCGACCCATGACGCCTACGTTGGCGTCATGAAAACCTGTGCCATCCCGACCCATGACGCCAACGTAGGCGTCATGCTATAAATCATGTTCCTGCGGGTCGGGGGACCGAAATCACTGAAAGGTCATCCAACCCGCCGGCACAGGACCCCTTGCGCATCACCACAGTGGGGGTGGCTTAACCCCCCACGTGGTTACGATCGCTCTGATTGGCTGTTAAAAGTGAAACAGCCAATCAGAGCGATTAGTAATATTTCACCACTGAAAAGTGGTGAAATATTACAATCCATTCATGGCCGATGCAGCAATAGCATCGGCCATGGCTGGACACTGTGTTCCCACCCTCCCCACACCGAGTAACGGTGGTGATCGGCCGCCGCCGCCGATTCATGGCGGCGAACGGTCACCGCCGTTACTATCATCTGCTGGCCGCTCCGATCCTGTCCCCTCCGGTGTGCTCCGCTCCCCCCCGCCCTCCGATCACCCCCCGCCAATATACTCACCTCCTCCGGTCTTCTGCGGCCTCTTGATCCGTCCCGGCGGCCGCCCGGGACTCTTCATGGGCCCGCCATCTTGGAAATGCGGCCATGCACGTGCGCCCGCCGGCGCATGCGCAGTGCGCCTTCCAAATTACAATTTATTTTGATCACTGTGATAAACTCTCACAGTGATCAAAATAAAAGTAAATTAACCCCCCCCCCTGTCATAAGTAGGGACAAAAAATAAAATAAAGAATTTTTTTTTTCCTTTTAGGCCCTGTCCACATGTTGCAGATTTCGCTGCTGATCCGCAGAGGATTTCGCTGCGTATCCGCAGCGGATTTCGCTGCTGATCCGCGGCGGATTTCGCTGCGTATCCGCAGCGGATTCGCTGTATCCGCAGTGATTTCGCTGGATCCGCAGCGGATTTCGCTGCTGATCCGCAGTGGATTTCGCTGCTGATCCGCAGCTGATTTCGCTGCTGATCCGCCGCGGATTTCGCTGCTGATCCGCATCTGATTTCGCTGCTGATCCGCAGCTGATTTCGCTGCTGATCCGCAGCGGATTTCGCTGCTGATCCGCAGCTGATTTCGCTGCTGATCCGCAGCTGATTTCGCTGCTGATCCGCAGCTGATTTCGCTGCTGATCCGCAGCGGATTTCGCTGCTGATCCACAGCAGATCCAGAAACCATGTACAGTACAATGCAAATAAATGGTAAAAGAAAAAACGCTGTGCACATGCTGCGAATTTTTCAGCGCGGATTTGCTGCGGTTTTAAATCCGCAGCATGTCAATTCTTTGTGCGGATTCCGCAGCGGTTTTACACCTATTCCATTATAGTTGTAAAACCGCAGGGAAAAACCGCAGCAAATCTGCGCTAAATTCGCAGGTAAAAGGCAGGTCATTTTACCTGCGGATTTTAGAAAAATCCGCAAGTGAATCCGCAACGTGTGCACGGGGCCTCAGGGTTAGGCTGGGTTCTTATTGCATTATGGCAGTCCGTTAGATGGACTGCTTTTCACTGCGGTATAACGCGGTGTAACGCAGTCCGTTAACGCTGCCATTCACCCCATTTGTGTGCACATCGCAACGCATGCCGTAAAGCGGCATGCGTTCGCGACGTGCTGTCATTCAGTGACAGAGCCTCGGACACGGGCTGCAGCATCTGGGCTCTCCGCTAGCAGAGATCATTGATGATACTGCTAGGTTAGCATAACGCGATCGCGTTATGCTATACCATTACCAGCCGGTCAACGCTACGTGTTGAACGGGCTGGTAAAACGCAATATGAACCCAGCCTTAGGGTTAGGGTTAGAATTTGGGTTAGGGTTGGAATTGGTTAGGTTGGAATTTGGGTTAGGGTTGGAATTAGGGTTAGGGTTGGGATTAGGGTTAGGTTTGTGGTTAGGGTTAGAGTTAGGATAAGTGTTAGGGGTGTTTTTGGGTTAGGGTTGGGATTAGGGTTAGGCTAGTGGTTAGGTTTATGGTTAGAGTTGGGATTAGGGTTAGGGGTGTGTTGGGGTTAGGGTTATGGTTAGGGTTTGTATTAGGGTTAGGGGTGTGTAGGGGTTAGGGGTGTGTTGGGGTTGGAGTTAGAATTGAGGGGTTTCCACTATTTAGGCACATCAGGGGGTCTCCATACGCGACATGGCGCCACCATTGATTCCTGCAAATTTTGCGTTCAAAAAGTCAAACAGTGCTCCCTTTATTCCAAGCCCCGACGTATGCCCAAACAGTGGTTTACCCCCACATATGGGGTATCAGCGTACTCTGGAAAAATTGCACAACAACTTTGGGGGTCTAATTTCTCCTGTTAACATTGGGAAAATAAAAAAATTGGGGACTAAAGATCATGTTTGTGGAAAAAATATGATTTTTTTATTTTCATGCCTGGGCGTTATAAACCTCTGTGTAGCCCTAGGAGGTTCAAAGTGCTCACTACACATCTAGATAAGTTATTTGCGGGGTCTAGTTTCCAAAATGGGGTCACTTGTGGGGAGTTTCTACAGTTTAGGCACATCAGGGGCTCTGCAAACGTAACATGACGCCCGCAGACCATTCCATCAAGTGGGCATTTCAAAACGTCACTACTTCCCTTCCGAGCCCCGACGTGCGCCCATACAGTAGTTTTCTCCCACTTATGGGGTATCAGCGTACTCAGGACAAATTGGACAACAACTTTTGGGGTCTAATTTCCCTGTTACCCTTGGGAAAATAAAAAAATTAGGGACTAAAATCCTGATTATGGAAGAAATATGATTTTTTTATTTTCATGCCCGGGCGTTATAAACTGCTGTGTAGCCCTTGGGGGTTCAAAGTGCTCACCACACATCTAGATAAGTTCTTTGCGGGGTCTAGTTTCCAAAATGGGGTCACTTGTGGGTAGTTTCTACTGTTTAGGCACATCAGGGGCTCTGCAAACCTAACATGACGCCCGCAGACCATTCCATCAAAGTCGGCATTTCAAAACGTTACTACTTCCCTTCCGAGCCCCAACGTGTGCCCGAACAGTGGTTCCCCCCCACATATGGGGTACCAGTGTACTCAGGACAAACTGTACAACAACTTTTGTGGTCCAATTTCTCCTGTTACCCTTGTGAAAATAAAAAATTGCGGGTTAAAAAAATCAGTTTTTGAGGATAAAAATGATTTTTATTTTCACTGCTCTGCATTATAAACTTCTGTGAAGCACTTGCGGGTTCAAGGTGCTCACCACACATCTGGATAAGTTCCTTTGGGGGTCTAGTTTACAAAATGGGGTCACTTGTGGGGGTTTCTACTGTTTAGGCACATCAGGGGCTCTGCAAACGTAACAAGATGCCCGCAGACCATTCCATCAAGTCGGCATTTCAAAGCGTCACTATATCCCTTCCGAGCCCTGACGTGTGCCCAAACAATGGTTCCCCCCCACATATGGGGTACTAGCGTACTCAGGACAAACTGACCAACAACTTTTGGGTCCAATTTCTCCTGTAACCATTGTGAAAATAAAAAATAGTGGGCTAAAATATCATTTTTTGAGAAAAAAAAAGATTTTTTATTTTCACGGCTCTGCGTTATAAACTTCTGTGAAGCACCTGGGGGTTCAAAGTGCTCACTTTGCATCTAGATAAGTTCCTTAGGGGGTCTAGTTTCCAAAATGGGGTCATTTGTGGGGAGCTCTAAACTTTAGGCACACAGGGGCTCTCCAAACACGACATGGTGTCCGCTAACGATTGGAGCTAATTTTCCATTCAAAAGTCAAATGGCGCTCCTTCCTTCTGAGCCCTGCCGTGCGCCCAAACAGTGGTTTATGACCACATATGAGGTATCTGTGTACTCAGGAGAAATTGCCCAACAAATTTTAGGATCCAATTTATACTGTTGCCATGTGAAAATGAAAAAAACTGAGGCTAAAAGAAAATTTTTGTGAAAAAAAAGTACTTTCTTTTTTTTACGGATCAATTTGTGAAGCACCTGGGGGTTCAAAGTGCTCACTATGCATCTAGATAAGTTCCTTAGGGGGTCTAGTTTCCAAAATGGGGTCAGTTGTGGGGGAGCTCCAATGTTTAGGCACACAGGGACTCTCCAAATGCGACATAGCAACCGCTAATATTCCAGCATATTTTCCATTCAAAAAGTCAAATGGCGCTCCTTCCCTTCTGAGCCCTGCTGTGCGCCCAAACAGTGGTTTATGACCACATATGAGGTATCTGTGTACTCAGGAGAAATTGCCCAACAAATTTTAGGATCCAATTTATACTGTTGCCCATGTGAAAATGAAAATAACTGAGGCTAAAAGAAAATTTTTGTGAAAAAAAAGTACTTTCTTTTTTTACGGATCAATTTGTGAAGCACCTGGGGGTTCAAAGTGCTCACTATGCATCTAGATAAGTACCTTAGGGGGTCTAGTTTCCAAAATGGGGTCACTTGTGGGGGAGCTCCAATGTTTAGGCACACAGGGACTCTCCAAATGCGACATGGCAACCGCTAAATATTCCAGCATATTTTCTATTCAAAAAGTCAAATGGCGCTCCTTCCCTTCTGAGCCCTGCCGTGCGCCCAAACAGTGGTTTATGACCACATATGAGGTATCTGTGTATTCAGGAGAAATTGCCCAACAAATTTTAGGATCCAATTTATACTGTTGCCCATGTGAAAATGAAAAAAACTGAGGCTAAAAGAAAATTTTTGTGAAAAAAAAGTACTTTCTTTTTTTTACAGATCAATTTATGAAGCACCTGGGGGTTCAAAGTGATCACTATGCATCTAGATAAGTTCCTTAGGGGGTCTAGTTTCCAAAATGGGGTCACTTGTGGGGAGCTCCAATGTTTAGGCACACAGGCACTCTCCAAATGCGACATGGTAACCGCTAAATATTCCAGCATATTTTCCATTCAAAAAGTCAAATGGCGCTCCTTCCCTTCTGAGCCCTGCCGTGCGCCCAAACAGTGGTTTATGACCACATATGAGGTATCTGTGTATTCAGGAGAAATTGCCCAACAAATTTTAGGATCCAATTTATACTGTTGCCCATGTGAAAATGAAAAAACTGAGGCTAAAAGAAAATTTTTGTGAAAAAAAAGTACTTTTTTTTTTACAGATCAATTTGTGAAGCACCTGGGGGTTCAAAGTGATCACTGTGCATCTACATAAGTTCCTTAGGGGGTCTAGTTTCCAAAATGGGGTCACTTGTGGGGGAGCTCCAATGTTTAGGCACGCAGGGACTCTCCAAATGTGACATGGCAACCGCTAAATATTCCAGCATATTTTCCATTCAAAAAGTCAAATGGCGCTCCTTCCCTTCTGAGCCCTGCCGTGCGCCCATACAGTGGTTTATGACCACATATGAGGTATCTGTGTACTCAGGAGAAATTGCCCAACAAATTTTAGGATCCATTTTATCCTGATGCCCATGTAAAAATGAAAAAATTGATGCTAAAAGAAAATTTTTGTTGGAAAAATTAAAATGTCCATTTTTTCCTTCCACGTTGCTTTAGTTCCTGTGAAGCACCTGAAGGGTTAATAATCTTCTTGAATGTAGTTTTGAGTAGCTTGAGGGGTGCAGTTTTTATAAAGGTGTCACTTTTGGGTATTTTCTGCCATATAGACCCCTCAAAGTGACTTCAAATGTGAGGTGGTCCCTAAAAAAAATGGTTTTGTAAATTTTGCTGTAAAAATGAGAAATCGCTGGTCAACTTTTAACCCTTATAACTTCCTAACAAAAAAAAATGTTGTTCCCAAAATTGTGCTGATGTAAAGTAGACATGTGGGAAATGTTATTTATTAACTATTTTGTGGCACATATCTCTCTGGTTTAACAGAATAAAAATTTAAAATTTGAAAATTACAAAATTTTCAGAATTTTCGCCAAATTTCCATTTTTTTCACAAATAAACGCAAAAATTATCGACCTAAATTTACCACTAACATGAAGCCCAATATGTCACGAAAAAACATTCTCAGAATCGCTAGGATCCGTTGAAGCGTTCCTGAGTTATTACCTCATAAAGGGACACTGGTCAGAATTGCAAAAAATGGCAAGGTTTTTAAGGTCAAAATAGGCTGGGTCATGAAGGGGTTAAAGCTCGCAGAATAAAGCGATGCAAAAATAATTATTGTTTTTATCGTATAAAAGCGCCAAAAAATAAAAAATTATACAAATGAGGTATTGCTGTAATTGTAATTACCCGAAGAATAAAACTGCTTTATCAATTTTACCACACACGGAACAGTGTAAACGCCCCCCAAAAGAAATTCATGAATTGCAGGTTTTTGCTCATTATGTCACCCAAAAATCGGAATAGAAATTGATCAAAAAATGTCATGTGCCCGAAAATGGTAATAATAAAAATGTTAACTCATCCTGCAAATTAATAGACTTCACATGACTCTGTGGGCCAAAATATGGAAAAATTATAGCTCTCAAAATGTGGTGATGCAAAAACTATTTTTTTGCAGTAAAAAGCAACTTTTAGTATGTGACAGCTGCCAAACATGAAAACCCACTATAAAAACCCGCTATAAATAGTAAATCAAACCCCCCTTTATCACCCCCTTATTTAGGGAAAATGTTGTGAATGGGTTTGAGATGAGTTCTGAGCAGAGACTCCCTCTGGTGGTTACAAGCGGTACTGGTCTGTTCAGTGAAGATTGTGAGGACTGGGAATCAGGTGTTACTGACTGGTCTTATATAAGGGAGTCACCTTCCCATCAGGGTTGCCGGTGATCAATTGTTCTGGTCTGAATCCTTCATTTCTGTTTCCCTTGTAGCCTGCTGTGTCGTGTCTGCATCTCCTGCTAACAGATAAGACATTTTCTTCTTTTTGTTTTTGTACTATATTTTTGCATTTTGTCCTGCACTTCTGTGGGGCCTTCTGGGTCCCCTCCGGGGGCTTTTGCCCTCTCAGTTTAGTTCAGCCACTGATGTTTGTACTTTTGCTTTTTCCAGTTTTTTCAGTGGCTGCTGTTTTGATTTTGTTACACCAGAGAGCTAATTTAGGTGGTAGAGGTGTGTGATCTCAGGTGATTTTGAAATTAGTAGAGTTGGTGCTTTTCAGGGTTTTCTGGGATTGCAGTAAGTACCCTTCCTATCCTTTTCTATTTAGTTAGTTTGGGCCCCAGCGTTTGCTCATACTATTTTCTTTCTGTGTCAGTATTTCTTCTTGTCTAACCGCCATTACTTGTTTGGGGCTTTCTATTATCTTTGGGGTTCTGCTCCGGGGCAGATAGCTTTCCTATTTCTATCTTTAGGTGTAGTTAGTTTCTCAGGCTGTGACGAGGCGTCTAGGACCAACGTAGGAATGCTCCACGGCTGCCTCTAGTTGTGGTGTTTAGTCAGGGTACTGCAATCTCATAGATTCCAACTGCTCTGGTGTATTGCCTTTTTTACCTGCACTCCTCAGCTACCGAAACATAACAGTATCACCGGCCTAAAAATTGAAAATTGTATGGTACTCACAGAAGGGAAAAAATATTGTGAAAGAAAAAAGGTTGTCAGAGTTGTCAGAGATATTTTTCTGTTTGTTGCATTTTTTTTTCCAACTGTATCTCTGGGTGCTGGGGAGGATCTTTTCTCTCAATGGAATTTGCACAGTTGTCTGGCCGTGTGGATCAGCTTGCCACTGAGGTTCAGAGTATTGCTGCATATCTTGCTAGGTTGCCTGTTGTGGAACCTAGGATCCCCATGCCAGATTTGTTTTTGGGGGATCGAGCTAAGTTTCAGAATTTCAAAAATAATTGTAAATTGTTTTTGCCTTAAAATCTAAGTCCTCAGGGAACGCAGCGCAGCAGGTTCAAATTATCATCTCTCTCCTGCGCGGCGATCCTCAGGATTGGGGTTTTTCTCTGACACCTGGGGATCCTGTTTTGAGTGATGTTGATGCATTTTTTCAGGCTTTGGGGTTATTGTACGATGAGCCTAATGTCACTGATCAAGCTGAAAAAGCCTTGTTGGCATTAAATCAGGGGCCTTTTGACGCTGAGTTATACTGTCAGAGATTCCGTAGGTGGGCAGTCCTGACCAAATGGAATGACGACGCTTTGGCAGCCCTTTTCCGGAAGGGTCTGTCAGATAATGTAAAGGATGTTATGGTGGGATTCCCTGTCCCCTCTGGTCTCAAGGATTCTATGTCATTAGCGATTCAAATTGACAGACGTTTGCGTGAGCGGAGAAGTATGCGTGGAATGGTGTTGCCTTGTGAACCAGCTTCTGAACCCATGCAGTGTGATAGAGTGGTGTCTGGGGCACAGCGTCATGAGTTTCGAAAGCACAATGGGTTATGTTTCTACTGTGGTGATGCCTCTCATGCTATTTCAGTCTGCCCTAAGCGGGGAAGACATTTTGCACGCTCAGTTGTCTTGGGTAGTGTTCAGACTAAGTTTTTATTAACTGTCACTCTGATATGCTCTCTGTCCTCATTTTCTGCTCAGGCTTTCGTTGATTCTGGAGCAGCTATTAACCTGATGGATTATGATTTTGCTAAACGTTGTGGGTTTCCCTTGATACCCCTACAGAAGTCTATTCCCCTACTGGGGATCGATTCTACCCCTTTGGCTGAGAATAAACCCCAGTTTTCTACTCAGGTGATATTGAGGGTTGAACCTGATCACCAGGAGTGCTGCAAATTTTTGGTTCTGTATAATCTGCATGACATTATCGTGCTGGGTTTCCCTTGGTTACAGTCTCATAATCCTGTTTTGGATTGGAAATCTGTGTCTGCAACCAGTTGGGGCTGCCAATGTGTTAATACCAACACTCCTGTTGTAATGTGTATAGTACAGTTCATATAGCGTCTTGTGCTTGGGTGCGATGAAAATACATGAGACACAGGTTTGATATAGAAAGTCTTGTATTACTTCATACAAGTTGGCAAAAATAGTCACACAGTTTGCAGACACAGAAGCAGGAGACACAGCAGGCCAGAGTAATCTAAGCTCAGCAATCACTCTCCACAACAGGTTCAGGATCTTCTTCTCTGTTACCGTAAGTCCATGCAAACGTGGGTCTTTCAAAGAGCAGGGTTCAGAGTCCACAAGTGCTTCAGAGTTCCTCAGTAGGAATAGCTGGAGTACAAGGTCCAAGGCTTCAGGAGTCAGGGCACAGGTTCACTGCAGGCTAGATTCTGAAGCACTGATTGCTCAGCTGTGGCTGCTTAAGAAGCAAAAGGAGAGAATCAGGGCGGGAACATGCAAGCTGGAAACTCCATATTGACTGAGGGCAAGATAGCTGCAGCAAGACAGAAAGTAAAATGGCTGACGAACAAACTGAGTTTCAGGAACATGTACACAGAACCTTACATTACTCCCCCCTTAGGGACAACCTCCGGATGACCTCAGACCAGGCTTGTGTGGGTACCTCTGATGAAACTGACGGAGCAAGCGAGGAGCATTAACGTTATTGACTGGTTCCCATGAGTTGTCCTCCACTGGGTAGCCCTGCCATTTAATCAGATATTGTAACTGATTTCTATACAACCTGGAATCTAAAATCCTTTCCACCACAAATTCTTCCTGACCATCGACTAGCACTGGGTCAGGGCAAGGAGAAGAACGTCCAGGAAACGTATTGGGTGTCGCAGCCTTTAGTAGGGATACATGAAAGACAGGGTGGATTCTCATAGTTCTGGGCAGTTGAAGACGACAAGCAACGGCACTTATAATTTTACTGATTTTATAGGGTCCAATGTACTTATGTCCCAACTTAGACGATGGAATCCTTAACTTAAGATTTCTGGTTGACAGCCAGACCAAGTCTCCTACCTTGAAAGCTGGTGCAGGTTTACGAAATTTATCTGCTGCTTTCTTGTACCTTTCCTGAGCCGATTCCAGATTCTCCTTTAGAAGATCCATATTCTTCTGTAAAGACGTGATTCTTTCAGCCACTGCTGGTAAAGGCGTTTCTATGGGAAATCGTGGTAGAATGTTAGGATGATAACCTAGATTAGAGTAAAAAGGAGACTGCTTAGTGGACGCACTCTGAGAGTTGTTATAAGAGAACTCAGCTAATGGAAGTAGATCCACCAAATCATCCTGTAGGTGGCAGATAAAGCAGCGGAGATACTGCTCCAGGGTTTGATTGGTTCGTTCGGTCTGTCCATTAGTCTGGGGATGAAAAGCAGAAGAAAGGTTTACTTTAATGTCCAATGCTGCACAGAAATTTTGCCAAAACCTAGAAGTGAATTGCACCCCTCGATCCGAAATAACCTCATCCGGTACTCCATGTAAGCGAAACACATCTTTAATCATCAAATCTGATGTCTGTTTTGCAGTGGGTAAGCCGACACAAGGGATAAAATGAGCTGCCTTTGTTAGACGGTCAACCACCACTAGAATGGTGTTCTTCCCTTGAGAGGTTGGTAACTCCACAATGAAGTCCATAGAAATGGATCCCCACGGGCGGGACGGGGTGGGAAAAGGCTGTAACAGACCAGTTGGTGAGGAGCGAGGTGTTTTGCATCTTGCACAGACTTCACATGAAGTGACATAGTTTAAAACATCCTTCCTGCAAGTGGGCCACCAAAAGAAACGAGAAAGGAATTCCTGTGTCTTTAGAATTCCTCTATGCCCAGCTATCTTGGAATCGTGAATGAGTTGCAATACTCTCAATCTGACTGTTTCAGGAATATACAGGCGTTGTCCCTGAATCCACACACCATTCTTAAAGACAAGACTTACGTCCCTTGGGGGTTGTGCCAAAAAGGAATCCGCATGGTATGCTTCCTTGATGTCCTTAAGTAGGTCTTGATTATGAATCACTCCTAGGAATCTAGAGTCAGGAAGAATAGTCTTAGGAGGAGTAATTGGACGTGTCTCTGCTGAGTAAATCCTAGAGAGTGCATCAGCCTTTCCATTGCGCGATCCTGGTCTATAAGAAATGATAAAATTAAATGGTTTAAGAAAAGATTCCAGCGAGCCTGGCGAGGAGTCAGGCACTTAGCCGACCTGATAAATTCAAGGTTACGATGGTCTGTCAGGACGACTATTTGCTGTGCAGCTCCCTGAAGAAGGTGTCTCCATTCTTTGAAGGCGCAATAATGGCCAACAACTCTCTATTGCCCACATCGTAGTTCCTCTCAGCCAAGACAACTGCTGGGAAAAGAAGGCACAGGGATGCAAGACATTCTTCTCACCTGTTCTCTGAGAGAGTATAGCTCCAACGGCACAGTCTGAAGCATCCACCTCTATTATGAAGGCAAGCTCAGGGTTGGGATGTACTAGGATAGGTGCAGTGGTAAATTTATCTTTTAGACGGGAAAATGCTTCCTGGGCTTGGGGAGTCCAGGAGAACCTAGACTCTTTCGGGTAAGTTGGGTGATAGGTGACACTACCTCAGAGAAATTCCTAATGAAACGTCTATAGAAGTTGGCAAACCCGATGAAGCGCTGTACCTCCTTCACATTTCTAGGACTTGGCCAATCCTTGATGGCTTGGGTTTTGCTTCCATCCATACTAATTCCTTGTGTAGACAGTACATACCCCAGAAATTGAATTTCGGTCCTATGGAATTCACACTTTTCAAGTTTGATGTAAAGATGATTTTGTCTTAGAGTTCCAAGACCATTCTCACATGTCCATGATGTTCCTCTGTGGAGTTAGAAAAAATTAGAATATCATCCAAATAAATCACCACGAATGTATCTAGGAGATCCCTGAAGATGTCATTCACCAAGTGTTGGAAAGTGGCTGGGGCGGTACTCAGACCAAAAGGCATAACTAGATATTCAAAGTGTCCATAGCGTGACCTGAATGCAGTCTTCCATTCATCCCCAGGTCTAATACGGACTAAGTTATAGGCCCCACGAAGATCTAGTTTAGAGAAAATTTTGGCATGTCGCACTCTCTCCAATAACTCAGGGATTAAAGGCAATGGATAACGGTTTCTAATAGTAACCTTATTGAGTTCCCTATAATCTACGCAGGGTCTCAGAGATCCATCTTTCTTCTTTACAGAGAAGATGGGTGCACCTGCAGGAGATGAAGAGGGGCGTATGAAGCCCTTGGATAGATTTTCGTCTATGTAATCCTTTAAAGCCTTTAGCTCGGGCCCCGCCAGGGGGTAGATCTTACCAAAAGGTATCTCTGCTCCAGGCAATAATTCAATTGGACAATCATATGGACGGTGAGGAGGAAGCTGGTCAGCGTTCTTCTTGTCACATAAATCCACATAGTCCTGGTATACAGCTGGTAGTTCAGGGACTGACATGGTTCCTTTAGGAACAGAGCAAGCTGAAACTTTTGGACTCATCTGTTTCTCTGGAAAGTGTAATTCCTTGGTCTCCCAGTTAATGGTAGGATTCTGAGCCTGCAGCCATGGTAGCCGTAGAATAATGGGAAAGTGGGGAGAAGAGATAAGCATAAAGGACAGTTTCTCTTGATGATCTTTACCCATGAGAACCCTCAAAGGCTCTGTTTCCTGATCCACTGGTCCAGAGGTCAGCAGGGAGCCATCCACAGTTTCCATCTGTACTGGAGTAGCCTTCTTCACTGAACGTATCCCCTGTTTCAGAGCAAAGGAGACATCCATAAAATTTCCACTTGCCCCTGAGTCGATCATAGCAGAGCTAGACACCCAAGCTAGTCAACCCAGAGTTTGATGGAAAGAAAGCAATGAGAATTGTTTTTCTTACAACTCAGCTGGGACACCGCTGAGGAAACTTGAAAAATGGCAGCGTTTACACAGTCAACGTCCTCAGAGGTAACGGAGTTTAAGTCCGAGAAATCAAGATCTGTTGCTGCAGATCTCTCTGGAGCCTGAGGCTCGGACCTGACAGATCCCCTCTCGCAACACTCACAGTGAATGAGTGCTGCAGTAGTCTTACGAGAACGGCTGGGGCAGTTTATAATGAAGTGCCCTGACTTACCACAATAGAAACATAGATTCTCCTTAAAACGATGTTCCTTGCGTGCATCACTAACCCGTCGTTGTAAAGAGTCTACCTGCATGGGTTCAGGTTCAGGTTCCCGTGTAATCCTACTCAAAGGTTCCTTAGCTGGAGAGGAAGGTAGGAAAAGGTTAGTGCGATTGCTTTCGAACCATCTCTCTTGCCTGCGTTCAGTCAGACGAGTATCAATACGGATGCAGTAGTTAATAAAGTCACCTAACGCAGTGGGAGGTTGGCACGAGCAAGTTCATCCTTAATCAGTGGAGATAACCCCTTTCGAAAAATAGATTTTTTGGCGGAACTGTCCCAGGTGGTATCAAGGGCCCATCTCCTGAAATCCAAGGCATATTCAGCTACCGAGTGCTTACCTTGGCGCAAAGCTAACATGGCTGCTTCAGCTGTTGCACCTCGATTGGGGTCATCAAACACCTGCCCCATGGCTGAAATAAAAGCATCAAGGTGATTCAAACAATCATCCTCCGTCTCAATCAGAGGTTTGCCCACATCAAAGCCTTGTTGGTAAGCAACATAATTATAGTAAGCACCTTAGATCGTTCAGTGGGAAATTGTGAAGCATGTGCAGAAAAAAAAAGATTGCATTGATTAATAAATCCCCTGAATTTCTCACGTTCACCGCCAAAACGAAAAGGGGCAACTTGGGAATCCAGAACTCGGGGCTACGGCAGGAGCCTGGACTCGCTCCTCTAGAGCCTCAATCCTGGCTCGCAAATCCTGGGCAGTCTGTCCAAACACTTGCAAATTGTGATTAGTGAGGTCCTGTAGGCTTTGAAAACGGGTCTTTAATTCTGCAAATCTGCAAGGATATTATCAGTCACTCCGCAAAGTTCCTTTATGCGGGCCTCCATTTTCCAGATCTTTTAAAACAGGAGTACTGGAAGGAGAGGAGAAGAAAAAAAAACAATAGTGTTTACCTGTGGTAACACTGCAGAGAGAAAAAAAAATTAAGGGAACTGCTCACCTGGAATGGTTGTGAGAAGTCACAACCACTGTCATCACAGAAAGTTCAACCGGACATCTGATATCCACAGTTACAGCAGACAAAAAAGAGAAAAGAAAAAAAAAAAACAATAGTGTTTACCTGTGGTAACACTGCAGAAAAAAAAAACTTAAGGGAATTGCTCACCTGGAATGGTTGTGAGAAGTCACAACCACTGTCATCACAGAAAGTACAACCGGACATCCGATATCCACAGTTACAGCAGACACAGCCTTTCCAGACCCAGCAGACACTAACGTTTGGCTTCAGAATCTTGTAATGTGTATAGTACAGTTCATATAGCGTCTTGTGCTTGGGTGCGATGAAAATACATGAGACACAGGTTTGATATAGAAAGTCTTGTATTACTTCATACAAGTTGGCAAAAATAGTCACACAGTTTGCAGACACAGAAGCAGGAGACACAGCAGGCCAGAGTAATCTAAGCTCAGCAATCACTCTCCACAACAGGTTCAGGATCTTCTTCTCTGTTACCGTAAGTCCATGCAAACGTGGGTCTTTCAAAGAGCAGGGTTCAGAGTCCACAAGTGCTTCAGAGTTCCTCAGTAGGAATAGCTGGAGTACAAGGTCCAAGGCTTCAGGAGTCAGGGCACAGGTTCACTGCAGGCTAGATTCTGAAGCACTGATTGCTCAGCTGTGGCTGCTTAAGAAGCAAAAGGAGAGAATCAGGGCGGGAACATGCAAGCTGGAAACTCCATATTGACTGAGGGCAAGATAGCTGCAGCAAGACAGAAAGTAAAATGGCTGACGAACAAACTGAGTTTCAGGAACATGTACACAGAACCTTACACCTGTTTTTTCTGCCTCCCCCCAGGCTCAGGATGTTCCTGACTTTTTGATTGATTTTTCTGATGTGTTTAGCGAAAGTAAATCTGCATCCTTGCCTCCCC
Organism: Oophaga sylvatica; assembly: GCA_033576555.1. Lineage (NCBI taxonomy): Eukaryota > Metazoa > Chordata > Amphibia > Anura > Dendrobatidae > Oophaga > Oophaga sylvatica. The sequence goes on from JARQOD010000006.1 coordinate 103,786,053, forward strand.
ATAGGAGCTATGACTGCGCTATTGAATTAGTGCCGGGTAGTAAATTCCCTAAAGGTCGCCTTTTTAACTTGTCTGTACCTGAACATGACGCTATGCGGTCTTATATCAAGGAATCATTGGAGAAGGGTCATATCAGACCATCCTCTTCACCCTTAGGTGCCGGTTTTTTCTTTGTGGCCAAAAAAGATGGTTCACTAAGGCCGTGTATTGATTATCGTCTCTTGAACAATATTACTGTGAAATATCAATACCCGTTACCCTTGATTTCTGACCTATTTTCCAGGGTGAAAAACGCTACTTGGTTTACCAAGCTTGACCTCAGGGGGGCGTATAACCTTATTCGCATTAAGCACGGGGATGAATGGAAGACGGCATTCAATACCCCTGAAGGGCATTTTGAGTACCTAGTGATGCCCTTTGGGCTCACTAATGCTCCTTCCGTCTTCCAGTCCTTCATGAATGACATTTTCAGGGATTTTGTGGACAAATTTCTGATTGTTTATTTGGATGATATCTTGATTTTTTCTAATGACTGGGACTCTCATGTGAAACATGTTCGAACTGTGTTCCAGATTTTGAGAGAGAATGCTCTGTATGTGAAGGGATCAAAGTGTCTTTTTGGCGTACAGAGGATCTCATTTCTGGGATTCATTTTGTCCCATCTGTTATTGAAATGGACCCGGTCAAGGTTCAGGCCATCTGTGATTGGGTCCAACCTACTTCATTAAAGGCTCTTCAGAGATTTTTGGGTTTTGCCAATTTTTATCGTAAATTTATTGGTAATTTCTCGGTTATTGTTAAACCATTAACTGATTTGACCAGAAAGGGTTCTGATGTGGTGAATTGGCCTCCTGAGGCAGTCTCTGCGTTTCAGGAACTTAAGCAGAGATTCACTTCTGCTCCTGTTCTACGGCAGCCTGATGTTTCTCTGCCATTTCAGGTGGAGGTTGATGCCTCTGAAATTGGGGCAGGTGCCGTTTTGTCCAAAAAGATCCAGAGACCTCTAAAAGTAACCTTGTGCCTTTTTCTCTCGAAAATTTTCTCCTACTGAACGTAATTATGACGTGGGTAATCGGGAGTTATTGGCCATGAAGTGGGCTTTTGAAGAGTGGAGACATTGGCTGGAGGGAGCCAAACATCAGGTGGTGGTCCTTACGGACCATAAGAATCTGGTCTATCTGGAATCTGCCAAGCGACTCAATCCTAGACAGGCCAGGTGGGCCTTGTTTTTCACACGTTTTAATTTTGTGGTTTCCTTTCTTCCTGGCACTAAGAATGTTAAGGCGGATGCCCTCTCGAGGAGTTTCCTTGCGGACTCTCCTGAGTTATCTGATCCTTCTGTTATTTTGAAAGAGGGTGTAGTTCTTTCCGCCATCTCGCCCAATTTGAGACTTGCTCTGGAGGGGTGTCAGGAGGATAGGCCCGAGTGCTGCCCTGTTGGAAAATTGTTTGTCCCGGACCAGTGGAAAAAGAGTGTGATGTCTGAGATTCATTGTTCCGCATTGGCTGGGCATCCCGGAATTTTTGGTACCAGAGACTTGGTTAGTCGGTCCTTTTGGTGGCCTACCTTGTCTCGTGATGTCAGGGAATTTGTGCAGTCCTGCGGGACTTGCTCTCGCTCCAAGCCTTGCTCTCGCTCTAGTGGTTTGTTGATGCCATTGCCTGTGCCCAAGAGACCATGGACCCATATCTCTATGGATTTCATTTCCGACCTTCCTGTTTCTCAGAGAATGACCACCATCTGGGTAATTTGTGATAGGTTTTCCAAAATGATACATCTTGTGCCATTACCTAAGTTGCCTTCCTCCTCTGAATTGGTGCCGTTGTTCCTTCAGCACGTGGTTCGTTTACACGGCATTCCTGAGAACATTGTGTCTGACAGAGGAGTCCAGTTTGTTTCCAGATTTTGGAGGACTTTTTGTTCTAAACTGGGTGTTCATTTGTCTTTCTCCTCTGCATTTCATCCTCAGACCAATGGTCAAACTGAGAGAACAAACCAGACATTGGAGACTTATCTTAGATGCTTTGTGTCTGCTGATCAGGATGACTGAGTCTCTTTTTTACCTTTGGCTGAGTTTGCTCTTAATAATAGGGCTAGCTCTGCCACTTTGATGTCTCCGTTTTTCTGTAATTCTGGGTTTCACCCTCGATTTTCTTCAGGACAGACGGAGGCTTCTGTCTGTCCAGGTGTTGACTCTGTTGTGGAGCGTATGCAACAGATTTGGGACCAGGTAGTGGAGAGGTTGTCCCTCTCTCAGGAGAGAGCCCAACGGTTTGCTAACCGGCATAGGACTGATGGTCCTCGGTTTAAAGTGGGGGACTTGGTCTGGTTGTCCTCAAAGAATATTCCTATGAGAGTAGCATCTCCTAAATTTAAGCCTAGGTTCATTGGACCTTATAAGATCATTGAGATTCTTAATCCTGTTTCTTTTCGTTTGCTTCTTCCAGGGACATTTAAGATCCATAACGTGTTCCACAAGTCCTTGTTGAAGAGGTTTGTTGAGCCAGTGGTTCCTTCTGCTGTGCCTCCTGACCCTGTTTTGGTTGAGGGCAATCTGGAGTATGTGGTTGAGAAAATATTAGATTCTCGTTTTTCTAGACGGAAACTCCAGTATTTGGTTAAGTGGAGAGGTTATGGTCAGGAAGACAATTCTTGGGTGTTTGCTTCGGACATCCATGCTAGGAGACTCATCCGTGCGTATCATAGAACTCATCCTGACCGACCTGGTTGCTCAAATGAGGGTTCGGTGACCCCTCCTCAAGGGGGGGTACTGTTGTGAATGGGTTTGAGATGAGTTCTGAGCAGAGACTCCCTCTGGTGGTTACAAGCGGTACTGGTCTGTTCAGTGAAGATTGTGAGGACTGGGAATCAGGTGTTACTGACTGGTCTTATATAAGGGAGTCACCTTCCCATCAGGGTTGCCGGTGATCAATTGTTCTGGTCTGAATCCTTCATTCCTGTTTCCCTTGTAGCCTGCTGTGTCGTGTCTGCATCTCCTGCTAACAGATAAGACATTTTCTTCTTTTTGTTTTTGTACTATATTTTTGCATTTTGTCCTGCACTTCTGTGGGGGCCTTCTGGGTCCCCTCCGGGGGCTTTTGCCCTCTCAGTTTAGTTCAGCCACTGATGTTTGTACTTTTGCTTTTTCCAGTTTTTTCAGTGGCTGCTGTTTTGATTTTGTTACACCAGAGAGCTAATTTAGGTGGTAGAGGTCGTGTGATCTCAGGTGATTTTGAAATTAGTAGAGTTGGTGCTTTTCAGGGTTTTCTGGGATTGCAGTAAGTACCCTTCCTATCCTTTTCTATTTAGTTAGTTTGGGCCCCAGCGTTTGCTCATACTATTTTCTTTCTGTGTCAGTATTTCTTCTTGTCTAACCGCCATTACTTGTTTGGGGGCTTTCTATTATCTTTGGGGTTCTGCTCCGGGGCAGATAGCTTTCCTATTTCTATCTTTAGGTGTAGTTAGTTTCTCAGGCTGTGACGAGGCGTCTAGGACCAACGTAGGAACGCTCCACGGCTGCCTCTAGTTGTGGTGGTTAGTCAGGGTACTGCAATCTCATAGATTCCAACTGCTCTGGTGTATTGCCTTTTTTACCTGCACTCCTCAGCTACCGAAACATAACAGGAAAAATAATAAAATAAAAAAATGTATTTATTTCCATTTTCCCATTAGAGTTAGGGTTAGGGTTATGGCTAAAGTTAGGGTTAGGGCTAAAGTAAAGAATAGAGTTAGGGCTAAAGTTAGGGTTAGTGTTGGAATTAAAATTAGGGTTAGGGTTGGGGCTAAAGTAAGGGTTAGGGTTGGGGCTAAAGTTAGGGTTACGGTTGGGGCTAGAGTTGGGGTTAGGGTTGGGATTAGGGTTAGAGGTGTTTTTAGGGTTAGGTTTGTGGTTAGGGTTATGGTTAGGGTTGGGATAAGGGTTAGGGGTGTGTTGGGGTTAGGGTTGGAGTTAGAAATGAGGGTTTTCACTGTTTAGGCACATCAGGGCCTCTCTAAATGCGACATGGCGTCTGATCTCAATTCTAGCCCATTCTGCGTTGAAAAAGTCAAACGGTGCTCCTTCTGCTCCTTCCCTTCCGTGCTCTGCCATGCGCCCAAACAGTGGTTTACCCCCACATATGGGTATCAGCGTACTCATGAAAAACTGCACAACAACTTTTGGGTCCAATTTCTCCTGTTACCCTTGGGAAAAAAAAATTGGGGATGAAAAGATCATTTTTGTGAAAAAAATATGATTTTTTATTTTTAAGGCTCTACATTATAAACTTCTGTGCAGCACTTGGGGGTTCAAAGTGCTCACCACACATCTAGATAAGTTCCTTAGGGGTCTACTTTCTAAATTGGTGTCACTTGTGGGGTTTTCCACTGTTTAGGCACATCAGGGGCTCTCCTAATGCGACATGGCGTCCGATCTCAATTCCAGTCAATTTTGCATTGAAAAGTCAACGGCGCTCCTTCCCTTCCAAGCTCTGCCATGCGCCCAAACAGTGGTATACCTGAATATATAGGGTATCAGCGTACTCACGACAAATTGTACAACAACTTTTGGGGTCCAATTTCTCCTGTTACCCTTGGTAAAATAAAACAAATTGGATCTGAAGTAATTTTTTGTGAAAAAAAGTTAAATGTTCATTTTTTTTAAAACATTCACAAAATTCCTGTGAAGCACCTAAAGGGTTAATAAACTTCTTGAATGTGGTTTTGAGCACCTTCAGGGGTGCAATTTTTAGAATGGTGTCACTTTTGTGTATTTTCTATAATATAAATCCCTCAAAATGACTTTAAATGTGATGTGGTCCCTAAAAAAAAGTGTAAAAATGAGAAATTGCTACTTAATTTTTAGCCCTCATAACTTCCTAACAAAAAAAATTTGGTTCCCAAAATTTTTTTCTGAAGAAATAAACCCCCTGGGAAAATTTTTCTTTTAAAAAAATTTTAAGTGACATCTCTGTGGTTTTAAAGGGAAAAAAAATTCAAAGTTGGAAAAATTTCACCTTTTCAAAATTTTGCCAAAAATTTTTCAAATTTTTTTTTTCCCCAAAAAACGCCAAAACAACCCAAAAAAATTACCCCCTAAAAAAAGGGGTAAAAAATGCCCGAAAAACCTTTCAAACAAATGGATTCCCCGGAAAACGTTCCAGAGTTAAAATTTTATAAAAGGCCCTTTGGTTTAAAAATTTAAAAAAAATTGGGCCCGGAAAATTTAAAAAGCAAACCACATTTGGGTTTTAAAGGGTTAATTGCTTCTACAAAAGGATACCAAACAAAAATAAAAATTTAACAAAGGATAGAGTCCCAACCCAAATTTTCAAAGTTTG
>JARQOD010000006.1:103800031-104078478 GCA_033576555.1 Oophaga sylvatica
GTTGGCCTCCTGAGGCAATCTCTGCATTTCGGGAAAACTTAAGCAGAGATTCACTTCTGGTCCTGTTTACGGCAGCCTGATGTTTCTTCTACCATTTCAGGTGGAGGTTGATCCCTCTAAAATTTGGGGGCAGGTGCCGTTTTGTCCCAAAGAGATCCAGAGCCCTCTAAAGTAACCCTTGTGCCTTTTTCTCTCGAAAATTTCTCCACTGAACGTAATTTGACGTGGGTAATCGGGAGTTATTAGCCATGAAGTGGGCTTTTGAAGAGTGGAGACATTGGCTGGAGGGAGCCAAACTCAGGGGGTGTCCTTACGGACTAAGAATCTAGTTTATCTGGAATCTGCCAAGCGACTTAATCCTAGACGGGCCCAGGTGGGCCTTGTTTTTCACACGTTTTATTTTTGTGGTTTCATTTCTTCCTGGCATTTAAAAATGTTAAGGCGGATGCCCTCTCGAGGAGTTCCTGGCGGACTCCCCTGAGTTATCTGACCCTTCTGTTATTTTGAAAGAGGGTGTTAGTTCTTTCCGCCATCTCGCCCAATTTGAGACTGGCTCTGGAGGGGTGTCAGGAGGATAAGCCCGAGCGCTGCCCTTTTGGGGAAAAATTGTTTGTCCGGGACCAGTGGAAAAAGAGTGTAATGTCTGAGTTTTCATTGTTCGCGTTGGCCGGTAATCCTGGAATTTTTGGTACCAGAGACTTGGTTAGTCGGCCCTTTTGGTGGCCTACCTTGTCTGTGATGTCAGGGAGTTTGTGCAGTCCTGCGGGACTTGCTCTCGCCCCAAGCCTTGCTTCGTTCTAGTGGTTTGTTGATGCCATTACTTTTGCCCAAGAGACCATGGACCCAAAATCTCTATAGATTTCATTTCCGACCCCCCTGTTTCTCAGAGAATGACCGTATTGGGTGTTTTTGCGATAGGTTTTTCCCAAGATGATACATCTTGTGCCATTACTAAGTTCCCTTTTCCTCCTCTGAATTGGGGTGCCTTTGTTCCTTCAGCACGGGGTTCGTTTACACGGCATTCCTGAGAACATTGTGTCTGAGAGGGGTCAGTTTGTTTCCAGATTTTGGGGGGACCCCTTTTGTTCTTTAAAAATTTGGTGTTCAATTGTCTTTCTCCTCGGCATTTCATCCTCAGACCAATGGTCAAACTGAGAGAACAAACCAGACATTGGAGACTTATCTAAGATGCTTTGTGTCTGCTGATCAGGATGACTGGGTCTTTTTTTGCCTTTGGCTGAGTTTGCTCTTAATAATAGGGCTAGCTCTGCCACTTTGATGTCTCCATTTTTCTGTAATTCTGGGTTTCACCCTCGATTTTCTTCAGGACAGACGGAGGCTTCTGTCTGTCCAGGTGTTGACTCTGTTGTGGAGCGTATGCAACAGATTTCGGACCAGGTAGTGGAGAGGTTGTCCCTCTCTCAGGAGAGGGCCCAGCGGTTTGCTAACCGGCATAGGACTGATGGTCCTCGGTTTAAAGTGGGGGACTTAGTCTGGTTGTCCTCAAGAAATATTCCTATGAGAGTGGCATCTCCTAAATTTAAGCCTAGGTTCATTGGACCTTATAAGATCATGGAGATTCTTAATCCTGTTTCTTTTCGTTTGCTTCTTCCAGTGACATTTAAGATCCATAACGTGTTCCACAAGTCCTTGTTGAAGAGGTTTGTTGAGCCAGTGGTTCCTACTACTGTGCCTCCTGACCCTGTTTTGGTTGAGGGCAATCTGGAGTATGTGGTTGAGAAAATATTGAATTCTCGTTTTTCTAGACGGAAACTCCAGTATTTGGTTAAATGGAGAGGTTATGGTCAGGAAGACAATTCTTGGGTGTTTGCTTCGGACATCCATGCTAGGAGACTCATCCTGACCGACCTGGTTGCTCAAATGAGGGTTCGGTGACCCCTCCTCAAGGGGGGGTACTGTTGTGAATAGGCTGGAAATGAGTTCTGAGCAGAAGCTCCCTCTGGTGGTTACAAACGGTACTGGACTGTCCAGTGAAGATTGTGAGGATTGGGAATCAGGTGTTACTGACTGGTCTTATATAAGGGAGTCGCCTTCCCATCAGGGTTGCCGGTGATCAATTGTTCTGGTCTCAATCCTTGATTCATGTTTCCTTGGTAGCCTGCTGTGTCGTGTCTGAATCTCCTGCTAACAGATAAGACATTTTCTTCTTTTTGTTTTTGTGCTTGATTTTTGCATTTTGTCCTGCTCTTCTGTGGGGGCCTTCAGGGTTCCCTCTGGGGGCTTTTGCCTCTCAGTTCAGTACAGCCACTGATGTTTGTACATTTGCTTTTTCCAGTTTTTTCAGTGGCTGCTGTTTTGTTTTTGGTTACACCAGAGAACTAATTTAGGTGGTAGAGGTCGTGTGATCTCAGGTGTTTTTGAAATTAGTAGAGTTGGTGCTTTTCAGGGTTTTTTGGGATTGCAGTAAGTGCCCTTCCTATCCTTTTCTATTTAGTAAGTTTGGGCCCCAACGTTTGCTCATACTATTTTCTGTCTGTGTCAGTATTTCTTCTTGTCTAGCCACCATTACATGTTTGGGGGCTTTCTGTGTTCTTTGGGGATCTGCTCCGGGGCAGATGGCTTTCCTCTTTCTATCTTTAGGTGTGGTTAGTTTCTCAGGCTGTGACGAGGCGTCTGGGACCAACATGGGAACGCTCCACGGCTGCCTCTGGTTGTGGTGGTTGGTCAGGGTACTGCAGTCTCATAGTTTCCAACTGCTCTGGTGTATTTCCTTTTTTGCCTGCTCTCCTCAGTTACCAAATCATAACATGAATCCACCTAACAGTTGCCTTGTCCATTCCATACTTAGTCATTTTTTCAATAAGGATTGTGTGAGATACTTTGTCAAATGCTTTGCTGAAGTCAAGATATACTATATCTACAGCATTTCCCTGATCCACCCAGTCAGTGATTCTGTCATAGAAGGAAATTAAGTTAGTCTGACATGACTTATTAGTTACAAACCCATGCTGACTCTGTTTAATCACTTCATTCTTATGCAGGTACTTACATACATGTTCTTTAATAATTTGTTCAAAGATTTTTCCTGGTATAGAAGTCAGACTCACCGGCCTGTAGTTCCCTGGGTCCACCTTCTTCCCCTTTTTGAAGATAGGAACAACATTTGCTCTTCTCCAGTCTTCTGGGACTTCTCCTGTTCTCCAAGAATTTTCAAAGATTATGGACAGTGGTTCAAGAATTTCTTCTGCTATCTCCTTCAGTATTCTGGGGTGTAATTCATCTGGACCTGGAGACTTGAATTCATTTAGGTTAGCTAAGTGTTTCCTCACTGTCTTTCTGTTTATAGATATCCTGGATTCTTCTATTCCTTTAATAGGACAATGAAGATCAGTTGAAGTTACATTTCCTTTCTGAGAGAAAACAGATGCAAAATAGGAATTTAAAAGTTCAGCCTTCTCAACATCCTTTCTTACCATTTCATCATTTTCATCCTGTAAAAATCCTATAGCATCTTTGACTTTTTTTTTACTTTTGACGTATCCCCAAAATCCTTTTTTGTTGCTTTTGACATCTCTTGCAAGCCTTAATTCATTGTCAGCTTTGGATAATCTGATTTGTGCCCTGCAGGTTCTGCAGATGGCATAATATTCTTCTTTAGATATGCCTCCCTCTTTCCATTTGATAAACATTTCTTTCTTCCTTTTTAGCATGTGTTTAAGTTCTGTGTTCATCCATCCTGGTATCCTTAAATGCTTCCCATTCTTCCCTCTTTTCGGAATTGTTAACGATTGTGCTTTGAGAATCTCATTTTTCAAGATGTCCCATCCTTCCTGGACATTTTTGTCCTTAAGGATATCCAGCCATTGGATCCCTCCAATTCTCTTTCTGAATCCCTTAAAATCTGCCTTTCTGAAATCTAACCTTGATGTTTGAGTCTTCACAGGTCTTCCTCCTCTAGTTATCCAAAATGATAAAATAGCATGGTCGCTACCTCCTAGGGTCCCAGCCACTCTTACCTCCTCAACCATTTCCTCCCTGTTTATAAGGATTAGATCCAAGGTAGCAGATCCCCTTGTTTTCTCCTCTACCTTTTGAAAGATAAAGTTGTCAGCAAGAGAGGATAAGAATTTCCTTGACCTGTTAGTTTTGCCTGAGAGAGATTCCCAACAAATGTCTGGATAGTTGGATAGTCAGCCGATTTCGTTCGACTCGACTTTTGAGAAAGTCGGGTTTCACGAAACCCGACTCGACCCTCCAAAAGGCAAAGTCGCTCATCTCTAATCCACAGGTTTCTTTATCACTGGTGGAAACCCCCCATAAGTGACCCCATTTTAGAAACTACACCCCTTAAGGAATTTATCTTGAGGTGTGGTGAGTACCTTGAACCCACAGGTGCTTCACAGAATTTTAAAACCTTGAGCCGTGAAAATGAAAACATTTATTTTTCCTGCAAAAATGTTGATTTGGCCTCAAAATTTCTTTTTCACAAGTGTAGCAGGAGAAAATGGTCCCAAAAATTTGTAGTGCAATCTCTACTGAGTACACTAATACGCTCATATATAGTGGAAAAATACTGTTTGGACACATGGGAGGGCTTGGCAGAGAAAGAGCACCAATTAAATTCTGGAGCTCAATTTTGGCTGGAATAGATTGCATATGCCATGTCACATTTGAAGAGCCCATGACAAGCCAAAACAGTAGAAAACAGTAGAACCTCCCACAAGTGACCTCTTTTTGAAAACTACACCTCTCCAGGAATTCACGGTCACACTGTGCCAGTCTTCAATAAGGAAGAGGAGCCTCAAACTGTCCCTGTCCCAGTCTTAAAGGTACTCTTAAAGGTAGAGAGGCCTGAGTCTCTGACCTTACTATGCTCCTGTAAAAACCATAATCTGTCACCTCTCCCACCCAATGAAGCATGGGACAGAAATGAAAGGTAAACCAGACACAACGACAAAACAAGGATAACAGAAAACATCTATCATATAAAAGCACTAACCAACAATATGGAGGAGGATAGGGACTGGAAGGAATAAGCTAAATGGGAAAACGGACCAGGAGATAAACACGCACGTACAACAGAAAACTACGGAACACCACAACTCTAAACTTCAACTACTTAGTTTTAGCACACAGCACAGGAAGATGAATCTCCAATAGCAACAAGAAACTCCTATTCAGCACAGCATCTCCTAATAGCAAGGTAGCAGAGCTTTCACTGGCAGGACAGAGAGGGTGTGGACTGGTTTTATAGGAAGAGTTAATGACCAGATCAGAAGCACCTGAAATTGAGCTCCATGTTTCTGACCAGCATAGAAAAGGTAATTAGCCTCTTCAGCAACAAAGGAAACTAAATTCCTTTAAATGGGATCGAAATACACAGGCTAAATGGAAGATATGCAATTCACAATACTCAGTGATCTTCTACCCCCAGATCTCCCAAGTTGATGTAACACACTTGTGACATTCATCTACAGGTGTAATGATCATTTTTGATGCAGGATATCCCAGTCACAAGGGAGCGCAAAGGACATGAAGAGGGAGAAAGGTTTAAAAGATTTCTTTAGTTTATTAGGTTCCACTGTGGAACCTAATAAACTAAAGAAATCTTCTAATCCTTTCTCCCTCTTCATGTCCTTTGCGCTCCCTTGTGACCAGGATATCCTGCATCATTCATTACATCCTCATCTGAGGCAACAGGCTGAAGCAGCATTGGACTGTTTTTTTTTTTTTTTTGGCAACTGACACCCTCTGACCCGCCAGCAGGGCCGCCATCAGGGCATGAGAACCCTCACTGATGTATGGGGCCCGGTGATTAGGGGGGGCCCCGCGCCCGAGCACGCAGGTCCGCGCTCGGGCCCGGGGGCCCCCAACATTTTGAGGCTCCCCAAGGGGCCCCCAGCTAGCGGCACATCACGCAGCCGCTATGGGGGCCCCTGTGTGGCAGGGGGGCCCGACTGCCCCAGCGCCGACTCCCCCCGCCGCTGCATTGAACTATACCGGCGTCAGCCGGCACAGTTCAAAGCGATGATGGAGGAGAGAGCGTCAGCTGATGCTCCCTCTCCCATCATTCCCTGCTGTACAATGTGGGCCCTGCCGTATACTATGTGGGCCCTTCTGTACAATGTGGGCCCTGCTGTACAATGTGGGCCCTGCCGTATACTATGTGGGCCCTGCCGTACAATGTGGGCCCTGCCGTATACTATGTGGGCCCTGCCGTACAATGTGGGCCCTGCCGTATACTATGTGGGCCCTGCCGTACAATGTGGGCCCTGCCGTATACTATATGGGCCCTGCCGTATACCATGTGGGCTCTGCTGTACAATGTGGGCCCTGCTACTATATACTATGTGGGCCACGCTGTACACTATGTGGGCCCTGCTATATACTATGTGGGCCGTGCTGTATACTATGTGGGTCCTGTTGTATACTATGTGGGCCACGCTATATACTATGTGGGCCGTGCTATATACTATGTTGGCTGTGTTATATACTATTGGGAGATATATTATATTTTATAGGGTGACTCTGTTATATACTTTGTGGCTGTGTTATATACTATGGGGGGCTACGTTATATTCCTTTGGGGAGGCGGGCTGTATGATATTGTATTCGGGGATACATTATATTCTATGAGGGGCTGTATTATATTTATTATATTCTATGAGGGGTGATTGCATCATACACTTATGAGGGGGCTACATTATACTGTATGAGGTGGATACATTGTATTCTATGGGGGGCTAGATTATATTGTATGGGGGCTTCATTATACTTTTATGAGGGAACTACATTATATTCTATGGGGGCTGCATTATACTATATGAGGGCTACATTGTATTTTATGGAGGGGCTACATTATACTATATAAGGGGGCTCAATTATATTCTATGGGGGTTTACATTATACTCTGTGGGGTGGTTGCATTATACTCTGTGGGGTGGTTGCATTATACTCTGTGGGGTGGTTGCATTATACTCTGGGGTGGTTGCATTATACTCTGGGGTGGTTGCATTATGCTCTGTGGGGTGGCTGCATTATGCTCTGTGGGGTGGCTGCATTATGCTCTATAGGGTGACTGCATTATACTATATGTGGGCTGCATTATACTGTATCGAGGACTATGGGGAATACATTATACCATATGAAGAGCTATGGGGTGCATTATACTATGGGAAGTGAATTGTACTACATGGATGACTATGGCGGTGCATTATACTATATGGAGAGCACTATGAGGAGTGTATTATACTATATGAATGACTGAGTGTATTTTAATATATTGAGGGCTATTAGGAGAGTATTATACTATATGGAGGACTATGGATACATTATATTATATGGAGGACTATGGGGTGTGCACTTTACAATATGGAGGACTGTGGTGCACATTATAATATATGGAGGACTATGTGGTGTATTATACTAAACAAGCAAAATGCTGCATATTCATCGAGTGATTGGTGTTAATGTGTCATTGGTGAGGGCATGGTGCAGAAGTGAAGTTTTTCCATGAAAGGGCGGAGGGATTTTGGAAGGTTTATGTGGTGGAGGAGGAGCTAGGGTGGATGCGGAACTGGGGGGTGGAGCCTGGGCGGAGTCTCAAGGGGGGCCCCATAAATTTTGCCAGTATGGGGCCCCGAAATTCCTAGTGGCAGCCCTGCCCGCCAGCCTGGCGCTCCATCAGGTTATCTCACCTTTATTTTTACACTAATGATAATTTTTAACCTTCAGGCAATTCACAGAATTGTAGAACACTGGGCTGAGTAAATGGAAAATTACCATTGTTTCCACTAAAATGTTGCTTTGGCCTCAAGTTTTTTAAAAGGGATAATATGAGAAAATGAATGATAAAATTTTTATTATGCAATTTCTCCTGAGTGTGCCAATATCCCATATGTGGTCGTAAACTACTTTTAAGGCATAGTGCATAGCTCTGGTGGAAAGCACCGCCATATTGCAGTTCAGATTTTGCTGGAATGGTCTGAGGGTGCCATGTCACAATGGCAGAGCCCCAGAGGTGCCAGAACAACAAAACCCCTCCATAAGTGACCCAATTTTACAAACTACACCTCTCAATTATTTCATCTATGGGTTCAGTGAGCCGCTTGACATCACATGTGCCTCATAGGATTTTATACCATTGGACAGTTAAGAAAGAATAATTTCATTTTTTGTTGTTGAGTCCAAGTTTTAAATTTTTATAAAGGCTAATAGGAAAAAATGGACCTCACACTTTGTTGTGTAATTTCTCCTGAGTGTACTAATACCCTACATGTAATCAAGAAATACTTTTCAGGCACAGTGAGAAGCTCAAAAACGAAGGAATGCCATATTGTAGTGCAGAATTTGATTATATGGTTTGTAGGTGCCATGACCAACTAGAAGAGCCCGTGAGGTGCGCGAACAGCAGAACCCCCCATACGTTACCCAATTTTACCAACTACATCTCTCAACGAATTCATCTAGGGGTGCAGTGGTCATATTGAGATCATGGGTGTGTCACAGAATTTTATACCATTTTTACAACAAAAAAATTGTTTTAGCCAAAGAATTTATATTTTCACAAGGGAAAATGGGTATAAATAGCATGAAAATGTGTCACATAATTTTTGTTTAACCTGCAATACACCATATGTGATTGTATAGTACTGCTTAGCCACATGGTGAGACTCGGGAAGAAATTAGCGCTATTTGAGTCTTGGAGAACAAATTTTCGTAGAACAGTTTGGGGACTCCATATACAGAGCCCCTAAGTGCCAGAAGGCCAGAATTTTCCTTCAAGTGACCCCATTTCTTAAATTACACCCCTCTGGCAATTTATCTACGTGTGTAGTGATAATTTTAACCCCATGGATGTTTTCCAGAAACAAGCAGTAGTTGGATGTTGCTGAGTGAAAATTGCAAATCTGCCATTCTAGTGCCTGTATATTGTATTGCCCAATAGTTGTAGTGACCATACATTGTAGTGCCCAGTACATTATGCCCAGCTTTTGGAGATATGTACCCTGTAAATTAAGAAGACTCTCATCACTACAGAAATGCTAAACATGTGGATGCTAAATGTGGTTTAGGCAAACTAGAGCTCAGAAGGGAGGGAGACATTTAGATTTGGGAGTTGAGACTTTCCTGAATTTCTTTTTTTGGCGAGGAACTATAGCGCTTTTCCAGAGCCTTTGTAATACCAGTAAGTAGAAACATCCTATATTTCCATTGACAAATGACGGATCTGAATGGGGACTTGCTTCTTGCTTTTTTATGGATTGAGTTGAAGCTATTATTGGGAACATTTTACACAACATTTTGAATCACATTTATCCTGTGCCCTACTCTGAGCACTTACATCAGGGTTTCCATCTAAATCTCTAAGGGATCCATTTATTAAAATGAGGCAGCAAAGTTACTCTGGACTACGTCTGGCCTCAGTTCAACAGTGTTTGTCTTTTCATAGGTGAACAGCACTGTGGCCAACCGCGCTTTAATGTTCACTTATGAAGCAAACACCACTGGATCATAGACCAGATGACATCCACAGTGTCTCCATCTGCCTCAGTATAGGGAATCTTTCACCTGAGGTTCAGTGTGAATCATGTATTTTTTTAGATTTACACGGAAATTCCGGTGAAGAGCGCAGGATAAAAGTGAGGCAGAATGAACAAATCAACAGCAGGTCATGAATTATTTTTTATTTATTTTTTACACTGTTCCTTGTGCGGTATAAGTGATTATACGATCGATTTCTATTCCAATTTTTGGGAGGCAGAATGAACAAAAAACAGCAATTCAGGAATTGCTTTTTTGGGAGTTTTTTTATGCTGTTCAGCGTGCGGTAAAATTTATATGGCAGATTTATTCTTCGATTCAGTACCAATACGGCGATACCGCATTTATGTATTTTTTATGCTATTCCGCTTTTACACAATAAAAACTATTTTATGGAAAAAAATAATTGTTTTTGCGTTGCTATATTTTGAGAGCTATAGCTTTTTTTATTTCTCTGCTGATGGAGCTGTGTGGAAGCTTGTTTTTGCAGGACAAGATGACGTTTTCAGCAATACCAATTTTATTTACATTCAACTTTTTTTCACATTTTGTTCCACTTTTTGACAGCATGATGAAAAAACATACTTTTTTGCCATGTTTTTTATTTATTTTTCTATGGTGTTCACTGAAGGGGCTAACTAGTGTGACAGCTTTATACATCACGTTGTTCCGGACATGGAAATACCAAATATTTGTAATTTTTTTGTTAATTTTTGTTTTACATAAATATATAAGTATTTATGGGAATAATGTGTTTTTTCAATTATTTATTTTACTTTTTTTACTTGCTCTATGAGATTTTAACTTTTATTACTCTCATCGCAGTGACTTTCCCCTACATATAGGGTATCGACATGCTCAGGAGAAATTGCACAACAAATTGTATGGTCCATTTACTCCTGTTACCCTTATGAAAATAAAAAAATTTGGGTCTAAAGGAAAACTTTTGTGAAAAAAGTTAAATATTTATTTTTTTCCTTCCATATTATACTAATTACTGTAAAGCACCTGAAATGTTAATAAACTTCTTGAATGTAGTTTTGAGCACCTTGAAGGGAGCAGTTTTTAGAATGGTGTCACTTTGGGGTATTTTCTGTCATATAGGCCCCCAAAGTCCCTTCAAACGTGATGTGGTCCTTAAAAAAATGGTTTCATAAATTTTGTTGTAAAAATGAGAAATCGCTGGTCAACTTTTAACCCTTATAACTTCCTAACAAAAAAATTATGTTTCAAAAATTGTGCTGATGGAAAGTAGACATATGGGACATGATAGTTATTAACATTTTCGTAGCATATCTCTCTGATTTAAGAGCATAAAAATTAAAAGTTTGAAAATTGCAAACTAGCTAAATTTTCAATTTTTTTGGCAAATTTCCAATTTTTTCACAAATAGACATATGTCATATCAAAGAAATGTTACCACTATCATGAATTATAATAAGTCACAAAAACACAACCTCAGACTCAGTGGGATCCACTGAAGCATTCCAGAGTTAAATTAAAACTGTGGATTTATTACCACCACACAAGTCTGCGACGTTTTGGCTCAACAATGAGCCTTTCCTAAGCAGTTTTTTTTTTTATTTTTTGGGATTACTTTTAAAGATTTGTTGCAACCTCTTATGGCAATATGCACAGAATATTCTGGTTGGTACTAGTGAAGGGCGAACCCCCAATGATCGGGATCGGCGGGTTCGCCCAAGTTTTTTGTAAAATTCGAGCTCGGGGCCGGAGATGACGCAAACTTGCATCCGAACCCCGAGCTTGGATTTTACAGATATGGGCCATTATAATTATACTTACCTGTCCAGCGACACGTCCTCCCGTCCTGCTTTCTCCCGGCCGCATCTGCTTCCGGAGCAGCTCATTAACTGCCAGCGGTTTTCACTGCACTCGGCAGTCTTCTGCTTTTTCCGGCAGTGTTTGTGTGGTGACGTCACCTGGATCCGAACCCGAACTGGACCCGAACTGTAACACGGGTTTCCCGTGTTCGGAAACTTTATAGTTCGGGTTCGCCCAACCCTAGTTGGTACCAGATGAAAGGGAATGCAGTCTCCATTTTTATGAAAATACAGTATATATATATTTAGGCTTAGTTCTCACAATGAGTATTTTTTTGCAGCATTTCTACATCAATTGGTTAAATCAAGTTACTCGCATTTTTTAATTGCATTTTTCAGAATGTTTTTTTCTGCTGCAGTTTTGTCTCTTAAATAAAACTGCTTTGTTGCCTCCTGCTAATTAACTTTGATAAAACTATATTGATAAAATCATGTGCGGTTCATATGTGATTTTTGTGCTTTTCCGCTATGGAAACACACTAAAAACACATTTGTATTTTCATCTTTGGATTTCTCTAATCTCATTCAAGTGGATGTGGAAAATCTGAAAGTAAAATGCATATTTATAGCAAGAAAATTTCGGAGTTTGCAAAATGTAAAAATGCACTGCAGGTCATTTTACAGTGCACAAAAGAAAGTGGGCACAGTGCTATAAGACGTGTAAAGCCCTTCCACTTTACTGGAAAAGCATTACCCTACGTTTTGCGCAGCAAAAATATGATGGGGCAAAAACTCACCAAATACTCATCGTGGTAACTTATCCTAAGGATATGTGCACACAAACCCTTTTTCAGTCAGATACCACATGAAAAAGCGCCACAAATGTGCCTCATAAAATGTACATAGTACACAGCAATGTCAAAATGGCATTGCAGTGCACATGTTCCATCTTATGTCACTTCTGTTAATCGCTTAAGTGTTTGGAAACCCTGAAATTGTTACATTGAGTGACATGCTTATTCTTCAGCGGCTTGTTCTTAATTAACAGTATAGAGCGAAAGTTGCACCAGCATCTGAGCCACTGCAAGAACGTTTCCCAAAAGTGGTTTTATCTAGGGAAACTCAACGGCTGGCCCGGCGTCCATGTGCACAAAGCCTTACATCACTGAGCAGTGGGTACTTCATATCCTGCTATATGTACATTACATTGGCCCCAATTCCAACAAATCAGTCATTATTTAAGATTATTTGACAACTCATAATCCATTAATACAACTGTGCCTCTATTGTTGCCTATATATTCATTGTATCCTCCTTTTTGTGCAAGTAATTACTTTTCATTAAATGAAATGGAGCTTAATGGTGTTTAATGGGAGCTTGTGATTATCTTGCCTGGAATGAAATAAAAAAAACAATAAATACAAATCATGACAATAAGACAAAATATCAGGTTATTAATCCTGCATTGTTGTAACCACCTAAATATATTTCCCATGACCACATCGTAGCAAGATTTCAATGTCCTGAATTTTCTATTGTTTGTTGAATGGATGGCTTTATTTCTTGTTGATGCAGTGTATGAGATGATATACAGGCTACAGCTTTCTTATTTTCAAACCCTTTGCTTATATTAAATCACATTTCATAGCATGTTGACATTTGCTCCAGAGATTAGTAAATTAGCTTAATAGATTACTGCGATGGAGAGAAGAGACCCGTTGCTGGCTGAGCAGGCAGTCAATAAACAAATTTGAAGCCTCTTCTATTTGACTGAGCCTCTCTTTCTATCTGTCTTAGGTTATCAGTCGTGTGGAGGGAAAATCAATAAAGTGCTAGCTGAAGAACTATGGATTCTGTGACTAGTCCAAGAATAATGTACACTAGTAGTGTATTTGGCACAATTTAATAAAATATAGTTGATTTTCATAAGTTCAGCTCTTCACTAACCTTTCTATAATATACATCTAATGACCACACATACTGTTAGACTACAGAGATATATTAGGTGAAATATATTGCACGTTTTACCCATTCCCATCATCGAACTGGAGTCCGGGAAAGGTGTACGACCGTGGATCCCATCTTCGCCTCCATATGGTGCTAAAAATTGAGATCTTATATGTTTATGATGAAAATTATGGGGCAAATATTAGATTTCAATCAGACATTACTGATTTTTTTTGCAAGTTGTAGGGTTGTAGGATCAACTCCACACCAAAAATTAACAGCAAATTAAAAAAACAGTGGTAGCAAATCTTACAATTTGGGGCCATGCTGCTATTTTGCAATCCTCAGCATTCGTTTTTCTTGAGGATTTGTCACCCATTTTCACAGTAAAATTCACTTTTCAAAATGCAAAGCAGAAATGCGGCAAATTAGCACCAAAATATGCAACAAAAATTTGTATTCACAACAAATCCATAGCAGAGAAATCCACAAAACTTGAATGTACCCAAAGGGTGGCTTCAGAGTTTTTTTACCCATGGATTTTACATTAAGTTTAATGTAACCTGGTGTAAAACTAATAACACTGTCACCTGGCTATTGGTAATCACATGAACAAAAATTTTACATTATTAAAAGACAAGAAACATTTATTGTCAACTACAATGCAACACACGTACCGCAACTGTCCTAACATTCAGAGAAAACACTAGACTACTTATACTAAGGTGATAATATCTGCACTATGCCCTGAAATCTGCAGATTTTTTTCTCAACTACGAGTAGATAGTGTTTTAAAAATCCATCTATATTGTAATAGTTGTTCCTTAAGCACTCCATAACTGAATGTGGCTTTATATGTTTATTACTAAGGCAAATTTTCCTAAACAGCTACAGACACATAAAGGGTTCTGAAATCAAAAAAGTAATATGTAAACTTAAAAGTGTTGTCCAGTCTGTGTGACTGCAGACTTTGAATCCCCCCATCGCTCGAAGTGTGTGCTGCTAGGATTCACCGGTTTGGGAGCCAGGATTGGTGGGGGAACATATGCGTTATACATATACCCAGCTAGAGCCTGTCTGGTGGGCGTGACTTGCTCCATACAATTGTAATGAGCGAGGTCATGCTCACTAGACGTCTGCACCCATTGGATGGCCGTGTCACTAGTTGGGGTGAAACCTCACTCAATACAAGTGTATGGAGCAAGGTTGTGCCCACTAGATGGGCTCTGGCCGGGAGTATGCATAACGCATACATCATTGCTGTTCCCGGATAGGAAACCAGCGAAATCTCACAGTGCACAGTGCAAGCGCTGGGGGGGACTAAGTAGTCTGCATTTACACAGAGTGACTGCTGTTATGTTTAGGTAGCTGAGGAGAAATAGCAAAAACGGTAATACACCAGAGAGGCTGGAACCTATTGGATTGCAGTAACCTGAACTAACCACACAACTAGAGGTAGCCGTGGAGCGTTCCTACGTTGATCCTAGACGCCTCGTCACAGCCTGAGAGATAACTACACCTAAAGGCAGAAAGATGAAAGCTATCTGCCCCGGAGCAGATCCCCAAAGAAAATAGGAAGCCCCCAAACATGTAATGGCGGTTAGACAAGAAGAAAGCACGGACACAAACAGAAAATAGAATGAGCAAACGCTGGGGCCCAATCTGTCTAGAAAGAAAAGTACGGGAAAGAATTCTGACTGCAATCCAAAAAAACCCCTAAAAAATACCAACACTTCTGATTGCCAAAAAACCTGAGATCACACGATCTCAACCACCTAAATCAGATCTCTGGTGTAACAAAACCAAGCCGCAGCCACTGAAAAAACCTGTGCAATACAAGGAAATCCTGAAAACATGACCTGTTTGCAGCACTTGAGGAATGCAGTTTGAGACCTCTGATCTAAGTAGTATACTTTGGTTTCTTACCTAAAAGATTTTATATATATATAAAAATGTGTAGAAAAAGTACCTTCATTTAACCAACTGATTTTAAAAAAGAGACAAAGTTATAATAATAGTTTTATTATTATTTGTATGTTTTGGTCTATCCATATCTTGTACTTTTTTTAGGGATACCTCTAAAAAAACCTGATCGTAGCCTTTACTCAAAAACTGATCTTTCATGAAGTTTGCTTCCTCTGCGTAGTCAGAAATTTTAGTGCAATTATGTCATAGTCGAGTAAACTGACTTTTCGGGATATTTAAAAGCCAGTCTGGGAGGTGACAGCTAGAGATGGGAATATAACTATTTAGCCCTAAACTATTAGGGCCCAAATAAGTTTAAAAGAACAAATTGAAAATATTCCAATTATTACCCAGTATCATTCAAACAACAGTCTCATTAAAAGGATTGTAAACAAATATTGGCACATTCTCCACCAGGACAACATTGTGGGGGATCTTTAACCGCTACACCCCAGGTTTATATATATGTGCACAAATTTGAGATTAAAAATTGCCCCCACTAATAAAGGAAATATTATACAGACCTATAAAGGGGAATAATCTATTTCTATAAATCAAGGTTTCACTCCATATCGATTCTGTCCCTGCTGTAAGATATGTTCCAACAATAGAAACACTATAACCGAATTTAGTAATTCTGAGGGAATGGAATTATTTCATATTAAAGATAACATAACATGCTCCAGCATGTGAGTTATCTTCATTATTTAGTGCCCGTGTCAAAAGATTTATGTGGGCAGAACAATAAGAAAATTAACACAACGTCTAAAGGAGCACATTAATAATATCAAGAAACCACACATCCACGATTTGATCACAAAATACTGTTTAAACATTAATTTTCATAAACCTGCAGTAAGGAAAAATGACCTGCAAACACATTTGTAAACATGCACTGCCTATTGAATTGCACACTTGCTCCGTTCATACTCCACCCATACAAACAAATGATACACCATTTGAAAGGTCAAATGACCTGCAGGTAGCAGCACACTACCCCAAAGCACACTAGCACAAAGCTGCTTACAGACATCACAAACAAATCCAAACATTTGCCTTGGGGTCTTTCCAGCTTGCCCAAGTGCTTGCCCAGCCTATTTCAGGCACATTGGAGGATTGCACACTTCACTGCAGGTGAGTCACATATGCAAACACATTTGTAAACATGCACTGCTTTTTCGCTGATTAGTTCGTTCTACACACACAAATGATACACAATTTGAAAGGTAAACCTGCCCCCTTCAGCAAGAAAAGACCAAACAAACCACACATTCACGATTTTATCACTAAAGACAGTTTAAACATTCATTTTCATAAACCTGCAGAAAGAAGCAATGACCTGCAGGTGGCACCTCAACCGGAAGACATTTTTGGCCTCTTCTTATCAAACAAATTTATTGTATTACTAATCTACATATATAAATACCTGTCTGTGTTCATCAGCTCATGAAATACATTTACATTTGATCAGCTTGCTTTTTCTGAAACTGCCTGTGCCCCCGATGACCAATGTGCGAAAATTTTGCACAGGCCAAGCTAGTTTTCCACAATTTTTGTTTCACAAACTGTTAAGGTTTCTTCACTGTTCAATTCAATAGAGTTAAAAGAAAAACAAACAACTAAAAAAGTCAGTAAAAAGACGCTACAAAAATGATGGGAAAAAGTTTTTTTAAAAAGCCTGCGTTCATAAACATCGAAAAAATGCTGAAGCAAGAATAAAAACTATAAAAAAGATGCTTCAGGGAAAAAAAACACTGTGTGTTTCATGAAGTGTTCTATTCTTCAAAAGCTCTAATTGCCAGCCAAGAATAGAGGTTGAGTGCACATACCTGAAAACTAACATGCAATCAATTAAGTCCTGTTTCAAGCAATGTCTAATAGGAGTTCTAAGGTGGCAGCAATGAGGACCATCATTGAGTCTTCAGCTACCATAAATAATTGGCAGGAACATCACAAGTGGTCCATAGGGGTGATAGAGGGAGCCCCATTCTTTTCTCCAAACATTCACATGCCACAGTCACTGTTTAATGCACCATCTGAAAAGTAAAACTGTCAAAGCTAGCAAGCAGATGGAGTAAGAACAGGGCTATGCGTTCCGACCCTGGTGCTAATGCTAAGCTCATCTATGCCTATTCCATCTATGCACCCACGTGATCAACTTGACAAAAATGTGCGTCATGGTCTGAGAATCTGGACCTGATCATGACTTACATTTTCGGCATAGGCCTGGAACCAAGTTGCTTTTATTGCTGATTAGTGTATAGAAAATATTTTTATAATAAATAGTTGCAAATATGGAGATATGATAATTGATAAATGAAAATCTATAAGGCATAAATGAGGCTGAAATTGTTGGATGCTCCTGTACTGCTAACAGAAACGAGGCCATGCTATCATTAAATTAGATATTTAGGCAGGATATTGTAAATGCATGTCATGAGTATAAAGAACTGTGTACACTCTAGGTCACTGAAAGCATGGCTATAAAAACATCAAAGCGAAACTAATGGATGGAAAAAATAAAAATAAAAATCCTTCCATAAGACTGTATAACCTTCATGACATAGACATGTTTCAAGTTTATCTTCACAATATAGAGTAAGAATTAAGAGATTTATTGCAGAAGCATCAAGACTAAACTATTCACTACTAAATGTAGTAGGAGATGTCTCACAAATCATGATCACTGTTATCACAGTTTACATTTGGAAAAGTGCATCAGCCAAAATAAATCATAATGCCAGAGATAGAAAATAAAATAGAACGTTCAATCTGTATAGTAAAATTCTATCCACAGCAAGACTGTGCATTCGATTTAGCAAGGATTTTATGAGATATGATTTACAGATTTTAACTAAATGAAATAAAGGTTATGGATTATCTACTTTAGGCAACGGCTATTACTGTAGTTTTATAAAATTACATTTTTATGCCCTTTCACAAAATGCTGTAGGACGTAAGAGAGTCACATAACACAATTTTTACTTAGTTTTCTAAAGAACTATGGATTAACATTTATCATCTACAAACACATAAGCAAGGAGTCATAACAGTATAACGGTATATTTATATATAAATGTATATATATTTATATATTTATATATATATATACTGTATATATATCAGTATTTTACAAAAGTTTTAGGCAGGTCTGAAAAAAATGCTGCAAAGCAAGAATACTTGTAAAAATAGCAGTGGAATTTTTTTTTTATCAATTAACAAAATGCAAAATCATGTAAACAAACTTTGCCTTCAAAACAGCAGCAAAGCATCAATTTTTGTAGGTGCACTTGACTCAGTTTTTGAAGGAACTTGGTAAGGAGGTTATACTAAACATCTTGGAGAAATAACCACAGACCTTCTGTGGATGTAAGCTTGCACAAATCTTTCTATTACCGTATATACCCGTGTATAAGTAAAGAACTTAGCGTGCACTCAGTCAAGTAAGACAAGGTGCTGGTGTAGCGGACCTGAGGTCCCAAATCTAGAATAATATAATACACCGCACACTTAGTTGAATATGATGCAAGGGGGAAAACTATTATTTATTTATATACAGATTGGTAGTTTAGGCAAGGCAATATATGACAAGCGATTAAATTTTTAACGTTTCGGCTCAACCGGAGCCGAAACGTTAAAAATTTAATCGCTTGTCATATATTGCCTTGCCTAAACTACCAATCTGTATATAAATAAATAATAGTTTTCCCCTTGCATCATATTCAACTAAGTGTGCGGTGTATTATATTATTCTATACCCGTGTATAAGCCGAGATTTTCAGCCCATTTTTTAGAGCTGAAAGTCCCCCTCTCGGCTTATACGCGGGTCATATACGGGGGTCGGCGGGGGAGGGGTGCGGGGGTGTCAGATCATACTCACCCCTCCGCCGGCACGGTCTCTACAGCCCCCTGCTTCTCCCACGATCTCCGGCTCCTTCCTGCAGCAGTCACATGGCACCGCTCAATAAAGTCATGAATATTCACATATTCATGACTTTAATGAGCGGTAGCACGTGACCGCTGCAGGACTGAAGCGCTGCGGAGAGCACCGGGAGAAGAGGAGAGGCTGCAGGGACGCGCGGCGGAGGGGTGAGTATAGCGATACTTACCTGTCCCCGTGCCACCGTTGCGCTGCTCCCTCGATCTGACTCTTCTGGCTGTGAATGATCAGGCAGAGGGCGCGATGACATCGTTAGTGCGTGCCCCGCCCCCTGCCAGATCATTCACAGCCAGAGGAGTCAGACCGAGGGAGCAGCACAGCGGTGGACCGGTCTGGTGACAGGTAAATATCTCAGGTGCCAGGGTCCTGAGCGAGCGGTGACACCGGCACCTGTCCCCCATAGCGCGCCGCTGTCACCACCTGCTCAGGACACCGGCACCTGGCCCCCAGCGACGAGAGGTGAGTATGTCATTTTTGCGCAGCAGCAGCAGCATATGAAGCCTATACCATGGGGCATAATTGTGCAGCATATGGGGGCATAATATGGAGCATATGGGGGCATAAACTGTGGAACATATGGGCATAATCTGGAGCATATGGGGCATAAGCTGTGGAACATATGGGGGCATAATATGGAGCATATGGGGGCATAATCTGTGGAACATACGGGGCATAATCTGGAGCATATGGGGGCATAATCTGTGGAACATATGGGGGCATAATCTGGAGCATATGGGGGCATAATCTGTGGAGCATATTGGGCATAATCTATGCAGCATATGGGGGCATAATCTGTGAGCATCATATGGGGGCATAATCATTTTTCACCCTAGGCTTATACGCGAGTCAATAAGTTTTCCCAGTTTTTTGTGGCAAAATTAGGGGGGTCGGCTTATACACGGGTCGGCTTATACATGAGTATATACGGTACTTCTTGTAATAATCCCACACAGACTCAATGATACTGAGATCAGGGATCTGTAGGGCAAATCATCACTTACCATATATTATACATACTAACCTCTATACAAAGAATAAGAGGCATTATAACCTGTATATGAAAAGTATAATGTAGCAGTGTATAGACACTCTATATACCGCACACGATGTGTATGACCCTATATACACCATATACTACACTCTTATTTTGAAGTAAAAAAAAAACAAAACAGGAACAAATACAATATTTAAAATAAAGAACAAGTAAAGTTAAAAATCAACAAACTTTGGCTGTGGTTCCACGGTCCGGAACCACAGCGCTTTGGACGGAGCGGAAATTCCGCTCCGTCTAAGCCCCGCCCCCTTTATGACGCGCGATCTTTCCGGAGGTGTTCAGGACACCTCCGGAACACCTCCGGAAAGAACGCAGGGCTACATAGCCCTGTGTTAAATTCTGTTGCGGCGACGCACCGTCGCCGCAATACGCGAGGACATGCTGCGGTCTAAAAAGACGCGCCGCATGTCCGTTTACGCAGGTCTGCCA
Organism: Oophaga sylvatica; assembly: GCA_033576555.1. Lineage (NCBI taxonomy): Eukaryota > Metazoa > Chordata > Amphibia > Anura > Dendrobatidae > Oophaga > Oophaga sylvatica. Next base: position 103,820,652 of record JARQOD010000006.1, read on the forward strand.
CCTGCGTATTGTTACGCATAGTGGAGACGGGATTTCTTGAAATCCCCTCCACTATGCTGTAACATCTGGACGCTGCGTGTTTGGCGCTGCGCCAGCGCACAGCGCCAAACACGCAGCGTTTCCTGACCGCGGAAACTCACCCTTACTGGTATTTCAATGGGAACTATGGGCCGGCTTTTGGCTAATGAGATGGTCAATGTTCGGTTCCATATTTGTCACTGCTAGTCGTAACAAGTGAAGCAATTTTTCTCTTTCTTGATATCATTATTTCCTAGGGATTCTAAATTGCTATTAGTAAAATACCAATATATATATATCGTTACAAAAACAATTTACCAGCAATAAAACTGCCCACACAGAGACATACAGACTGCACTGCCCATCACTGCAGCCTTGCCAATCCATATCATTTCATCCTCATAAGTGCACATATTGGCGCAACTCCGCTTTTAGCTCAGGCTCAGACTAGTGTGGTGCGAGAGTCCCTAATAGGCAGGTAAATGTCCCCAATAGGCAGCATTGGTCCCCAATAGGTAGGTAAATGTCCCAATAGGCAGCATAGGTCCCCAATAGGCAGCATATGTCCTCAATAGGCAGCATAGGTCCCCAATAGGTAGCATATGTCCACAATAGGCAGGTAAATGTCCCAATAGGCAGCAGAGTCCCCAATAGGCAGCATATGTCCTCAATAGACAGCATAGGTCCACAATAGGCAGCATAGGTCCCCAATAGGCAGGCAAATGTCCCAATAGGCAGCATAGGTCCCCAATAGGCAGGCAAATGTCCCAATAGGCAGCATAGGTCCCCAATAGGCAGGTAAATGTCCCAATAGGCAGCATAGGTCCCCAATAGGCAGCATAGGTCCCCAATACGCAGCATATGTCCTCAATAGGCATGTAAATGTCCCAATAGGCAGCATTGTTCCCAATAGGCAGTATAGTAGTCCCAAGAAGGCAGCACAGTAGTCCGCCATAGGCAGCATAATCCCTCATAGGCAGCATAATCCCCCATAGGCAGCATAATCCCCATAGGCAGCATAGCAATTAACAATAGGCAGCATAATCCCCCATAGGCAGCATAATCCCTCATAGGCATCATAATCCCCCAATAGGCAGCATAATCCCTCATAGGCAGCATAATCCCTCATAGGCAGCATAATCCCCCATAGGCAGCATAATCCCCCATAGGCAGCATAATCCCCATAGGCAGCATAGTAATCCCCAATAGGCAGCATAATCCCCCAATAGGCAGAATAATCCCCCAATAGGCAGAATAATCCCCCAATAGGCAGCATAATCCCCCAATAGGCAGCATAATACCCCAATAGGCAGCATAATCCCCAATAGGCAGCATAGTAGTCCCCAATAAGCAGCATAATCCCCCATAGGCAGCATAGTATTCCCAATAGGCAGGATAATCCCTCAATAGGCAGCATAATCCCCCATAGGCAGCATAATCACCCAATAGGCAGGATAATCCCCCAATAGGCAGCATAATCCCCCATAGGCAGCATAATTCCCCATAGGCAGCATAATCCTCCAATAGGCAGCATAATCCCCCATAGGCAGTACAGTAGTCCCCAATAAGCAGCATAATCCCCCATAGGCAGCATAGTCCCCAATAGGCAGCATAATCCCCCATAGGCAGCATAGTAGTCCCCAATAGGCAGCATAATCCCCCATAGGCAGCATAGTAGTCCCCAATAGGCAGCATAATCCCCCATAGGCAGCATAATCTCCCCATAGACAGCATAGTCACCCATAGGCAGCATAATCCCCCAATAGTCAGGTAAATGCCCCAATGGGCAGCATAATCCCCAATAGGCAGCATAATCTCCCCATAGTCAGCATAGTCACCCATAGGCAGCATAATCCCCCAATAGGCAGGTAAATGCCCCAATAGGCAGCATAATCCCCCATAGGAAGCATAGTAGTCCCCCATAGGCAGCATAATCCCCCATAGGCAGCATAGTCCCCCATAGGCAGCATAATCCCCATAAGCAGCATAGTCCCCAATAGGTAGCATAATCCCCCATAGGCAGCATAGTAGTCCCCAATAAGCAGCATAATCCAGCATAGGCAGCATAGTCCCCCATAGGCAGCATAATCCCCCATAAGCAGCATAGTCCCCAATAGGCAGCATAATCCCACATAGGCAGCATAGTAGTCCCCAATAAGAAGCATAATCCCCCATAGGCAGCATAGTCCCCAATAGGCAGCATAATTCCCCATAGGCAGCATAGTAGTCCCCAATAGGCAGCATAGTCCCCCATAGGCGGCATAATGCTCCCATAGGCAGCATAATCCCCCCATAGTCAGCATAGTCCCCAATAGGCAGCATAATCCCCAATATGCAGGTAAATGCCCCAATAGGCAGCATAATCCCCCATAGGCAGCATAATCCCCCATAGGCAGCATAGTAGTCCCCAATAGGCAGCATAATCCCCCATAGGCAGCATAGTCCCCCATAGGCAGCATAATCCCCCATAAGAAGCATAGTCCTCAATAGGCAGCATAATCCCCCATAGGCAGCATAGTAGTCCCCAATAGGCAGCATAATGCCCCATAGGCAGCATAATCCCCCCATAGGCAGCATAGTAGTCCCCAATAGGCAGCATAATCTCCCATAGGCAGCGTAATCCCCTATAGGCAGCATAGTCCCCCATATGCAGCATAATCCCCCATAAGCAGCATAGTCCCCAATAGGCAGCATAATCCCCCATAGGCAGCATAGTAGTCCCCAATAGGCAGCATAATGCCCCATAGGCAGCATAATCCCCCCATAGGCAGCATAATCCCCCAACAGGCAGCTAAATGCCCAATAGGCAGCATAATCCCCCATAGGCAGCATAGTAGTCCCGATAGGCAGCATAATGCCCCATAGGCAGCACAATCCCCCATAGGCAGCATAGTCCCCCACAGGCAGCATAATCCCCATAGGCAGCATAGTCCCCAATAGGCAGCATAATCCCCCATAGGCAGCATAGTAGTCCCCAATAGGCAGCATAATCCCCAATAAGCAGCATAATCCCCCATAGTAACATAGTAACATAGTTATTAAGGTTGAAGGAAGACTTTAAGTCCATCTAGTTCAACCCATATCCTATCCTAACCTGCCCTAACATGTTGATCCAGAGGAAGGCAAAAAAAAACCAAGTGGCAAACAGTAAGCTTCACATTGGGGAAAAAAATTCCTTCCCGACTCCACATACGGCAATCAGACTAGCTCCCTGGATCAACGCTGTATCTAGGAAACTAGTGAATATAGCCTGTAATATTATACTTTTCAAGAAAGGCATCCAGTCCCTTCTTAAATTTTAGTAAGGTCTCACTGCTCTTACAGTAAAGAATCTGCGTCTGTGATTATGGCTAAACCTTCTTTCCTCCAGACGTAGAGGATGCCCCCTTGTCCCCGTCACAGGTCTAAGAGTAAAAAGATCATTAGAAAGGTCTTTGTACTGTCCCCTCATATATTTATACATTGTAATAAGATCACCCCTAAGCCTTCGTTTTTCCAAACTAAATAACCCCAAGTGTAATAACCTGTCTTGGTATTGCAGACCCCCCAGTTCTCTAATAACCTTGGTCGCTCTTCTCTGCACCCGCTCCAGTTCAGCTATGTCTTTCTTATACACCGGAGACCAGAACTGCACACAGTATTCTAAGTGTGGTCGCACCAGTGACTTGTATAGAGGTAAAATTATGTTCTCCTCATGAGCATCTATGCCTCTTTTAATGCATCCCATTATTTTATTTGCCTTGGCAGCAGCTGCCTGACATTGGCCACTAAATGTGAGTTTGTCGTCCACCCATACACCCAGGTCTTTTTCAGTGACAGTTTTGCCCAGTGTTTTACAATTAAGCACATAATTATACATCTTATTTGTTCTACCCAAGTGCATGACCTTACATTTATCCCCATTAAAGCTCATTTGCCATTTATCAGCCCAAGCTTCTAGTTTACATAAATCCTCCTGTAATATAAAATTATCCTCCTCTGTATTTATTACCCTGCAGAGTTTAGTGTCATCTACAAATATTGAAATACTACTCTGTATGCCCCCTACAAGGTCATTAATAAATATGTTAAAGAGAAGCGGCCCCAATACTGACCCTGTGGTACCCCACTGCTAACCGTGACCCAGTCCGAGTGTGCTCCATTAATAACCACCCTTTGTTTTCTATCCATGAGCCAGTTCTTAACCCACTTACACATATTTTCCCCTATCCCCATTGTTCTCATTTTATGTATCAACCTTTTGTGTGGCACTGTATCATAGGCAGCATAGTATTCCCCAATAGGCAGGATAATCTCCCAATATGCAGCATAATCCTCCCATAGGCAGCATAGTAGTCCCACATAGGCAGCATAATCCCCATAGGCAGCATAATCCCCCATAAGCAGCGCAGTCCCCAATAGGCAGCATAATTCCCATAAGCAGCCTAGTCCCCATAGGCAGCATAATCCCCATAGGCAGCATAGTAGTCTCCAATAGGGAGCATAATCCCCCAATAGGCAGCATAATCCCCATAGGCAGCATAATGCCCCATAGGCAGCATAATCCCCCAATAGGCAGCATAATCCCCCATATGCAGCATAGTAGTCCCCAATAAGCAGCATAATCCCCCATAGGCAGCATAGTCCCTAATAGGCAGCATAATTCCCCATATGCAGCATAGTAGTCCCCAATAGGCAGCATAATCCCCCCATAGGCAGCATAATCCCCCATAGGCAGCATAATCTCCCCATAGGCAGCATAGTCCCCCCATAGGCAGCATAATCCCCCATAGGCAGCATAGTAGTCCCCAATAGGCAGCATAATGCCCATAGGCAGCATAATCCCCCCATAGGCAGCACAGTAGTCCCCAATATGCAGCATAATCCCCATAGGCAGCATAATCCCCCATAAGCAGCATAGTCCCCAATAGGCAGCATAATCCCCATAATCCCCATAGGCAGCATAGTAGTCCCCAATAAGCAGCATAATCCCCCATAAGCAGCATAGTCCCCAATAGGCAGCATAATCCCCCATAGGCAGCATAGTAGTCCCCAATAAGCAGCATAATCCTCCATAGGCAGCATAGTAGTCCCCAATAAGCAGCATAATCCCCCCATAGGCAGCATAATCCCCTCATAGGCAGCATAGTCCCCTATAGGCAGAATAATCCCCCATAGGCAGCATAATCCCCCATAAGCAGCATAGTCCCCAATAGGCAGCATAATCCCCCATAGGCAGCATAGTAGTCCCCAATAAGCAGCATAATCCCCCATAAGCAGCATAGTCCCCAATAGGCAGCATAATCCCCCATAGGCAGCATAGTAGTCCCCAATAAGCAGCATAATCCTCCATAGGCAGCATAGTAGTCCCAATAAGCAGCATAATCCCCCCCATAGGCAGCATAATCCCCTCATAGGCAGCATAGTCCCCCCATAGGCATTATAGTCCCTCATAAGCAGCATAATCTCCCAATAGGCAGGTAAATGCCCCAATAGGCAGCATAATCCCCCATAGGCAGCATAGTAGTCCCCAATAGGCAGCATAATGCCCCATAGGCAGCATAATCCCCCCATAGGCAGCATAGTAGTCTCCAATAGGCAGCATAATCCCCCATAGGCAGCATAGTAGTCTCCAATAGGCCGCATAATCCCCCAATAGGCAGCATAATCCCCCATAGGCAACATAATTCCCCATAGGCAGCATAATCCCCCAATAGGCAGAATAATCCCCCATAGACAGCATAGTCCCCAATAGGCAGCATAATCCCTCATATGCAGCATAGTAGTCCCCAATAAGCAGCATAATCCCCATAGGCAGCATAGTCCCCAATAGGCAGCATAATCTCCCATAGGCAGCATAGTAGTCCCCAATAGGCAGCATAATCCCCCCTTAGGCAGCATAATCCCCTCATAGGCAGCATAGTCTCCCCATAGGCAGTATAGTCCCTCATAGGCAGCATAATCCCCCAATAGGCAGGTAAATGCCCCAATAGGCAGCATAATCCCCCATAGGCAGCATAGTAGTCCCCAATAGGCAGCATAATGCCCCATAGGCAGCATAATCCCCCATAGGTACCATAGTAGTCCCCCATAGGCAGCATAATCCCCCAAAGGCAGCATAGTCCCCCATAGGCAGCATAGTTCCCCATAGGCAGGATAATCGCCCATAAGCAGCATAGTCCCCAATAGGCAGCATAATCCCCCATAGGCAGCATAGTAGTTCCCAATAGGTAGCATAATCCCCCATAGGCAGCATAGTCCCCCATAGGCAGCATAATCCCCAATAAGCAAAATAGTCCCCAATAGGCAGCATAATCCCCCATAGGCAGCATAGTAGTCCCCAGTAGGCAGCATAATCCCCCATAAGCAGCATAGTCTCCAATGGGCCGGGCCTGGTGTTAAAAAAAAATGCCGGTACTCACCTATGTCCCCCACAGCTCTGAAGAAGCGTGCGCTCAACTCCGTCTTCTCCTGGCACAGGTGGCATGGCGTCATCAGGGCGCGCAGGCGGCGTGATGACGATCACGTCATCTGTGCTGCATATAGAAGGCCACAAGGCCTTCCTCACCACATTATAGTTCCGCCCGCGATTAAAGGGCTCGCCGGCATTGAACTAGCGATGTTAAATGTTGGCGGGGCCGACAGGCTGGATAATTGTCCTCGGCGGGCCGCATGTGGCCCGCGGGCCATAGTTTGAGGACCTCTGGTTCAGACAGTGTTCAGAGGCGTGCTTACGTTGCACGCTGTGCATGACATGCCTCTGAACCCTGTCTGGATCCAATCTCAGCGTGCAGCTGGGTGCCATAGCAATGCCACAGGTCTCAGCCTGCTCTGCAGTGAGTCCCGCCCGCCCCCTGTCAGCTGTGTGTGGCCTCCTGACTGTCTGCTCTCCAGGTTCTTTCATTGTGCGCCCCTGCTTCTAGGGGGGGCAGCTGCCCCCCTCTGCCCCACGGTGGGTACGCCCATGAGCAACACACTTGCTAGGAACCTCAATCATGCGTCACTGTTGCCTACAGACACTATTTGTTAGAGTTCGAGTTCCCAATGCTGCACAAGGGGAATCTCGAGCCATTCCCGCTGCGGTCCCACATCCGTCTCTGGCCGCAGTGGAACCTGCTCAGCAGAGATGTCAGTCCCAGCGTCTAGCCCAGTCTAATACTGTGCAGAGACTTGCTGCTGCCTCTCCTGGATCTTCGGTTATAACCAGTGCTGGAGCAGGCAGATTTTGGACTAAGTCCTCTGTTTTTCTTCTGAACATGCCCAGGGCAAGATCTCCCATTGGAGATCAGGGGTCACATGCTCAGATACAGCTACGACTCCTATTGGTCCTCCAGGAAGGTCCTGTAGCTGTTTGTGATCTCAAGCAGCTTTCTATTGGTCCTTTCTGGAAGGTCTTTTAGTCGTGGCTGCTATAAAAGGTTGTCTGGACTGCACGGCCGTGCACTAGTATCAAACCTTTATGTGCTTTGCGCCAGTATGGTCAAGCGTGTGTGTGGTTAGGGCGGCTGAAATATGCCATTACAATACCGACCTAATCGGTGAGGAGCTTGGTATGCTAGCTGGTCAGGGTCGGTGTTTTAGATGCCTTTAGAATACCGGCATAACCGGTGAGGAGCTAGGTTGCCATATTCAGGGCCTGGCGTACAGACGCCATAGATAGCGCATGACCACTTTCTATGTTCGCTTAGCAGTCAACTGTGTACCTGGACACAGAGGGGTTTCTCAGCGGCTCTGTGATGCAACAGGGTTCTCTTTAAAACGCTAGTCTGCGCCCTAGCGTTTTACTTTGCTGCTCACTGAAGCTAAGTGAGTTCGCACTTATCGCCATATAGTGCTGCGGCATTCCCGCTAGCGGCTCTGTGGATTAACAGAGTTCGCACTCTCTGCCACAGCACGCTACGGCATTTTTTTGAGCTACTCTGCGGGATAACAGAGTTTGCTACTTACGCCATCTTACAAGCAGCAGGCTCTGCCTGCACGGTGGCTGCGAACGCACCTCTCTACATTATTTATTAGGTGCGTTCCGCAGACCCTAACACTATTGTACCATTCTTCAGGCAATCGGCAAAGAAACAGTCTTCTGTTACAGCCAATATTTCACATTTTGACTCATTAGTCCAGAGCATGTGCTGGGATTTTTCTACATCTAAGTTCCTATCAACTGCTTCCCTTCCTTGGCCGACCACTATATCTGCGGCCATCAACGTTGCACATTTATTAGTGCTTCTTCAAAAGAGCTTGGATAGCAAATATTCTTTAACATTTTGGCCTGAATGAAACCTTGCTGATGCAGTATAACTACCTTGTGTTTTGCTGCTGTGATCAGTCTTGCCATAGTGTATAACCTATGAAGTGTCTCCACAATCTCACCTTTTTAGCATAGTTTGACTGCTCCTTATCACGTTATACCTCCTCAAAGCTGTTTCTGTTTTAGTTAATGACTGTGTTTAAACCTATATATGAAAGTGATGATGATCACCTGTTTGGTATAATTAACTGCTCATACATCTGAATATAATCCTACAAGATCAATGACTTTGTATAAGTGTACTGTCAAGAAGCTGTAATGCAGGCTAATCACCACCAGGTGGCAGCAAAAACGTCCAAGACTGAGTCAGGAATAATCAGTCATCTGAAGTATCATAGGTCTCAGCAAGTCCTCTACAGAGCAGAAACACAGGCGCCACCAAGTGGCTGGAGCGTGGTCAGGCAAGCCAAGTCAAAACCGTACGGAGGCAGCAGGACAAAAGGAATGAGCAATACACGTGGTCAGGAGAAAGCCAGGAGGTCATCAACGGTCAGAAGCAGATAAGACAAAGACAGAAAGCAGAAGCGAGTCCGAATACAAGCCGAGTCAAAAACCAGAGAATCAAACAGACAAACAGGGAAATGCAGGGAACAGGGCAGACAGAGGGGAACAACAGACATGGGACAAGTCAGGGATAACAGCAGGACAAATCAAGGGTTACCAGTCAGGTTCACAAGCCGAAGGTAGCAGTATAGCTCACACTGCTAGCAGGATGTGTGAGAGCTAAATAGCCAACCTGAACCCAGAATGAGGCAGAGCAAAGTTAACCCTTGACATGATCCGCCCGGACCAAGGGCAGTCAGGACTAAACCCTGGAACGGATCATTACAGTACCCTCTTCTCAAGGGGGGCCACCGGAACCCCAGACTTCCCAGGATAACGTGCGTGAAATGCCCGAACCAATCGATCAGCATGTACCGATCGCGCCGGGACCCAAGATCGATCCTCAGGACCATAACCCTTCCAATGGACTAAATACTGAAGTGAACTACGGACCCTACGCGAATCCACAATCTGTTCCACTTCAAACTCGGTCTGACCATCCACAGAGACAGGAGGCGGAGGGGATGGAGGCCCTGTGGAAGATGGTACAAATGACTTAAGAAGGGATTTATGAAACACATTGGGGATCCGGAGTGACGGAGGAAGGCGTAACCGAAAGGCAACAGGATTGACCACCTCAATGATCTCGTAAGGACCAATAAATCTGGGACCTAACTTAGCAGAGGAGCCTTTAGACCAGTGGTCCCCAACCTTTTTTGCACCAGGGACCGGCTTCAAGAAAAACCATGCTTCCGTGGCCCGGCAGGGCGGGGATGGAGGTGTGGCAGGGGTGGGGCTTTGATCATAAGGGGGCGGGGCTATGGACAGGCTTGTAGTTTAGTAGTAGTGCATACTCATCATTTAATTATAACATTTATAATGTGAATGTGACTCCCTTGTATACAAGGCTCCGCTCCCACCCTTGTTTATTGTTATATGGCTCTGCTCCCACCCTCCCACCCTATATACATGGCTCCGCTCCCAACCTCCCATCCTGTATACATGGCTCCGCTCCCAACCTCCCATCCTGTATACATGGCTCTACTCCCACCCTCCCATCCTTGTATATATGGCTCCACTCCACCCTCCCATCCTTGTATACATGGCTCCGCTCCCACCCTCCCATCCTTGTATATATGGCTCCGCTCCACCCTCCCATCCTTGTATATATGGCTCCGCTCCCACCCTCCCATCCTTGTATATATGGCTCCGCTCCCACCCTCCCATCCTTGTATGCATGGCTCCCCTCCACCCTCCCATCCTGTATATATGGCTCCGCTCCCCCTCCCATCCTGTATACATGGCTCCGCTCCACCCTCTCATCCTGTATACATGGCTTCTCTCCCACCCTCCCATTCTTGTATACATGGCTCCGCTCCCATCCTCCCATCCTGTATACATGGCTCTGCTCCCCCTCCCATCCTGTATACATGACTCCGCTCCCATCCTCCCATCCTATATACATGGCTCCGCTCTCCCATCCTCCAATCCTATATACATGGCTCTGTTTTCCCACCCTCCCATCCTGTATACATGGCTCCTCTCCCACCCTCCCATCCTTGTATACATGGCTCCGCTCCCATCCTCCCATCCTATATACATGGCTCCGCTCACCCTCCCATCCTGTATATATGGCTCCGCTCCCCCTCCCATCCTGTATACATGGCTCCGCTCCCATCCTATATACATGGCTCCGCTCACCCTCCCATCCTCTTTACATGGCTCCGCTCCCCCTCCCATCCTGTATATATGGCTCCGCTCCACCCTCCCATCCTGTATATATGGCTCCGCTCCCCCGTCCTCCCCCCCTGTATACATGGCTCTGCTCCCCCGTCCTCCCCCCATCATACTTACCCTCCTCGCTCCGTCGCTGAACTTCCCTGCATCCCTGTCGGCCGCGTCAGCTTCCTCCTGTGCGCAGCGGTGACGTAATACCGCTCATTAAGGGCATGAATATGGACGCCACGCCTATGGGAGTGGCGTCACGTCCATATTCATTACCTTAATGAGCGGTATTACGTCACCGCTGCGCACAGGAGGAAGCTGCCGTTGCCGACAGGGTTGCAACGACGGAAGATAAGTATCGATGTCTTGAAGCCGGCGGCTGCAGCTGTCACTACAGTGCTGCAGCCGCCGGCTCCATGTATGTACAGCGTTCTGTGCTGTGGCTACGCGGCCCGGCAGCAGAACTGCTACGGCCCGGTAATGGGCCGCGGACCGGCGGTTGGGGACCCCTGCTTTAGATGAATGTTCTTGGTGGACAACCATACTTTATCTCCCACCAGGAACATAGGTCCTACAGACCGTCGCTTATCCGCAAAAAGTTTATGTTTTCCCTGAGCCTCCCCAATGTTCTTTTGGACCTCCCTCCACACTCCCCCAATCTTTGTACTGCCGTATCAGCCCCTGGACATCCTGAATCCAGCCTAGAAAATTCACCAAAATGGGGGTGAAAACCATAGTTACAGAAGAAAGGAGAGGTGCCAGTGGACTGGTTAATCCGATTATTGAATGCAAATTCAGCCACGGGCAATGAAGAACACCAATCATCCTGCTGAGACGTAGCAAGACACCTCAAAATCTGTTCGAGTGACTGATTGGTCCTCTCCGTCTGCCCATTGGTCTCAGGATGGTAAGCAGAGGAGAAGGTTAAGCAAATACCCAGTCTTTTACAAAATGCCTCCAAAATCTGGACACAAACTGCACCCCCCTATCAGAAACCACACTCAAAGGCACGCCATGCAGCCGTACAACGTGCTTAACAAACAACCTAGATAGTGTCTCAGCATTAGGCAATCCTGCCAGAGGTACAAAATGCGCCTGTTTACTGAATCTGTCAACCACTACCCAGATTACAGTTTTGCCATTAGAAGGAGGGAGATCAGTGATGAAGTCCATGGACAAATGAGTCCAAGGTCTATCTGGAATTGGCAATGGCACTGTAATGTAAGTAGTACAGTTCATATAGTGTCTTGTGCTTGGGTGCGATGAAAACACAGGAGTCACAGGTTTGATATAGAAGGTCTTGTATTACTTCATACAAGTGGCAATAATAGTCACACAGTTTGCAGATACAAAAGCAGGAGACACAGAGGCCAGAGTAACTTAAGCTCAGCAATCACTCTCCACAACAGGTTCAGGATCTCTTCTCTGTTACCGTAAGTCCATGCAAACGTGGATTTATCAAATAGCAAGGTTCCAAAGTCCACGAGTGTTCCAAAGTTCCACAATAGGAAATAACTGGAGTACAAGGTCCAAGGCTTTCAGGAGTCAGGTCACAGGTTCACTGCAGGCTTGATTCTGAAGCACTGATTGCTCAGCTGTGGCTGCTTAAGAAGCAAGAGGAGAGAATCAGGGCGGGAACATGCAAGCTGGAAACTCCATATTGACTGAGGGCAAGATAGCTGCAGCAAGACAGAAAGTAAAATGGCCGACGGAAAAACTGAGTTTCAGGAACATGTACACAGAACCTTACATTACTCCCCCCTTAGGGACAACCTCCAGATGACCTCTGACCAGGCTTGTGTGGGTACCTCTGATGAAACTGACGGAGCAAGCGAGGAGCATTAACGTTATTGACTGGTTCCCATGAGTTGTCCTCCACTGGGTAGCCCTGCCATTTAATCAGATATTGTAACTGATTTCTATACAACCTGGAATCTAAAATCCTTTCCACCACAAATTCTTCCTGACCATCGACTAGCACTGGGTCAGGGCAAGGAGAAGAACGTCCAGGAAACGTATTGGGTGTCGCAGCCTTTAGTAGGGATACATGAAAGACAGGGTGGATTCTCATAGTTCTGGGCAGTTGAAGATGACAAGCAACGGCACTTATAATTTTACTGATTTTATAGGGTCCAATGTACTTATGTCCCAACTTAGACGATGGAATCCTTAACTTAAGATTTCTGGTTGACAGCCAGACCAGGTCTCCTACCTTGAAAGCTGGTGCAGGTTTACGAAATTTATCTGCTGCTTTCTTGTACCTTTCCTGAGCCGATTCCAGATTCTCCTTTAGAAGATCCATATTCTTCTGTAAAGACGTGATTCTTTCAGCCACTGCTGGTAAAGGCGTTTCTATGGGAAATCGTGGTAGAATGTTAGGATGATAACCTAGATTAGAGTAAAAAGGAGACTGCTTAGTGGAGGCACTCTGAGAGTTGTTATAAGAGAACTCAGCTAATGGAAGTAGATCCACCCAATCATCCTGTAGGTGGCAGATAAAGCAGCGGAGATACTGCTCCAGGGTTTGATTGGTTCGTTCGGTCTGTCCATTAGTCTGGGGATGAAAAGCAGAAGAAAGGTTTACTTTAATGTCCAATGCTGCACAGAAACTTTGCCAAAACCTAGAAGTGAATTGCACCCCTCGATCCGAAATAACCTCATCCGGTACTCCATGTAAGCGAAACACATCTTTAATCATCAAATCTGATGTCTGTTTTGCAGTGGGTAAGCCGACACAAGGGATAAAATGAGCTGCCTTTGTTAGACGGTCAACCACCACTAAAATGGTGTTCTTCCCTTGAGAGGTTGGTAACTCCACAATGAAGTCCATAGAAATGGATCCCCACGGGCGGGACGGGGTGGGAAGAGGCTGTAACAGACCAGTTGGTGAGGAGCGAGGTGTTTTGCATCTTGCACAGACTTCACATAAGTGACATAGTTTAAAACATCCTTCCTGCAAGTGGGCCACCAAAAGAAACGAGAAAGAAATTCCTTCTTTAGAATTCCTCTATGCCCAGCTATCTTGGAATCGTGAATGAGTTGCAATACTCTCAATCTGACTGTTTCAGGAATATACAGGCGTTGTCCCTGAATCCACACACCATTCTTAAAGACAAGACTTACGTCCCTTGGGGGTTGTGCCAAAAAGGAATCCGCATGGTATGCTTCCTTGATGTCCTTAAGTAGGTCTTGATTATGAATCACTCCCAGGAATCTAGAGTCAGGAAGAATAGTCTTAGGAGGAGTAATTGGACGTGTCTCTGCTGAGTAACTCCTAGAGAGTGCATCAGCCTTTCCATTGCGCGATCCTGGTCTATAAGAAATGATAAAATTAAATTGGTTTAAGAAAAGATTCCAGCGAGCCTGGCGAGGAGTCAGGCACTTAGCCGACCTGATAAATTCAAGGTTACGATGGTCTGTCAGGACGACTATTTGCTGTGCAGTTCCCTGAAGAAGGTGTCTCCATTCTTTGAAGGCAGCAATAATGGCCAACAACTCTCTATTGCCCACATCGTAGTTCCTCTCAGCCGAAGACAACTGCTGGGAAAAGAAGGCACAGGGATGCAAGACATTCTTCTCACCTGTTCTCTGAGAGAGTATAGCTCCAACGGCACAGTCTGAAGCATCCACCTCTATTATGAACGCAAGCTCGGGGTTGGGATGTACTAAGATAGGTGCAGTAGTAAATTTTTCTTTTAGACGGGAAAATTTCTGGTTGACAGCCAGACCAGGTCTCCTACCTTGAAAGCTGGTGCAGGTTTACGAAATTTATCTGCTGCTTTCTTGTACCTTTCCTGAGCCGATTCCAGATTCTCCTTTAGAAGATCCATATTCTTCTGTAAAGACGTGATTCTTTCAGCCACTGCTGGTAAAGGCGTTTCTATGGGAAATCGTGGTAGAATGTTAGGATGATAACCTAGATTAGAGTAAAAAGGAGACTGCTTAGTGGAGGCACTCTGAGAGTTGTTATAAGAGAACTCAGCTAATGGAAGTAGATCCACCCAATCATCCTGTAGGTGGCAGATAAAGCAGCGGAGATACTGCTCCAGGGTTTGATTGGTTCGTTCGGTCTGTCCATTAGTCTGGGGATGAAAAGCAGAAGAAAGGTTTACTTTAATGTCCAATGCTGCACAGAAACTTTGCCAAAACCTAGAAGTGAATTGCACCCCTCGATCCGAAATAACCTCATCCGGTACTCCATGTAAGCGAAACACATCTTTAATCATCAAATCTGATGTCTGTTTTGCAGTGGGTAAGCCGACACAAGGGATAAAATGAGCTGCCTTTGTTAGACGGTCAACCACCACTAGAATGGTGTTCTTCCCTTGAGAGGTTGGTAACTCCACAATGAAGTCCATAGAAATGGATCCCCACGGGCGGGACGGGGTGGGAAGAGGCTGTAACAGACCAGTTGGTGAGGAGCGAGGTGTTTTGCATCTTGCACAGACTTCACATGAAGTGACATAGTTTAAAACATCCTTCCTGCAAGTGGGCCACCAAAAGAAACGAGAAAGAAATTCCTGTGTCTTTAGAATTCCTCTATGCCCAGCTATCTTGGAATCGTGAATGAGTTGCAATACTCTCAATCTGACTGTTTCAGGAATATACAGGCGTTGTCCCTGAATCCACACACCATTCTTAAAGACAAGACTTACGTCCCTTGGGGGTTGTGCCAAAAAGGAATCCGCATGGTATGCTTCCTTGATGTCCTTAAGTAGGTCTTGATTATGAATCACTCCCAGGAATCTAGAGTCAGGAAGAATAGTCTTAGGAGGAGTAATTGGACGTGTCTCTGCTGAGTAAATCCTAGAGAGTGCATCAGCCTTTCCATTGCGCGATCCTGGTCTATAAGAAATGATAAAATTAAATTGGTTTAAGAAAAGATTCCAGCGAGCCTGGCGAGGAGTCAGGCACTTAGCCGACCTGATAAATTCAAGGTTACGATGGTCTGTCAGGACGACTATTTGCTGTGCAACTCCCTGAAGAAGGTGTCTCCATTCTTTGAAGTCGGCAATAATGGCCAACAACTCTCTATTGCCCACATCGTAGTTCCTCTTAGCCGAAGACAACTGCTGGGAAAAGAAGGCACAGGGATGCAAGACATTCTTCTCACCTGTTCTCTGAGAGAGTATAGCTCCAACGGCACAGTCTGAAGCATCCACCTCTATTATGAACGCAAGCTCGGGGTTGGGATGTACTAAGATAGGTGCAGTGGTAAATTTATCTTTTAGACGGGAAAATGCTTCCTGGGCTTGGGGAGTCCAGGAGAACCTAGACTCTTTCCGGGTAAGTTGGGTGATAGGTGACACTACCTCAGAGAAATTCCTAATGAAACGTCTATAGAAGTTGGCAAACCCGATGAAGCGCTGTACCTCCTTCACATTTCTAGGACTTGGCCAATCCTTGATGGCTTGGGTTTTGCTTCCATCCATACTAATTCCTTGTGTAGACAGTACATACCCCAGAAATTGAATTTCGGTCCTATGGAATTCACACTTTTCAAGTTTGATGTAAAGATGATTTTGTCTTAGACGTTCCAAGACCATTCTCACATGTCCATGATGTTCCTCTGTGGAGTTAGAAAAAATTAGAATATCATCCAAATAAATCACCACGAATGTATCTAGGAGATCCCTGAAGATGTCATTCACCAAGTGTTGGAAAGTGGCTGGGGCGGTACTCAGACCAAAAGGCATAACTAGATATTCAAAGTGTCCATAGCGTGACCTGAATGCAGTCTTCCATTCATCCCCAGGTCTAATACGGACTAAGTTATAGGCCCCACGAAGATCTAGCTTAGAGAAAATTTTGGCATGTCGCACTCTCTCCAATAACTCAGGGATTAAAGGCAATGGATAACGGTTTCTAATAGTAACCTTATTGAGTTCCCTATAGTCTACGCAGGGTCTCAGAGATCCATCTTTCTTCTTTACAAAGAAGATGGGTGCACCTGCAGGAGATGAAGAGGGGCGTATGAAGCCCTTGGCTAGATTTTCGTCTATGTAATCCTTTAAAGCCTTTAGCTCGGGCCCCGCCAGGGGTAGATCTTACCAAAAGGTATCTCTGCTCCAGGCAATAATTCAATTGGACAATCATATGGACGGTGAGGAGGAAGCTGGTCAGCGTTCTTCTTGTCACATAAATCCACATAGTCCTGGTATACAGCTGGTAGTTCAGGACTGACATGGTTCCTTTAGGAACAGAGCAAGCTGAAACTTTTGGACTCATCTGTTTCTCTGGAAAGTGTAATTCCTTGGTCTCCCAGTTAATGGTAGGATTCTGAGCCTGCAGCCATGGTAGCCCTAGAATAATGGGAAAGTGGGGAGAAGAGATAAGCATAAAGGACAGTTTCTCTTGATGATCTTTACCCATAAGAACCCTCAAAGGCTCTGTTTCCTGATCCACTGGTCCAGAGGTCAGCAGGGAGCCATCCACAGTTTCCATCTGTACTGGAGTAGCCTTCTTCACTGAACGTATCCCCTGTTTCAGAGCAAAGGAGACATCCATAAAATTTCCACTTGCCCCTGAGTCGATCATAGCAGAGCTAGACACCCAAGCTGAGTCAACCCAGAGTTTGATGGAAAGAAAGCAATGAGAATTGTTTTTCTTACAACTCAGCTGGGACACCGCTGAGGAAACTTGAAAAATTGCAGCGTTTACACAGTCAACGTCCTCAGAGGTAACGGAGTTTTAAGTCCGAGAAATCAAGATCTGTTGCTGCAGATCTCTCTGGAGCCTGAGGCTCGGACCTGACAGATCCCCTCTCGCAACACTCACAGTGAATGAGTGCTGCAGTAGTCTTACGAGTCTATCTGCATGGGTTCAGGTTCAGGTTCCCGTGTAATCCTACTCAAAGGTTCCTTAGCTGGAGAGGAAGGTAGGAAAAGGTTAGTGCGATTGCTTTCGAACCATCTCTCTTGCCTGCGTTCAGTCAGACGAGTATCAATACGGATGCAGTAGTTAATAAAGTCACCTAACGCAGTGGGAGGGTCGGCACGAGCAAGTTCATCCTTAATCAGTGGAGATAACCCTTTTCGAAAAATAGATTTTTTGGCGGAACTGTCCCAGGTGGTATCAAGGGCCCATCTCCTGAAATCCAAGGCATATTCAGCTACCGAGTGCTTACCTTGGCGCAAAGCTAACATGGCTGCTTCAGCTGTTGCACCTCGATTGGGGTCATCAAACACCTGCCCCATGGCTGAAATGAAAGCATCAAGATGATCCAAACATTCATCCTCAGTCTCAATCAGAGGGTTTGCCCACATCAAAGCCTTGTTGGTAAGCAACATAATTATAGTAAGCACCTTAGATCGTTCAGTGGGAAATTGTGAAGCATGTGCAGAAAAAAAAAGATTGCATTGATTAATAAATCCCCTGAATTTCTCACGTTCACCGCCAAAACGAAAAGGGGGCAACTTGGGAATCCCAGAACTCGGGGCTATGGCAGGAGCCTGGACTCGCCCCTCTAGAACCTCAATCCTGGCTCGCAAATCCTGGGCAGTCTGTCCAAACACTTGCAAATTGTGATTAGTGAGGTCCTGTAGGTTTGTAAAACGGGTCTTTATATTCTGCAAATCTGCAAGGATATTATCAGTCACTCCGCAAAGTTCCTTTATGCGGGCCTCCATTTTCCAGATCTTTTAAGACAGGAGTACTGGAAGGAGAGGAGAGGAAAAAAAAAAAAACAATAGTGTTTACCTGTGGTAACACTGCAGAGAGAAAAAAAAAATTAAGGGAACTGCTCACCTGGAATGGTTGTGAGAAGTCACAACCACTATCATCACAGAAAGTTCAACCGGACATCTGATATCCACAGTTACAGCAGACACAAAAGAGGAAAGAAAAAAAAAAAAAAACAATAGTGTTTACCTGTGGTAACACTGCAGAAAAAAAAAACTTAAGGGAATTGCTCACCTGGAATGGTTGTGAGAAGTCACAACCACTGTCATCACAGAAAGTACAACCGGACATCCGATATCCACAGTTACAGCAGACACAGCCTTTCCAGACCCAGCAGACACTAACGTTTGGCTTCAGAATCTTGTAATGTAAGTAGTACAGTTCATATAGTGTCTTGTGCTTGGGTGCGATGAAAACACAGGAGTCACAGGTTTGATATAGAAGGTCTTGTATTACTTCATACAAGTGGCAATAATAGTCACACAGTTTGCAGATACAAAAGCAGGAGACACAGTAGGCCAGAGTAACTTAAGCTCAGCAATCACTCTCCACAACAGGTTCAGGATCTCTTCTCTGTTACCGTAAGTCCATGCAAACGTGGATTTATCAAATAGCAAGGTTCCAAAGTCCACGAGTGTTCCAAAGTTCCACAATAGGAAATAACTGGAGTACAAGGTCCAAGGCTTTCAGGAGTCAGGTCACAGGTTCACTGCAGGCTTGATTCTGAAGCACTGATTGCTCAGCTGTGGCTGCTTAAGAAGCAAGAGGAGAGAATCAGGGCGGGAACATGCAAGCTGGAAACTCCATATTGACTGAGGGCAAGATAGCTGCAGCAAGACAGAAAGTAAAATGGCCGACGGAAAAACTGAGTTTCAGGAACATGTACACAGAACCTTACAGGCACCAATTCCCCGGCCGGCCGGTTATGTGAGCTCTTAGCACGGGCACAGGTATCACAAGCAGACACAAACATAGTGATATCAGAGTTCATGGAGGACCACCAAAATAGCCTAGCAATGGCTTTCCGAGTGGCTGAGATCCCCGGGTGTCCACTGAGAGCAGAATCGTGGAATTCCTGAAGAACTCTCAACCTGTATTGAACGGGAACAAAGAGTTTATTATCATGCAAAGAGGAAGGAGCAAGAGACTGAGCCTTCTGAATTTCCTGTTCCAATTTAGAGGATACCCCCGCAACAACCACCCCATGCTGAAGAATGGAGGAAGGAGGTTCAGGGGGTGATATTGAATCAAAACTGCGAGATAAGGCATCAGCCTTGACATTCTTGGAACCAGGCCGAAAAGTGATTGAAAAATGAAAACGAGAAAAAAAAAGCGACCACCTAGCCTGTCTAGGAGTCAACCGTTTAGCAGATTCAAGATAAGACAAGTTTTTGTGATCCGTGATAACCGTGATCCGATGAACCGCCCCCTCCAAAAAATGCCTCCATTCTTCAAAAGCCAATTTTATGGCCAATAACTCCTGGTTACCCACATCATAGTTCCTCTCCGCAGAAGAGAACTTCCGGGAGAAAAAGGCACATGGTCTTAAATTAGTCAAGGTAACGGGTCCCTGTGACAACACAGCCCCACTCCCACCTCAGATGCGTCCACCTCTACAATGAACGGTTCAGATGGATCGGGCTGAACCAAAACAGGAGCAGACATAAAACATTTCTTTAGTGTAACAAATGCTTCAACTGCTAAGGTTGACCAAACTTTGAGATCAGCCCCCTTGCGAGTGAGATCGGTGAGTGGTTTGACCACCTGAGAAAACCCCTTGATGAATTTTCGATAATAATTGGCCAAACCCAGAAAACGCTGCAACCCCTTGAAGTCTCTGGTTGCACCCAATCAACAATGGCCTGTACCTTTCCGGGATCCATCTGAAACCCATGGGCCGAAAGGATGATCCCCAGAAAGGAAAGCTCCTGGACACAAAACAAACATTTCTCGGGTTTAGCAAACAGAGAATTACCCCGTAACCTGTGAAGAACAGCACGTAGATAACCAATGTGGGATTCCTTGTCAGGCGAGAAAACAAGGATATCATCCAAGTATACAACCATAAAGCGCCCGATAAAATCAGAGAAAACATCATTCATGAAGTTCTGAAATACAGCGGGCGCGTTCGTGAGACCAAAGGGCATGACCAAATTTTCAAACAGACCTTCAGAGGTGAGAAATGCCGTTTTCCACTCATCCCCTTCCTGAATATGGATAAGGTTATATGCTCCCCTGATATCAAGTTTGGAAAACCACTTAGCCCCAGACACTTGGTTATAAAGATCAGGAATGAGTGGGAGAGGGTAGGTATTTCTCACCGTAATTTTATTTAGTTCTCGGAAATCGAGGCACAGGCGTAAACCACCATCTTTTTTCTTAACAAAAAAGAATCCCGCGGCCACAAGTGAGACAGAGAGACGGATGTGACCTTTGCGTAGGCTATCAGAGATATAGTTTTTCATAGCAGTAAGTTCCGGGCCAGAAAGATTGTACAAACGGGCTTTGGGCAATTTAGAACCAGGAATAAGATTAATGGCACAATCATAAGGACGGTGGGGTGGCAAAACCTCAGCCTCTTTTTCGGAGAACACGTCCCCAAAGTCCTTCAGGTACTCCGGAATACCCTCCGGACTAATGGCAGACACAAAAACAGCAGAAAGACAACCATTGGAACAATTAGGACCCCATTTAACAATATCATGAGATCCCCAGTCAATAACAGGATTATGCCTCTGCAACCAGGGAACCCCAACACCAGTCATGCAGGAAGATTATTCATAACATAACATGAAATTCGTTCCTGATGTAAGGAACCCACCTTGAGGAGGAACTCCTCAGAGACAAACTTAATGACATTTTGAGCCAACGGTGTCTTATCAATTGCAACGATATAGATGGGAGTCTCTAGCCTGACTGTCCCTAACTTTAACTGGGACACCATACTAGAGTTAATGAAGTTCATTGAAGATCCACAGTCCACAAATGCTGAAGTGGAAGCACTACCATCTCCATAACACAGTTCCACCTCTAACAAAATTTTCTGAAAAGATGAAAATGGTACCTGAGAGTCTGGATGACCTCCTAGATCATCACCCAGACTCGGCAGCTCTTTATTTGATGGACAAGAGGGGCAGTCCATCTTCCAATGTCCCGGATCTCCACAATAAAAACATAATTTCTCATCTCGTCGCCATCTCCTCTCTTTCTCCTTGAAATTAATGGTACCAACTTCCATAGTCTCATTGAATGACACCACCTCAGACTTGGCAGGCAATACTGGAATCTCATGCTGGATAATTCCTCTCTCCCGTAACCTCCGTCCATACGAATGGCCTGGGTCATGGCCTCTTCCAGGGAACTGGGCGGCATATGAAGGGCCAGCGCGTCCTTGAGATGATCCGATAATCCTCTCTCAAACAGGCGTCTTAGAGCAGAGTCATTCCAGGACACGTCAACAGACCACCTCCTGAACTCAGAACAATACTGTTCAGCAGTGAGTTCATTCTGAGAGAGACCCATGATCATGTCCTCTGCTACCCTGACCCGGTCTGGTTCATCATAAATCAGTCCCAAAGCCTCAAAGAATCTGTCCACAGACACACGTTCAGGGGCAGAAGCAGGTAGAGAGAAAGCCCACGACTGAGGTCCCTCCCGCAATAAGGAAATGATTATCCCCACCCGCTGACTCTCATCACCAGAAGATAGGGGTCTAAGTGAAAACAAAAGTTTGAAACTCTCCCTGAAAGTACTGAATTTCTCCTCTCCCCAGAGAAGGTATCTGGGAGCTTAACTGTAGGTTCATGAGAGTGCAAAGAAACATCGACAGTGTTATAATGCTTACAGTCAGTCTACAACAATATTACTGTGTTAGAAAGCTCCCCTGTTGCACAAATAGGTCTTGCATAATCAATGCCAAGCTATTAATGTGATCTGCTAAGGTATGGAGCGGATCCATAGCAAACAGAGCAGAGGAAAAAAAATGCAGAAATCCCTTATATTTGGGTGAGCTATAATGTCAAGCAGCTGTAACCACCACCAGGTGGCAGCAAAAACGTCCAAGACTGAGTCAGGAATAATCAGTCATCTGAAGTATCAAGGTCTCAGCAAGTCCTCTACAGAGCAGAAACAAAAGGCGCCACCAAGTGGCTGTAGCGTGGTCAGGCAAGCCAAGTCAAAACCGTACGGAGGGAGCAGGACAAAAGGAATAAGCAATACATGTGGTCAGGAGAAAGCCAGGAGGTCATCAACGGTCAGAAGCAGATAAGACAAAGACAGAAAGCAGAAGCGAGTCCGAATACAAGCCGAGTCAAAAACCAGAGAATCAAACAGACAAACAGGGAAATGCAGGGAATAGGCAGACAGAGGGGAACAACAGACACGGGACAAGTCAGGGATAACAGCAGGACAAATCAAGGGTTACCAGATTACAGTTTTGCCATTAGAAGGAGGGAGATCAGTGATGAAGTCCATGGACAAATGAGTCCAAGGTCTATCTGGAATTGGCAATGACACCAATTCCCCGGCCGGCCGGTTATGTGAGCTCTTAGCACGGGCACAGGTATCACAAGCAGACACAAACATAGTGATATCAGAGTTCATGGAGGACCACCAAAATAGCCTAGCAATGGCTTTCCGAGTGGCTGAGATCCCCGGGTGTCCACTGAGAGCAGAATCGTGGAATTCCTGAAGAACTCTCAACCTGTATTGAACGGGAACAAAGAGTTTATTATCAGGCAAAGAGGAAGGAGCAAGAACTGAGCCTTCTGAATTTCCTGTTCCAATTTAGAGGATACCCCCGCAACAACCACCCCGTGCTGAAGAATGGAGGAAGGAGGTTCAGGGGGTGATATTGAATCAAAACTGCGAGATAAGGCATCAGCCTTGACATTCTTGGAACCAGGCCGAAAAGTGATTGAAAAATGAAAACGAGAAAAAAAAAGCGACCACCTAGCCTGTCTAGGAGTCAACCGTTTAGCAGATTCAAGATAAGACAAGTTTTTGTGATCCGTGATAACCGTGATCCGATGAACCGCCCCCTCCAAAAAATGCCTCCATTCTTCAAAAGCCAATTTTATGGCCAATAACTCCTGGTTACCCACATCATAGTTCCTCTCCGCAGAAGAGAACTTCCGGGAGAAAAAGGCACATGGTCTTAAATTAGTCAAGGTAACGGGTCCCTGTGACAACACAGCCCCACTCCCACCTCAGATGCGTCCACCTCTACAATGAACGGTTCAGATGGATCGGGCTGAACCAAAACAGGAGCAGACATAAAACATTTCTTTAGTGTAACAAATGCTTCAACTGCTAAGGTTGACCAAACTTTGAGATCAGCCCCCTTGCGAGTGAGATCGGTGAGTGGTTTGACCACCTGAGAAAACCCCTTGATGAATTTTCGATAATAATTGGCCAAACCCAGAAAACGCTGCAACCCCTTGAAGTCTCTGGGTTGCACCCAATCAACAATGGCCTGTACCTTTCCGGGATCCATCCGAAACCCATTGGCCGAAAGGATGATCCCCAGAAAGGAAAGCTCCTGGACACAAAACAAACATTTCTCGGGTTTAGCAAACAGAGAATTACCCCGTAACCTGTGAAGAACAGCACGTAGATGACCAATGTGGGATTCCTTGTCAGGCGAGAAAACAAGGATATCATCCAAGTATACAACCATAAAGCGCCCGATAAAAATCAGAGAAAACATCATTCATGAAGTTCTGAAATACAGCGGGCGCGTTCGTGAGACCAAAGGGCATGACCAAATTTTCAAACAGGCCTTCAGAGGTGAGAAATGCCGTTTTCCACTCATCCCCTTCCTGAATACGGATAAGGTTATATGCTCCCCTGAGATCAAGTTTGGAAAACCACTTAGCCCCAGACACTTGGTTATAAAGATCAGGAATGAGTGGGAGAGGGTAGGTATTTCTCACCGTAATTTTATTTAGTTCTCGGAAATCGAGGCACAGGCGTAAACCACCATCTTTTTCTTAACAAAAAAGAATCCCGTGGCCACAGGTGAGAAAGAGAGACGGATGTGACCTTTGCGTAGGCTATCAGAGATATAGTTTTTCATAGCAGTACGTTCCGGGCCAGAAAGATTGTACAAACGGGCTTTGGGCAGTTTAGAACCAGGAATAAGATTAATGGCACAATCATAAGGACGGTGGGGTGGCAAAACCTCAGCCTCTTTTTCGGAGAACACGTCCCCAAAGTCCTTCAGGTACTCCGGAATACCCTCCGGACTAATGGCAGACACAAAAACAGCAGAAAGACAACCATTGGAACAATTAGGACCCCATTTAACAATATCATGAGATCCCCAGTCAATAACAGGATTATGCCTCTGCAACCAGGGGAACCCCAACACCAGTCATGCAGGAAGATTATTCATAACATAACATGAAATTCGTTCCTGATGTAAGGAACCCACCTTGAGGAGGAACTCCTCAGAGACAAACTTAATGACATTTTGAGCCAACGGTGTCTTATCAATTGCAACGATATAGATGGGAGTCTCTAGCCTGACTGTCCCTCACTTTAACTGGGACACCATACTAGAGTTAATGAAGTTCATGGAAGATCCACAGTCCACAAATGCTGAAGTGGAAGCACTACCACCTCCATAACACAGTTCCACCTCTAACAAAATTTTCTGAAAAGATGAAAATGGTACCTGAGAGTCTGGATGACCTCCTAGATCATCACCCAGACTCGGCAGCTCTTTATTTGATGGACAAGAGGGGCAGTCCGTCTTCCAATGTCCCGGATCTCCACAATAAAAACATAATTTCTCATCTCGTCGCCGTGTCCTTTCTTTCTCCTTGAATTTTAATGGTATCAACTTCCATAGTCTCCTTGAATGACACCATCTCAGACTTGGCAGCCCAGGCAATATGGGAATCTCATTCTGGATAATTCCTCTCTCCCGTAACCTCCGGTCCATACGAATGGCCTGGGTCATGGCCTCTTCCAGGGAACTGGGCGGCATATGAAGGGCCAGCGCGTCCTTGAGATGATCCGATAATCCTCTCTCAAACAGGCGTCTTAGAGCAGAGTCATTCCAGGACACCTCAACAGACCACCTCCTGAACTCAGAACAATACTGTTCAGCAGTGAGTTCATTCTGAGAGAGACCCATGATCATGTCCTCTGCTACCCTGACCCGGTCTGGTTCATCATAAATCAGTCCCAAAGCCTCAAAGAATCTGTCCACAGACACACGTTCAGGGGCAGAAGCAGGTAGAGAGAAAGCCCACGACTGAGGTGCCTCCCGCAATAAGGAAATGATTATCCCCACCCGCTGACTCTCATCACCAGAAGATAGGGGTCTAAGTGAAAACAAAAGTTTGAAACTCTCCCTGAAAGTACTGAATTTCTCCCTCTCCCCAGAGAAGGTATCTGGGAGCTTAAATGTAGGTTCAGGAGAGTGCAAAGAAACATCGACAGTGTTATAATGCTTACAGTCAGTCTGCAACGATATTACTGTGTTAGAAAGCTCCCTCTGTTGCACAAATAGGTCTTGCATAATCAATGCCAAGCTATTCATGTGATCTGCTAAGGTATGGAGCGGATTCATAGCAAACAGAGCAGAGGAAAAAAAATGCAGAAATCCCTTATATTTGGGTGAGCTATAATGTCAAGCAGCTGTAACCACCACCAGGTGGCAGCAAAAACGTCCAAGACTGAGTCAGGAATAATCAGTCATCTGAAGTATCATAGGTCTCAGCAAGTCCTCTACAGAGCAGAAACACAGGCGCCACCAAGTGGCTGCAGCGTGGTCAGGCAAGCCAAGTCAAAACCGTACGGAGGCAGCAGGACAAAAGGAATAAGCAATACACGTGGTCAGGAGAAAGCCAGGAGGTCATCAACGGTCAGAAGCAGATAAGACAAAGACAGAAAGCAGAAGCGAGTCCGAATACAAGCCGAGTCAAAAACCAGAGAATCAAACAGATAAACAGGGAAATGCAGGGAACAGGGCAGACAGAGGGGAACAACAGACACGGGACAAGTCAGGGATAACAGCAGGACAAATCAAGGGTTACCAGTCAGGTTCACAAGCCGAAGGTAGCAGTATAGCTCACACTGCTAGCAGGATGTGTGAGAGCTAAATAGCCAACCTGAACCCAGAATGAGGCAGAGCAAAGTTAACCCTTGACATGATCCGCCCGGACCAAGGACAGACATGACTAAACCCTGGAACGGATCATGACATGTACCTAATTAATACTGCTTTGATGGCAAAGGGTGGTCACAGTAAATATTGATTTTGATTTAATTTATGTTTCTGTTTTGTTCATTCATTTTGCATTTTGTTACTTGATAATAATAAACTATAAGAATTTCTATTTTCTAAAGCATTTTTACCATTCTACTTTACAGTATTTTCCACACCTGACGAAAACTTTGGCACAGTACTGTGTGTATAATAAACAAAAACTTCCTTCTCATCCCCAATGGGGGTGGTCTTTTTGTCCTTTCTCATTCTCAGGTCCTCTACCATTTATACATAGGCAGTGGGCACTACTAAGTATACTGGCAATTGGACTGTATGAAAAACCTGAATTAGTGAATTTGATTATTATGAGGTGTGTTCAAATACCTTTGTCCATACAGTGTATGTGTAGAGTAGCTATGTGTGTGTATGTGTGTGTGTGTGTGTGTGTGTGTGTATATATGACTATATAGACAAAAGTATTGGGACACATATCTTACTCATTGAATTAAGGTTTTTCATTCAATCCAATTGCCTCCCATCTTGAAAATCCCTCGCACAGTCTGCTATTCTAAAGAGTTCACTGAATTTGAACATCGGCCTTTAATAATACTCTAATATTGCAACATGTCAGTTTGTGAAACCCTTCCATCCTAAACATTCCACAATTAAGTGCAAGCGGTGTTACTGAAAAGTGAAAGCATTTAGGAACCACAGCCACTCAGCAATGTTAAGTTACAGAACGACATTCCCAAGTACTGAGTCACAATACATAAAAGGCAACATGGCATGGGTCTCCATAGGTGAGCCGTTGCAATAAGCCCAATCGCCAACCACAATGCCGTGTTTCAGATAAAATAGTGTAAAGTACACCACCTCCACTGGACTCTGGAGCAGTGAAAGATGTCCCGTGGAGTGATGAATCCTGCTTCTCTAGCTGGAAATCTAATAGATAATTTTAGGTTTAGGCAAATGCTAGGAGAACAATGGGATTGATTCCGTGGCATTGGCATAG
This sequence comes from Oophaga sylvatica, assembly GCA_033576555.1. Lineage (NCBI taxonomy): Eukaryota > Metazoa > Chordata > Amphibia > Anura > Dendrobatidae > Oophaga > Oophaga sylvatica. The sequence continues at coordinate 103,848,135 of JARQOD010000006.1, forward strand.
GCATATTAATTTCAGTAATGAAATATCTTAATGCTTCATGATACTAAAGCATACCAAGACAACTGTTTGAGGAAGGTCCTTTTGTTTTGTTTTTTTTGTTTTTGGCTCCAGCATGACTTTTCCCCAGTGTACAAAGCAATGTCCATAAATGCATAATTGGGGAAGTTTGGTGTGGAAGAATTCGACTGGCCCGCAGAGTGCCCATAAACCATCAAACACTTTTTCTAATAAATCAGAAAGAATTTTGCAAGCCAAGCCCTCTTAGTGTGACCTCGCAAATAGGGATGTGCGAACCTGTGGATGTTCAGGTCAGGTGGGTTAGGCCGGACATCTAAAAAAAAAGTTTGGCTTGGGTACCAGACCTGTACCTGAACCCGAACCCAGAACCCATTCAGATGAATGGGGGGCCTGAACATCCATTGTTTGCCACACTGTCATCTGCATGATAATGCGGCAAACAGGCTCTGATCAGAAAGCTGCAGTTCCCATGCTGTCAGATGACAGCATGAGCCAGCAGTTGTGAACGGCAGTAAAAAGGTTATCGCCTGTCACAGGCATGATGAGAGAGCAGCGAGAGTAGGTGTCCCTGATGGGAGTATTCATCAGCCGTTTATTTAAATAATAACTTTTGATAACCTGCCCAGCTAAAGCAAACACCTGGGGCTGGTATTCTCAGACTGGTAATGGACCAGAAGAATTGGCCCCACCAGCTTAAAAATAACAGCACAAATCCACCCCAAAAAAGGTGCATCTATTAGATGCACCAATTCTGGTGCTTTGCCCAGCTCTTCCCACTTGTCCTGGTGCAGTGACAAATGGGATAATATTTGTGGGGTTAATGTCAACTGTTTTACGGCCACTGGCATCAAGCTCACAGGTTAGTAATGGAGTGGCATCTATAAGATGCCCCATTGCTTTCCCCATAGATTGTAAAAAGACACAGCCAGAATAAAATCCTTTAATTGAAAGACACTGACACTTTTATTTGAAGTACAAATAAAAAAGCACAGTTATACTCACCGGTACACCTAATCCATTGAAGACCATGTTACCTGTAAAAAACAGAAAACAGCAAACAACCATAATGCAAACCTTTACACCTAATCCACCGATGCCCATGTCCAATGAAAAAGAAGAAAAATAATAAACAACCATATCCGTCACCTATCTGATGTGAAGATAATCCATACTGTCTCACGACGATCCGGATGATTTGGACAGCGATCACATCAGAGAAAGTTCTCACGCAGCAGCGAGCAGTGTCATAAGTGAGGTCACCGGGGTACATCTGCTTTGAATTCAGGTGAACTTTCTCATGGCAACTCAGTTCTAGACACTGCAGGATCGATTATGATCCTGTATCACTGTGTTCCAGCTGGCGCAGATAGCAGTCGCATCACTGATGTGACAGCTATCCAAAACATCCAGGTCATTGTGTGACAGCATGCATTATCTTCACATCGGACAGGTGAGGGATATGGTTGTTTATTATTTTTCTTCTTTTCTAGGGGACTTGGGCATTGGTGGATTAGGCGTAAATGTGAATATTATGATTTGTTGTTTTCTGTCTTTTACATGTGACATGGGCTTCAATGGATTAGGCGTAAAGGTGAGTATAACAGTGCTTTTTTATTTTTATTTCAAATAAAGGAGTCTGTGTCATTATTTCAATTAAATGATTTTATTCTGGCTGAGTCTTTTTCACAATCTAACTATGGGGTTAGTAATGAGGACGTCTTATAGACGCCTCTCCATTACTAACCCGTGGGCTTGATGTCAGCGGCCATAAAACAGCTGATGTCAACCCCAAAATATTACCCCACTTGCCACCACACCAGGGCAAGTGGTAAGAGCTGCACAAAGAATTGGTGCATTTAAAATGGCATGAGACCCCTCTATTATTGATAACTAGCAATGACAAAGCTGATAGCTGAGGGCTGCAGTCTGCAGCTGTCAGTTTTGCCTGCGATGGTCATCAAAAATAGAAGATACCCCTTGTCATTTTTTAATTTATTAATTTCTTTATAGCACAGGCGCTGACTGATGAATACTCCCATCAGTGGCGCCTGCTCTCACTGTTATCAGTGATGGCAGGCATAGGCTGATGAGAGTAGTACTCTCTCATCTGCTGACACCTGTGACTGGCGGTAACCTTTTTACCGCTGTTCACAGTTGCTGGCTCATGCTGTCATCTAATAGCGTGGGAACTGCAGCTCTCTGACCTGCAGTATTGATCTTACCACTGATCAGAGCCGTCAGTGTTTCTCCCACTTCCCTGCACATGGCAGTGTAGGAAACACCCGATGTTCAGTGTGCCGAACCCAAACAGTAACATGGACTTCCTGGAGATGTCCGTGTTTGGGGTCTGTGCATGAACACTAGGACAGTTAACTCTGTGCACATGTTGCGGATTCCTAGCGTTTTTGCTGCGGTTTTTCGCGGCGGAAACACCGTGAAACCGCGGCAAAACCGCTTGCACAGCACAACTCATTAGGGCCTATGGGATTACGCAATGCTGTGCACATGCTGCGGGTTTTTCCGCGGCGGAATAGCATCGCGGAAGAATCCGCAGCATGCTCATTCTTTTTTGAGGAACCGCGGCGATTCCGCCGCCGTAGGAATATTGAAACGCCTACTTTCCGCATGTGGCTGTGCCCACCATGCGCAAAGTAAGCAGTTCATGTGCGGATGGTACCCAGGGTCTGGAGGAGAGGAGACTCTCCTCCAGGCCCTGTGTACCATGTCCATGTAAAAACAATAATTAAAATAAAAAATAGTGATATTCTCACCTTCCGGCGGCCCCCGCAGCTTTCCCGCCTCTCAGCGACACTCCGGCCAATCCCGTTCCCAGTAATGCATTGAGAGAATCACCCCAGATGACGTAGCGGTCTCGCGTGATGCTACGTCATCGGGGTCATTGTCGCAAAGGACGCCTGGGAACGGGATTGGCCGGGAGCGTCGCTGAGAGGCGGGAAAGCTGCGGGGGCCGCCGGAAGGTGAGAATATCATTATTTATTATTTTTTTAATTATTTTTAACATTAGATCTTTTTATTATTGATGCGGCATAGGCGGCATCAATAGTAAAATGTTGGTCACACTTGTTTGACTCGTGTGACCAACCTGTCAGATCGCTTGTAAAACGCTAGCATTCTGCAAGCTTATTGCGCTTGCAAAATGCTAGTTTTTAGCAGAACTATACGCATACCTATAATATGCGTATTTCCCGCGGCAGGGAGGTGCGGAATTGCCGTGGAAATTTCCATGGCAATTCCGCAACGTCTGCACATAGCCTGACACTAACAACACTAGAACACTAACACGATGTTAGGGTTCGAGTTCCCGCTGCTGCACAAGGGGAGTCTCGAACCAGCCCCGCTGCGGTCTCCCATTCATCTCCGGCTGCAGTGGAGCCTGCTCTGCAGAGACGTTGGTCCAAGCGTCTTGCCCACTCCAGTACTGTGCAGTGACTTGCTGCTGCCTTTCCTGGATCGCTATTATAGCCAGTGCTGGAGCAGACGTCTTTGGGACAAAGTCCTGCGTTTTCCCTTCTGAGCATGCCCAGAGTGAGATCTCTCATTGGAGATCAGGGGTCACATGCTCAGGTACTGCAGCAGCTCCTATTGGTCTGCCAGGAAGGTCCTGTGACTACTGTTGTTCTGGAACAAGCTTCATTGGTCCTTGTTTCTGGCAGGTCCTGTAGCTGTTACTATAAAAGGGTAGCATGGCTGGGCCGCCATGCGCTAATATCAACCATTGTATGCTATGCGCCAGTGTGGTCATGTGTGTGCGTGATTAGGGACCCGGCTGAAATAAGCCACTAGAATACCGACTTAATCAGTGAGGAGTTTGGTGTGCTAGCTGGTCAGGGTCGGCGTCCTAGATGCCCTAGATTACCGGCATAACCAGTGAGGAGTTTTGATTGCCGTATTCAGGGTCTGGCGTTCAGACGCCATAGATTGCGGGTGACTCCCGCGAGGACATTAGCACATGATCACGCTTTATGTACGCTTAGCACTTAACTGTGTACCTGAGAGCCTGACAGGACACAGCACTTTTTCTCAGCGGCCCTGTGACGTAACAGGGTTCGCTTTCAACGCTAGACAGCGCCCTAGCGTGTTTTCTTTGCGACTCAGTTGTGTTTAGTGAGTTCGCACACATCGCCATATAGCGCTGCGGCTCTCCTTCTAGCGGCTCTGTGGAGATAACAGAGTTCGCACTTATTGCCACAGCGCGTTACGGCGTTTATGTTGGCGACTCTGCGGGATAACAGAGTTTGCTTCTTACGCCATTTTACTAGCAGCAGGCTCCGCCTGCACGGTGGACCCCGGGCTGCGATTGAACCTCTCCACATCTTATATTTGGTGCGTTCCGCAGACCCTAACATAATATTAGCGCCAGGGTCTGGCTAATAAAATGGCGGATGAACAGCGTTTACAGCTGTACATCCAGCAGCTGGAGGGTAGGTTGGCGCTCTTGAGCGCACAACCTCAGCTGTGGATGTTACCGCAGTCGCTGTTCAGGCTGCTAGCATAGCTGCAGCCAGTTTGTCCTCTGCCACCTCTGTCCCTACATTGTCCCACCTCCCGCTTCCAGACAAGTTTGCTGGTGACAGCAAGCAATGTAGGGGATTCGTGAGTCAGTGCTCCATACACCTCGAGCTTCTGGCTGCACGTTTCCCCACGGATCGGGCACAAGTGGGCTTTGTGATAGCTCTTCTGTCGGGCAGAGCGTTGGAGTGGGCAACGCCGCTGTGGAGCGTGACGACCGTGTGGTGCGTAGTGCTTCTCGTTTTCTGGAGGCTCTGAAAAAGGTTTTTCTAGGACCTCAGATCACCCACGATACGGCGCTCAAACTGCTGGCAAGTACCCAGGGTTCGGCTTTGGTCAGCCAGTTTGCTGTCCAATTTCGGACTCTGGCCTCGGAATTAGAGTGGCCAGATAAAGTCCTCATTCCCGTGTTCTGGAGAGGACTGGCGGGTCATGTGAAAGATGCCTTCGCTACCAGAGAGATTCCTGCCACACTGGAGAAGCTTATCGCTATTTCCACCCGCGTCGACCTCCGTTTCCACGAGCGGAGGCTGGAACGTGCCCAGTGTAGGCAGAGGGTTCGGTTGGCTCCAACCTTCACCACCCCTCTGGAGTCGCCCGTTCAGGCGCCCGACCTTCAGGAGGTTGCTCCTGCAGGATCTAAATCTCGGGTCACTCGTCCATCCCCGATTTGTTATATTTGCCAGCAGCAGGGACATTTTGCCAACCGATGTCCACAGCGGCTGAATAAACGGTCGCGCCCAGTAACCGTAGGAACAGGGTCACTGGACGCCATGAGTTTTGCCCCTAAAGTGCTCCTCAAGGGGATAATTACCCACGGTTCTACCACCCTACCCGTCAAGCTGTGTGTGGATTCTGGGGCAGAGGGGAATTTTATGTCATCCTCCTTTGCTTCTCGCCACACCATGCCTTTGGTGTTGCTGGCTGAACCAGTATCGGTACGGGTGTTGAACGGAGCAATTCTGCCCTCACAAATCACCCATCAGTCTGTCCCACTCACTTTGTCTATGTCTCCTTCCCATCAGGAGAATATATCATGTTTTATCCTCCCTGAGGGTATAGATGAGGTTTTGTTGGGATTACCCTGGCTCCGCCACCACTCTCCCCATATTGAGTGGTCTTCAGGGAGAATTCTGGGTTGGGGTAATTTATGTAAAGGCAGATGCATTAGGGACAGCGTGCAGGTCAACACCACTGAGATACCCATAGACCTCTCTCCTCTTCCCAAGGTCTATTGGTCTTATGCCGACGTTTTCTCGAAGAAGGCTGCGGAGACTCTTCCGCCTCATCGCCCCTATGACTGTCCTATCGACCCTTGCCTGGAGCTGAGCCTCCTAGAGGAAGGGTTTATCCCCTCTCTCTTCCTGAGACAGAGGCCATGTCCCAATATATTCAGGAGAACTTGGCAAGGGGATTCATTAGGAAGTTGGTGTCACCAGCGGGAGCGGGGTTCTTGTTTGTGCAGAAGAAGAACGGAGAATTACGTCCGTGCATTGATTATAGGGGTCTCAACGCTATCACCGTGAAAAATAAATATCCTTTGCCGCTAATCTCTGAGCTCTTTGACAGGCTTCAGGGAGCAAGGGTATTTACTAAGTTAGACCTGCGGGTGTGTATAACCAGATTCGCATCCGTGAGGGGGACGAATGGAAGACGGCATTTAACACCAGGGATGGGAATTATGAATATCTGGTAATGCCCTTTGGGCTCTGTAACGCCCCAGCTGTCTTCCAAGACTTTGTGAATGACATCTTTCGGGATATGTTGACCACCTCGGTGGTAGTCTATCTGAATGACATTCTCATCTTTTCTCCAGATATGGCCTCCCACCGGAGAGATGTCTGCAAGGTCTTCGACCTCTTGCGAGCAAATTCCCTATATGCGAAGTTGGAGAAGTGCATGTTTGAGCAGGAGTCTCTACCTTTCCTGGGCTATATCATCTCCACCCAGGGATTGGCTATGGATCCTACCAAACTACAGGCTGTGATGGATTGGCAAGAACCCCACTCCCTTAAGGCGGTGCAGCGCTTTATGGGGTTCATTAACTACTATCGCCAATTCATTCCCCACTTCTCTACTTTGGTAGCTCCCTTGGTAGCCCTCACCAAGAAGGGAGCTAATCCCAAGTTGTGGTCAGAGGACGTCACAAAGGCGTTCTCCTCAATCAAGTCGCATTTCGCCAGTGCTCCCATCTTACATCGCCCCGATGTCGATAAACCGTTTATCTTACAGGTGGATGCCTCTTCTGTTGGTGCTGGAGCAGTCCTCTTTCAAAAGGATGCCCAGGGTCGGAAGCATCCCTGCTTCTTCTTTTCCAAGACCTTTACACCAGCACAGAGGAATTATTCCATCGGGGACAGGGAGTTACTGGGTATGAAGTTGGCCTTCTCCGAGTGGAGACATCTTCTGTAGGGGGCTCGCTTCCCCTTCCAAGTATTCACGGACCACAAGAACTTGGTGTATTTGCAGACAGCCCAGCGGCTAAATTCCCGTCAGGCCAGATGGTCCTTGTTTTTCTCCCGGTTCCATTTCACCCTCCATTTCCTCTCCGGAGAGAAGAACATTCGCTGCAGACGCTCTATCCCGCTCCGTGGTGTCCTCTGAGGAGGTGGAGGAGGAGCCTCGGCTTATTGTCCCCACAGAAAGCCTAAGAACGGTGGCTCCGGTTTCGCTTGAGTCTGTGCCTCCGGGCAAGACTTTTGTGCCCATCAATTTGCGACCGGAAGTACTCTCTTGGGCACATTCGTCCAGGGTGGGTGGACATTTTGGGACAAAAAGGACTTCTGAGTTGCTGGCGAGAACATACTGGTGGCCGCCGATGGCCCGTGACGTCAGGGAATACGTTCAGGCGTGCGTCTCCTGTGCCAAGAATAAGTCCCCTCGATAACGGCCAGCTGGGTTACTTTTCCCTTTACGGTGGCAGACAGGCCTTGGGAGATGGTCGGGATGGATTTTGTGGTGGGCTTACCCAAGTCTCGGGGCTGCACCAACATCTGGGAGATAACCGACCACTTCTCCAAAATGGTGCACTTAGTGCCGTTACCACGGTTACCGTCTGCACGGGCCTTGGCAGCATTATTCATTAGGCATATTTTCCGCCTTCACGGTATGCCAGACAAAATTGTCAGTGATCGAGGTCCCCAGTTTGCGTCTCGGTTCTGGAGAGAGCTGTGTCGTTTACTCAGCATTGAGTTGAATCTCTCCTCTGCATACCATCCCGAGACGAATGGGTTGGTAGAGAGGGCCAACCAGACCTTGGTCACATACTTGCGACATTTTGTCTCTGCCAGGCAGGATGACTGGGCATCCTTGCTACCGTGGGCTGAGTTCGCTCTAAATAATGCTGTGGCTGACTCCACCGGACAGACCCCATTCCTCCTGAACTACGGTCAGCATCCGCGGGTACCAGTGCCCATGCCCGTGTCTTCCGCCGATTCCAGGGTGGCAGACTGGGCTGTGGAGGCACGGGACATTTGGGACCGCACACAGGATGCCATTCAGGCCTCCAAAGAGAGGATGAGGTCTTCGGACGATGTCCATCGGCGCTCCGCTCCTACATTTGCTCCGGGTGACCTAGTGTGGCTTTCTGCCCGAAACATCAGGCTACGTGTAGAGTCCACCAAGTTGGCACCTCGCTTTTTGGGCCCCTTTAAAGTCCTAGAGCAGGTGAACCCGGTGGTTTACCGCCTAGCCCTTCCGCCTCGCCTTGGTATCACTGACACCTTTCACGTGTCCCTCCTGAAACCCGTGGCCATTTCCCGGTTTTCCGAGTCATCTGCCGGGACGTCGGGTTCATCTACCGACGATCATGAGGTGAACGCCATTGTTGGGTACAAGGTGGTACGAGGAAAAAAAATTTATTTGGTGGATTGGAGGGGTTATGGGCCTGAGGATAGGTCCTGGGAGCCTGCCGAGCATGTTCACGCTCCGCAACTCATCGCTGCCTTTTAGCGCAGCGAGGCCCAAAGAAGGGGGGGTAATGTTAGGGTTCGAGTTCCCGCTGCTGCACAAGGGGAGTCCTCGAACCAGCCCCGCTGCGGTCTCCCATTCATCTCCGGCCGCAGTGGAGCCTGCTCTGCAGAGACGTCGGTCCAAGCATCTTGCCCACTCCAGTACTGTGCAGTGACTTGCTGCTGCCTTTCCTGGATCTGCTATTATAGCCAGTGCTGGAGCAGACGTCTTTGGGACAAAGTCCTGCGTTTTCCCTTCTGAGCATGCCCAGAGTGAGATCTCTCATTGGAGATCAGGGGTCACATGCTCAGGTACTGCAGCAGCTCCTATTGGTCTGCCAGGAAGGTCCTGTGACTACTGTTGTTCTGGAACAAGCTTCATTGGTCCTTGTTTCTGGCAGGTCCTGTAGCTGTTACTATAAAAGGGTAGCATGGCTGGGCCGCCATGCGCTAATATCAACCATTGTATGCTATGCGCCAGTGTGGTCATGTGTGTGTGTGGTTAGGGACCCAGCTGAAATAAGCCACTAGAATACCGACTTAATCGGTGAGGAGTTTGGGTGTGCTAGCTGGTCAGGGTCGGCGTCCTAGATGCCCTAGATTACCGGCATAACCGGTGAGGAGTTTTGATTGCCGTATTCAGGGTCTGGCGTTCAGACGCCATAGATTGCGGGTGACTCCCGCGAGGACATTAGCACATGATCACGCTTTATGTACGCTTAGCACTTAACTGTGTACCTGAGAGCCTGACAGGACACAGCACTTTTTCTCAGCGGCCCTGTGACGTAACAGGGTTCGCTTTCAACGCTAGACAGCGCCCTAGCGTGTTTTCTTTGCGACTCAGTTGTGTTTAGTGAGTTCGCACACATCGCCATATAGCGCTGCGGCTCTCCTTCTAGCGGCTCTGTGGAGTAACAGAGTTCGCACTTATTGCCACAGCGCGTTACGGCGTTTATGTTGGCGACTCTGCGGGATAACAGAGTTTGCTTCTTACGTCATTTTACTAGCAGTAGGCTCCGCCTGCACGGTGGACCCCGGGCTGCGAACGCACCTCTCCACATCTTATATTTGGTGCGTTCCGCAGACCCTAACACACGAAGGACCCAAAACTTTACTGGTCGGGTTCTACCCTCTCTACTCACAAATGCACTTTGGATAAATTGAAAAAATTCTCACAGGCATACTCAAAAATCTTACAGAAACACTTACCAGAAGAGTGGTAGTTGTTATAGCTTCAAAAGAGGGGTGGAGTCTAAAAGTTACTGTATGTGTCCCAATACTTTTGTCCATACAGTGGAGTTATTGATATAAATAGATATAGCATATTAATGAAGCATATACATTACATTACAAATTGTCTTATGGCATTGCACTTTTATTTTTATAGGGGGTTTTCCCACTAACTACATTTGTCAACTATCTACAGAATGGGGCCAATGGGACCTACACCAATCCTGAAAACAGGGATCCTAATGTTCTCCTTTGAGGATGGAACAGTTGAGCCAACTCGCAGTTGACTTTGGATCACTGTTCTCGAGAGTGTTGAGGGTTACAGAGGTTAACCATCTAGCAATCATATATTTATCACCTATCCTGTGGCTACTGAATAAATATATTTAGCAGAAAACACATTTAAGTAATTATTTGTATATATTTCAGAAGTTGATATTGTTGACTGTATTCTAATATGTTAACCTATAATACATCTATAAAGTTATATAATTAGAGAGTTTATTTTGGGAATTTAGGGAAAAAATGTCTCATTTAACTTTGTGGCATTATAGTATATGTTTGTTATTTTGGATTACGGTAATAAGAATTTTTAGTATATTGATAATGGGTTAATATTTGATGAATGCCACAGTCGATAAATGGGCACATATGTAGGTTCATAGCATGAAACATACACTCCCTGACAGAAGTTATGTCGCTTATCCATGTTATGTAAATAAAAGCTTATAACCTGACGTTAAATTCATCCATTGGTTGTATAAATTATTCTTTTAAAAGCTGAAACCCTCCGAAATGTGGTTTAGGTTAAGAAAATAAATTGGCATCATTGCAGAAATATTCATCATTTAATGGACACAGAATGGTCAGATTTTGGCAATACAAAAGTTTTGTCGCCTGGTCATATAATGCACCCAATCCTAGTTTACATCCTCACCTGTGCTCAGTAAATGATTGGTTAATTAGTGGGTGTGTAAAAAATAAACACAGCACCCCAGACCTTCACTTGAACTGCAACTTGAGCTCTGACAACATGCCAAAAATCCACCCTGCGACCAAAGCCTGGATTATCAAGAGGCTGAAGACCAGATCCACTGCAGAGGTGGCTGGCACCTTTAATGTGTCTCAGCATCAAGTACAAAGAATTAAAAAAAGATTTGAAGAGACTGGAGATGTGTTTGACAAGCCCAGGTCCGGCAGACCCCGCAAGACAACTGCTCAGGAGGAACGTTTGTTGGTTAAAAAATCCAAAGCAAGCCCCTGTTCCATTGCAGCAGAGCTCCAACAGGCCTGGTCACCTCAAGTCCCTGTGTCAACTAGAACAGTTTGTAGGATTCTGTCTCGAAATGGCCTCCATGGTCGAATTAGTGCCCAGAAGCCAGCACTAAATAAAAGGTAAATAAAAAAACAGTGTGGCATTTGCAAAGTCCCACAGCCTGCTAAACAGATGGACGCTGGAAAAGTGGCAGAAGGTGGATTTCTCTGATGAATCTTCAGTAAAATTACACCAAAGCCGCCGCAAATACTACAGACCTACTGGAGCCCGTATGGATCCAAAATACACCTAGAAAACAGTTAAATTTGGTGGTGGAAAGATCATGGTCTTGGGTTACATTCAGTATGGGGGTGTGTGAAACATTTGCAAGGTGGAAGGCAATATCAATAGCCCGAAATATCAAGAAGTATTAGCTATCTCTTATATTCCAAATCATAAAAGGGGTCAAAATCTGCAGCAGGATGGTGCTCCATCTCATACATCAATCTCTACAACAAAGTTCCTCCAGGCAAAAAAGATCAAGATGCTCAAGGACTGGTCAGCCCAGTCACCAGACATGAACATCATTGAGCATGTTTGGGGTAGGATGAAAGAGGAAGCTTGGAAGACAAAACCAAAGAATCTAGATGAACTCTGGGAGGCATGTAAGACTGCATTATTTGCTATTCCTGATGACTTATTTAATAAATTGTATGAATCATTGTTGAACCGCATGGATACAGTCCTTCAAGCTCATGGAAGTCACACAAAATATTAAATATGACTCTAATAGAACCACAACTTCATTCACCAATGTTATGCAACATATATTTGTATATTAAGCTAATTATTTGTTTAAATATCACATTACTTTCTGTGGGCGACAAAACTTTTGTCTTGCCATAATCTGACCATTCTGTGTCCATTAAATGATCAATATTTCTGCATTGATGCCAATTAATTTTCTTAATCTAAACCACATTTTGGATGGTTTCAGCTTTCAAAAGAATAATTTATACAACCAATGGATGAATTTAACGTCAGGTTATAAGCTTTTATTTACATAATATGGATAAGCGACATAACTTCTGTCAGGGAGTGTAAAGCAGACACCTAATTGCGAATATAGTGCAGAGTTAATTTAAAGATCAAATCTCTGTTGAGAAAGATTACAGAATTGTCTGGATATGCAGCGCTATTGGGGACAGTAACTAACAACAGTAAAGCAATATTTCATACAAGAAAATGTAATATGTGCGCTGTACCCATTCAGAACATAAGTGCATTTGAAAGGTTTAGTCTATACAGGCTGCTGTCAAAAACAATCACTAAGGAAGAACAATGAGGGATCATTGCATCTAGTCGGCAGCATTGCTGACTCCATCTCTTCTCCTGCAAGGACAATGAGTTGTTCAAAGTAAACCCTTCCAATCGGCATACTAGATATATGCCAGAAATGATGCTGTGCAAAAAATATTCACAATTTTTGAATTTATTCCACAATCATATTTTTACTTTAATTACAGGAGGTTAATTAAAATATTTGAAAATATAATCTTTGTGGAATTGTTTTTAAATGAAATTACAATAGACTTGGGTAATACAGCTTGTAATATCTGCCAGAACTCAAAACTTAATACGGTAAGAAAGGTGATGCATATGAGAACTATAGCTATAATAAATGCCAAATAAGAAATAAAGATATATCCCTGAAAAAAAACACGCTATCATGCATCCACATTGGCATTTAACACAAATGTTTTAGCAAACCAGAAAACTACTATACATTTTCTCCTGATATATCGATGAAGACATATTTGTAATTACTTACATCAAAGACTATAGGTAGAACAACGAAATGGATTAGGCAGAACATGGGCACACCTCCAGGTGGGTCTAAAGAGTGTGCAAAGCTTAAAAAACACAGGATTATTTGTTGGGATTGTGAGTCCTTCCTACATACATCCTCTCCAAGAAGAAAAATGGGTTGACAAGTCTAGTAACCTCTGACAAAGAATGGATTACTGAACTGTTCCACAGTTTAACTATTGTGGGTCTAGAAACCAATATGTGTCTTATAACTCCTGTAACATGAAGCCGTGAATGCTCTGCCCTAACAAGACAAAGAGCCACGGGTTGGGTCAAGCCACAAAGTCATAATGAGGATGTGATTAAGACTGCTCACCATAATTGAAGCAGGGATCATTACTACCATACATTTAAATATGTCCCTTTAGAAGAAGTCTGAATGGGATGTAACAAGCCTTTACCACCCTCCATAAAATCAAATATGCCAATATTTAGGCAGCTTTATTCCTCCTTAATCCTTAATCTTCTAATCTTCTATAGAAATCCATATCTTCAGTAATCAGTACATTTATAACTGACAATATATTTTCTTTCTTTTCCGTTTTTTTGAAGAGGAGGTAAACAATTTAATTTTATGTTATAAGTTTATAGTAAGACCTTTAAGACCTTCTTCTTATGCAGTTTTTATTCATTTTAGCGGGTAATAGTGCAAGAGAGATAACAAGTAACAAGCAACCAACTTAACATTTGGGATTATAGATGTGTTACTACTGGAGCCTAGTGTGCAGAACAAGGCACTGACATATAATGCATAAGTATCACAGTACAGTAATTAGATATTTCTGCAAAGAGAGCCTGATCTACAAATAAATATGTACAAAATGTATTTTGTTTTATGGCGTGGATGGGTAGTTCATGTGGGGACTTTCTTACACTTCTTAGTAGACTTCACATTACCTAAGTTTCTCGTCCATTAATTCTGCATTTTTATATACATGTTTAGATACAAAATTATTTAAGATTTATCTTTATCCAATGCACGGACCATCCTATATTCGCATTTTTTTTTTAAATCAAGATTTCAAATTTGCCCTTAAATTTAACACATCTGTAAAAAGTAGACTAGTTAACTACTACCAAATGTTTATGATGGTTTTGCCCTTAATGGACAAAATTGGCCCACCATTTGGCACAAATACTGTACATATATTTTCTACTATAGATACCCATTGCAGCTGCATTTTCTATTCTTTGGTTGGAGAATATTGTGGCAAATAACACAATTAGTGATATGTTGGTCAATAAAAATAAACCAGAATTGAAAGCCTTAATATTTATGTGATGTTGATTTAAATGAACCCTCTAACTTTCTATTCGTGTTTTTTTGTATATATAATGTTTACAAGCAAAAAGTATATATATATATATATATATATATATATATATATATATATACAGTACAGACCAAAAGTTTGGACACACCTGCTCATTCAAAGATTTTTCTGTATTTTCATGACTATGAAAATTGTACATTCACACTGAAGGCATCAAAACTATGAATTAACACATGTGGAATTATATACTTAACAAAAAAGTGTGAAACAACTGAAAATATGTCTTATATTCTAGGTTCTTCAAAGTAGCCACCTATTGCTTTGATTACTGCTTTTCACACACTTGGCATTCTCTTGATGAGCTTCAAGAGGTAGTCACCGGAAATGGTTTTCACTTCACAGGTGTGCCCTGTCAGGTTTAATAAGTGTGATTTCTTGCCTTATAAATGGGGTTGGGACCATCAGTTGTGTTGTGCAGAAGTCTGGTGGATACACAGCTGATAGTCCTACTAAATAGACTGTTAGAATGTGTATTATGGCAAGAAAAAAGCAGCTAAGTAAAGAAAAACGAGTGACCATCATTACTTTAAGAAATGAAGGTCAGTCAGTCCGAAAAATTGGGAAAACTTTGAAAGTGTCCCCAAGTGCAGTTGCAAAAACCATCAAGCGCTACAAAGAAACTGGCTTACATGAGGACCACCCCAGGAAAGGAAGACCAAGAGTCACCTCTGCTTCTGAGGATAAGTTTATCCGAGTCACCAGCCTCAGAAATCGCAGGTTAACAGCAGCTCAGATTAGAGACCAGGTCAATGCCACACAGAGTTCTAGCAGCAGACACATCTCTACAACAAATGTTAAGAGGAGACTTTGTGCAGCAGGCCTTCAAGATAAAATAGCTGCTAGGAAACCACTGCTAAGGACAGGCAACAAGCAGAAGAGACTTGTTTGGGCTAAAGAACACAAGGAATGGATATTAGACCAGTGGAAATTTATGCTTTGGTCTGATGAGTCCAAATTTGAGATCTTTGGTTCCAACCATCGTGTCTTTGTACGACGCAGAAAAAGTGAACGGATGGACTCGACATGCCTGGTTCCCTCCGTGAAGCATAGAGGAGGAGGTGTGATGGTGTGGGGGTGCTTTGCTTGTGACACTGTTGGGGATTTATTCAAAATTGAAGGCATACTGAACCAGCATGGCTACCACAGCATCTTGCAGCAGCATGCTATTCCATCCGGTTTGCGTTTTGTTGGACCATCATTTATTTTTCAATAGGACAATGACCCCAAACACACCTCCAGGCTGTGTAAGGGCTATTTGACCAAGATGGAGAGTGATGGGGTGCTACGCCAGATTACCTGGCCTCCACAGTCACCAGACCTGAACCCAATCAAGATGGTTTGGGGTGAGCTGGACCACAGAGTGAAGGCAAAAGGGCCAACAAGTGCTAAGCATCTCTGGGAACTCCTTCAAGACTGTTGGAAGACCATTTCCGGTGACTACCTCTTGAAGCTCATCAAGAGAATGCCAAAAGTGTGCAGTAATCAAAGCAAAAGGTGGCTACTTTGAAGAACCTAGAATATAAGACATATTTTCAGTTGTTTCACACTTTTTTGTTAAGTATATAATTCCACATGTGTTAATTCATAGTTTTGATGCCTTCAGTGTGAATGTACAACTTTCATAGCCATGAAAATACAGAAAAATCTTTGAATCAGAAGGTGTGTCCAAACTTTTGGTCTGTACTGTATATATATATATATATATATATATATATATATATATATATATACACACTGTTTGTTGCGTAGAAAAATATGCTATCTATTAGCCCATGAGGTGAAGTTTCGATTCCTTGAAAACTTGAAGAAGGCTCTCACACAGACCCAAAACATCACCTCATGGGCTATCAAATAGCATATTTTTCTACACAGCGAGGAGTGATGCTTCCATTTTTTTACACATATTTAATTTAGGAATTTAGGTCTGGTATGCAATTGGGAGGATTTGCACACACATTGCCAGTTCTGTTCTTGCTCATATATATATATATATATATATATATATAATATATATACAGTACAGACCAAAAGTTTGGACACACCTTCTCATTCAAAGATTTTTCTGTATTTTCATGGCTATGAAAATTGTAGAATCACACTGAAGGCATCAAAACTATGAATTAACACATGTGGAATTATACATTACACTTTACAAAAAAGCGTGAAACAACTGAAAATATGTCTTATATTCTAGGTTCTTCAAAGTAGCCACTTTTTGATTTGATTACTGCTTTGCACGCAGAAAAGGTGAACGGATGGATTCTACATGCCTGGTTCCCACCGTGAAGCATGGAGGAGGAGGTGTGATGGTGTGGGGGTGCTTTGCTGGTGACACTGTTGGGGATTTATTCAAAATTGAAGGCATACTGAACCAGCATGGCTACCACAGCATCTTGCAGCAGCATGCTATTCCATCCGGTTTGCATTTAGTTTGACCATCATTTATTTTTCAACAGGACAATGACCCCAAACATACGTCCAGACTGTGTAAGGGCTATTTGACCAAGAAGGAGAGTGTTGGGGTGCTACGCCAGATGACCTGGCCTCCATAGTCACCAGACCTGAACCCCATGGTTTGGGGTGAGCTGGACTGCTCGCCACTTCAATTTTGAATAAATCCCCAACAGTGTCACCAGCAAAGCACCCCCGCACCATCACACCACCTCCTCCATACTTCACGGTGGGACCTAGGCATGTAGAGTCCAGCCGTTCACCTTTTCTGCGGGCAAAGCAGTAATCAAAGCAAAAGGTGGCTACTTTGAAGAACCTAGACTATAAGACATATTTTCAGTTGTTTCACACTTTTTTGTAAAGTGTAATGTATAATTCCACATGTGTTAATTCATAGTTTTGATGCCTTCAGTGTGATTCTACAATTTTCATAGTCCTGAAAATACAGAAAAATCTTTGAATGAGAAGGTGTGTCCAAACTTTTGGTCTGTACTGTATATATATATAATTTTTTATTTTTTTATCTTGTCTAGTTGTGGATATAGATCTATTTATATGGAAAGGCCAATAGGATATACTGTGTCATTAACATAGTCCAATGCTATATTATATACACAGAAATTAGGCTTCATAATTCTCAAAGAAAGCTTGTAATGATGGCGGTAACCAAACAGATCGGTAAAAAGGTTGAACGTTTGCTTTGTCTTATGTTCTTAATGAAATTCTATTTACTGGAAGAGTTAATTGACACCTAGAGCACAATAAGCTATTATGAATAATATGTGGGTAATACATAGGGAAATTCACCTCTCGATCCCTAGTGAAATGGGACCAATCTCTAAGACTGTGTTCCTTTAAAGCTTTAAACGTATGGAAAAATAAGTAACATTGCACATAAAGTCAAACCAACTATGGACTTATATTAAACATGCCAACACCAAAATCTATTACATTCAATATGGCACACTACTGACTAAATCTAGATGATTCATTTTAGTCTTTATTCTCATAGAGTTGACTTAATACTGACTTAATCCATGTGAAACTCCTTATATATTGATAACAGTGATTTCCTGTGCATTGCAGCATGGAGCAAGCAACTGTCTACTATGTGGCCGAGTATAGGCATCAGACGTGTCAAATTTTAAGGACCTGTCAGTTCAGCCGCCAAATGAACAATACATGTTGCAATGAGGCTCTAACACTATAAGGCTCTATAAGGAATAAGTCAAATACATACCAAAAAGACCAAGAAAGCTAAACAAAGCTGTGCTAAAGAAGGACAACACATGAATTTGTGTGACAAAACAATGAACCCTGAGTAATCCGGCTTCACTAAGAGGAGGAAAAAAAAACATTAATCCTTAAGGTTGTACACGGTGAATACATTGCAACTTAATTATGGTTTAGATCAATAGAAATGGTAAAATTATTAATCAACCGCACGTCACTTTTTATCAATCAAGCTCAACAAATCCTGCTAAATCTAGCCGCTAAATCCACTGTGGAAAAGGGTGAGACATTAATATTCATTCCTGAAATGTTCAATTAAGGAGGTTTGGAAATTTCTCAAAAAACAAACCACCTTGAGTTGTCAGCTGTTACCCTTAGTCATCAAGCAAGGAATTTATACTCCCCTTATAACTCTTAACTCGTATGTTTCCAGCGGATCGAAAAACGCGTCGCCTTTTAACCTTGGATCAGCATTGCTGCAAGACAAGTAAATAAATAATTTAAATGCTATCGCACCTCTCCTAACAAGCCCTGTCATAGGAATCATACGTTAGGGCTCCACTTTCACAAGAGTGCCCTCTGCTGTAACTTTGCACAATTCTTTCCTTGCGGTTCTTGACAATGATTTGTGCTCTGTGTCATATTCGCTATAGGGTTTTTCATTTTATACAAAATATCGAATCTCTATACTTTTGTGACTTTGTCAATTGTTTAGTTCAAGCGAATTATCTCGAATGGCACTAAAAGGTATAATGTCATTTCAAAAGCAATATCTAGTAAATAATATGTACTGTTATGTGTCATTTATGGCTGCTGTTACCAAGCTTCTAGAAGGAAAATAAAGAGTCTGCTGGATATCGTACTAGTTGATATTGGTCTGAATACATTGTTCATTACATTTAACCTCTCAGTGACTGAAATTCTAAACCACTAATTAAGATTTGATATAGTGGGTAATAAGGGCCATTTTGTTCCATTTTTTTATGTTTAAAGCTTCTATACTGTCTATATTTACTAGACGTCACCCCCACACTCCCCGTCTCCTCGGTCCAAGTTCATTATCAGATAAATTAGGGAAAACTCAAACAAAAAGTTCTGACATTTCAAAAAATGTCACTGCCCTATATAAAGCCTCGCTTATTAATATTTCAACTGATGGAATAAGAATTTCGGCCCTTAATTTTCATTACCATGACAACCATAGAGCAGCTCTATCAAGAGACAATGGGAAGCGGTATACGTAGGCGTAAGGGAAACAGGTTAATGATACAAAAACATTGTGGCATATGGTTCTAAAGAAATGTGTACTCTAACTTCTCTAGGTAGCTATGGAGGATTGGCTACAATGCTAGGTGCCAAGTGTAAAGCTCCAAAATTTACTGTCAATTATCTCCAATGAAGCTTCGGGCTATATAATAGCAGCGTGTGATTGAAAACCATTTGTTGGACTTTTGAACTAAGCCATACATAGTATGATTAATTCAGGGACAAGTATACGTAATCATATTAATGCAACAACAGTATTGATATAGCTATAGACAGCCCATATGCTCGCTCATAGAACCAGGGGGAATAGTGCCGGTTTGATAGCCACTTGGTGCTCTGACTGTAATGAGCAATGAGCAAACTGCTGAAAAATTGATGCCGCCTGCAGATTGCACAATCCACTGAACAGCAGGGGGTCGGTTTCTTAACATCTCCTACTCCTGGTATAATATGCTAATTTCTGCCAGAGCGCAAGGGTAAAGCAAAAGAAGAAAAGATTTCACAAAAAAGGAAAAAAAATGCTAATGAAAACCACAAAGATGACTGCAGAGAAATCCTAGAGCTTTGTATGGATTAACTGTGCTGGAGATGTCCTTGTCAAATTTTAACCCCTTTATTTATCCTACCTATGTGTCTTCACTGTTTCTTATAAAAACCACTGTGTGACTTGGGTGAACTCACAGGGCCGCCATCAATTCATTATTTTTTTTTGTCAACATCTTATATGCTTAGGTATTTGTTTGTAAGGAACGCATTACCCATTACCGTAACCACTTGTGACAGAATCGTAGACCCAGGCCGTATTGTGTTACCTTATCTATCTGTACAATATAAGCAATATGGATGGATTAAAGTGCATTCTGGGAAAAAAATATCCAAAAGAGTGTTTTTATTAAAATAGGGTAAAATATTGAAAATCGTATATACCTGAGGACAAAATTGTATGTTAGGTGACAATATAGGAGGATAAAGAGAATCAGGACATAAAGACGTTTTTTGCACGGAATCTGAGAAAATGTACCCATAATGCAATGCTTCCATCTTTAATAAAATGCTACTGATTTACACCTATCTGTCTACAGATATACTGTATATGTATAGAGACATATTTATATGTGTGTATCTGTGTATACAAATATATATATATATATATATAATATATATATGTTTGTTTGTATAATATATATATATATATATATATATAATATATTTATTGTGTGTGTGTATATATATATTTATAATATATTTATATATATGTGCGTGTATATCTATATATTAGATAGATAGATAGATAGATAGATAGATAGATAGATAGATAGATAGATAGATAGATGATAGATAGATAGATAGATAGATAGATAGATACAGATATATTTATAATTATGTGTGTAAGTGTAGATACATTCAGCAACCAACAATTTTAGTATACAAGCAATACCTTCTTAAAAACATAGTGCAAATTAATAGATAGATAATAGATAGATAGAGATATATTGATGACAAATAATTATCATTTTGAATGTTCATCATAATAGGAAACTCTATTATAGCTGCATAGGTAAATCAATAGTTGACCCTATGTGACATTATGGAAAAATATAACAATAGCATAATAATGTATATCTACTTGGCCTTATTATTCATATTTACACAATATCAATATTATTATTACAATCTATATTAGTAAAGCCCAAAACAAATGACGGCCATCTCATAGTTACAGAATGTTAGAAAATAAAGGATTACTATGGAAAATAATTGCATAGATGTATAGATAGATAGATACTTATTCAATACCTATATTTATCAGTAAAGCTGGAAATCCATACACTCAGAGTCGCTGAGACACACAAGTGATTTCTGCATGTACAAACATTTTGTTAAAAAGATAGAAAAGGGATTATTTCAAGCATTAAAGTTGAAGATGAAGACTGACAAACCATGTCCGTGTCCATCGGCCAATCTTCAGGCATAGAATGGAGAAATAAAGCTTCTCATTTGTGCCCTTCGTTTCACTAGCGTCCCCGTCCTCTGCAGGGAGCCTTGTGAAAAATAAGAAAGTGTGCATTTTTCTCTTTTCTATCACCCCTTTCCCAAAACCAAGATCTTTTTTTTTTCTCCCCATCTCTGATTTCTTGCCAGAACGGTAAATTAATAACAAATTGTGCTTTTAATTGGAATGAAGCTAATGTTATGAATATTCACGCATTTTTTCATTTTGTTCATATATACATGTTAAGAGTACTAAAATATTTAAAGAAAAATATATAAAATATTTTTTGATGCTCTGTGATTAAAACAATGATTTTACATTGTGTAAAACTGCATGTACCCAAATTTTATTTATTCAAAAACAAAAAAAGGTACCAAACATAAAGGCCTTTACCGTTAGTGTCATTTAACCTATTATGGCATATATCACGTTTGCATATATAAGCATGTAGTAAAGTTTTTGCCTAAAAAAATTAAGAAAAGCATTTCTATTATTAATTCTACACAAAAGATTGATAATACAGTTTGCAATCAAATACTCCAATATGAAAACGGGTATAACTTTACGATCGCCTTTCCAGATTATTCCGATTAGCATTAGCATTATTACAAAGTGTGGTAATAATTTACTAATATAAAATAGTATTATCCATACCAATTCATGTTGGCAGATGGAGAAACAGATCAGAATCTGGAGAAAACGGTACAGATGGCAGGCCTTTTTCTTTTTCTATTGGAAGAAAGCCGAACAGTGAAAAGGTTTTGCAAGGGGCCTACACCGTACTGATAAATTGATAAGTCAAAGTGTGAACATTCCTCTAAGTCGCTGTATATGTTCCCATAGCTTAAGAATTAGACCGGGGATAAGCTCCATTTAATGTGGGTGCATGTGATCGTCCTTTGTGGTATACCGACACAGTAGGATGCAATCCGTAGAAGAAAAAAAAAGACTATCTGAAAAGAAACAATAATGAGATAAAAGGGAAAAAAATATATGGGATTTCGACAACTAGGAAAAAAATATGCAAAAACTGCCGTAGGCATAGACTTGTTGTTGGGTTTGTAATTTCTTATTTTAGTTTTAAGTTCAGCCTACTAAAAAAAAGCGGAGGTCTAAAATAAATGATAATTTACGTTCAAAAGACAAAGTGGAGTATAAAAATGATCGAAATTAATATGTTTATACAATAATAAAAAGAAAGAGATTGAATAAGCCCTTGGATGTAATGATGTAGGTGTATTTTATTGCACCGTATTAAATAAAGAATAAAAGACACCCAAAAACATATAGGACAATATTGAGTTTATATACAGTTCATATAGTATTGTACATAGTATACAAAATATTGGCAAAATCAAAAATGATCAATCTATCGATCTATCTATGTATATGTGTATATTGTATAAATAAAAAAACTATATATAAATATATGTATATATATATATTTATAAACATATATATTGTGTTTTATTTATATAGCATGCCCATATACATAGATATATATGTGTGTGTGTGTAATAGTGTGCATGTGTATATATAATTATATGTAGACTATTAGATGCTTTTGCATATAGTGCCCCACATCCTGGATAATTGCTGTTTATGTTATAAAAAAAAATGTAATCTTGTATTTTTTAACTAAATTCACCCCTTTATAGAAAAACATGGATTCAGGCAAATTTATCATAAGATATGGTTAGCATTTATTCTGTAAAAAGGAAGCTATTGATTGTGGGCCCGTGTTGAGGAAGCAGAAAGCCAGAGATCAGGTTGGCAGTCAAAGCTTTGTGTTAACCCCCTCTCTGCTATAAAGAACTTGACATTGATTCAATAAGTGAGGCAGAACCCACTAGAAGAAACAAAATAAGAGGTTTAACCAGCCAGAACATTTCAATGGGTTTAGTCCGGTGTTTTGGCCACTTCATTGAGGCTAATAAAGACGTACGCCATAGAACTGCTGGTGCTAGCAAGATTTATAATAAGGTACACAACCACCTCACAGCACCTTATGATTTATAGGTTTTTCTTTAAGTTAAAGCTCCTCGCTGTACCTTATTGTGAGTTTCTTTAGAAAATAATTAAAGGTATTGTAATTCTTATTACATGCATACATGTGTACACAACACCCAGTGTATATGATTCAGTGAAAAGCCTTCTTACAATGTTACATCTTTAGGAGGACAAGGTTTATCCACAAAAATAAAAATAATTCATATTTTTGTTCCTTCTGATACACAAGATGTTCTTACAGGTTTGCTATATGTCACATATACTGACTCATTGTGTCGCAAACTGTAAGGTAGGAGAAGACGCTGGTCTTCAGCATCAAGCATTAATACAATTATGAAAATATGCAATATTATGGATAATATTTATAGTGAATCCTATACATTTGGGCTATTTGGATTTTCAAGGTACTAATATATGTATATAGCATGTTTTCATTTATAGCTATACTTCCAAGTCTAGTGGAAAAATACAAAGTGAATATTTATACACCCAGATGTTTCAGCTCTGTTCAGTGGAGCCTTCTCGAGTCTGGAAGAGTTATTGCAACCAAATCGTGTACATATATTATATATTACGGGTGTCTCAAATTCTGCACGGCATGGACCTGAGTGACAAAGGTAACAGATTACTCAGCTGCAGCATTTTATATTTCGACCTTATGTGTCCAAAAACTTCAATTTCTAATCCCAACAAGTTTCCTATTGCCTATCTATGAGACTTATAAGTATGTAAACCCTAAAGTAGATATTTTCTCTCTTATATAGTTACTGTTTTATGCATAGTTACCAGGATTTGTGATAATATCAGTATGATATTAAATATATAAAGCTGTCGCCAAAAACAGAGGGATCAAAAAAATATAGTTTTTTTATGTGACTAGCCCAATATTACTATTAATTGATTGCGCAGAATTTGGCACCATCGGCATACAACTACATTTCTAATGGACGGTCTATTGATTTTCCTTTTGCTTTTAAATATTCTTATATTTTGTGTTAAAAACATTAACCATTGTCTGAAATGCACATATACCTCCAACCCCCCCCCCCAAAAAAAGTATCAGGCCTAAAGAAAGATCAAAGAGTATAAGAAATGTTTAAAAGTCCCAGACAGCGCACCATGCAGGCTCAACTTATTGGGAAATACATTAAATTATATGAAATCTAAAAACTTACTTTTAATTTTGTTTTTAAAGTTGATTAAAAATTGAGTTTAACAAAATATTCGCCAGTATGGAATTACAATTTGCTCGTCGTGAGCAAATATCTGGTTATCTGGATGCACAGAAAAGAAGCTTTCATTAGCCGCACACAGATCTGTATGTTTGTAAGGCCAGATGACAACACTGTATTTACTAAATATTAGAATTGGTCATTTTTCCGAAAAAATTTTTTTATAATCTATCATGGACTCCAAATTTTGAGGAAGTAGTGTTTTCATCTTCTCTTCCGTAATCATGCAATAAGTACATAGATTCCTTTGTATTATATTTTTGGTAAAAGAATCAATTGAGCGCCGTGGACAGGTGATTGCTTATATTTGATGTGACCTAGTTAAACCTAAGTTCCTTAGAATGTAACATATTCATTTTATAAAATTTGCTAAGTAGCTAACATGGATTATTCTACTTGCTATAGAAAATTAGTTTTTGAATTACTGTGAAATAATGCTCTGTTAATGATGATGATGAGGATGATTACTTGTAGTGGTAGTAAGAGCATTTTATTGACCTGTGTGTGTGAAATATTTATCCCTCTAAACTGTAGCAGTGACTACGAAAAACAATTATAGACAAAAAAAACAATTATGTCTTATGTATTATGGAGTATGTACATATTAGTGTGATAGAATTTCTAGAAATTCACATTTTGCTGATTGTTTTTAGTCAATTTGCTATTTTTTAGATATCTTAGCTACCACTATAATATGTATATATTAATGCACAATAAATATATAATAGGTTAATGTTTTGGGCTATAATTGTGTTTTTTTCAGTCACACCTACATTTTATAAACTATTAGGATACGTATTCCACATGTAAATACATATTGCCCTGATACAATAACATACAAAATTTTGCCAAATCTCTGATTAGATAGACAGATAGATAGATAAATAGATAGATAGGGCAGCACGGTGGCTCAGTGGATAGCACTTTAAGCCTTGCAGCGTTGGGGTCCTGTATTCAAATCCCACCAAGGACAACATCTGCAAGGAGTTTGTATTTCTCCCCGTGTTTGCGTGGGTTTCTTCCGGGTTCTCCGGTTTCCTCCCACATTCCAAAGACATACTGATAGGGAATCTAGATTGTGAGCCCCATCGGGGACAGCAACAATAATGTCTGTAAAGTGCTGTGGAATTAATAGTGATATATAAATGAGTAAAATAAATAAATAAATAGATATGGGATAGATAGATAGATAGATAGATAGATAGATAGATAATAGATAGATAGATAGATAGTAGATAGATAGATAATAGATAATAGATAGATGGATAAATATCCCAACAAATTGATGCAACACTCCAATATAGAAAGATAGAATAATATTTAATAGCAATGGCGATGTTTTGGTCCAAATGATGACCTTTCTCAAGCCTTGGATCAAGATGTCACCGTTGCCACTATGGGCTACTAAATATTTTTCTGTCTTTCTTTATTGGAGTGCTACCTCAATTTTTTGGGAAGTAATGGACGATTGGTTGTGCCTGAGAGGACCTGCACCCTATTTTTCCTATTGCTGGTTTTGCATCTACTATTTTAACTATAGATAGGTAGATAGAAAGATAGATAGATTGTAGAGTTGGTGCATATCCAGTTCCACATCTCCTTCCATCGGCCATGACAGTGGTCTGTGGCAGGTGCACAGAAATGAACCTCCTTGATGATGTCCACAGTTCTTCTTTTGAGTAGCCCGCCTGGAACAACATCATCGTTGTGGTGTGACACACATGTGATGCCAAGCAAGGCTGACTAATTAAAAGAAAAGCAGTGGACTTCAGCAGGTAAGAGTCGGTATTCCCATTCCTATGCACCCGCCACAGACCACTGTCGTGACCGCTGGAATGGGAAGTGTGGAAAAATTCATACCAAATCTAACAGATAGATAAATATTGTATAAGAGAAGCAGACAGTACTTCAAAAGATTTTTTGATGAAAAAAAGTGGACTTTGTTAGCCCATCTGGTGTGGCAACGTTTCAGCCTTTCTCAAGATAGATAGATAAGATAGATAGATAGATAGAATAGATAGATAGATAGATAGATAGATAGATAGATAGATAGATAAAGATAGATAATGTTATTATATTATTCCAATTTTATAGACATAGAAAAGTTTAGCTTTCATCAGAAAATCTATTATTGGATAGTAATGTGTATTATTTCATGATAATACTGTACAATTGACTTTCTTGGCATTCACTATGGCTTGAATATTCTGATGCCTTTAATTCTTTATACAATGTGCTTTATAGGTGACTTGTTTGTTTTGAGAGGGATTGTCCATTTTTAATTAGTCACAGTTACATATCAAAAATTATTTATAAGGTTGCACCTAGAAGACAATATCCTTCAATATTTCTATTAACTGGCACCATTTCTTATGTTTTCATTGTGGATTATTTGTTCATGGGAACAAAAGACTTCTAACTAATATTTCTATTGCACTTAGGTATTTACTGGTTTATTTCAGTTTTCAATAATGTCAACTGATGGAACAAGCATAAAAAATTTATAGTAAGGCCATAATTTTACAGAAATTTCATTAAATATATATTTCTATGTCAAAAAGAGCATTTCTAAACAACCTTTCCCTGGGATCACACTATCAGCAATATTTAGCATGGTCCTTTCTTTCAGTTCTAGCCAAGACTCCTTGCACAATCGATACATTTCACTGAGAGATGCATCGTTAGATCTCTTCTCCAAGATAGAGTTCTAAAATAGATAAAAATGAAGCTAAAGGTATGGATGTTCACAGAAGGCGCCACTCTTCCATAAAGCTGGCCATACTCTAAATTCCAATCATCCACTATACAGCCGATCAGTCATTCTTCAGATAGCACATAATAATGATCTGATCATAACCACGCCACACTAAACTGACAGAACAGTTCATAGTTTTGCTTATCCAGATGCATTATGTATGTATATTGGCAATTTGTATCACCATTACAATTAAAAGCTATGTTTTAATTTTGGTGACATTACAGTCATTGATCCAGGTCAGAGATATTCAAAAGTTAAAGAATAAAAAAGAGATAAAAAATAAAAGTTGAAAAAATAAAAAAATGCTAATAAAAATTTGGTAAAAAAAAGTAAAATGAGCTTACAAGCAGCAAGCAGGCAATTTCAGCAGATGACAAGATTAAAAAAATCCAACATGAGCAATAACCAAATGTTAATGGTTGAATTCTGCATTTTTTGCTGAAAGCCATTTAGTTCGTATAATATATACCCCAGGTTTTGACACAGACTAAAATGTTACTATATTTTGTTTGATCACCAAATATAGCAAACAAGAGAAAAGTTAATATAGTACCCAAAGGTGACATAAATTAGGCCATATTTAATAAAACAGCAAAACCAAATAAATGAGCTGGACTATAAGCTGGTATATGTGTAAAGTGTAAGAGCAAGTTCACACTGTGGCCATTTCACAGACAAAACTCAAGAAAAAAAACAAAATGAGCATATACAAGTAAATAAGTAAATAGCAATAGTACATGTAAAAAACATAGGTCACTCAGCTGTCATTATTTTGATAAAAAAAACATACAAGCCATCCTACAATGACACGGTGTGCCCATCAGGATGGTCGTAACCTGTCTATATTAAAACCTTGGGTGGGTATCTCAGTTGGGTCCTAAGTCCCCGATGTTATTTACAAGTACTATTACTACAGTATTTACCTATTTACTTGCTGTAGGATATTTTCTCATTTTATTTTTTGTTTTTTTTTTCTTGGTTTTGTCATTTAATAAAACAGTTGGAATTTGTGCTAATTTGGGCACAATTATATATATATATATACATATTATATATTATATTCCACTGCTGCCAAGCAGTTACAAATTAGCCCAAATTATTAACAACAATGAAATTAAAAAAATATCAATTGCAAATATCTCCAACTGCTTCCTGGAACCAAATGGATAAATCACGTCAGGCGGGCTGCGCTGCTGAATAAATTGAATCTTCATAGCATGGGAAATATATTTTTTTATTCACTTTCTACAGTAGTGTTCTGGGTTGGCTAGAATGTTAAGAGTATCTTTTACATAGTCTTCCCAATCCTCTATCACTGTACCCCCCCCCCAATTTTGTCAGCAGATTGCATGATAATGTTGGGGTTATTTTTCATGGATTGAACAGCCATTTTCTCTAGGTTTAGTGAAATTATTGGTTGACCTTCTGTGTGCACTATTTTTCATATTTTTAAAATCACCTAGGACCAAATCTAAAAAGGTGTCTACAAAATGACCTTGACTTTCAACTGGATAGAAATTTTACTTAAGCTAAACATTGATGTGAAAATCAATGGATGGAATGTGACATGGTTTTGGCTTACTTAACCAATATCACAAATATACTATATGTAGAATAGCATACAAAGACACCAAACATAGTGTGAGTAGGCCAGTGTGTATATGTGTGTGGTGTGTGTGTGCTTGTGTTTCAAAGAGTTTTTTGTTTGAATTAATTGCTACACTGGGTCATATTACATATGATACACATAACAGAAAATTTATACATGTACGAACACAATGTTCATACTATTGGGCTTCCGCCAGAATGGGAGCAGCAATAGAATATATAGACTTGGTATTTGAAAAGTATGTTACGTTGCATATCAAATCTCCATTGTCTGCAGCAACAGACTAGATGTATTGCCTAGAAAAGAATATTACCTAAAATACAAATTACTCTTCTTCATTTATGAGATACAACTTATATTCAAAGGTTGTGTTTCAAATATTTCATAATCCAACTGATGAGTGACTCTGTAAATGACTTCACTCATTCCAACCTATCCAACAACACAATGGATTTGATTCCTGCGTATAAATTAATAATATTTATTTCTCTGACTTTTAAAGTAAAATTAAGCATAATAAAAAAGCAATAATCCAAACAAATCCGAAAGATACTGTAAAGTGTTTGCAATTATGACGAGATAATATGGAATCTACCACTTAAAATGTATAGTAAAACTGACCAGAGCATAAAGTGATCTATGAGTTCTGAAATGTTCTGTTGTGAGTCTTATTAAAAATTATGTACAAATAGAAAAATAAAATATGCAATGGTTCCCAGTGAAACGCATGGCATGTGCAAAGCAGCGCATCTTAGTATGCAAACAACAAGCTGGATGTCCGGAGCCACAGTCAATATTTGTCTTTGGACATTGTAAAAGTGGGTTTCCTAGTTTGCATTGAAAGCTTAGGAACTTGCTAAGGCCATGGCTTTCTTCAATGTGATGACCAAGGGTAGAACAGATACTATAGGGACATTCATAAAAAGCTAATGAGTGTGTTAATGATGCCAAAATCACACCGCATAATCATTTGATTACGTGTCTTTTGTGTATTTGTTTTCAGCACATATAAATGATTTGCATTAACATAGAGGACAAATGGATCACAAATACTTCACCAACCCCTCTAACAATAGCATTATTGAGCAAGTTCAGTTTCAGTGTCTGTTACTCCCACATCACTATAAATGACTCTATGGAGTCGCGCTGTTGAGTGATGTGTACAGAATACTGCAAATCTGTGGCTGCTGGAGGTGAAATGCAGGTCATTTATCAAAGTCCTGGGTAGGGGAGAAGGGATTTTTATAAATCAAAAATGTTAATGATTTGAAAGCAAAAAATTTTATTCCCCATTCGGATCCCGTCATTACCTTATTGTGCGGACAAAACAATAGGTGCTTTAAGATTTTGTTTGTAATATAGTTTTATAGATCTTTAATTAGATATATTTCATGTTGTAATAAAAAAATGAGTGTGAAAAATATAATATATATATACATACGTAGATAAATCCATATGTATGTATCTATACATCTATCTATCTATATAAATATATATATCCACATATATATGTATGCATGTATATATATATTTTTATATATATATATATATATATATATATATATATATATACATACTGTATATTTATAATTCTAACTGCAGGTAGAAAGATTCAGATCTACAGATAACATTTGTCAATAATACATAGGTTTTTATTTTGGATATCTGTTATTATTTTTTATTTTATTCTTTTTAGATTTGCATTCTTTATTGTGAAGTTTACATCTAAACTCTTTATAACGGTGTTACATTCTGTTTTGAAAAGCTACATGATTATGGTTAGATCTTCAAAAGTAGTAGCATCAGTCTTCTCCAGAATTCTACATTACAAAACCCTTTTATTTTCTTAAACCACTGAGGTCAGTTTAGTCGCCTAAAGCAAAAATATGTGTTTCATCGATAGGTCACTGGCATTAAATGACCACACATAAGATAACTCTCGAGTTTTTAGATAAATTCTATTTGTGTCCAAAAAGTGCAGGAATTTGTTTAAATCCATTTTTCAACCTTATAACTCTGATATAAAGGAAACATCTGAATTTATGTTGTGTCACCAAGACTGTTCAATGTCCTCTGGTAGATCAATGAATTTTCTTTTTATTCTTAGGTGTGACAAATATTTCTTAGTCCGAAGTCGATTTTGAGGCATTATGTTTCTGTAGATTGTTATTTTAAATACTAATTTGAAAAGTAAAGTAGGGTAATTTTAAAAAGAAACTTTATATTTTTAATGTGTTTGTGTTTATTTTAGACAATTTCCATTGAGACAACTGATTTGGGTTAAAATTAGACATCATACTATTTGCCTGTGTATCAACAATACTTAAATGACATATCTATAGAGCTAGAATAATAGCATATTGCTGTATTATTTTACTAAATATTGATTGGATTTCTGTAATGTTTATTATGAAGAATTATTTAATAAAAATAAAAAAGTATTGATGGATTAAGACAGCATCTAAACAGACAATAGCAGCACAGTGTTTGACCCCGAAACCATAGTCATGGCAATATCAAATACTTAAAAAATTAGTAAGATAGAAAATGGGGTTGACATTGTTAACCCTATAAGCTAAATACAGAATACATTATAAAAATGTGCGAGTAAAAGCTTCACAATGCACAAGTTATCAAACTTCAAAAACAGAATTCCTACAGTTGAATTCATTATGGAAAAACAAAGTGATACATTCTAAAATGAAAAAGATCAAAAATGCATAAATTAGACTTTGCAAAACTGGCACTAAATAAAATTCACAACAATAAAACTAGCTGTATTGACCTTGAAAAAACATTCAATAACTCTATGTGTTATTGAGACTGTATGTTTGCTATGATAAAAACCATGAGCTTGGGAAAAAAAGGTCATCAGAGGTAAGAAAGTAAGAATTGTATGAGTAAGTATTGCACATGAGCATTGTTAGCTGCAATCTCTTTTTACAGCAGCAATATTAGAGGCAATAAAAATGCAAAATGTATCTCTAGTTATATGGTGAACAGTTTCATTTTTACCAAAGTTTGGTAGTTTCTAAAACTATATTACTAAAACTTTACATTTTTTATGGGAATAAGGCAAAATGAAAGCTATTTCCAGCCAGAACACACACAAACTAGGAATAGTAAATGGCTAAATCTCTGCAATACTTTCCACTCTAGTGCTGACAACACGACAATACCATGTCATTACATCAAACTGTTTCTAATTTGTACCTGCAGATGCAAACTGTGGCCCACAAACTAATACACCCAGGGGCTGGAGAAAGGACTACATGCAGCAGGTCCCAATGTTTACAGCATAGCTGACAAAGAGGAGATAACAATTATTCTGAAACATAAAGTAACCAGCAATTTCCCACTGACATCCCTAATACTGCAAGTGTAGGTGAACAGCAGAAAGAAGTGAGAAAAGTACCTCCACCAGCCGGCATCACAGCCTCCTTCTCAACACTGTGTACCAGGGCACAGCTTAAAATTTCATATTTGTGCCACTTACAACATGTTTTAAATGCAGGAACTATGTGCATTTTCAACATTGAAGAAATCAGCTTACTATCTCACACTGTGTTTTCATTTGTATTATAGAAGAAGAGGAGTCACATGACACTGACCCCCAACTGAGTGATCACAATAGGAAAGGCCCTATAAGCCGAAAAACCTCAGCAGTGAACAAAACTAACTCAGATAAAAGCTTGGTTCTAAAAAGATCTTGTAAAAAATCATTCCAGTTCTACCGATACTTCAAACATATCAAAAGTACATTGAAACATAGCGTCGGACTACAGCAGACAGTATTTGCCTATTACAAACCTTAAGTAAAAAGTTACGAAAATAATGACTTAAAACTCAGCGCATGTAAAATATAGAATAGTGATTTTCAATATGCTCATGAAATTACCTGTGACCAATTTACTGCAGTATTGAGGAAAGACTAACCTTTTTTGGACTACTATTTTAGCCGGTGTTCTTGTTATTAAGAGAGTAATATTTTATATGCAATATAAATGAAGCACTAAATTGCTAAAAATAAAATGTTTTGAATTAATTTTAATCAAGTTTCATAAACCAATGATCAGTTATTGACCTGACAACTGATTAGTCATACTTTATCATACTTTAAGAGGGTTTGTGTCCTCTAACTTTTATTTTCCAACTTTATAAAAAAAAGTATTAAGAAATTTTGATATGCTTACCCTTTAAATTAAAGGCGGTTTCCTGCCTATAATGACTTAGATTTCACACTCTTCCTGTTGTCAGAAAATCTCAACCTCTACCTAACAAGACTGTCAAATGTCAAAGGTAAGTAAATTCATTTATTTTGGGTTTTTTTACAAATAAATAACCAAAAAAACTCTTAATTAAGAACACTTTAACAATCTTTCATTTATAGGGCATCAGCATATTTTAAAGCTGTTACAATGTATTTATTCACATTAATCCCTGCCCCACAGAATGTAAAATCCACCTATTTTATTGCTGACAAACTCGTGCTAAACACAGATTAGGGCCTATTTTCATGTGTAGGTTAGAGTTGAGAAAGTCAGAGGTGGCATGATAGAAACATTTAATTATATAAAGGGCATTATAGAGTTCAAGAGGGCAGCATCTTTAAACATAAGAGGATTTTTAGGACAAAGGCACATAACATTAAGTTAGAGAGAGACTTAAAGGAAAGAAAGAAAAATAATAACTAAACAAGATAATCCTTACCCATACAACTCCATCGAAAATCCGTAAAGACCAAACCATCATCCACACATAAAAAC
Organism: Oophaga sylvatica; assembly: GCA_033576555.1. Classification (NCBI taxonomy): domain Eukaryota; kingdom Metazoa; phylum Chordata; class Amphibia; order Anura; family Dendrobatidae; genus Oophaga; species Oophaga sylvatica. The sequence continues at coordinate 103,881,639 of JARQOD010000006.1, forward strand.
TTAAATATACAGAAAGCATATTTAGACAATACCATTGGCAGGTCAATTGTGAATTCAACGGTTGCTTTATTATAGTGTTGTTGTTGTTAGTATTCTGATTAATTACTACTATTTGATGTATATTTATTTTTATGACAAGAAGGAGGCAGCCTTAGAGAAGGCAATAAAAGGCCACATAAAAGTGAGGGACATAAAAATTCTAATTCTTTTGCAGAAAATCGGACTAAAAACTGTCCACAATTACGTTAAGAAAGTGTTAACTATAAAAGCAGACTAGGTCCTTTTTAATCACTCAGTCCATTGTAACATATGGTTTAAAACACAATCTTTGGTTTGGAGCTTAGCTTTACTCTTGAGATTTTCCTAATCCTCCAGGACGGATGCAGTCAATACTGATAATTTAAAGGAAAGAAGTACAGTAGACTACTATTGACTACATTAGCACAGAAGAATTTCAAAGGTTTTATATATAAATATTTATTATATTATTTAATACAAAATACGTTTTCATACACTTTACCTGGGTTTATACTTGTAATATTGTTTTCATATTTATGTTATGCAAGTTTGTCATTTTTGTAGATGTCTATTTTATGTCTGGAACAAGATATCAGGAGCATGGCTGTAAGGAGGTTCTGTGTATTTTTCGTATATGCTCCTATGTAATACAATGTTGTCTATGAATAAACCACCAACATTGAAGTCAATATACACAATATGGTAACATTGTGATCAATGCTCTTATTTATGAGCGCAGTATGAGTCATCAAAAAAATGAAAAACAAAATCAACTATTTGAGTTAGGTTTTTATGTTAAATGTATGCTTAAAAAAGAGGTATATGTTTAATTTTCCATTAAAAAAAACAGTAATCTTGCCATTTTCTTACTGGCCACTCGGCATAATATCAGATTTGTAGTTCTGTACAGATGACCTTTAGCCATCTCACAGCTTGCATCCTCTTGCTCTTTGCACATTGACTAATAACACCTCTAGAGTGAGATAAGTGTAATAGATAAGACAGAATACCCCAATCACAATAGGTAATGTTACAACTCTCCTTCTCCCTTCATAGTCACCTATGCCCAGATAAGAGCATTCTCAATTTACATTGGGTTCCGAAAGTATTGCCCCTCTCACCCCCACCCTGGCGGTTAACATATTTTGTTATATTACAACTTGTATTTAAATATTTTTGTAATCCAATCTGTGTGTGTTGCATCAGCACTATGTAGTCTAAGTTAGTGACGTAAGACAAATACAGTAAATTTATGGATTCAAGTAACTAAAAATTGGCATGTGTATTTATATTCACCCGTTTTGATATAAAATTCTTAAAAATTTCTGGTGCAAGCAATTACCTTCATAAGTTGCATGAATAGTGAAAGGAACTCCAGCTGTGTGCAATCTAAGTGTCACATGGTCTATCCGTATATACAAAACTTTTCTGCAAGACCATCCAGGCTGCAACACCATTGAGCAAGAGGCACCACTAACCAAACATCACCATAAAGACCAGGGAGATCTCCAAACAAGTCAGGGAGAAAGTTGTTGAGAAGTTCAAGTCAGGGATGGGTTATAAAAAAAAATCCCAATCTCTATTGATCCCCTGGAGCACCATCGAATTCATTTTCATCAAATGGAAAGAATATGGTACCACTACAAGCCTGCCAAGAGAGGGACGCCCATCAAAGCTTTCAGCCTGGACAAGGAGAGCATTAATCAGAGAGGCAGCACAGAGACCAAAGGTAACCTGAAGGAACTGCAGAGTTCCAAAGCAGAGACTGGAGTGTCTGTCTGTAAAGGATCCGTGCCTCGCCACCCTGTCTGACGTCAATATTACGTCAGCGGGATCACGTGGTAAGGTCTCCCCACTTGTGCCAATGTGACACTCCACACACCCACTAGGGACATATAAGGTCAGCTTGTCACAGTTTACACAGACACCCGCTGTCCACACGGGCCGAAGGAGGCACAGGAAGTGAGAGAATGATATATACGCAGTCACTTACAGTGTACCACACTCACCCACAACCCTTACAGGCTGAGAGGCCTTTTCACTAGCACCAGTGAAACAGCACCTTGTCAGCCCAGTAAGACTGTCACCACTTTATCGTTCGATATGCACCTGGTCCGTTAACAGGGTGATATAAGGTCAGAACCCAGCCCCGGTAGCATGGGAAATTAAACCGAGAAATGGACGTGTGGATTCGTAGATCGAGATAAAAGAGCAGCCCAAGGTCATAATATATATTTAATCACCTTAAGGCACACTAGACAATGCACTGTATACATGAGGTTATGCATTCACAATGGCCAGATATGCAAGTACAGGTGAAGCACAACAGATATAAAGCAGATATTAAGAGTCAGATACCAGTAGATGAAAGGCCTGGCTTGCAGGGAGGGGCATCCATATGGGAGGCTTGTGATCCGCTCTGTTCCTATGTGGGCCTTCATTGTGCAATTGTATACTTGGCAGTCACCCCCTCCCTGAATGGGTATGTGGTGAGTGGCTGTTTATCTAGTATTTTGCACCTGTGTAGCTAACATCTTGCTTTATGGGCTGGCTGCACCCTGTAGTGCATTTGTTCTAAGACCTGGGCAGGTGAGTTTTGCTGCCTTTTTGCTTGCTGTTTCAATTGGATTTTTGGAGACGTTGAGTCATTTTTAGTGGCTTTGCTGAATAGTTCACAACAGATATAAGCAGATATTAAGAGTCAGATACCCGTAGATGAAAGGCCTGGCTTGCGGGGGAGTGGCTTCCATATGGGAGACTTTTGGTCCCCTCTGTTCCAGGAATTCTCACAGGATATGTTGTCGCGACCTCCCCAGGTGAAAAGCCCTAGGCTGAAATTTGCAGAAGTTTTAACCCCTCTGAGTCACTGCGCCCTCTCTGCCTCTGGGCTGACTCTGCAGCTGCAAAACTCTAAAATGTATGAGAGATCATAACTCCATTCTGGAGGGTCCAAAGGTGGTGGTTCTGGTGCCATTGGATCCAGTCGGGCTCATGCTATGCGTTAGAATCAAACATAGCTTTGCTATCTGGTTTCTACTGGCTGTTCTAGGTATCTCCATATCCCTAAGTTCAAGAACGGATTGAGACCCAGCCGGGCTCTCGCTATGTTCTGTGGATGTCGGAAATATAACCGGTATGTGGCCAGGACATGCGATAAGCCCATATTCTCCTTATGAAATTCTAGTTGTCTGAACAAAGCAATTTTGACTTAAAGGTCTCCACATAGTAGAAATCCTTTTGCTGTGCTCTGACCTGGGCATGGTGTCAGGTGTGTCACTCACAGCCCTTTGATTCTGACCTGGTTGATGTTCTGTTACAACTGCACACTGAAGGGATTTTTATAATCCCATGCCAAACAGAATGCAAATGATTGACATGGAATTATATCTCCAATATTCTTCACACTGTCAATATGACCACAATAAGCCATACACTACGTAGAGGTGGCCTTTATTTAAGAGTGGGCAGAAAGAAACCTTGACTTACACACAAAAATTGTAAGGCTCATTTGGAATTTGCTAAAAGACGTGGTAGGCTCACCAAAAAGTATGGAGAAAGGTGCTGTGGTCAGATGAGACCAAAATTGAACTTTATGGCCTACAAGGTAAACAATATGTCTGGTGCCAAACCAACAATTCTCATCCCCCAAGGACACTATCTCCTCAGTGAAACATTTTAGTGGCAACATCATGCTGTGGGGAGGTTTTTCAGCAGTAGAAACAGATAAACTGGTCCTAGTAGAGGGGAAGATGGACATGTGAAGTTCAGGGATATTCTTCAGGAAAAAATGTTTCAGGCTGTCGATGATTTGAAACTGGAACAGAGGTTCACCTTCCAGTAAGACAATGACCCAAAGCATACTACTAAAGCAACACTTGAGTGATTTAAGGGGAAATATGTAAATGTTTTGGTGTGGCCTGGTCAAAGCCCAGACCTTAGTCCAATTGAGAATCTGTGGTCAGACTTGAAGAATGCTGTTCACCAGAGGAAACCATCTAACTTGAAGGAGCTGGAGCACTCTTGCCTTGATGAATGGGCAAAAATCCCAGTGGAAATATGTGTAAAGCTCATAGAGACTTATCCAAAGTGACTTGCAACTGTAATTGAAGCAAAAGGAGGCTCTACAAAGTACTAACTTTAGGTGGAGTGAATAGTTATGAACACTGAAGTTTTCAGTTATTTTGTCCTACTTGTTCTTTACTTCACAATAAAAAGAAAACCTTCACCTGCTGTCGATTTTTTCATTTAGCCAACCAAAGATCACAGTACGGTTCATCTCACATTTATCCTGCACTCTGCGCTGAGCTCTTTCACCAGGGGTTTCCGTATAAATCTTTGAAATACGTGATTTAGACACAACCCCCAGCAGAAGTTTCCTTATAATGAGGCAGATGGAGGCACTGTGAACGCTGTCTGGCTTCCTATGATCCGGTGCTGTCCAGTCTTTTCAGGCTTAGATAAAAACATGGTTGGCTACAGTTTTGTGCACTTCTGAGAAGAAGGACATTGTTTAACAGAGGCTAGACAAAGTCCAGAGTAACTCTGCTGCCCTATTATAGTTAATGGATCCCTTGGGGGTTTCATCTGAATCTTGTCACTCTGAGAATTAGATGTAAACCCCAAAGTTAGTGCTCAGCATAGAGATCCAGATAAATGTGATCCCAAATGTTATTGAAAATATTCCCAACAAAAACTTCCACAAAAAAATCCACAAAAAAAGCAAGTCCCCATTCAGGTCCATCATCTCGCCCCCAAAATAAATTCAGTAAATTCTGCACTCCCAAATCCAAATGCTTCCCTCCCTTTTAACCAGCTTCAGTGTGCCACATTTAGCTTCCACATGTTTGGCATTTCTGTAGCAATGACAGCCTGCCAAATTTATAGGTGTGTGTCTCCAGAAGCATGAGGTGGATACTACAACATTCTGGTCATTAGTGATGAGCGAATGTGCTCTGATAAAGTGTTATCCGAGCATGCTCTGGTCTTATCTGAGGATCTTTGGCATGCTTGGACAATAAATTCAAGTTCCTGCAGCTGCATATTTTGCGGAGGCAGAAAGCTGCAACACATGCAGGGATTGCCTGTTTGGCAATCCCTGCGTGTGGTGCAGCTGTCTACCGCCACAAAATATGCTGCCGCAGAGGCTCGAATATATTATCCAAGCACACCCAAGATAATCGGATAGCACCTGAGCATGCACATATAACACATTATTGGAGCACATTCGCTCATCACATGTCACTGCAACAAACTGGTCACTACAACATACTGGTCATTACAATGTACTGAGCACTACAATGGCAGTTAGCAATTTTCACACAGCAACATCCACTACTTCTTTTTTCTGGAAGTCAAAATTGTCACTACACCTGTAGATACATTCGCAATAGGATGAAATCAACCACAGATCCAATAATAACTTGTGCTATATAAAACACCATAAAACCAATTACTGCCACTCAGAACTCTACAACCAGAGAATAAGTGGACAAAGAAAAAACACAAGAACCAAAAATAATAATCAAATAAATTGCAATTTTATTCATTATACCATAAATAAATCCCCAACAGTGTCACCAGCAAAGCACCCCCACATCATCACACCACCTCCTCCATGCTTCACGGTGGGAACCAGGCATGTAGAGTCCATCCGTTCACCTTTTCTACGTGCAAAGCAGTAATCAAAGCAAAAGGTGGCTACTTTGAAGAACCTAGAATATAAGACATATTTTCAGCTATTTCACACTTTTTTGTAAAGTTAATGTATAATTCCACATGTGTTAATTCATAGTTTTGATGCCTTCAGTGTGATTCTACAATTTTCATAGTCGTGAAAATACAGAAAAATCATTGCATGAGAAGGTGTGTCCAAACTTTTGGTCTGTACTGTATGTAAGTACCTGGACAAGAATGAAGTGATTAAACAGAGTCCGCATGGGTTTCTAACTAATAAGTCATGTCAGACTAACTTAATTTCCTTCTATGGCACTCAAAGTTGAATAATAGACCAAAAAGAGGTAATTGTTGCTGTGGTTTTTTACTTTTATTTGCATCCGTGAAAGAAAAAAGTGATCCTTTTGGATCTTCACTTTTCAAACCTTGGAACCGAGAGGCCTAAACAGGACTACGATGTCTCAGCTTTTCTTTAGGATGCCTATATTTTACATGTATTATTCGTTCATGGTTTGCATACTGTATTAATTAAATGATTGCCTGTATCTTCTACTCCTTAGAACCGCTGACCCCATATTGGTTTCACGTATTCTGCTTTTCCATCACCATGGTATTGTATGGTCACACTTTACTTCCCTATACCCTCTGTGTTGCCCCTTCATCTTCAATTTTTCCCCCCTGTTATATATTTATTTCCCTTTCCCTTTCAACATTTTTGCGTTTATTTCTACCTCCCCTCTCTTTCTTTTCTTCCGTTTTCCTTATATTTTATTCACTACTTCTTTACTTATTACATGTATATTTCTTATTCACACAGCTGCTTCACCCCTCTTTAGCATTTCTCCAATTTCCCCTTCTTATGTACACCATGTGTCCTGCAGGCTCTTTCCTTGTGGCTTAACGCAGTACACTCAGTCTACATCGTCATATGACATTACATTCCCCCTTCCCCTGCAGCATCCCACTGCGCATGCGCCCCTTTTTTCCGCGTCACTATGACGCGCAGTCACATGTTCTCCTCCATCTAGGAGGGCTCTCTCTTTATCCCGTCTATCGCGCATGCGCCACTCCATTCCACGTCATTATGACGCGGCACCCAGGGCCTTCTTAAACCCGAAGTAGGGCGCACACAGCGTCCTACCTCCATACGGCCACACCAGCCCCTGCAAGCTTTTTCAGGTAAATAGCCCATAGTTTGACGGACGCTCGTTACTGCGCTTTTATTACTGCCTGCTTTTTACAATTTTATTCTTCCTACAGCGCACTTCCATTGCTACCATTGTAGCTTATAGCGCCTCTTTCCTGACCTTAGTGTGGCCTCCTCCCAGGTATTTAACCCTTCATTTACCCTCCATTTAACCATCCATGTACACTTCTCACCTAGTTCCTTAAACGAGTTGACTTTGTATTTAGGCTGTTTTTCTTCCCATTTTTTGCAGTTCACTTCTTGGCAGTACACAGTGTAACTATCGACAGGTAATTCTCGTCCCTGGCAGTTGTTTTATGGCTTTTTCTTTGTACCATTCATGTAGTTACTTCATACATTTGAATTTTTTTATATATTGGCTCTCCTACAGCGCATTATCCTCATTAGCTGTTGCTATCAGCGCCTTGTCCCTAGTCACTGGATGCCACTTTCAAGGTATTACTTTTTCCATACATTACACAGTTTCCCTATTTTTTGCATATTTCATAGCCATTGCAGCTGCATTTTCTTCTTATTCACTTTCATTATATTTATTTCATTTTATTTTTTTACAGTTTCTTTCCCACTGTGGTTTATTTTACCACATCCGTTGTGTCAAAGGTACTCCCTTTTTTTCCCCCCTTTTTTCCCCCCTTCTGTTACCTGTCTTTTCATGTCCCTTTTTCTGTTTTCCTACCATTTTTCTTCTCCCGTTTTTCTTTTCTTTCTTTTTTTCTTTTTTCTTTTTTCGCTCTTTCTCCTCTTTCTGCTTTCATCTTCTCTTGTCGCCCTATTGTCCTCATTCTTAGGGTAATTCCCCCCTTCAGTGTTTTCAATGTTGTTCCTTTCCCTCTTATACTTGAGCTATTACTCATCACTGCATAGTTTTCTATTAAAAAAAAAAAAACTGCTATTTTATTACAGGTGTTGCTCGCTGTATATATTAGACGACTGAATAGATCACAACACTCTGATTTGGTGATCCCTATATCCTTTTTTGGTATTTGGCGCATATCTTCCTACTTTCTTTAGTCTTTGTGGCATCACAAAGTATATCCTTAACGAAACTTTCTCAAACGTGCATTGAGCACCTCTGGACAAATGAGCCGTGTGAGATTCTACAATGTTTTACATGTATAAAAGTATAACTTTTGACATATATAAAAGTATAAATTCATTTGTTTCTGTTATGTTACAACTGTTGCTTTCAATTTTTATATTCTTTTGTATACTCATTATTTTACCTGTTATGTACATCACTTTTTTCTTTCACGGATGCAAATAAAAGTAAAAAACCACAGCAACAATTACCTCTTTTTGGTCTATTATTCAACGTTTGAGTGCCAAGTTTTGTTCTGATTCTACGATTTGGGCTGGAGACCCTACTTGTGCACCTACATCCATACCAGTTCTTTGAGTGCCATGTTTTTGTAGTTTATTAATTTCCTTCTATGACAGAATCACTGACTGGGTGGATCAGGGAAATGCTGTAGATATAGTATATCTTGACTTCAGCAAAGTATTTGACAAAGTATCTCACACAATCAGTACTGAAAAATGACTAAATATGGAATGGACAAGGCAATTGTTAAGTGGATTCATAACTGGCTTAGTGATCAGACCCGAAGAGTGGTCGTAAATGGCTGCACATCCAGTTGGAAGAATGTCTCAAATGGGGACAGGGCTCTGTCCTGGGCGCTGTATTGTTCAACATCTTTATCAATGATTTAGATGAAGGAATTGAGGGTATGCTGATTAATTTGCTGATGACACATAGCTAGGAGAGATAGCTAATACTAGAGAAGAGAGAGAGACTTCAAAAATATATAAATAGATATAAGATATAAATAGACTGGAGCAGTGGGCAGCAACTAACAGAATGGTTTTTAACAGGGAAAAATGCAAAGTACTACATATGGGCAGCAACAAAAATGAAAAAAGCATATACAGAACGGGAGGAATTAGGGCTAAGCAACAGCACATGTGAAAAAGACTTGGGTATACTAATAGATCACAGACTGAACATGAGTCAACAGTGTGATGCAGCAGCAAAAAAGGCAAATACAATTCTAAGATGTTAAGATGTATTAACAGAAGCATACAGTCTAGATCAAGTGAAGTCATTATTGCCCTCTACTCCTCTTTGGTCAGACCTCATCTGGAATACTGTGTCTAGTTTTGGGCACCACATTTTAAAAAATACATCAACAAACTGGAGCAAGTTCAGAGAAACCACAAACCATGTCCTATGAGGAATGGTTTCAGGATTTGTGAATGTTTAGCTTGCAAAAGAGAAGACTGAGAGGAGACTTAATAGCTGTATACAAATATCTCAAGGGCTGTCACATTGTAGAAGGATCATCTTTATTCTCATTTGCACAAGGAAAGACTAGAAGCAAGGGGATGAAACTGAATGGAAGGAGACACAGATTAGATATTAGAAAAAACTTTTTGACAGTTAGGGTGATCAATAAGTGGAACAGGCTGCCACGAAAGGTGGTGAGTTCTCCTTAAATAGAAGTCTTCAAACAGAGGCTGGACAGACATCTGTCTGGGATGATTTAGTGAATCCTGCCTTGAGCAGGGGTTTGACCAGATAGTCCAGGAGATCCCTTCCAACTCTACCATTCTATGATTCTATGATTCTAGTACATGATTAGTTAAGCAGATTCTTGTCATCTCACTGCATTGCTACTGTTTTGCTCCTAAAATTCTAAATTTTAATTTCTATTATTTTGTTAGTATTTTGTGACTTTACCTTTGGCTTTCAATGCTGCTTGAATCCTTCTGGACACGTTCCCAATCAGATTAAAACATGTCTAGACCAAAATCTGATCACAGGTTTCTTCTAAACGTTCCCAAAGTTGGTGCATACTGGTCGACCGAGTTGGGTATGTATACAGTTTTTCTTGAACTCTACCCATAATTGTTCAATTGAGTTGAGGTCTGGGATCTGCGGGAGCCAATCCAGCACCTCCACTTCTTTGTCATTGAACCATTTCTTCACCAAGCTCAGTGTATGTTTTGGGTACTTGAATTGTACAAAGTAGCTCGTCTTGTAGGATACTCACATACTCACATTTAGCAATGCAACAACCATCGATCCTGGTCAAGTATCCAATGACTTTGGCTGTGAAACAACCCCATATCATCAGACTTCCTCCACCGAACTTGACCATTCCTTCAATTTCTTGATCCATTAGCTCCTTTTTCCCTTGTTTCTTCCAGACCCATTTGCACACGTTAGGGCCTAGTCTATTGACTTTTGTCTCATCATTCAAAATCACCCGTTTCCAATCTTCTGCTGTCCACTTATCATACTTTTTTGATGATATTGAAAACAAGGTTTCTTCACCTATTTTTGATCCACTATTCCAGACTTATGTAACATGAGTTGCATGGTGCTTGAATGGATGTTTGGGATCTCACTATTATGAAGTATATGAGCCACCTCCACTGCCGTGTATGTTAAGCCATAATTCATAGACCTTGTGATGAGCTGACTTGTTGACTCCGATATTTTGCCTGGACGTCCACCTCTTGGTCTTTGAATAAATGGGTGGACCTCATTTCATATTCTTCCAATTGTTATGGCATTCATATGATGCAGTTTGGCAATTTTGACTTAGGCCTCTTTCACACTTACGGCGGGCGCCTGACGGCGCCCCCGGCATTTTGCCGCAGCGCCGCATCAGAAAACCTGATGCACCGCCGGCGGCCGCATGCGGTTTTTTGCGGATGGTTTCTGATGCTTGGAGACATCAGAAACCATCCGGCAAAAACAAAAAACGTTACATGCAACGTTTTGTCCGGCCGCCGCAATGTACATTTGCGCCGCATCCGGACAAAACCGCATGCAACGCATTGACATGCGGCGCCATCCGGCGCTAATGCATGTCAATGCGAAAAAAGCCGCATGCGGCGCATCAGATTTTCTGATGCGGCACTGCGGCTAAATGCCGGGGGCGCCGTCAGGCGCACACCAGATGTGTGAAACCAGCCTAAGAGACCGCTACTGATGAGCAGGATGATGCACTTTCTCTTTTCTTGGGAAATCTTCATGGCTGTTCCTTTATTTGAACTCAAGACCTTTCGCTTGGGAATCAATCTAATCAATCTAACTGCTTTTCCAAATTTGTGTCGGTCTGGACCGCAGGTGACTCTTTGTGATGATAAGTTTTTTAACCCCTTCACCCCCAAGGGTGGTTTGCACGTTAATGACCGGGCCAATTTTTACAATTCTGACCACTGTCTCTTTATGAGGTTATAACTCTGGAACGCTTCAACGGATATTCGCGATTCTGAAACTGTTTTCTCGTGACATATTGTACTTCACGTTAGAAGTAAAATTTCTTCAATATAACTTGCGTTTATTTTTGAAAAAAAACGCAAATATGGCGAAAATTTTTAAAATTTTGCAATTTTCAAACTTTGAATTTTTATTCCCTTAAAACAGAGAAATATATCACACAAAATAGTTAAGAAATAACATTTTCCACATGTCTACTTTACATCAGCACAATTTTGGAACCAAAATTTTTTTTTTGTTAGGAAGTTATAAGGGTTAAAAGTTGACCAGCGATTTCTCATTTTTACAGCAAAATTTACAAAGCCATTTTTTTTAGGGACCACCTCACATTTGAAGTCACTTTGAGGGGTCTATATGGCAGAAAATACCCAAAAGTGACACCATTCTAAAAACTGCACCCCTCAAGGTACTCAAAACCACATCAAGAAGTTTATTAACCCTTCAGGTGCTTCACAGGAACTAAAGCAACGTGGAAGGAAAAAATGAAAATTTAACTTTTTAGCCACAAAAATGATCTTTTACAAACTTTTTTTTTATTTTCACAAGGGTAAAAGGAGAAAATGGACAGATAAGGTTGTTATGAAATTTCTCCTGAGTACGCCAATACCCAATATGTGGGGGAAAACCACTGTTTGGGCACACGGCAGAGCTCGTAAGGGAAGGAGCGCCGTTTGACTTTTTCAAACTAAAATTGGCTGGAATTTAGATTGGATGCCATGTCGAGTTTGGAGAACCTCTGATGCGCCTAAACAGTGGAAACCCCCACAAGTGACACCATTTTGGAAACTATACCCCCTAAGGTACTTATCTAGATCTGTTGTGAGCACTTCGAACCCCAAGTGTTTCACAAAAGTTTATAATGCCTGGGTGTGAAAAAAAAACATCCTATTTTTTTCCACAAAAATGATTTTTTAGTCCCAAATTTTTGAATTTTCCCAAGGAAATTGGACCCCAAAAGTTGTTGTCCAATTTGTCCTGAGTACGCTGATACCCCATATGTGGGGGGGGAAACTGTTTGGGCGCACGGCAGGGCTTGGAAAGGAAGTAGTAACGTTTTGGAATGCAGACGTTGATGGGGGTCATGTTCCGTTTGCAGTGCCCCAGATGAGCCTAAACAGTCGAAACCCCCCACAAGTGACCCCATTTTGGAAACTAGACCCCCTAAGGAACTTATCTAGATCTTTGGTGAGCACTTTGAACCCCCAAGTGCTTCACACAAGTTTATAATGCCCGGGCATGAAAATAAAACATCCTATTTTTTTCCCACAAAAATTATCTTTTAGTCACTAATTTTTTATTTTCCCAAGGGTAACAGGAGAAATTGGACCACATAAGTTGTTGTACAATTTGTCCTGAGTACGCTGATACCCCATATGTGGGGGGGAACCACTGTTTGGGCGCACGGCAGAGCTCGGAATGGAAGGAGCACCATTTGACTTTTTCCAACCAAAATTGGCTGGAATTGAGATTGGATGCAATGTTGCATTTGGAGAGCCCCTGATGTGCCTAATCAGTGGAAACCCCCCACAAATGACCCCATTTGGGAAACTAGACCCCCTAAGGAACTTATCTAGATCTTTGGTGAGCAATTTGAACCCCCAAGTGCTTCACACAAGTTTATAACGTAAATTTAAAAATCATATTTTTTCCACAAAAATGATCTTTTCACCCCAATTTTTATTTTTCCAAGGGTAACAAGACTCGAAAAGTTATTGTGCAATTTGTCCTGAGTGCGCTGATACCCCATATGTGGGGGTAAACCACTGTTTGGGTGCATGGCAGAGTTTGGAAGGGAAGGAGCGCCGTTTGACTTTTTCAACGCAGAATTGGCTGGACGCCATGTCGTGTTTGGAGAGCTCCTGATCTGCCTAAACAGTGGAAACCCCCATAAATGACACCATTTTGGAAACTAGACCCCTCAAGGAACTTATCTAGATGCGTGGTGAGAACTTTGAACCCCGAAGTGCTTCACAGAAGTTTATAACGTACAGCCGTAAAAATAAAAAATCTTTTTTTTTTTTACAAAAATGATTTTTTTCGCCCCCAATATTTTATTTTCACAAGGGTAACAGGAGAAATTGGACCCCAAAATTTGTTGTCCAATTTGTCCTGAGTACGCTGATACCCAATTTGTGGGAGAAAACTACTGTGTTGTGAATGGGTTTGAGATGAGTTCTGAGCAGAGGCTCCCTCTGGTGGTTACAAGTGGTGCTAGTCGGTCCAGTGAAGATTGTGAGGACTGGGAATCAGGTGTTACTGACTGGTCTTATATAAGGGAGTCACCTTCCCATCAGGGTTGCCGGTGATCAATTGTTCTGGTCTGAATCCTTCATTCCTGTTTCCCTTGTAGCCTGCTGTGTCGTGTCTGCATCTCCTGCTAACAGATAAGACATTTTCTTCTTTTTGTTTTTGTGCTATATTTTTGCATTTTGTCCTGCACTTCTGTGGGGGCCTTCTGGGTCCCCTCCGGGGGCTTTTGCCCTCTCAGTTTGGTTCAGCCACTGATGTTTGTACATTTGCTTTTTTCAGTTTTTTCAGTGGCTCCTGTTTTGATTTTGTTACACCAGAGAGCTAATTTAGGTGGAAGAGGTCGTGTGATCTCAGGTATTTTTGAAATTAGTAGAGTTGGTGCTTTTCAGGGTTTTCAGGGATTGCAGTAAGTACCCTTCCTATCCTTTTCTATTTAGTTAGTTTGGGCCCAGCGTTTGCTCATACTATTTTCTTTCTGTGTCAGTATTTCATCTTGTCTAACCGCCATTACATGTTTGGGGCTTTCTGTTATCTTTGGGGTTCTGCTCCGGGGCAGATAGCTTTCCTATATCTATCTTTAGGTGTAGTTAGTTTCTCAGGCTGTGAAGAGGCGTCTAGGACCAACGTAGGAACGCTCCACGGCTGCCTCTAGTTGTGGTGGTTAGTCAGGGTACTGCAATCTCATAGATTCCAACTGCTCTGGTGTATTGCCTTTTTTACCTGCACTCCTCAGCTACCGAAACATAACAGTATCACCGCCTAAAAATTGAAAATTGTATGGTACTCACAGAAGGGAAAAAATATTGTGAAAGAAAAAAGGTTGTCAGAGTTGTCAGAGATATTTTTCTGTTTGTTGCATTTTTTTTTTTTCCCTCTGTATCTCTGGGTGCTGGGGAGGATCTTTTCTCCCAATGGAGTTTGCACAGTTGTCTGGCCGTGTGGATCAGCTTGCCACTGAGGTTCAGAGTATTGCTGCATATCTTGCTAGGTTGCCTGTTGTGGAACCTAGTATCCCCATGCCAGATTTGTTTTTAGGGGATCGAGCTAAGTTTCAGAATTTCAAAAATAATTTTAAATTGTTTTTTGCCTTAAAATCTAAGTCCTCAGGAAGCGCAGCGCAGCAGGTTCAGATTGTCATCTCTCTCCTGCGCGGCGATCCTCAGGATTGGGCTTTTTCCCTGACACCTGGGGATCCTGTTTTGAGTGATGTTGATGCATTTTTTCAGGCTTTGGGGTTATTGTACTATGAGCCTAATGTCACTGATCAAGCTGAAAAAGCCTTGTTGGCATTAAATCAGGGGCCTGATGATGCTGAGTTATACTGTCAGAGATTCCGCAGGTGGGCAGTCCTGATCAAATGGAATGACGACGCTTTGGCAGCCCTTTTCCGGAAGGGTCTGTCAGATAATGTAAAGGATGTTATGGTGGGATTCTCTGTCCCTCTGGTCTCAATGATTCTATGTCATTAGCAAATCAAATTGACAGACGTTTGCGTGAGCGGAGAAGAATGCGTGGAATGGTGTTGCCTTGTGAACCAGCTTCTGAACCCATTCAGTGTGATAGAGTGGTGTCTGGGGCACAGCGTCATGAGTTTCGAAAGCGCAATGGGTTATGTTTCTACTGTGGTGATGCCTCTCATGCTATTTCAGTCTGCCCTAAGCGGGGAAGACGTTTTGCACGCTCAGTTGTCTTGGGTAGTGTTCAGACTAAGTTTTTATTAACTGTCACTCTGATATGCTCTCTGTCCTCATTTTCTGCTCAGGCTTTCGTTGATTCTGGAGCAGCTATTAACCTGATGGATTATGATTTTGCTAAACGTTGTGGGTTTCCCTTGATACCCCTACAGAAGTCTATTCCCCTACTGGGGATCGATTCTACCCCTTTGGCTGAGAATAAACCCCAGTTTTCTACTCAGGTGATAATGAGGGTTGAACCTGATCACCAGGAGTGCTGCAAATTTTTGGTTCTGTATAATCTGCATGACATTATCGTGCTGGGTTTCCCTTGGTTACAGTCTCATAATCCTGTTTTGGATTGGAAATCTGTGTCTGTAACTAGTTGGGGCTGCCAATGTGTTAATACCAACACTCCTGTTTTTTCTGCCTCCCCCCAGGCTCAGGATGTTCCTGACTTTTTGATTGATTTTTCTGATGTGTTTAGCGAAAGTAAATCTGCATCCTTGCCTCCCCATAGGAGCTATGACTGCGCTATTGAATTAGTGCCGGGTAGTAAATTCCCTAAAGGTCGCCTTTTTAACTTGTCTGTACCTGAACATGACGCTATGCGGTCTTATATCAAGGAATCATTGGAGAAGGGTCATATCAGACCATCCTCTTCACCCTTAGGTGCCGTTTTTTTTCTTTTGGCCAAAAAAGATGGTTCATTAAGGCCATGTATTGATTATCGTCTCTTGAACAATATTACTGTGAAATATCAATACCCGTTACCCTTGATTTCTGACCTGTTTTCCAGGGTGAAAAACGCTACTTGGTTAACCAAGCTTGACCTCAGGGGGGCGTATAACCTTATTCGCATTAAGCACGGGGATGAATGGAAGACGGCATTCAATACCCCTGAAGGGCATTTTGAGTACCTAGTGATGCCCTTTGGGCTCACTAATGCTCCTTCCGTCTTCCAGTCCTTCATGAATGACATTTTCAGGGATTTTGTGGACAAATTTCTGATTGTTTATTTGGATGATATCTTGATTTTTTCTAATGACTGGGACTCTCATGTGAAACATGTTCGAACTGTATTCCAGATTTTGAGAGAGAATGCTCTGTATGTGAAGGGATCAAAGTGTCTTTTTGGCGTACAGAGGATCTCATTTCTGGGATTCATTTTGTCCCCATCTGTTATTGAAATGGACCCGGTCAAGGTTCAGGCCATCTGTGATTGGGTCCAACCTACTTCATTAAAGGCTCTTCAGAGATTTTTGGGTTTTGCCAATTTTTATCGTAAATTTATTGGTAATTTCTCGGTTATTGTTAAACCATTAACTGATTTGACCAGAAAGGGTTCTGATGTGGTGAATTGGCCTCCTGAGGCAGTCTCTGCATTTCAGGAACTTAAGCAGAGATTCACTTCTGCTCCTGTTCTACGGCAGCCTGATGTTTCTCTGCCATTTCAGGTGGAGGTTGATGCCTCTGAAATTGGGGCAGGTGCCGTTTTGTCCCAAAAAGATCCAGAGACCTCTAAAAGTAACCCTTGTGCCTTTTTCTCTCGAAAATTTTCTCCAATTGAACGTAATTATGACGTGGGTAATCGGGAGTTATTGGCCATGAAGTGGGCTTTTGAAGAGTGGAGACATTGGCTGGAGGGAGCCAAACATCAGGTGGTGGTCCTTATGGACCATAAGAATCTGGTCTATCTGGAATCTGCCAAGCGACTCAATCCTAGACAGGCCAGGTGGGCCTTGTTTTTCACACGTTTTAATTTTGTGGTTTCCTTTCTTCCTGGCACTAAGAATGTTAAGGCGGATGCCCTCTCGAGGAGTTTCCTTGCGGACTCTCCTGAGTTATCTGATCCTTCTGTTATTTTGAAAGAGGGTGTAGTTCTTTCCGCCATCTCGCCCAATTTGAGACTTGCTCTGGAGGGGTGTCAGGAGGATAGGCCCGAGCGCTGCCCTGTTGGAAAATTGTTTGTCCCGGACCAGTGGAAAAAGAGTGTGATGTCTGAGATTCATTGTTCCGCATTGGCTGGGCATCCCGGAATTTTTGGTACCAGAGACTTGGTTAGTCGGTCCTTTTGGTGGCCTACCTTGTCTCGTGATGTCAGGGAATTTGTGCAGTCCTGCGGGACTTGCTCTCGCTCCAAGCCTTGCTCTCGCTCTAGTGGTTTGTTGATGCCATTGCCTGTGCCCAAGAGACCATGGACCCATATCTCTATGGATTTCATTTCCGACCTTCCTGTTTCTCAGAGAATGACCACCATCTGGGTAATTTGTGATAGGTTTTCCAAAATGATACATCTTGTGCCATTACATAAGTTGCCTTCCTCCTCTGAAATGGTGCCGTTGTTCCTTCAGCACGTGGTTCGTTTACACGGCATTCCTGAGAACATTGTGTCTGACAGAGGAGTCCAGTTTGTTTCCAGATTTTGGAGGACTTTTTGTTCTAAACTGGGTGTTCAATTGTCTTTCTCCTCGGCATTTCATCCTCAGACCAATGGTCAAACTGAGAGAACAAACCAGACATTGGAGACTTATCTAAGATGCTTTGTGTCTGCTGATCAGGATGACTGGGTCTATTTTTTGCCTTTGGCTGAGTTTGCTCTTAATAATAGGGCTAGCTCTGCCACTTTGATGTCCCCATTTTTCTGTAATTCTGGGTTTCACCCTCGATTTTCTTCAGGACAGACGGAGGCTTCTGTTTGTCCAGGTGTTGACTCTGTTGTGGAGCGTATGCAACTGATTTGGGACCAGGTAGTGGAGAGGTTGTCCCTCTCTCAGGAGAGGGCCCAGCGGTTTGCTAACCGGCATAGGACTGATGGTCCTCGGTTTAAAGTGGGGGACTTGGTCTGGTTGTCCTCAAAGAATATTCCTATGAGAGTAGCATCTCCTAAATTTAAGCCTAGGTTCATTGGACCTTATAAGATCATGGAGATTATTAATCCTGTTTCTTTTCGTTTGCTTCTTCCAGGGACATTTAAGATCCATAACGTGTTCCACAAGTCCTTGTTGAAGAGGTTTGTTGAGCCAGTGGTTCCTGCTGCTGTGCCTCCTGACCCTGTTTTGGTTGAGGGCAATCTGGAGTATGTGGTTGAGAAAATATTAGATTCTCGTTTTTCTAGACGGAAACTCCAGTATTTGGTTAAATGGAGAGGTTATGGTCAGGAAGACAATTCTTGGGTGTTTGCTTCGGACATCCATGCTAGGAGACTTATCCGTGCGTATCATAGAACTCATCCTGACCGACCTGGTTGCTCAAATGAGGGTTCGGTGACCCCTCCTCAAGGGGGGGGTACTGTTGTGAATGGGTTTGAGATGAGTTCTGAGCAGAGGCTCCCTCTGGTGGTTACAAGTGGTGCTAGTCGGTCCAGTGAAGATTGTGAGGACTGGGAATCAGGTGTTACTGACTGGTCTTATATAAGGGAGTCACCTTCCCATCAGGGTTGCCGGTGATCAATTGTTCTGGTCTGAATCCTTCATTCCTGTTTCCCTTGTAGCCTGCTGTGTCGTGTCTGCATCTCCTGCTAACAGATAAGACATTTTCTTCTTTTTGTTTTTGTGCTATATTTTTGCATTTTGTCCTGCACTTCTGTGGGGGCCTTCAGGGTCCCTCCGGGGGCTTTTGCCCTCTCAGTTTGGTTCACCACTGATGTTTGTACATTTGCTTTTTTCAGTTTTTTCAGTGGCTCCTGTTTTGATTTTGTTACACCAGAGAGCTAATTTAGGTGGAAGAGGTCGTGTGATCTCAGGTATTTTTGAAATTAGTAGAGTTGGTGCTTTTCAGGGTTTTCTGGGATTGCAGTAAGTACCCTTCCTATCCTTTTCTATTTAGTTAGTTTGGGCCCCAGCGTTTGCTCATACTATTTTCTTTCTGTGTCAGTATTTCATCTTGTCTAACCGCCATTACATGTTTGGGGGCTTTCTGTTATCTTTGGGGTTCTGCTCCGGGGCAGATAGCTTTCCTGTATCTATCTTTAGGTGTAGTTAGTTTTCAGGCTGTGACGAGGCGTCTAGGACCAACGTAGGAACGCTCCACGGCTGCCTCTAGTTGTGGTGGTTAGTCAGGGTACTGCAATCTCATAGATTCCAACTGCTCTGGTGTATTGCCTTTTTTACCTGCACTCCTCAGCTACCGAAACATAACACTACTGTATGGGTACACGTTGGGGCTCGGAAGGGAAGTAGTGACGTTTTGGATTGCAGACTTTGATGGAATGGTCTGGGGGCGTCATGTCGCATTTGGAGAGCCCCTGATGCGCCTAAACAGTGGAAATCCCCAACAAGTGACCCCATTTTGGAAAATAGACCCCACAAGGAACTTATCTAGATGTGTGGTGAGCGCTATGAAGCCCCAAGTGCTTCACAGAAGTTTATAATGTACAGCCGTAAAAACAAAAAAATAATTTTTTTTGTACAAAAATGATATTTTCGCCCCCAGTTTTTTATTTTCCCAAGGGTAACAGAAGAAATAGGACAAATTGCACAATAACTCTTGGGGTCCAGAGTACGCTGATACCCCATATGTGGGGATAAACTACTGTTTGGACGCATGGCAGAGCTCAGAAGTGAAGGAGCACCGTTTGACTTTTTCAACGCAGAATTGGCTGGAATTGAGATCAGACGCCATGTCACATTTGGAGAGCCCCTGATGTGCCTAAACAGTGGAAACTCCCAATTCTAACTCCAACCCTAACCCCAACACACCCCTAACCCTAGTCCCAACCCTAACCACAAACCTAACCCTAACACACCCCTAATCCCAACCCTAACCCTAATCCTAACTTTAGCGCCAACCCTAACCCTAACTTTAGCAGCAACCCAAACCCTAACCCTAATGGGAAAATGGAAATAAATACATTTTTTTATTTTATTACTTTTCCCTAACTAAGGGGGTGATAAAGGGGGGTTTGATTTACTATTTATAGCGGGTTTTCATGAATGGCAGCTGTCACGCTAAAAGACGCTTTTTATTGCAAAAATAGTTTTTTGCATCGCCACATTTTGAGAGCTATAATTTTTGCATATTTTGGCCCACAGAGTCATGTGAGGTCTTATTTTTTGCGGGACGAGGTGAAGTTTTTATTGGTACATTTTTGAGCACGTGACATTTTTTGATCGCTTTTTATTTCGATTTTTGGGAGGTTAGAATGAACAAAAATCAGCAATTCATGAATTTCTTTTGGGGGAGGCGTTTTTATTGTTCCGCGTGTGGTAAAATTGATAAAGCAGTTTTATTCTTCGGGTCAGTACGATTATGGCGATACCTCATTTATATCATTTTTTTATGTTTTGGCGCTTTTATAGAATAAAAACAATTTTATATAAAAAATAATTATTTTTGCATCGCTTTATTCTGCGAGCTATAACTTTTTTATTTTTTCGCTGATGATGCTGTATGGCAGCTCGTTTTTTGCGGGACAAGATGACGTTTTCAACGGTACCATGTTTATTTATATCGGTCTTTTTGATCGCGTGTTATTCCACTTTTTGTTCGGCGGTATGATGATAAAGCATTGATTTTTTGCTTTGTTTTTTTTTTTAAAGGGTTCACTAAAGGGGTTAACTAGTGGGACAGTTTTATAGGGGGGGTCGTTACGGATGCGGCGATACCAAATATGTGTACTTTTATTGTTTTGTTTTTTTTATTTACAGGAAGAAATGAATTTATTGGGGAATATATTTTATTTTTTTTATTTATTTTGGATTTTTTTTTAAAACATGTTTATTTTTATTTTTTTAACTTTTTTACTTTGTCCCAGGGTGGGACATCACTGTATTTTATCAGATCGCTGTGTGACAGTGTGCACAGCACTCTGTCACACCAGCGATCGCTCAGGCAATGCAGCAGGCTTCTCAGTGCCTGCTCTCAGCAGGCACTGAGGAAGCCGCCTCCCTCCAGGACCCCGGCGCCATCTTGGATCCGGGTCCTGGGAGGGAGGAAGCCCTCAGAACAGCGCGATCACATCGCGCTGGTCTGAGGGTCTTAGGGGGGCGCGCAGGGAGCCCCCTCCCTGCGCGATGCTTCCCTGTGCCCCCAGTACACCGCGATCATGTTTGATCGCGGTGTGCAAGGGGTTAATGTGCCGTGAGCGGTCCATGACCGCTCCTGACACACAGTCACGGGTGTCAGCTGTGATAATCAGCTGACACCCGGCGGCGATTAGCTGCGCTCCTCACAGTGGGAAATCCATCACTGCTCACATTACATTTATAGAACTCAAGCAGTGAGAGATCTGCAGTATATATCACATTGGAGACACCGAGAACTGTGGTATATACATAACTTAACAGACATCGAGACTGCTGTGTACACTGCACATAAGAACACTGAGACTGCGGTATACATCACATAGGAGACACCAAGACTGCTGTATGTACATCAGTGTATAGACACTACAGGAAACATTGGGCAGTGGCATAGACATCACAGGAAATAGGGGCTGCGGCATAGACATTACAGGAGACATGAGGCTGGGGCATAGACATGACAGGAGATATGGCGCTGCAGTATATACGTCACAGGAGACATGGGGCTGGGGTACAGGCATCACAGGAGCTATAGGGATGCAGTATATATATCACAAAAGACATGAGGCTGTGGCACAGGCATCACATTGGACAGGGGGCTATGGCATAGACATCACAAGAGATATGAGGCTGAGATATAGACATCACAGCAGACACGGGGCTGCGGCATAGATATCACAGGAGACATAGGGCTGAGGCATAGACATCATTGGAGACATGGGACTGGAGCATATACATTATAGGACACAGAGGGCTGTGATATAGACATCAAAGGAGACTTGGGGCTGTGGTATAGACATCACGGGAAACATGGGCATACAGCATAGACATTACAGGAGACATGGTATTGCAAAATAGAGATCACAGGAAACATGGGGCTGGGGCTGCAGCTGCTGCCTTCTCCTATGGGACAGGAATGCACTGTGGGATTTCCGCTTTTTATGTTCTCGTTTTTGACTTTGGCACTGGCCAGCATGTAATCTATAATTCAGTAGTGAATGCTGCATGTGTATGGTCACAGAGTACGAAGAAATTAAAGGATCAGTGGCCAGCAAAGCCCAGTTGCCGTCCTGTTCACTGAGGTTCCCGGGAATCTCTACTGGGGCGCTGGAAAAAAGGTTATCATGGGAAGTAAACAGCCCGTGAGCCTTAAATTCAACACTCTTGCCCTAAGATTTTACTAGCATTGCAATTGGGTATTGCTGTAGGGAGGGATTTGAAAGTTATATTAGGCCAACTAGTGATGGCATTTCACACTGTAGCCAACTGACTCTATAACGACGGTTAGTGGTGAAATATGTTAAGGGGGCATAAGGTTTAGGTTTTATTAATGTCCTTTGCCCAAGAATTAGGTAAAATTTGAGTTTGCCCGTTTCCGTGGATTTGTGGAGAATAACTTCCTCGCGAATAGACAAATTAATTTCTCTATTATGCTCTGGGGTGTCTTCAGACAACAAAGCATAATAATGGAAGATGTAAAAATAAATAAATTCCTTATATTCACTATTTACTGCTCACCTCTCCGTTCCCTCTGCTCATCACCATCACCTGTTCGATTCACATGCTTCTTCTTATCGTGCGAAAGCTCACAACATCATGACACTTGCCATGAACTTGCACACACATTGTCACGCGGTCTTATGATATGTGTACGATGTCAGTAAACTATTCTTAAAAGAACAACACTCTATACAACATATAGATTAGCAACATCAGCATGTAAATATAGAATAGATTTACCTGACACGATATCCGTTGAACTCAGGGTTAATCTTGAGGACTTGATACACTGTCACAGGAAAGAGGAGGACCGGGGGTCTAACCTGACCCTAAACTGGGGTCCTAACTAATCCCTCACCTTGGAGGTACTGATAATGGTTCAGAGGTCCAAGTCTCCAGCCTAACCCTGTCTCCTATCAGTCCCTGAACCCTGTAATCAGTCCTAAGAAGGATTCTGATTACCACCAAAGGGATATGGGCTGATCTCTGCTAAATACACAGATTAGACATATAAGACAGACTGGAGAAAACACAGACTTGCATACACACTCAAACACAGAAGGAACATAAATGATCTGGGATATTAAACTCTAAGCAAGGTGAGCTTAAAACAACTAAGGAGCTCTTTAACTTAAGTCTATACAGATACAATCCTATCTGTGGTCTGCATGAAGAATTTCACTGGCAACTCCCAACACAGACAACCAGAGATTTAAAGGAAACCAATCAACAAATAATTAATTGCAGCCGGGAGAAACTGCACCCAGTCCCAGAACTGAGCACAGACAGAATTAACTCCCTAACTGCCAAACACAAAGAAACAGCAACTCAGCTGTGAGAAGTCAGAATGTGCAACCGCGACGATCTTCGTGGCGATGCACACATGACAGTACCCCCCCTTCTACGAGGGGCCTCCGGACCCTCAGGGCCAGGTTTGCCCGGGTGAGTTCTGTGGAAGGTCCGCACCAAACGATCTGCGTTAATGTCAGACGCAGGAACCCACGTCCTCTCCTCTGGACCATACCCCTTCCAATGCACCAAGTACTGAAGGGACCGGCGATTCAGACGTGAGTCAATGATCTTTGACACTTGAAACTCCAAGTTACCATTGACCACCACTGGAGGAGGAGGTAGAGGTGATGGTATGACTGGTGCCACGTACCTCTTAAGTAATGACTTGTGGAACACATTGTGGATTTTAAACGTAGGAGGGAGGTCCAGACGAAATGCCACAGGATTAATTATGGAACTGATCCTGTACGGCCCGATGAATCTGGGACCCAGCTTCCAAGAGGGAACTTTAAGTTTTATATTCCTGGTAGACAACCATACCAGATCGTTCACATTAAGATCTGGACCAGAAACTCTCCTCCTATCAGCCATACGTTTATAACGGTTCCCCATAGCACTCAGATTATTCAATACACCTCTCCACACTGAAGCAAGTGACGACGAGAAACGCTCCTCCTCAGGAACCCCAGAAGGGCCCCCCCCATTGAATGTACAAAACTGGGGATGAAAACCATATGCCCCAAAAAACGGGGACTTACCAGTGGACTCGCTCCGCCTGTTGTTAAGAGCGAACTCTGCCAGAGGCAAGAAAGAAGACCAGTCCTCCTGGTTCTCTGAGACAAAACACCGAAGATAAGTCTCTAGGCTTTGATTCAGATGCTCTGTCTGACCATTGGTCTGCGGATGAAAAGCCGAGGAAAATGACAATTGCATCCCCCGACGTAAACAAAATGCCCTCCAAAACTTGGACACAAACTGAGACCCCCTATCTGACACCACATCAGAAGGCAACCCATGAAGTCTCACAATCTCCCCAATGAACACCTGCGCCAGAGTTTTAGCATTAGGGAGGGCAGGAAGAGCAATGAAATGTGCCATCTTACTGAACCTGTCAACAACCACCAGTATGACAGTCTTCCCTGACGACTGAGGAAGGTCCGTGATGAAGTCCATAGACAAATGAGTCCATGGACGCTCCGGAAGTTTCAAGGGTAAGAGGGTCCCAGACGGACGGGTATGAGGGGTCTTAGAGCGAGCACAAACCCCACAGGACGCGACAAAAGTTAAAACATCTTTATTAACGTTAGGCCACCAAAACCGGCGAGAAAGGAGATCTAAAGTAGCCTTACTCCCTGGATGTCCTGCTAAAGCAGAATTATGATGTGCCTCAATAACCTTTTGTCTCAACTGATTTGGGACAAACAGTCTCCCTGGAGGTCCTGCAGGGGCGTCCCCTCAGCCTCTAACACCTCCTCCTCAAGCTCAGAACATACAGCCGACACTACCACCCCCTCCTGAAGGATAGGAATCGGGTCATCCATTTTCCCGGCCCCTGGGAAACTGCGAGACAAGGCATCCGCCTTAACATTCTTAGATCCAGGGCGATAAGTGACAACAAAATTAAACCTGGTAAAAAACAACGACCATCGAGCTTGTCTGGAATTCAGACGCTTAGCAGATTCCAAATACAGCAGGTTCTTGTGATCAGTAATGACGGTGACCGGGTGGACTGCCCCCTCCAAAAAGTGACGCCATTCTTCAAAAGCCAACTTAATGGCCAAAAGTTCCCTATTGCCAATATCATAATTCCTTTCGGCGGACGACAATTTTTTAGAAAAGAAAGCGCACGGATGCCATTTACCAGGGGACGGACCCTGGGACAATATTGCACCCACCCCTACGTCAGACGCGTCCACCTCCACAACGAACGGCTGTGATGCATCTGGTTGGATGAGAACGGGTGCCGAAGCAAAACATTTTTTCAAAGAGGAAAAAGCTTGGCAAGCTTTGTCCGACCATTTAGAAAAATCCGTCCCTTTTCTTGTCATGTCAGTGAGAGGTTTGACAACAGATGAGAAATTACAAATAAATTTCCGGTAGTAGTTAGCAAACCCCAGAAAACGCTGCAGAGCCTTAAGATCCTCTGGCTGATCCCATTCAAGCACTGCTCTCACCTTTTCAGGGTCCATACGGAAACCGGAGGCTGACACCAAGAAACCCAAAAACTGAAGTTCCTGTACGGCGAATACACACTTTTCCAGTTTGGCGTATAGTTTATTGTCTCGCAAGATCTGCAACACCTGTCTCACATGCTCCTGGTGAGACACAAGATCTGGTGAGTAAATTAAAATGTCATCCAAATATACGACCACAAACAGCCCCACCAGATGACGAAAAATGTCATTAACAAAATGTTGGAATACTGCTGGTGCAGTAGTCAGACCAAAAGGCATGACAAGGTTCTCATAATGTCCCTCCGGCGTGTTAAACGCCGTTTTCCACTCATCCCCCTCTTTTATCCTAATCAGATTATACGCCCCCCTGAGATCCAATTTAGAGAACCATTTGGCGCCAACAATTTGATTGAAGAGATCAGGAATCAGAGGGAGTGGATACGGATCTCGAACAGTAATCCGATTAAGTTCGCGAAAATCCAAGCAAGGGCGTAGGCCTCCATCTTTTTTCTTCACAAAGAAGAACCCCGCGGCCACTGGGGAAGATGAAGGTCTAATATGCCCTTTGGCCAGACTTTCCGAAATATAATCTTTCATAGCCTGCCTCTCAGGACCAGAAAGGTTATATAACCTAGCTTAGGTAACTTAGCATCAGGAAGTAAATTAATAGAGCAGTCATACACGCGATGAGGAGGCAACTCCTGACACCCCTCCTCAGAGACCACATCCCCAAAGTCCTCCAAAAAAGGAGGCAAAGTACTAGGCACGACCGCACTGATGACTGTGTTCATGCAGTTACTTTTGCAAAACTCACCCCATTGGCTTATATCTCTGGACTGCCAATTAATCACAGGGTTATGTTTAACCAACCAAGGAAGTCCCAACACAATAGGAGTAGGTAGACCCTCCAACACATAACAAGATAATAGTTCCCTATGTATTGCCCCTACCCGAAGGTCAATGTTATGAACCTCATGAACAAAGCTACCTTGGCCGAGAGGCCTGGCGCCAATGGAGAATATAGGGATCGGTTTGACCAATACACTCAGATGCATACCTTGAGCCTGAGCAAACTGAGCGTCAACCAGATTAGCCCCGGACCCACTATCAAGAAGAACAGAAAATCTCTCCACTCTCGTACCAACCACCACCTCCACTGGTACAAGGAACTGAGAAGAACTAGCGGACGAAATACATACTCCCAGGTTGTCGTCCACCACACAACCTGGGATTAACAGTTTTCCGGCGACTTTTTGCTCAACAAGGCACGGGATGGACATCCCCCAACAAAATGTCCCTCTTTCCCGCAGAAGAAACACCTTCTAGTCCTGCGGCGTACCGCCAATCCCCTCCAACGAAATGATGTCCCTCCCAACTGCATAGGCTCCTCCGAACAGACAAGGGGAACCTCAACATAAGGGACTTTAGTAGTAGGTGGAGTAACAACAGGGGCGGAGTTACCTCGCACCTCTCCCGGAGCCGTCTATCAGTACGGATAGCTAGGGCCATAGCAGCCTCCAGTGATGGAGGAGAATCATACTGAGCCAAAACGTCCTTTAATTTGTCAGAAAGCCCATGACAAAACTGGCTTCTAAGAGCTGGGTCATTCCACTGAGTATCTGTGGCCCATCTACGGAACTCAGAAGCAAATTCCTCCGCCGGACGATCTCCCTGCTGTATCTTACGTAATTTTGTCTCAGCAAGAGAGACCCGATCTGGGTCATCATATACCAAACCCAGGGCAGTAAAAAATCGATCTACTGACTGTAGAGCCGGGGATCCCGGAGGAAGGGAGAAGGCCCAGGATTGAGGGTCCCCTTGTAGGAGCGAGATAACAATTCCCACTCTGTGCTCTTCACTCCCTGATGATCGAGGCCGAAGCCGAAAATACAATTTACATGCTTCCCTGAAGGTAAAAAATTTGTCTCGCCCACCAGTGAACCTGTCCGGGAGAGCTACTTTAGGTTCAAATCTGGTTTGCTCCGAGGGAGACAAAACTTTGGACTTAATGTCCGT
This sequence comes from Oophaga sylvatica, assembly GCA_033576555.1. Classification (NCBI taxonomy): domain Eukaryota; kingdom Metazoa; phylum Chordata; class Amphibia; order Anura; family Dendrobatidae; genus Oophaga; species Oophaga sylvatica. Next base: position 103,909,253 of record JARQOD010000006.1, read on the forward strand.
CAGCTCCATGGATAATCCCTGCAACTGCAGAGCCAGCTGGGCTACTGGATCCATGGCAACTGGGAATAATTTTATGGGCCAGTGAAAATGTCACGCGGTCTTATGATATGTGTACGATGTCAGTAAACTATTCTTAAAAGAACAACACTCTATACAACATATAGATTAGCAACATCAGCATGTAAATATAGAATAGATTTACCTGACACGATATCCGTTGAACTCAGGGTTAATCTTGAGGACTTGATACACTGTCACAGGAAAGAGGAGGACCGGGGGTCTAACCTGACCCTAAACTGGGGTCCTAACTAATCCCTCACCTTGGAGGTACTGATAATGGTTCAGAGGTCCAAGTCTCCAGCCTAACCCTGTCTCCTATCAGTCCCTGAACCCTGTAATCAGTCCTAAGAAGGATTCTGATTACCACCAAAGGGATATGGGCTGATCTCTGCTAAATACACAGATTAGACATATAAGACAGACTGGAGAAAACAGACTTGCATACACACTCAAACACAGAAGGAACATAAATGATCTGGGATATTAAACTCTAAGCAAGGTGAGCTTAAAACAACTAAGGAGCTCTTTAACTTAAGTCTATACAGATACAATCCTATCTGTGGTCTGCATGAAGAATTTCACTGGCAACTCCCAACACAGACAACCAGAGATTTAAAGGAAACCAATCAACAAATAATTAATTGCAGCCGGGAGAAACTGCACCCAGTCCCAGAACTGAGCACAGACAGAATTAACTCCCTAACTGCCAAACACAAAGAAACAGCAACTCAGCTGTGAGAAGTCAGAATGTGCAACCGCGACGATCTTCGTGGCGATGCACACATGACACACATGCACAGAATATAGTAAAGGTACCAATTACACATATTAAATGTTCCCATATGTTGACGACTCATAGAAATCAGATTACCAAGGAGGAAAAGAGTCAATACATGCCATTTAAAATACAATGCAAAATGTTATTACCATAAAATATTATTATCATAAATGTTACAATAGATCTAAAACACATAAATAGATACAATGGACACATACAAGGTAGGGCACTGGCAAGGCAAGACAGGATAATAATTTATGTCCAACTTTTGCATATGAAGAGCTGTGGTAACTATTGTTAAGAAAATATGTGTTATTAGATAACCATCTGATTGCCACTAGCGTCAAGTCGTCATACAGGGCAACAAAATCTTTTGTGCTGGAAAACAGATAGGGTGCATGTAAATTGAGTACATTAATCACAGTCTACAGTCATGGCCAAAAGTTTTGAGAATGACACAAATATTAATTTTTACAAAGTCTACTGCTTCACTTTTTCTAATGGCAATTTGCATATACTCCAGAATGTTATAAAGAGTGATCAGCTTAACAGCAATTACTTGCAAAGTCAATATTTGGCTAGAAAATGAACTTTATCCCCAAAACACATTTCAACATCATTGCAGCCCTGCCTTAAAAGGACCAGCTAACCTCTTTTCAGTGATTGCTCCATTAACACAGGTGTGGGTGTTGATGAGGACATGGCTGGAGATCAATCTGTCATGATTAAGTAAGAATGACACCATTGGACACTTTAAAAGGAGGTTGGTGCTTGGCATCATTGTTTCTCTTCTGTTAACCATGGCTATCTCTAAAGAAACACGTGCAGTCATCATTGCAATGCACAAAAATGGCCTAACAGGGAAGAGTATCGCAGCTAAAAAGATTGCACCTCAGTCAACAATCTATTGCATCATCAAGAACTTCAAGGAGAGAGGTTCCATTGTTGCCAAAAAGGCTGCAGGGCGCCCAAGAAAGACCAGCAAGCGCCAGGACCGTCTCTTAAAAGTGTTTCAGCTGCGGGATCGGACTACCAGCAGTGCAGAGCTTGCTCAGGAATGGCAGCAGGCAGGTGTGAGTGCATCTGCATGCACTGTGAGGCGGAGACTCTTGGAGCAAGGCCTGGTCTCAAGGAGGGCATCAAATAAGCCACTTCTCTCCAGAAAAAACATCATGGACAGACTGATATTCTGCAAAAGGTACAGGCAGTGGACTGCTAAGGACTGGGGTAAAGTTATTTTCTCTGATGAATCCCCTTTTGGATTGTTTGGGACATCAGGAAAACGCCTCATTCGGAGAAGACAAGGTGAGCGCTACCACCAGTCTTGTCTCATGCCAACTGTTAAGCATCCTGAAACCATTCATGTGTGGGGTTGCTTCTCAGCCAAGGGAATCGGCTCTCTCACAGTCTTGCCTAAAAACACAGCCATGAATAAAGAATGGTACCAGAATGTCCTCCAAGAGCAACTTCTCCAACCCTCCAAGAGCAGTTTGGCGATCAACAATGCCTTTTCCAGCATGATGGAGCACCTTGCCATAAAGCAAAGGTGATAACTAAATGGCTCAGGGAACAAAACATAGAGATTTTGGGTCCATGGCCTGGAAACTCCCCAGATCTTAATCCCATTGAGAACTTGTGGTCAATCATCAAGAGACGGGTGGACAAACAAAAACCTAAAAATTCTGACAAAATGAAAGCATTGATTGTGCAAGAATGGACTGCTATCAGTCAGGATTTGGTCCAGAAGTTGATTGAGAGCATGCCAGGGAGAATTGAAGAGGTCCTGAAGAAGAAGGGTCAACACTGCAAATATTGACTTGCTGCATTAACTCATTCTAACTGTCAATATAAGCTTTTGTTACTCATATGTTTGCAATTATTATATTTCTGTCTGTGATAAAAACATCTGTCAAACACACATAAAAACCAGAGGGCAGCAGATCATGTGAAAATATAATATTTGTGTCATTCTCAAAACTTTTGGCCATGACTGTATGTTTAGACACATTGCTCTGAATGTAGAGATAAGTTGTAGATATTAATAGTGGTATTTATTTACCCATTGTTAGAGTCCTGCCTTGACGTTGGTCCCGTTCCACAACGTACGTTTCGCGTTCATCGCTTCTTCAGGGACAACACAGAACTGTCCCGGGCCTCATCAGAGGCAAAATGTGAGAGGAGAAGGGATTTCAGAGCGAGCGACGGCGATTAGAAGACAAGACAAGTTTGGGACAGGTGAGTTCGGTAAGGTGAGTGTAAGGATTTTTTTTTTAACCTTTTCATGGCCCTTTACGGCTTAGAAAAATAGAGAAAATAGAATAGAGAAGAATAGAGAAAAAGAAGTTACCAAAAAGTTTTCTTGAAAAAAATATAAATTTTATTACATAAATAAATACATAAAAAACAGGGAGCACCACAAACCAAAAAGAAAGAAACCAGGCGGATATTGTAGGGGAATTAAATGTATACACTGCCCAATTTTATAAAATAGTGACAATATCATAAATAAATATCATTTTCATAAACTGTAAAATGTAACACAATTTAATCATACATATAAGTATAAATCTTGAATTAGGTTTCAAAAATTGAAACATATAATACAAATTTCTGTGAATATTGTAACAATTTATGCATATACAAATGTCACCATAATCTACAACCTGTGCCAAACCAGCCCATAAATATATTATTATTAATATTGGCGCTTTAATTGTTGTTAAAATATTTGTAACTAACATATGACCACCTCAAAAAAATCAAATAGGCAGCCAACACAAGATAATAGGAGCGCTAGAGCAAGATGTAAATAATATAAATTAGCCTCCAATAATACACAAACATTAGCACCAGCACTGGTCACACATATAATATATTGCAGCTGATATAGATATGAATGAAGTAGATAAATTGAGATAGTCTTGAGAAAAGCGCCAAAAGAATGGAATGTATCAAAGGCAAAATGCCAATAAGTACTTACTGGAGTGAAACCGAAAGCAGTGTTCCCTGAGCCCGGCGCCCCTACGCACGTTTCGAAATAACTTCATCAGGAGTTAACGTGATGAAGTTATTTTGAAACGTGCGTAGGGCGCCGGGCTCGGGGAACACTGCTTTCGGTTTCACTCCAGTAAGTACTTATAGGCATTTTGCCTTTGATACATTCCCCTACAATATCCGCCTGGTTTCTTTCTTTTTGGTTTGTGGTGCTCCCTGTTTTTTATGTATTTATTTATGTAATAAAATTTAAATTTTTTTCAAGAAAACTCTTTTGGTAACTTCTTTTTCTCTATTCCATTTGGATATGATTTTAATGGGGAGTTGCATTTGTATTACTTGTTATGACTAGGAGTGACAAATATGGAACCGAACATTGACCATCTCATTAGCCAAAAGCAGGCCCATAGTTCCCATTGAAATACCAGTTGATTTTACTTTACTTGTTCTTTATTTTAAATATTGTATTTGTTCCTGTTTTGTTGTTTTTTTTAACTTCAAAATAAGATTGTAGTATATGATGTATACAGGGTCATACACATCGTGTGCGGTATATAGAGTGTATATACACTGCTGTATTATACTTTTCATATACAGGTTATAATGCCTCTTATTCTTTGCATAGAGGTGAGTGTGCCATGTATAATATATGGTATATACTGCGTAGTGTCGCATACACTGCTGTATTATACAGTATACAACAGTTCTAATGCTCCATACCTAATATGCAGGATAATGTACAGTGTATATGATGTAACCTGTATAAGATGTGACATTGGCTTGCCCCCCCCCCCAGTTTTGATCCTGGGTACGCCCATGGACGCTGGCACCGTTAGCAGGAAGATTTTAGCTAGCTAACTAGACGGTTGTTTACCAGTCAGATAGTGCTGCTAACTACTGTCCAGTGTGGCTGTGAAATTGACTTTCCAGTATTTTTTTTGCCATTACTGAGGTCCACAGACAAAGCCAGCAGGGCATATCCTACAAGTGTGTTGTGCACTGCTTCTAGTGTGCTCCATGCATGAGTACAGCATTCTAAATCATATTTTTTCACTAGCCAAATGTGAAACTGCTTACTGTATCAAAGCTTGTCATTTAGTGCTGTGTGTCTGCAGACCTAACACACATTAAAAAAATAAATAATTTTTCTTTTGCAAAGAGTTATACAGCCCACCATATCCCACTTTGTTATTTTGTTGTGTTGAAATTAAACTGTCTGTAGATCTCACACACATAACAAAAAAAAATTTCTGTTGCTAAACAGAAAAAAATTCTTATGTTACTAAAGTCCCACAGTAGGGGACATCTCACTTTCAAATTGTTTGTAACTTCTAGTGTGCTTTAGAGGCCCTGATCCAAAGGCCACCAAAAAAATATTTTGTTACTAACGTAATAAAGTAGGGGAGAGGAGAATGACGAGCACTCAATAAATTAGATAGGTGCAGACTGGACTGGGAAATAAACCCAAAGTAACAAAAATAGAGGAGCAGCCGCACTCAATAATTGTGTATTGTGCAAATAGGGTTTCTTTTTATTATTATTCAGTGCGTATTTAAACAACACCACATGGCCGAAAAAGGACAAAGAAATACCCAGGTAACGTTTCGACCCAAAATAGGGTCTTTATCAAACCTCACTGTAAGGCCGGGATCACACATGCGAGTAAATCGGCCGACACTCGCATGTGAAATCCCAGCTCTGGCGCCGGCACTCGGGAGTGGAGTGAGCGGCTGCATGTATTTATATACAGCCGCGCGCTCCACTCCTAAGTGCCGGCGCCAGAGCTGGGATTTCACATGCGAGTGTTGGCCGATTTACTCGCATGTGTGATCCCGGCCTAAGATAAATATACAGAAAATTAGTATGTTAGTAGATAGTAATACATGAACAAACAAATTATACAATACAAGTGAAAGTGCTATATACACATGTGTACTAACAGAAAAATGACCATAAAACAATGACCATAAAACAAAAGTTGTGTATAATATACATGGACAGTGCTGTCTAAATAAAGGTGCTATACAAATATATACATATGGATATACATATTAGTATACCTAATAAATGATGGAAAGTAATGTGCTATTAATGTAGGATAAGGTAACACATATAGGGAAAATCAATCAATTGGTAAACTAGTTAGTAAGTTATATATTAGTTATACAAAGGGGACGAAAGAGGAATAAATATAAGAGAAAAAATTCTCACTGATCTGGGGAGTGTCTTTGATTAGGAAATGTTGTGTAGAAACAGCAGAAGACCCAGCCGGGCCTGTAATATAGAGTCAAGATGTAAAACGTAGGGAGACAAACGCTGTGTACTAAGGCTAAGAATGTCATGTGAGAGTTGTAATTGAGAAAGAAACTGACCTTAATAATGGATATGGTGTGGAGGATCGTCCGTGGTAAGTGTACACATTGGTGTCAGCGGGGTTAAATAGCCCAAGTGCGGAAGCGCAACACCAGCCTGGAGTGAGAACGAGACTTGGATTGAGGACGCATGTGCAGTAGTCTCGGGGAAGAGGCTTGTGTGGAGCAGTAGAAAATGAAACTGGGCGCATGCGCAGTAGTGCCAATGGTGTTATAAAAGAGGTGTCAAGCGCTCCAAGTCTCAAGTGTATAGCGAGAAAGTAGAGGTGCGTGTGCACCATATGCAATGACGGGGAAAAAAGCTGTGTGGCAGGCAGGGGATATGGAAAACAATGAATATAAAACACCGGGAACAAAATAATTTCTCAAGAGGATTTTTATAGGTGTAAAAAGAGTAGAAGATGAGAAGGAATGAATGAGAATAGTAAGGGTAAGAGAATAATGGTGCAAAAAGGTGTAAGGAATAAAAAATAAAATAAACTAAAATGGGTAACAATACAAAGAAATAACAAAAAAGGAAAAAAGTGGGATAAGAAATGAAAAAAATAAAAAATAATAAATAAAAATTGATAAAAAATAGAGAATGATACAAAAATATTGAAGACAAAATGAAAATAAAAAAATGAAAGTAAAAATAAGAAGAAAATAATGATTATTAAAATAGAACAATTGAAAGAGAGATATAAAGTAATGATGGAAAATAAAAATAAAAGTAAAAATAGTAATAAAAATAAAAATAAACTATAAGTAAAATTCTATGTGCGAAAAAATGGAAAAATAAAAAAATAAATAAACATAAATAAATAAAAAATAAAAATAAAAAATGAAAAAATAAAAAAATTAAAAAATTAAAATAGTAGAAAAAATGAAAAATAAAAGAAAAATTAAAAAATGAAGACAACTTACCCTCGATGAAGAAAAATAATCAAAGCATGGGTCAATGTGTCTGTAATTAAAGAACACAGTTAGTGGTAAAGTAAAAGGTTGGGTTAAGTAGAGCGGCATCCAAAGACACTCCCAAACATGGTCATGCAAACAAAGCAATGTAATAAAACAAACAGTCTACATATACATGTACAATAATAACCGAGACACAGATAATAGGTTTACCTAACGGTAGTGAAATCAAGTTCACGGTTGTGACCTTTGGGCGCTAAAGTCTGTAAATTATAAATCCAAAAGGATTCCCATTGTTTTAGTAATTTGATGTGGTCACCACCACGTCGTTGTCTATCAACTTGTTCCAAGACCTGGTATCGCAATTGAGAGACAGAGTGGTTTGCTGAAATGAAGTGGTGTGGAATTTGTAGCCAAGTTTTTTTACATCTAATAGTTGATTTATGGTTTGCGATGCGATCTCTCACGTGTTGTGTGGTCTCACCCACGTAGAGTAGGCCAAACGGGCATTTAATTACATAAGCAAAATTAGTGTTGCAAGTGTAAAAGCCTTTAATTTTGTAATGTTTGCCAGTGAAGGGGTGAGTGACATTGCTGGCTTTGATGACATTGGAGCAACTAGCGCAGCTGAGACATGGAAACTTTCCAGTTCTCTCAGTATCCAAAAAACGCTGTTTAGTTATTTTAGGGAGGCTGCCTATGTCCGCTCTGACGACTTGGTCTCTAATATTCCTGGGTCTTCTTTCACACATAAGAGCCGGAGTCTTAAAGGCATCAATGTGTGGATAAGATCTTGATAAAACAGACCAATGTTTACGGATTATACGATACGATACGATACACTTTATTGATCCCGGGGGAAATTACAGTATTACAGCAGCAATACAAACAGCAGTACATAAAATATTAGGACACAAATCTTGCACAGGTATACCAACATTACATAATAAATAAATAATAAAAGTGTGTAGTTCAGGTGTATATAAGACAATGTTAATTGACATTAGTACACCAGCCATCAGTCATTATTTTCTACCACCCTTAGGAAATTATTATACATCCCCATAGCAGTAGGTACAAACGATTTCCTGAATTTCTCCTTCTTGCACCTTAGTAGGATTAGACGGCTGCTGAATGTGCTCTTCTGCTATAGGAGGTGTTAGATCTAGGATTTTTTCCTTTTTTCTCACTGCCACACTCTGTTCATGGATCATATTTCCAGATATGGGCTTTGTGTCAAACAGGATTAAACGGGCTGATTATTCTATATAATCTACGGGATGGCATACCACCCTATTAAGGGAATACTATGGTTTTTTTTTGCCTACCTGTAATGTTCCCCCTTTTTGGAATTTACACTTATTTTCCCATTTACTCCGTGAATTAAGCTTTGGGATTATTGCGGATGTAGGTGTGCTGATTTATGTGCTACAGGTGCTTATACTTGCTCATTCACCATTCTATCTTTCATCTCGATTTCAAAATATTGTGAACTTTTTAGTATTTTCAATAAAGTTTATATATTTTTACTTTATTCTCTCATGTTATCTATTTGGGCTAGATGCTCTGTTTTTTGTGATATATTACTATATAGAGAGTTGCCCTGTTCCATTTTGGAACTATGTTTAAAGATGTTACCCATGGTTTGGGTTTAATTAATAAGTAACATAAGGTATTACACAGTAAAATAAGGTAATATACAGTAACATGAGGTAATACACAGTAATATGAGGTAATACACAGGTAACATGAGGTAATATGAGGTAATATACGGTAACATGAGGTAATACACAGTGATATGAGGTAATACACAGTAATGTGAGGTAATACACAGTGTAAGGTTTCAACTCGCTCAGCTGCTTCAGAGGCAATTAGGAGGCACTTTTATATCAAAAGTCACTAGGTTTATTGCTCCATAAACCACAAAGCCACATGCAATACAAGTCTTCAGTAAGGATTCTTAAGTTCTCTTCAAACACAGATACAGGAAGGCTTCTCCCTTCCTACACAGAGGCCTCTCTGTAATGTCCTGCCTGGACACTTGGAAGTCTGTTAACACTCACAGACTCCCACATCACTCTCTCACAGGTGCCAAACACACTTCGTTACATAGCTGTAACCCCACCCACAGGTGAGGTCAGGATCACATGGTTAGGTCACCTGGTCATGACCTCATCACAGGTCCTTTACTACAACACAAACCATGCCTCCATGCATATCCTGAGGAGCATACACAGTGCCTCCTAGCTGCATCAGGGTCACTACACCACATACCTCCCCGCTCTGTTCAAACTTGTGGGGTTGAACACTTGTTACCCGACCAGAGATCCTTCTCAGTCGTCTCTGCCAGTCAAACCGTCTATCTAAGTCGGACCCTCTGTCAGACCACCCGCATCCCCAGAGGTCAGTACGGCGTCGCAATTCCCTTGCACCCATACGTCCTGTCTGGTCTGAGTCCTTTTCATTTCGTCCACCACAGGATCTCCTGCTTAGGTCACTCATCACTGAGCTAACTGAGGCATCACTACTTCTACCTCTTCCATCAGGCGACCTATTTCCTGTATTAGCTCCAGCTTGAGGACTTATAGTCTTAAGCGAACCTCTTCGCCTCTCAACACCACGGGTTGAAGGTGGCGGCGATCTTCTTTCCATTTCCTGCAGCTCTCCGTTGACCTGCACCCTCTCTGTTATGAATGTGCTAGAGATGGTTTCTGAGCATGTCATGGGTGTATCGCCACGAAGATCGTCGCGATTACACATTCTGACTTCTCGCAGCTGAGTTGCTGTTTCTTTGTGTTTGGCAGTGAGGGAGTTAATTCTACCTAGCTCTGTGCTAAGACTAGGTCCAGCCTCGCCCGGCTGCAGTTTGATTATGCACTAATTAGCTTCCTTTATATACCTGCCAGTCTGCTTGGGAGATGCCAGTGAAAGCATTCATACAGACCAGCAGATAGGATCGGTTCTGAGAAGACTTAAGCTAAGAGCTCCTTTGTGGTTTCTCCTCTCCTCGCTTATAGTTTATCTCCTAGACCTTTTGTGTTCCCTCTGTGTTTAAGTGTTGTATGCAAGACAGTATTTACTTTATCCCCTGTCTGTCTCGTTTGTCTTTACTGTTTATTAAGCGGTGACCTGCCCATATCCCTGTGGTGGTAATCAGTGTCCTTCTAAGGACTAGATTACAGTGGTCAGGGACTTATAGGAGATAGGGTTACGCTGGCGGCCTGGACCTCTGTACCATTAACAGTACCTCCAGGTAGAGGGACTAGTCAGGACCCCAGTTTAGGGTCAGTATAGACCCCGGTCCACCTCTAGCCTGAGACAGCGTGAAACAGATCCAGTATAGATCCTCAGTACTTCGGATATTATGTCAGGTAATACTATGTTATGAAATACTATATGTTCATGTTGATATAACCTATTTATATGTTATATAGAATGTTGTCCCACTTGATATAGATTACTGACATTATCTATAACTGTTATACAGCGTGATATTTTCACCGGCCATACTAAAAAGATTCTCCCCAGCTACCATGGATCCAGTAGCCCAGCTGCCCTGCAGCTGCAGAGTTTGTCCATGGAGCTGACGGACATTAAGTCCAAGGTTTTGTTCCCCCCGGAGCAATCCAGATCTGAACCTAAAGTTGCTCTCCCGGACAGGTTCACTGGTGGGCGGGACAAATTTTTTACCTTCCGGGAGGCATGTAAGTTATATTTTCGGCTACGGCCTCGGTCATCGGGGAGTAAAGAGCAGAGGGTGGGAACTGTCATCTCGCTCTTACAAGGGGACCCTCAATCCTGGGCGTTCTCTCTTCCTCCGGGCTCCCCGGCTCTTCAGTCAGTAGATCGATTTTTTACTGCCCTGGGTCTGGTATATGATGACCCGGATCGGGTCTCCCTTGCTGAAACGAAGTTACGTAAGATGCAGCAGGGAGATCGTCCGGCGGAGGAGTTTTCTTCTGAGTTCCGTAGATGGGCCACAGATACTCAGTGGAATGACCCAGCTCTTAGGAGCCAGTTTTGTCAAGGGTTATCTGACAAATTAAAAGACGTGTTGGCTCAGTATGATTCTCCCCCATCTCTGGAGGCTGCTATGGCCCTTGCTATTCGCATTCATAGACGGCTTCGGGAGAGGTGCGAGGTAACTCCGCCCCCTGTTATGACTCCACCCACTACTAAAGTCCCTTATATTGAGGTTCCCTGGTCTGTTCTGAGGAACCTATGCAGTTGGGAGGGACATATTTTCGAGGGAGGGGATCGGCGGTGCGCCGCAAGACAAGAAAGTGTTTCTTCTGCGGGAGAGAGGGGCATTTTGTTGAGGGGTGTCCATCCCGTGCCTCGCTGAGCAAGAAGTCGCCAGAAAACTGTTAATCCCAGGTTGTGTGGTGGACGACAACCTGGGAGTATGTATTTCGTCCCCAGGTGTCATGTGTGCATCGCCACGAAGATCGTCGCGGTTGCACATTCTGACTTCTCACAGCTGAGTTGCTGTTTCTTTGTGTTTGGCAGTTAGGGAGTTAATTCTGTCTGTGCTCAGTTCTGGGACTGGGTGCAGTTTCTCCCGGCTGCAATTAATTATTTGTTGATTGGTTTCCTTTAAATCTCTGGTTGTCTGTGTTGGGAGTTGCCAGTGAAATTCTTCATGCAGACCACAGATAGGATTGTATCTGTATAGACTTAAGTTAAAGAGCTCCTTAGTTGTTTTAAGCTCACCTTGCTTAGAGTTTAATATCCCAGATCATTTATGTTCCTTCTGTGTTTGAGTGTGTATGCAAGTCTGTGTTTTCTCCAGTCTGTCTTATATGTCTAATCTGTGTATTTAGCAGAGATCAGCCCATATCCCTTTGGTGGTAATCAGTATCCTTCTTAGGACTGATTACAGGGTTCAGGGACTGATAGGAGACAGGGTTAGGCTGGAGACTTGGACCTCTGAACCATTATCAGTACCTCCAAGGTGAGGGATTAGTTAGGACCCCAGTTTAGGGTCAGGTTAGACCCCCGGTCCTCCTCTTTCCTGTGACAGTGTATCAAGTCCTCAAGATTAACCCTGAGTTCAACGGATATCGTGTCAGGTAAATCTATTCTATATTTACATGCTGATGTTGCTAATCTATATGTTGTATAGAGTGTTGTTCTTTTAAGAATAGTTTACTGACATCGTACACATATCATAAGACCGCGTGACATTTTCACTGGCCCAAAAATTATTCCCAGTTGCCATGGATCCAGTAGCCCAGCTGGCTCTGCAGTTGCAGGGATTATCCATGGAGCTGACGGACATTAAGTCCAAAGTTTTGTCTCCCTCGGAGCAAACCAGATTTGAACCTAAAGTAGCTCTCCCGGACAGGTTCACTGGTGGGCGAGACAAATTTTTTACCTTCAGGGAAGCATGTAAATTGTATTTTCGGCTTCGGCCTCGATCATCAGGGAGTGAAGAGCACAGAGTGGGAATTGTTATCTCGCTCCTACAAGGGGACCCTCAATCCTGGGCCTTCTCCCTTCCTCCGGGATCCCCGGCTCTACAGTCAGTAGATCGATTTTTTACTGCCCTGGGTTTGGTATATGATGACCCAGATCGGGTCTCTCTTGCTGAGACAAAATTACGTAAGATACAGCAGGGAGATCGTCCGGCGGAGGAATTTGCTTCTGAGTTCCGTAGATGGGCCACAGATACTCAGTGGAATGACCCAGCTCTTAGAAGCCAGTTTTGTCATGGGCTTTCTGACAAATTAAAGGACGTTTTGGCTCAGTATGATTCTCCTCCATCACTGGAGCTGCTATGGCCCTAGCTATCCGTACTGATAGACGGCTCCGGGAGAGGTGCGAGGTAACTCCGCCCCCTGTTGTTACTCCACCTACTACTAAAGTCCCTTATGTTGAGGTTCCCCTTGTCTGTTCGGAGGAGCCTATGCAGTTGGGAGGGACATCATTTCGTAGGAGGGGATTGGCGGTACGCCGCAGGACTAAAGGTGTTTCTTCTGCGGGAAAAGGACATTTTGTTGGGGGATGTCCATCCCGTGCCTTGTTGAGCAAAAAGTCGCCGGAAAACTGTTAATCCCAGGTTGTGTGGTGGACGACAACCTGGAGTATGTATTTCGTCCGCTAGTTCTTCTCAGTTCCTTGTACCAGTGGAGGTGGTGGTTGGTACGAGAGTGGAGAGATTTTCTGTTCTTCTTGATAGTGGGTCCGGGGCTAATCTGGTTGACGCTCAGTTTGCTCAGGCTCAAGGTATGCATCTGAGTGTATTGGTCAAACCGATCCCTATATTCTCCATTGACGCCAGGCCTCTCGGCCAAGGTAGCTTTGTTCATGAGGTTCATAACATTGACCTTCGGGTAGGGGCAATACATAGGGAACTATTATCTTGTTATGTGTTGGAGGGTCTACCTACTCCTATTGTGTTGGGACTTCCTTGGTTGGTTAAACATAACCCTGTGATTAATTGGCAGTCCAGAGATATAAGCCAATGGGGGGAGTTTTGCAAAAGTAACTGCATGAACACAGTCATCAGTGCGGTCGTGCCTAGTACTTTGCCTCCTTTTTTGGAGGACTTTGGGGATGTGTTCTCTGAGGAGGGGTGTCAGGAGTTGCCTCCTCATCGCGTGTATGACTGCTCTATTAATTTACTTCCTGATGCTAAGTTACCTAAAGCTAGGTTATATAACCTTTCTGGTCCTGAGAGGCAGGCTATGAAAGATTATATTTCGGAAAGTCTGGCCAAAGGGCATATTAGACCTTCATCTTCCCCAGTGGCCGCGGGGTTCTTCTTTGTGAAGAAAAAAGATGGAGGCCTACGCCCTTGCTTGGATTTCCGCGAACTTAATCGGATTACTGTTCGAGATCCGTATCCACTCCCTCTGATTCCTGATCTCTTCAATCAAATTGTTGGCGCCAAATGGTTCTCTAAATTGGATCTCAGGGGGGCGTATAATCTGATTAGGATAAAAGAGGGGGATGAGTGGAAAACGGCGTTTAACACGCCGGAGGGACATTATGAGAACCTTGTCATGCCTTTTGGTCTGACTACTGCACCAGCAGTATTCCAACATTTTGTTAATGACATTTTTCGTCATCTGGTGGGGCTGTTTGTGGTCGTATATTTGGATGACATTTTAATTTACTCACCAGATCTTGTGTCTCACCAGGAGCATGTGAGACAGGTGTTGCAGATCTTGCGAGACAATAAACTATACGCCAAACTGGAAAAGTGTGTATTCGCCGTACAGGAACTTCAGTTTTTGGGTTTCTTGGTGTCAGCCTCCGGTTTCCGTATGGACCCTGAAAAGGTGAGAGCAGTGCTTGAATGGGATCAGCCAGAGGATCTTAAGGCTCTGCAGCGTTTTCTGGGGTTTGCTAACTACTACCGGAAATTTATTTGTAATTTCTCATCTGTTGTCAAACCTCTCACTGACATGACAAGAAAAGGGACGGATTTTTCTAAATGGTCGGACAAAGCTTGCCAAGCTTTTTCCTCTTTGAAAAAATGTTTTGCTTCGGCACCCGTTCTCATCCAACCAGATGCATCACAGCCGTTCATTGTGGAGGTGGACGCGTCTGACGTAGGGGTGGGTGCAATATTGTCCCAGGGTCCGTCCCCTGGTAAATGGCATCCGAGCGCTTTCTTTTCTAAAAAATTGTCGTCCGCCGAAAGGAATTATGATATCGGCAATAGGGAACTTTTGGCCATTAAGTTGGCTTTTGAAGAATGGCGTCACTTTTTGGAGGGGGCAGTCCACCCGGTCACCGTCATTACTGATCACAAGAACCTGCTGTATTTGGAATCTGCTAAGCGTCTGAATTCCAGACAAGCTCGATGGTCGTTGTTTTTTACCAGGTTTAATTTTGTTGTCACTTATCGCCCTGGATCTAAGAATGTTAAGGCGGATGCCTTGTCTCGCAGTTTCCCAGGGGCCGGGAAAATGGAAGACCCGATTCCTATCCTTCAGGAGGGGATGGTAGTGTCGGCTGTATGTTCTGAGCTTGAGGAGGAGGTGTTAGAGGCTCAGGGGGACGCCCCTGCAGGACCTCCAGGGAGACTGTTTGTCCCAAATCAGTTGAGACAAAAGGTTATTGAGGCACATCATAATTCTGCTTTAGCAGGACATCCAGGGAGTAAGGCTACTTTAGATCTCCTTTCTCGCCGGTTTTGGTGGCCTAACGTTAATAAAGATGTTTTAACTTTTGTCGCGTCCTGTGGGGTTTGTGCTCGCTCTAAGACCCCTCATACCCGTCCGTCTGGGACCCTCTTACCCTTGAAACTTCCGGAGCGTCCATGGACTCATTTGTCTATGGACTTCATCACGGACCTTCCTCAGTCGTCAGGGAAGACTGTTATACTGGTGGTTGTTGACAGGTTCAGTAAGATGGCACATTTCATTGCTCTTCCTGCCTCCCTAATGCTAAAACTCTGGCGCAGGTGTTCATTGGGGAGATTGTGAGACTTCATGGGTTGCCTTCTGATGTGGTGTCAGATAGGGGGTCTCAGTTTGTGTCCAAGTTTTGGAGGGCATTTTGTTTACGTCGGGGGATGCAATTGTCATTTTCCTCGGCTTTTCATCCGCAGACCAATGGTCAGACAGAGCGTCTGAATCAAAGCCTAGAGACTTATCTTCGGTGTTTTGTCTCAGAGAACCAGGAGGACTGGTCTTCTTTCTTGCCTCTGGCAGAGTTCGCTCTTAACAACAGGCGGAGCGAGTCCACTGGTAAGTCCCCGTTTTTTGGGGCATATGGTTTTCATCCCCAGTTTTGTACATTCAATGGGGGGGGCCCTTCTGGGGTTCCTGAGGAGGAGCGTTTCTCGTCGTCACTTGCTTCAGTGTGGAGAGGTGTATTGAATATTCTGAGTGCTATGGGGAACCGTTATAAACGTATGGCTGATAGGAGGAGAGTTTCTGGTCCAGATCTTAATGTGAACGATCTGGTATGGTTGTCTACCAGGAATATAAAACTTAAAGTTCCCTCCTGGAAGCTGGGCCCCAGATTCATCGGGCCGTACAGGATCAGTTCCATAATTAATCCTGTGGCATTTCGTCTGGACCTCCCTCCTACGTTTAAAATCCACAATGTGTTCCACAAGTCATTACTTAAGAGGTACGTGGCACCAGTCATACCATCACCTCTACCTCCTCCTCCAGTGGTGGTCAATGGTAACTTGGAGTTTCAAATGTCAAAGATCATTGACTCACGTCTGAATCGCCGGTCCCTTCAGTACTTGGTGCATTG
Organism: Oophaga sylvatica; assembly: GCA_033576555.1. Lineage (NCBI taxonomy): Eukaryota > Metazoa > Chordata > Amphibia > Anura > Dendrobatidae > Oophaga > Oophaga sylvatica. Next base: position 103,925,576 of record JARQOD010000006.1, read on the forward strand.
GAAGGGGTATGGTCCAGAGGAGAGGACGTGGGTTCCTGCGTCTGACATTAACGCAGATCGTTTGGTGCGGACCTTCCACAGAACTCACCCGGGCAAACCTGGCCCTGAGGGTCCGGAGGCCCCTCGTAGAAGGGGGGGTACTGTCATGTGTGCATCGCCACGAAGATCGTCGCGGTTGCACATTCTGACTTCTCACAGCTGAGTTGCTGTTTCTTTGTGTTTGGCAGTTAGGGAGTTAATTCTGTCTGTGCTCAGTTCTGGAACTGGGTGCAGTTTCTCCCGGCTGCAATTAATTATTTGTTGATTGGTTTCCTTTAAATCTCTGGTTGTCTGTGTTGGGAGTTGCCAGTGAAATTCTTCATGCAGACCACAGATAGGATTGTATCTGTATAGACTTAAGTTAAAGAGCTCCTTAGTTGTTTTAAGCTCACCTTGCTTAGAGTTTAATATCCCAGATCATTTATGTTCCTTCTGTGTTTGAGTGTGTATGCAAGTCTGTGTTTTCTCCAGTCTGTCTTATATGTCTAATCTGTGTATTTAGCAGAGATCAGCCCATATCCCTTTGGTGGTAATCAGTATCCTTCTTAGGACTGATTACAGGGTTCAGGGACTGATAGGAGACAGGGTTAGGCTGGAGACTTGGACCTCTGAACCATTATCAGTACCTCCAAGGTGAGGGATTAGTTAGGACCCCAGTTTAGGGTCAGGTTAGACCCCCGGTCCTCCTCTTTCCTGTGACAGTGTATCAAGTCCTCAAGATTAACCCTGAGTTCAACGGATATCGTGTCAGGTAAATCTATTCTATATTTACATGCTGATGTTGCTAATCTATATGTTGTATAGAGTGTTGTTCTTTTAAGAATAGTTTACTGACATCGTACACATATCATAAGACCGCGTGACATTAGGTCCATCTCAGTTTCTCGTACCAGCGGAGGTGGTGGTAGGTACGAGAGCTGAGAGGATTTCTGTTCTTCTTGATAGTGGGTCCGGGGCTAATCTGGTGGACGCTCGGTTTGCCCAGGTGCAAGGTATGCAACTGAGTGTATTGGCCAAACCGATCCCTATTTTCTCTATTGACGCCAGGCCTCTCAGTCAAGGTAGCTTTGTACAAGCTGTTCATAACATAGACCTTCAAGTAGGGGCATTACATAAAGAACGATTGTCTTGTTATGTGTTGGAGGGTCTTCCTACTCCTATTGTGTTGGGACTTCCTTGGTTGGCTAAACATAACCCAGTGATTAATTGGCAATCCAGAGAGATAAGCCAGTGGAGTGAATTTTGCAAGAGTAACTGCATGAACACGGTCATCAATGCGGTCGTGCCTAGAACTTTGCCTCCTTTTCTGGAGGACTTTGAGGATGTATTCTCTGAGGAGGGGTGTCAAGAATTACCTCCTCATCGCGCGTATGACTGTTCAATAAAATTGCTTCCTGATGCTAAGTTACCTAAATCTAGGTTATATAACCTTTCTGGTCCTGAGAGGCAGGCTATGAAGGATTATATTTCGGAAAGTCTGGCCAAGGGCATATTAGACCTTCATCTTCCCCAGTGGCCGTGGGGTTCTTCTTTGTGAAGAAAAAAGATGGAGGCCTACGCCCTTGCTTGGATTTCCGTGAGCTTAATCGGATTACTGTCCGAGATCCGTATCCGCTCCCACTTATTCCTGATCTCTTCAATCAGATTGTGGGCGCCAAATGGTTCTCTAAGTTGGATCTCAGGGGGGCGTATAATCTGATTAGGATAAAGGAGGGGGATGAGTGGAAGACGGCGTTTAACACTCCGGAGGGACATTATGAGAACCTTGTCATGCCTTTTGGTCTGACTACTGCCCCGGCGTTGTTTCAACATTTTGTTAATGACATCTTTCGCCACCTTGTGGGGCAGTTTGTGGTCATTTATTTAGATGACATTTTAATTTACTCGCCAGATCTTGTGTCTCATCAGGAGCATGTGAGACAGGTGTTGCAGATCTTGCGAGACAATAAACTGTACGCCAAATGGGAAAAGTGTGTATTCGCCGTACAGGAACTTCAGTTTTTGGGTTTCCTGGTGTCAGCTTCCGGTTTCCGTATGGACCCTGGAAAGTGAGAGCAGTGCTTGAATGGGATCGGCCAGAGGATCTTAAGGCACTGCAACGTTTCTGTCATGTGTGCATTGCCACGAAGATCGTCGCGGTTGCACATTTTGACTTCTCACAGCTGATCTGCTGTTTCTTTGTGTTTGGCAGCTAGGGAGTTAATTCTGTCTGTGCTCGGTGCTGGGACTGGGTGCAGTTTCTCCCGGCTGCAATTGATTATTTGTTGATTGGTTTCCTTTAAATTCCTGGTTGTCTGCTTGGGGAGTTGCCAGTGAAACCTTCATGCAGACCACAGATAGGAATGAATCTGTATAGACTTTAGTTGTGAGCTCCTTAGTTGTTCTAAGCTCAACTTGGTTAGAGTTTATTTCCCTGACCATTTATGTTCCTTTGGTGTTTGAGTGTGTATGCAAGCGAGTGTTATCCTGTCTGTCTTATATGTCTAATCTGTGTATTTAGCTGAGATCAGCCCATATCCCTTTGGTGGTAGTCAGGATCCTTCTTAGGACTGATTACAGGGTTCAGGGTCTGATAGGAGACAGGGTTAGGTTGGAGACTTGGACCTCTGAACCATTATCAATACCTCCAAGGTGAGGGATTAGTTAGGACCCCAGTTTAGGGTCAGGTTAGATCCCGGTCCACCTCTTTCCTGTTTCAGCTCATCAAGTCCTCAAGATTAACCCTGAGTTCAGCAGATATCGTGTCAGGGAAATCTATTCTATACTTACATGCTGATGTTGCTATACTAGTTGTTGTATAGAGTGTTGTTTCTGTATTAATAGTTTACTGACATTGTATACATATGACAGCGTGACATTTTCACTGGCCCTAAAAATTATCTCCAGTTACCATGGATCCAGTAGCCCAGCTGGCTCTGCAGTTGCAGGGATTATCCATGGAGCTGACGGACATTAAGTCCAAAGTTTTGTCTCCCCTGGAGCAAACCAGAGTTGAACCTAAAGTAGCTCTCCCGGACAGGTTCACTGGTGGGCGAGACAAATTTTTCACCTTCCGGGAGGCATGTAAATTGTATTTTCGGCTTCGGCCTCGATCATCAGGGAGTGATGAGCAGAGAGTGGGAATTGTTATCTCACTTCTGCAAGGGGACCCTCAATCCTGGGCATTTTCCCTTCCTCCGGGATCCCCGGCTCTACTGTCTGTAGATCAATTTTTTACTGCCCTGGGATTGGTATATGATGACCCAGATCGGGTCTCTCTTGCTGAGACAAAATTACGTAAGATACAGCAGGGAGATCGTCCTGCAGAGGAATTTGCTTCTGAGTTTCGTAGATGGGCCACAGATACTCAGTGGAATGACCCAGCTCTTAGGAGCCAGTTTTGTCATGGGCTTTCTGATAAATTAAAAGACGTTTTGGCTCAGTATGAGTCTCCTCATTCACTGGAGGCTGCTATGGCCTTAGCTATCCGTACTGATAGACGGCTTCGGGAGAGGGGTGAGGTAACCCCACTCCCTGTTGTTTCTCCACCTACCACTAAAGTCCCTTATGTTGAGGTTCCCCTTGTCTGTTCGGATGAGCCTATGCAGTTGGGAGGGACATCATTTCGTAGGAGGGGATTGGCGGTACGCCGCAGGACTACAAGATGTTTTTTTCTGCGGGAAAGAGGGACATTTTGTTGGAGAATGTCCATCCCGTGCCTTGTTGAGCCAAAAGTCGCCGGAAAACTGTTAATCCCAGGTTGTGTGGTGGACGACAACCTGGGAGTATGTATTTCATCCGCCAGTTCTTCTCAGTTCCTTGTACCAGTGGAGGTGGTAGTTGGTACAGAGTTGAGAGATTGTCTGTTCTTCTTGATAGTGGTTCCGGGGCTAATCTGGTTGACGCTCAGTTTGCTCAGGCTCAAGGTATGCATCTGAGTGTATTGGTCAAACCGATCCCTATATTCTCCATTGACGCCAGGCCTCTCGGCCAAGGTAGCTTTGTTCATGAGGTTCATAACATTGACCTTCGGGTAGGGGCAATACATAGGGAACAATTATCTTGTTATGTGTTGGAGGGTCTACCTACTCCCATTGTGTTGGGACTTCCTTGGTTGGTTAAACATATCCCTGTGATTAATTGGCAGTCCAGAGAAATAAGCCAATGGGGTGAGTTTTGCAAAAGCAACTGCATGAACACAGTCATCAGTGCGGTCGTGCCTAGTACATTGCCTCCTTTTTTGGAGGATTTTGGGGATGTTTTCTCTGAGACGGGTGTCAGGAGTTGCCTCCTCATCGCGTGTATGACTGCTCTATTAATCTCCTTCCTGATGCTAAGTTGCCTAAAGCTAGGTTGTATAATCTTTCTGGTCCTGAGAGGCAGGCTATGAAAGATTATATTTCTGAAAGTCTGGCCAAAGGGCATATTAGACCTTCATCTTCCCCGTAGCCGCGGGGTTCTTCTTTGTGAAGAAGAAAGATGGAGGCCTACGCCCTTGCTTGGATTTCCGCGAACTTAATCGGATTACTGTTCGAGATCCGTATCCACTCCCTCTTATTCCTGATCTCTTCAATCAAATTGTTGGCGCCAAATGGTTCTCTAAATTGGATCTCAGGGGGGCGTATAATCTGATTAGGATAAAAGAGGGGGATGAGTGGAAAACGGCGTTTAACACGCCGGAGGGACATTATGAGAACCTTGTCATGCCTTTTTTGTCTGACTACTGCACCAGCAGTATTCCAACATTTTGTTAATGACATTTTTCGTCACCTTGTGGGGCTGTTTGTGGTTGTATATTTGGACGACATTTTAATTTACTCGCCAGATCTTGTGTCTCATCAGGAGCATGTGAGACAGGTGTTGCAGATCTTGCGAGACAATAAACTATACGCCAAACTGGAGAAGTGTGTATTTGCCGTACAGGAACTTCAGTTTTTGGGTTTTTTGGTGTCAGCCTCCGGTTTCCGTATGGACCCTGAAAAGGTGAGAGCAGTGCTTGAATGGGATCAGCCAGGGGATCTTAAGGCTCTGCAGCGTTTTTTGGGGTTTGCTAACTACTACCGGAAATTTATTTGTAATTTCTCATCTGTCGTCAAACCTCTCACTGACATGACAAGAAAAGGGACGGATTTTTCTAAATGGTCGGACAAAGCTTGCCAAGCTTTTTCCTCTTTGAAGAAATGTTTTGCTTCGGCACCCATTCTCATCCAACCAGATGCATCTCAGCCGTTCATTGTGGAGGTGGATGCGTCTGATGTAGGGGTGGGTGCTATATTGTCCCAGGGTCCGTCCCCTGGTAAATGGCATCCGTGCGCTTTCTTTTCTAAGAAATTGTCGTCCGCCGAAAGGAATTATGATATCGGCAATAGGGAACTTTTGGCCATTAAGTTAGCTTTTGAAGAATGGCGTCACTTTTTGGAGGGGGCAGTCCACCCGGTTACCGTTATTACTGATCACAAGAACCTGTTGTATTTGAAATCCGCTAAGCGTCTGAATTCCAGACAAGCTCGATGGTCGTTGTTTTTTACCAGGTTTAATTTTGTCGTCACTTATCGCCCGGGGTCTAAGAATGTAAAGGCTGATGCCTTGTCTCGCAGTTTCCCAGGGGCCGGGGAAAACGGATGACCCGAGTCCTATCCTTCAGGAGGGGGTGGTAGTGTCGGCTGTATTTTCTGAGCTTGAGGAGGAGGTGTTAGAGGCTCAGGGGGACGCCCCTGCAGGACCTCCAGGGAGACTGTTTGTCCCAAATCTGTTGAGACAAAAGGTTATTGAGGCACATCATAATTCTGCTCTAGCAGGACATCCAGGGAGTAAGGCTACTTTAGATCTCCTTTCTCGCCGGTTTTGGTGGCCTAATGCTAATAAAGATGTTATAACTTTTGTCGCGTCATGTGGGGTGTGTGCTCGCTCTAAAACCCTCATACCCGTCCGTCTGGGACCCTTTTACCCTTGAAACTTCCGGAGCGTCCATGGACTCATTTATCTATGGACTTCATTACGGACCTTCCTCCGTCGTCAGGGAATACTGTCATACTGGTGGTTGTTGACAGGTTCAGTAAGATGGCACATTTCGTTGCTCTTCCTGCACTCCCTAATGCTAAAACTCTGGCGCAGGTGTTCATTAGGGAGATCGTTAGACTTCATGGGTTGCCTTCTGATGTGGTGTCAGATAGGGGGTCTCAGTTTGTGTCCAAATTTTGGAGGGCATTTTGTTTACGTCGGGGGATGCAATTGTCATTTTCCTCGGCTTTTCATCCGCAGACCAATGGTCAGACAGAGCGTCTGAATCAGAGCTTAGAGACATATCTCCGGTGTTTTGTTTCAGAGAACCAAGAGGACTGGTCTTCTTTCTTGCCTCTGGCAGAGTTCGCTCTTAAAACAGGCGGAGCGAGTCCACTGGTAAGTCCCCGTTTTTTGGGGCATATGGTTTCCATCCCCAGTTTTGTACTTTCAATGGGGGGGGCCCTTCTGGGGTTCCTGAGGAGGAGCGTTTCTCGTCGTCACTTGCTTCTGTGTGGAGAGGTGTATTGAATAATCTGAGTGCGATGGGGAACCGTTACAAACGTATGGCTGATAGGAGGAGAGTTTCTGGTCCAGATCTGAATGTGAACAATCTGGTATGGTTGTCTACCAGGAATATAAAACTTAAGGTGCCCTCCTGGAAACTGGGTCCCAGATTCATCGGGCCGTACAGGATCAGTTCCATAATTAATCCTGTGGCATTTCGTCTGGACCTCCCTCCTACGTTTAAAATTCATAATGTGTTCCACAAGTCATTACTTAAAAGGTATGTGGCACCAGTCATACCGTCACCTCTACCTCCTCCTCCTGTGTTGGTCAATGGTAACTTGGAATTTCAAGTATCAAAGATCATTGACTCACGTCTGAATCGCCGGTCCCTTCAGTACTTGGTGCATTGGAAGGGGTATGGTCCAGAGGAGAGGACGTGGGTCCCTGCGTCTGATGTTAACGCAGATCGTTTGGTTCGGACCTTCCACAGAACTCACCCGGGCAGGCCTGGCCCTGAGGGTCCGGAGGCCCCTCGTAGAAGGGGGGGTACTGTCATGTGTGCATTGCCACGAAGATCGTCGCGGTTGCACATTTTGACTTCTCACAGCTGATCTGCTGTTTCTTTGTGTTTGGCAGCTAGGGAGTTAATTCTGTCTGTGCTCGGTGCTGGGACTGGGTGCAGTTTCTCCCGGCTGCAATTGATTATTTGTTGATTGGTTTCCTTTAAATTCCTGGTTGTCTGCTTGGGGAGTTGCCAGTGAAACCTTCATGCAGACCACAGATAGGAATGAATCTGTATAGACTTTAGTTGTGAGCTCCTTAGTTGTTCTAAGCTCAACTTGGTTAGAGTTTATTTCCCTGACCATTTATGTTCCTTTGGTGTTTGAGTGTGTATGCAAGCGAGTGTTATCCTGTCTGTCTTATATGTCTAATCTGTGTATTTAGCTGAGATCAGCCCATATCCCTTTGGTGGTAGTCAGGATCCTTCTTAGGACTGATTACAGGGTTCAGGGTCTGATAGGAGACAGGGTTAGGTTGGAGACTTGGACCTCTGAACCATTATCAATACCTCCAAGGTGAGGGATTAGTTAGGACCCCAGTTTAGGGTCAGGTTAGATCCCGGTCCACCTCTTTCCTGTTTCAGCTCATCAAGTCCTCAAGATTAACCCTGAGTTCAGCAGACATCGTGTCAGGTAAATCTATTCTATACTTACATGCTGATGTTGCTATACTAGTTGTTGTATAGAGTGTTGTTCCTGTATTAATAGTTTACTGACATTGTATACATATCATTAGACAGCGTGACAGTTTCCTGGGGTTTGCTAACTACTACCGGAAATTTATTCGTAATTTCTCATCTGTTGTCAAACCTCTCACTGACATGACAAAAAAAGGGACGAATTTTTCTAGGTGGTCTGACAAAGCTTGTCAAGCATTTTCCTCCTTGAAAAAATGTTTTGCTTCGGCACCCATACTTATTCAACCTGATGCATCACAACCGTTCATTGTGGAGGTAGACGCGTCTGACGTAGGGGTGGGTGCGGTATTATCCCAAGGTCCGTCCCCTGGTAAATGGCATCCGTGCGCTTTCTTCTCTAAAAAATTGTCGTCCGCCGAGAGGAATTATGATGTCGGCAATAGGGAACTCTTGGCCATTAAGTTGGCTTTTGAGGAATGGCGTCACTTTTTGGAGGGGGCAGTCCACCCGGTCACCGTCATTACTGATCACAAGAACCTCCTGTATTTAGAATCTGCAAAGCGTCTGAATTCCAGACAAGCTAGATGGTCGTTGTTTTTTACCAGGTTTAATTTTGTCGTCACATATCGTCCTGGGTCAAAAAATGTTAAGGCTGATGCCTTATCTCGTAGTTTCCCAGGGGCCGGGAAGACGGATGACCCGGTTCCTATCCTTCAGGAGGGAGTTGTGGTGTCGGCTGTATGCTCTGAGCTTGAGGAGGAGGTATTGGAGGCTCAGGGGGACGCCCCTGTAGGACCTCCAGGGAAACTGTTTGTTCCAGATCAGTTAAGACAAAAAGTTATCGAGGCACATCATAATTCTGCTTTGGCAGGACACCCAGGGAGTAAAGCAACTGTGGATCTCCTTTCTCGCCGGTTTTGGTGGCCTAACTTAAATAAAGAGGTAGTAACTTTTGTCGTGTCCTGTGGGGTTTGTGCTCGCTCTAAGACCCCACATACCCGTCCGTCTGGGACCCTCTTACCTTTGAAAATTCCAGAGCGTCCATGGACTCATCTGTCTATGGACTTCATTACGGACCTCCCTCCGTCGTCAGGGAAAACTGTCATTCTAGTTGTAGTTGACAGGTTCAGTAAGATGGCACATTTCATTGCTCTTCCTGCTCTTCCTAATGCTAAAATTCTGGCGCAGGTGTTCATTGGGGAGATTGTGAGACTTCACGGGTTGCCTTCTGATGTGGTGTCAGATAGGGGGTCTCAGTTTGTGTCCAAATTCTGGAGGGCATTTTGTTCACGTCGGGGGATGCAATTGTCATTTTCCTCGGCTTTTCATCCGCAGACCAATGGTCAGACAGAGCGTCTGAATCAGAGCCTAGAGACATATCTTCGGTGTTTTGTCTCAGAGAACCAGGAGGACTGGTCTTCTTTCTTGCCGCTGGCAGAGTTCGCTCTTAACAATAGGCGGAGCGAGTCCACTGGTAAGTCCCCGTTTTTTGGGGCATATGGTTTTCATCCCCAGTTTTGTACTTTCAATGGGGGGGGCCCTTCTGGGGTTCCTGAGGAGGAACGATTCTCGTCGTCACTTGCTTCAGTGTGGAGAGGAGTACTGAATAATCTGAGTGCTATGGGGAACCGTTACAAACGTATGGCTGATAGGAGGAGAGTGTCTGGTCCGGACCTTAGTGTGAACGATCTGGTATGGTTGTCTACCAAGAATATTAAACTCAAGGTTCCCTCCTGGAAACTGGGTCCCAGGTTCATCGGGCCGTACAGGATCAGTTCTATAATTAATCCTGTGGCATTTCGTCTGGACCTCCCTCCTACGTTTAAAATCCACAATGTGTTCCACAAATCGTTGCTTAAGAGGTACGTGGCGCCAGTTATACCGTCACCTCTACCTCCTCCTCCATTGGTGGTCAATGGTAACTTGGAATTTCAGGTGTCGAAGATCATTGACTCACGTCTGAATCGCCGGTCCTTCAGTACTTGGTTCATTGGAAGGGGTATGGTCCTGAGGAGAGGACGTGGGTTCCTGCGTCTGATATTATCGCAGATCGATTGGTTCGGACCTTCCACACTACTCACCCGGGCAAACCTGGCCCTGAGGGTCCGGAGGCCCCTCGTAGAAGGGGGGGTACTGTCATGGGTGTATCGCCACGAAGATCATCGCGATTACACATTCTGACTTCTCACAGCTGAGTTGCTTTTTTCTTTGTGTTTGGCAGTGAGGGAGTTAATTCTACCTAGCTCTGTGCTAAGACTAGGTCCAGCCTCGCCCGGCTGCAGTTTGATTATGCACTAATTAGCTTCCTTTATATACCTGCCAGTCTGCTTGGGAGATGCCGGTGAAAGCATTCATACAGACCAGCAGATAGGATCGGTTCTGAGAAGACTTAAGCTAAAAGCTCCTTTGTGGTTTCTCCTCTCCTCGCTTATAGTTTATCTCCTAGACCTTTTGTGTTCCCTCTGTGTTTAAGTGTTGTATGCAAGACAGTATTTACTTTATCCCCTGTCTGTCTCGTTTGTCTTTACTGTTTATTAAGCGGTGACCTGCCCATATCCCTGTGGTGGTAATCAGTGTCCTTCTAAGGACTAGATTACAGTGGTCAGGGACTTATAGGAGATAGGGTTACGCTGGCGGCCTGGACCTCTGTACCATTAACAGTACCTCCAGGTAGAAGGACTAGTCAGGACCCCAGTTTAGGGTCAGTATAGACCCCGGTCCACCTCTAGCCTGAGACAGCGTGAAACAGATCCAGTATAGATCCTCAGTACTTCGGATATTATGTCAGGTAATACTATGTTATCAAATGCTATATGTTCATGTTGATATAACCTATTTATATGTTATATAGAATGTTGTCCCACTTGATATAGATTACTGGCATTATCTATAACTGTTATACAGCGTGATAGAGCAGAGGCTCCCTCTAGTGGTTACAGACAGTACTGAGCCTTTCAGCAAGGAATGGCAATCTGGGATCGCTGACTGGTCTGATATAAGGGAGGTTCCCTCCCATGATGGTTGCCGGTGATCAATTGTTCTTGTCTCAATTGTGGTTCCTGGTTCATTTGGAAGTTTGCTGAGTCTTGCCTGCATCTTCTGCTATCAGATAAGATATTTTCTGCTTTTATTTTTGTGCTTGCTTTTTGCATTGTTCCCTGCACTTCTGTGGAGGTCAGCCAGGTCCCCTCCGGGGTTTGTGCTCCTCTCAGTTTATCTGAAGCCATTGTTATTTGTTCATTTGCTTTTTCCTGTTTTTTCAGTGGCTGCGGCTTAGTTTTGTTACACCAGAGATCTGATTTTAGGTGGTAGAGATCGTGTGATCTCAGGTGTTTTTGCAATCAGAAGAGTTGGTATTTTTTTAGGGTTTTTTTGGATTGCAGTGAGTATCCTTTCCTGTACTTTTCTGTCTAGACAGATTGGGCCGCAGCGTTTGCTCATTCTATTTTCTGTCTGTGTCCGTTCTTCTTCTTGTCTAACCGCCATTACATGTTTGGGGGCTTCCTATTTTCTTTGGGGATCTGCTCCGGGGCAGATAGCTTTCATCTTTCTACCTTTAGGTGTAGTTATCTCTCAGGCTGTGACGAGGCGTCTAGGATCAACGTAGGAGCGCTCCACGGCTACCTCTAGTTGTGTGGTTAGTTCAGGGTACTGCAATCCAATAGGTTCCAGCCTCTCTGGTGTATTGCCGTGTTTGCTTATTCTCCTCAGCTACCAAAACACAACACCTCTCCAGTCGTAGCTGCTCTACTTCTCTCAAGTGTGACACACGATACTCCAGGAGCATCCGGATATTCCCAAGGCTTTCCTGGATCCGACAACGAGGAATGGAACCATCCCATCTTCACCCCCGACCTGGACTACGTCATCAGCCAGAATCCTGACTCTCGTCACACCGGACTTATTCACCATCTCCTGCATCACTTTCCCAAGTCTTCCGATGACTTTCTTCACCAGACCTCTGGGCACTTGAATGATGTCTTCCACCAATCCAAGCCGACTTTGAGCCTTTCTTGCTTGCTCCAGCCGTCGAGCGGCTTCTTTATTCCTCCACATGATCATCTGTTTCGTTCGGAGGCATTGTAGATGCATGTCTCTCAGGACAGCCACTTGCTTCAGTGTGACTTCCTTAGTCGACAGTATGACTAACTGGCACCCAGTTCACACTACATGCTTCTACCGTCTTTCTAAAGGCCTCATGCACCTCACTGGCACACACTTCTCGCAGGTCTTCGGGTATCTCTATTACACACTTGAAAACCGACCCGTCACCTTCTTGGACAGACTGTTGGACCTCCTCATCCTGAGCGTTAATACAGTTTTCCAAGATCTCGATCTCCTTTGTGTGGCCCTCTGCATGGCACTTCCCCTACTGGATTTCTTCTCCCGTAGATTTCTGGAGCTGGGCACTAGTCTCCTCCTCTCTCTGGAGAAACTCCTGCTGATGTTTCTCTTGGGCTTCTCTGAGCACCTCCATCTCTTTCCATAGAGCCTTGTTCATACTCTGACCCACTGACAGATGATCTCTGGTCTTAGAGACTTCCTTCTCCAGCTCCTCCACTCTGTGCTCAATCATTTGTCTCAAGACCCTTTCTTTAAACAGCGCTATATCATGGTCCCTGTGGCGATAGAAAAATCTGCCATTTTTATTCGGCTCCACCTTACAGCACTCACTTTCCCTTGCAGGCGAGTTACAGTCTGCATAGGAGTCACTCCCCCTCCTCCTATCATCCTGGAACAGCACGTCCCCACTTAGACAGGTGTCGGCCACCTTTTCTGGAGCTATACCGTTTCTCACGGTCACACGTCTTGCCACCTCCAAGTCCCGAGTTGGTCTGACCCACACTTTCTTCCGACGACAAAAAAAGACAAAAAAAAGACAAAAAAAACAAAAAAAGACAAAAAAAACCTGACTGGCACTTCCAGACTAATGTGAACTAGGTGCAAACCAAAGGGAGCTACCCCCATGTAAAACATACAAAAAAAGCTGCACTCAAACATACTGAAGCATGACAACATAGAATACATGAAATTTTGAATAGCAATATGGCTTTGGAGTATAAGGAAAAATTTGAGACGCTTAGTATAAACATTTGGCCAAACATTTTAAAGCCCACCAACCATCGTCAAGGTGGTCTCAATTCTGGTGAGTCCCTGACCTAATGTGAACATACCTCTATTAGGCTGATATCTGAATTTCTGGGTGAATATGCACCTCCGTCAGTAATGCCTGCATTTATGGGTAAAGTAGGGACCTGGTGTAATTAAAATCATCACCTGGTGGGGGCGGAGTGCTCGGTCAGTAAGCTAACATTCAAAAGACAAAAAAACCTGACTGGCACTTCCAGACTAATGTGAACTAGGTGCAAACCAAAGGGAGCTACCCCCATGTAAAACATACAAAAAAAGCTGCACTCAAGCATACTGAAGCATGACAACATAGAATACATGAAATTTTGAATAGCAATATGGCTTTGGAGTATAAGGAAAAATTTGAGACACTTAGTATAAACATTTGGCCAAACATTTTAAAGCCACCAACCATCGTCAAGGTGGTCTCAATTCTGGTGAGTCCCTGACCTAATGTGAACATACCTCTATTAGGCTGATATCTGAATTTCTGGGTGAATATGCACCTCTGTCAGTAATGCCTGCATTTATGGGTAAAGTAGGGACCTGGTGTAATTAAAATCACCACCTGGTGGGGGCGGAGTGCTCGGTCAGTAAGCTAACATTCAAAAGACAAAAAAACCTGACTGGCACTTCCAGACTAATGTGAACTAGGTGCAAACCAAAGGGAGCTACCCCCATGTAAAACATACATGCTGCACTCAAGCATACTGCACTCAAGCATACTGAAGCATGACAACATAGAATACATGAAATTTTGAATAGCAATATGGCTTTGGAGTATAAGGAAAAATTTGAGACGCTTAGTATAAACATTTGGCCAAACATTTTAAAGCCCACCAACCATCGTCAAGGTGGTCTCAATTCTGGGGAGTCCTGACCTAATGTGAACATACCTCTATTAGGCTGATATCTGAATTTCTGGGTGAATATGCACCTCTGTCAGTAATCCTGCATTTATGGGTAAAGTAGGGACCTGGTGTAATTAAAATCACCACCTGGTGGGGGCGGAGTGCTCGGTCAGTAAGCTAACATTCAAAAGACAAAAAAACCTGACTGGCACTTCCAGACTAATGTGAACTAGGTGCAAACCAAAGGGAGCTACCCCCATGTAAAACATACAAAAAAAGCTGCACTCAAGCATACTGAAGCATGACAACATAGAATACATGAAATTTTGAATAGCAATATGGCTTTGGAGTATAAGGAAAAATTTGAGAGCTTAGTATAAACATTTGGCCAAACATTTTAAAGCCCACCAACCATCGTCAAGGTGGTCTCAATTCTGGGGAGTCCCTGACCTAATGTGAACATACCTCTATTAGGCTGATATCTGAATTTCTGGGTGAATATGCACCTCTGTCAGTAATGCCTGCATTTATGGGTAAAGTAGGGACCTGGTGTAATTAAAATCACCACCTGGTGGGGGCGGAGTGCTCGGTCAGTAAGCTAACATTCAAAAGACAAAAAAACCTGACTGGCACTTCCAGACTAATGTGAACTAGGTGCAAACCAAAGGGAGCTACCCCCATGTAAAACATACAAAAAAAGCTGCACTCAAGCATACTGAAGCATGACAACATAGAATACATGAAATTTTGAATAGCAATATGGCTTTGGAGTATAAGGAAAAATTTGAGATGCTTAGTATAAACATTTGGCCAAACATTTTAAAGCCCACCAACCATCGTCAAGGTGATCTCAATTCTGGTAAGTACCTGACCTAATGTGAACATACCTCTATTAGGCTGATATCTGAATTTCTGGGTGAATATGCACCTCTGTCAGTAATGCCTGCATTTATGGGTAAAGTAGGGACCTGGTGTAATTAAAATCACCACCTGGTGGGGGCGGAGTGCTCGGTCAGTAAGCTAACATTCAAAAGACAAAAAAACCTGACTGGCACTTCCAGACTAATGTGAACTAGGTGCAAACCAAAGGGAGCTACCCCCATGTAAAACATACAAAAAAAGCTGCACTCAAGCATACTGAAGCATGACAACATAGAATACATGAAATTTTGAATAGCAATATGGCTTTGGAGTATAAGGAAAAATTTGAGACGCTTAGTATAACATTTGGCCAAACATTTTAAAGCCCACCAACCATCGTCAAGGTGGTCTCAATTCTGGTGAGTCCCTGACCTAATGTGAACATACCTCTATTAAGCTGATATCTGAATTTCTGGGTGAATATGCACCTCTGTCAGTAATGCCTGCATTTATGGGTAAAGTAGGGACCTGGTGTAATTAAAATCACCACCTGGTGGGGGCAGAGTGCTCGGTCAGTAAGCTAACATTCAAAAGACAAAAAAACCTGACTGGCACTTCCAGACTAATGTGAACTAGGTGCAAACCAAAGGGAGCTACCCCCATGTAAAACATACAAAAAAAGCTGCACTCAAGCATACTGAAGCATGACAACATAGAATACATGAAATTTTGAATAGCAATATGGCTTTGGAGTATAAGGAAAAATTTGAGACGCTTAGTATAAACATTTGGCCAAACATTTTAAAGCCCACCAACCATCGTCAAGGTGGTCTCAATTCTGGTGAGTCCCTGACCTAATGTGAACATACCTCTATTAGGCTGATATCTGAATTTCTGGGTGAATATGCACCTCTGTCAGTAATGCCTGCATTTATGGGTAAAGTAGGGACCTGGTGTAATTAAAATCACCACCTGGTGGGGGCGGAGTGCTCGGTCAGTAAGCTAACATTCAAAAGACAAAAAAACCTGACTGGCACTTCCAGACTAATGTGAACTAGGTGCAAACCAAGGGAGCTACCCCCATGTAAAACATACAAAAAAAGCTGCACTCAAGCATACTGAAGCATGACAACATAGAATACATGAAATTTTGAATAGCAATATGGCTTTGGAGTATAAGGAAAAATTTGAGACGCTTAGTATAAACATTTGGCCAAACATTTTAAAGCCCACCAACCATCGTCAAGGTGGTCTCAATTCTGGTGAGTCCCTGACCTAATGTGAACATACCTCTATTAGGCTGATATCTGAATTTCTGGGTGAATATGCACCTCTGTCAGTAATGCCTGCATTTATGGGTAAAGTAGGGACCTGGTGTAATTAAAATCACCACCTGGTGGGGGCGGAGTGCTCGGTCAGTAAGCTAACATTCAAAAGACAAAAAAAACCTGACTGGCACTTCCAGACTAATGTGAACTAGGTGCAAACCAAAGGGAGCTACCCCCATGTAAAACATACAAAAAAAGCTGCACTCAAGCATACTGAAGCATGACAACATAGAATACATGAAATTTTGAATAGCAATATGGCTTTGGAGTATAAGGAAAAATTTGAGACGCTTAGTATAAACATTTGGCCAAACATTTTAAAGCCCACCAACCATTGTCAAGGTGGTCTCAATTCTGGTGAGTCCCTGACCTAATGTGAACATACCTCTATTAGGCTGATATCTGAATTTCTGGGTGAATATGCACCTCTGTCAGTAATGCCTGCATTTATGGGTAAAGTAGGGACCTGGTGTAATTAAAATCACCACCTGGTGGGGGCGGAGTGCTCGGTCAGTAAGCTAACATTCAAAAGACAAAAAAAAACCTGACTGGCACTTCCAGACTAATGTGAACTAGGTGCAAACCAAAGGGAGCTACCCCCATGTAAAACATACAAAAAAAGCTGCACTCAAGCATACTGAAGCATGACAACATAGAATACATGAAATTTTGAATAGCAATATGGCTTTGGAGTATAAGGAAAAATTTGAGACGCTTAGTATAAACATTTGGCCAAACATTTTAAAGCCCACCAACCATCGTCAAGGTGGTCTCAATTCTGGTGAGTCCCTGACCTAATGTGAACATACCTCTATTAAGCTGATATCTGAATTTCTGGGTGAATATGCACCTCTGTCAGTAATGCCTGCATTTATGGGTAAAGTAGGGACCTGGTGTAATTAAAATCACCACCTGGTGGGGGCGGAGTGCTCGGTCAGTAAGCTAACATTCAAAAGACAAAAAAACCTGACTGGCACTTCCAGACTAATGTGAACTAGGTGCAAACCAAAGGGAGCTACCCCCATGTAAAACATACAAAAAAAGCTGCACTCAAGCATACTGAAGCATGACAACATAGAATACATGAAATTTTGAATAGCAATATGGCTTTGGAGTATAAGGAAAAATTTGAGACGCTTAGTATAAACATTTGGCCAAACATTTTAAAGCCCACCAACCATCGTCAAGGTGGTCTCAATTCTGGTGAGTCCCTGACCTAATGTGAACATACCTCTATTAGGCTGATATCTGAATTTCTGGGTGAATATGCACCTCTGTCAGTAATGCCTGCATTTATGGGTAAAGTAGGGACCTGGTGTAATTAAAATCACCACCTGGTGGGGCGGAGTGCTCGGTCAGTAAGCTAACATTCAAAAGACAAAAAAACCTGACTGGCACTTCCAGACTAATGTGAACTAGGTGCAAACCAAAGGGAGCTACCCC
Organism: Oophaga sylvatica; assembly: GCA_033576555.1. Lineage (NCBI taxonomy): Eukaryota > Metazoa > Chordata > Amphibia > Anura > Dendrobatidae > Oophaga > Oophaga sylvatica. The sequence goes on from JARQOD010000006.1 coordinate 103,942,915, forward strand.
CATGTAAAACATACAAAAAAGCTGCACTCAAGCATACTGAAGCATGACAACATAGAATACATGAAATTTTGAATAGCAATATGGCTTTGGAGTATAAGGAAAAATTTGAGACGCTTAGTATAAACATTTGGCCAAACATTTTAAAGCCCACAACCATCGTCAAGGTGGTCTCAATTCTGGTGAGTCCCTGACCTAATGTGAACATACCTCTATTAGGCTGATATCTGAATTTCTGGGTGAATATGCACCTCTGTCAGTAATGCCTGCATTTATGGGTAAAGTAGGAACCTGGTGTAATTAAAATCACCACCTGGTGGGGCGGAGTGCTCGGTCAGTAAGCTAACATTCAAAAGACAAAAAAACCTGACTGGCACTTCCAGACTAATGTGAACTAGGTGCAAACCAAAGGGAGCTACCCCCATGTAAAACATACAAAAAAAGCTGCACTCAAGCATACTGAAGCATGACAACATAGAATACATGAAATTTTGAATAGCAATATGGCTTTGAGTATAAGGAAAAATTTGAGACGCTTAGTATAAACATTTGGCCAAACATTTTAAAGCCCACCAACCATCGTCAAGGTGGTCTCAATTCTGGTGAGTCCCTGACCTAATGTGAACATACCTCTATTAGGCTGATATCTGAATTTCTGGGTGAATATGCACCTCTGTCAGTAATGCCTGCATTTATGGGTAAAGTAGGGACCTGGTGTAATTAAAATCACCACCTGGTGGGGGCGGAGTGCTCGGTCAGTAAGCTAACATTCAAAAGACAAAAAAACCTGACTGGCACTTCCAGACTAATGTGAACTAGGTGCAAACCAAAGGGAGCTACCCCCATGTAAAACATACAAAAAAAGCTGCACTCAAGCATACTGAAGCATGACAACATAGAATACATGAAATTTTGAATAGCAATATGGCTTTGGAGTATAAGGAAAAATTTGAGACGCTTAGTATAAACATTTGGCCAAACATTTTAAAGCCCACCAACCATCGTCAAGGTGGTCTCAATTCTGGTGAGTCCCTGACCTAATGTGAACATACCTCTATTAGGCTGATATCTGAATTTCTGGGTGAATATGCACCTCTGTCAGTAATACCTGCATTTATGGTAAAGTAGGGACCTGGTGTAATTAAAATCACCACCTGGTGGGGGCGGAGTGCTCGGTCAGTAAGCTAACATTCAAAAGACAAAAAAACCTGACTGGCACTTCCAGACTAATGTGAACTAGGTGCAAACTAAAGGGAGCTACCCCCATGTAAAACATACAAAAAAGCTGCACTCAAGCATACTGAAGCATGACAACATAGAATACATGAAATTTTGAATAGCAATATGGCTTTGGAGTATAAGGAAAAATTTGAGACGCTTAGTATAAACATTTGGCCAAACATTTTAAAGCCCACCAACCATCGTCAAGGTGGTCTCAATTCTGGTGAGTCCCTGACCTAATGTGAACATACCTCTATTAGGCTGATATCTGAATTTCTGGGTGAATATGCACCTCTGTCAGTAATGCCTGCATTTATGGGTAAAGTAGGGACCTGGTGTAATTAAAATCACCACCTGGTGGGGGCGGAGTGCTCGGTCAGTAAGCTAACATTCAAAACACAAAAAAACCTGACTGGCACTTCCAGACTAATGTGAACTAGGTGCAAACCATGAATGTTAGCTTACTGACCGAGCACTCTGCCCTCACCAGGTGGTGATTTTAATTACACCATGTCCCTACTTTACCCATAAATGAAGGCATTACTGACAGAGGTGCATATTCACCCAGAAATTCAGATATCAGCCTAATAGAGGTATGTTCACATTAGGTCAGGGACTCACCAGAATTGAGACCACCTTGACGATGGTTGGTGGGCTTTAAAATGTTTGGCCAAATGTTTATACTAAGCGTCTCAAATTTTTCCTTATACTCCAAAGCCATATTGCTATTCAAAATTTCATGTATTCTATGTTGTCATGCTTCAGTATGCTTGAGTGCAGCTTTTTTTGTATGTTTTACATGGGGGTAGCTCCCTTTGGTTTGCACCTAGTTCACATTAGTCTGGAAGTGCCAGTCAGGTTTTTTTGTCTTTTGAATGTTAGCTTACTGACCGAGCACTCCGCCCCCACCAGGTGGTGATTTTAATTACACCAGGTCCCTACTTTACCCATAAATGCAGGCATTACTGACAGAGGTGCATATTCACCCAGAAATTCAGATATCGCCTAATAGAGGTATGTTCACATTAGGTCAGGGACTCACCAGAATTGAGACCACCTTGACGATGGTTGGTGGGCTTTAAAATGTTTGGCCAAATGTTTATACTAAGCGTCTCAAATTTTTCCTTATACTCCAAAGCCATATTGCTATTCAAAATTTCATGTATTCTATGTTGTCATGCTTCAGTATGCTTGAGTGCAGCTTTTTTCTATGTTTTACATGGGGGTACCTCCCTTTGGTTTGCACCTAGTTCACATTAGTTTGGAAGTGCCAGTCAGGTTTTTTTGTCTTTTGAATGTTAGCTTACTGACCGAGCACTCCGCCCCCACCAGGTGGTGATTTTAATTACACCAGGTCCCTACTTTACCCATAAATGCAGGCATTACTGACAGAGGTGCATATTCCCCAGAAATTCAGATATCAGCCTAATAGAGGTATGTTCACATTAGGTCAGGGACTCACCAGAATTGAGACCACCTTGACGATGGTTGGTGGGCTTTAAAATGTTTGGCCAAATGTTTATACTAAGCGTCTCAAATTTTTCCTTATACTCCAAAGCCATATTGCTATTCAAAATTTCATGTATTCTATGTTGTCATGCTTCAGTATGCTTGAGTGCAGCTTTTTTGTATGTTTTACGTGGGGGTAGCTCCCTTTGGTTTGCACCTAGTTCACATTAGTCTGGAAGTGCCAGTCAGGTTTTTTTGTCTTTTGAATGTTAGCTTACTGACCGAGCACTCCACCCCCACCAGGTGGTGATTTTAATTACACCAGGTCCCTACTTTACCCATAAATGCAGGCATTACTGACAGAGGTGCATATTCACCCAGAAATTCAGATATCAGCCTAATAGAGGTATGTTCACATTAGGTCAGGGACTCACCAGAATTGAGACCACCTTGACGATGGTTGGTGGGCTTTAAAATGTTTGGCCAAATGTTTATACTAAGCGTCTCAAATTTTTCCTTATACTCCAAAGCCATATTGCTATTCAAAATTTCATGTATTCTATGTTGTCATGCTTCAGTATGCTTGAGTGCAGCTTTTTTTGTATGTTTTACATGGGGGTAGCTCCCTTTGGTTTGCACCTAGTTCACATTAGTCTGGAAGTGCCAGTCAGGTTTTTTTGTCTTTTGAATGTTAGCTTACTGACCGAGCACTCCGCCCCCCCCAGGTGGTGATTTTAATTACACCAGGTCCCTACTTTACCCATAAATGCAGGCATTACTGACAGAGGTGCATATTCACCCAGAAATTCAGATATCAGCCTAATAGAGGTATGTTCACATTAGGTCAGGGACTCACCAGAATTGAGACCACCTTGACGATGGTTGTGGGCTTTAAAATGTTTGGCCAAATGTTTATACTAAGCGTCTCAAATTTTTCCTTATACTCCAAAGCCATATTGCTATTCAAAATTTCATGTATTCTATGTTGTCATGCTTCAGTATGCTTGAGTGCAGCTTTTTTTGTATGTTTTACATGGGGATAGCTCCCTTTGGTTTGCACCTAGTTCACATTAGTCTGGAAGTGCCAGTCAGTTTTTTTTGTCTTTTGAATGTTAGCTTACTGACCGAGCACTCCGCCCCCACCAGGTGGTGATTTTAATTACACCAGGTCCCTACTTTACCCATAAATGCAGGCATTACTGACAGAGGTGCATATTCACCCAGAAATTCAGATATCAGCCTAATAGAGGTATGTTCACATTAGGTCAGGGACTCACCAGAATTGAGACCACCTTGACGATGGTTGGTGGGCTTTAAAATGTTTGGCCACACTTTCTTCCGGTCACCTGGAACTCTAGACTATCGATATTAGGTGTTACCTTCTTTTCACACATCAGACGACAAGGAACCACTACAGCCGCCTGCTGTGGTGGGGCTCCCTCCTCTGAACAACACCACACTTTATCAACTTCCCATGCATTTTCAAAAAACATGAAGTCCCGCTTCCTCTCATAGGGGTACACTAAGTTCGGTGGTATACCAGCATAACACCCACACCGCTGTTCCTCAGACATGTTCACTAAGGTAACCGGTGCCACCCCTTTTGGAAGCTCCACCCCTTTTTGGGCCACTATCCCCTTTTGGGTTGCCACCCCCTTTTGGGACTACGCCCCCTTTTGGGCCACCATCTCAATTTGGGTTACCGCCCCTTTTGGGACTCCGCCCCCTTTTGAGCCACCATCCCAATTTGGGTTACCGCCCCTTTTGGGACTCCTCCCCCTTTTGGGCCACTATCTCAATTTGGGTTACCGTCCCCTTTTGGGACTCCGCCCCCTTTTGGGCCACTGGTCTGATTTGGGCTATCACCCCCTTTTGAGACTCCGCCCCCTTTTGGGACACCATCTCAATTTGGGTTACGCCCCCTATTGGGACTCCTTCCCTTTTAGGGACACCACCCATCACTGGGGTACACACCACGGCTCTTACAGGCCCCAGTCCACACAGTCCCTTAGACAATGACCCTTTTTTTTTTTTTTTTTAGGGCGTGTACTGGCCCTTTAAGAGTTTGTGTGCCTTGGTTCACACTGTCCTTTTTTCCACACCAGCTCCTGCTGGCACTGCCACCGCTTCCGTTGCAGCCACAAACCACCAGCACCTCAGATGCTGCTCATAAGCTGCTGTGGCTGTTACTGCAGCTCCTGCAGAACCTCTTGCTGCAACAGTCACTGTAGCTCCTGCTACCACAAGTCTCTGCACGCTTCCGCTGCGCCGTCTTGCCGCTTGTCACCTTCGTGACCCCACGAGTCACAGCCAGCCGCTTGTCACCTTCATGACCCCTCCGAGCCACAGCAAACACCTCACACGTGTTCCAGAAAAAAAAACAGTTTCTCACTGACTCGTCAGCACAACACAGACTCCTGTCTTTCACACTCTTGGCCACAGAGATTTCTGGACACCTCCTCTCAGGTATCCCATCAGCACATAATTGCAAAGTCACTTCCTGACCCCAGTCAGTATATCACGGAGTCCATTCCGTTACCTGTGGGCCATGCAGGTTTCCGGACACCTCCTCTTCATAGAGGCATCACACAAAAAACAGTCTCTCACTGACCCGTCAGCATAACACAGACACCTGTCTGTTACACTCTCGGCCACAGAGATTTTCCGGACACCTCCTCTTCATAGAGGCATCCCACAGAGAAAAAAACAGTCTCTCACTGACCCGTCAGCACAACACAGACTCCTGTCTGTTACACTCTCGGCCACAGAGATTTTCCGGACACCTCCTCTGAGGTATCCTATCAGCATGCTCTTTTCTCAATTCTCAATGACCCCGGTCAACATAACACAGACTCCTGTCTGTCACCATTGGCTTAACAGCATTTTCAGATACCTCATATCTTCAGAGGAACCACTTGAACATAAATGCACAGTTTATTCTTGACCGCTGGTCATACTCACGGTTTTCACAGACCGTCCGTTCCTCCTCCTGATTCCCAGTACTGCAATATGTGGTCCTTGGGTCACTGCCAGCATTCCATCCACCAATTGTAAGGTTTCAACTCACTCAGCTGCTTCAGACGCAATTAGGAAGCACTTTTATATCAAAAGTCACTAGGTTTATTGCTCCATAAACCACAAAGCCACATGCAATACAAGTCTTCAATAAGGATCTATAAGTTCTCTTAAAACACAGATACAGGAAGACTTCTCCCTTCCTACACAGAGACCTCTCTGTATTGTCCTGCCTGGACACATGGAAGTCTGTTAACACTCACAGACTCCCACATCACTCTCTCACAGGTGCCAAACACACTTTGTTACATAGCTGTAGTGCTAACTCCGCCCATGTGGTAATGTGACTCACCAACTGCCCATGATGTACTGAACATGTTTTGTCAGTCACAGTGTCTGATATACTTCTGTCACGTTTACTGAACACGGGTAATACACAGTGACAAGAGGTAATACACAGGTGACATGAGGTAATACATAAGTAACATAAGGTAATACACAGTAAAATGAGGTAATATACAGTAACATGAGGTAATACACAGTAATATGAGGTAATACACAGGTAACATGAGGTAATATGAGGTAATATACGGTTACATGAGGTAATACACAGTGATATGAGGTAATACACAGTAATGTGAGGTAATACACAGTGTAAGGTTTCAACTCGCTCAGCTGCTTCAGATGCAATTAGGAGGCACTTTTATATCAAAAGTCACTAGGTTTATTGCTCCATAAACCACAAAGCCACATGCAATATAAGTCTTCAGTAAGGATTCTTAAGTTCTCTTCAAACACAGATACAGGAAGGATTCTCCCTTCCTATACAGAGACCTCTCTGTAATGTCCTGCCTGGACACATGGAAGTCTGTTAACACTCACAGACTCCCACATCACTCTCTCACAGGTGCCAAACACACTTTGTTACATAGCTGTAACCCCACCCACAGGTGAGGTCAGGATCACATGGTTAGGTCACCTGGTCATGACCTCATCACAGGTCCTTTACTACAACACAAACCATGCCTCCATGCATATCCCGAGGAGCATACACAGTGCCTCCTAGCTGCATCAGGGGTCACTACACTACATCAGTAACATGAGGTAATACACAGTGACATGAGGTAATACACAGGTAACATGAGGCAATATACAGTAACATGTGGTAATATACAGTATCATGTGGTAATATACAGTAACATGAGGTAATACACAGTAATATGAGGTAATACACAGTAATATGAGGTAATAGACAGGTAACATGAGGTAATATGAGGTAATATACGGTAACATGAGGTAATACACAGTAATATGAGGTAATACACAGTGACATGAGGTAATACACAGTAACATCTAATATATATAATGGTCTTATCATGTCTGTCTTTCTGTCCAAGAAATCCCGCGTTGCTGATTGGTCCGGCCGCGGCCAATCAGTGATGCGGGATTTCAGAAAAAAGATGGCGGCCGTTAGCGGCTCGCTGCAGAAGTACCCTGACCAGCGGCGCCGCTGACCTCCATGCGGCTACCGTCGGCAGATCAGCGGCTAAGGCCACTGATCTCCCGAAGTCAAGTGTGAACGGAGGACCGGGGAGTGGCGCCGCCGGTCGGGATACTCCTGGTGCGAGCAGCCAGTCATTTCCCGGAGAGAGTGTATCATAAATAAACTACATACATATTCTAGAATACCCGATGCGTTAGAATCGGGCCACCATCTAGTATGTATATATTTGTCTAGCACCTTTATTTAGACAGCACTGTCCATGTACATTATACACAACTTTTGTTTTATGGTCATTGTTTTATGGTCATTTTTCTGTTAGTACACATGTGTATATAGCACTTTCACTTGTACTGTATAATTTGTTTGTTCATGTATTACTATCTACTAACATACTAATTTTCTGTATATTTATTTTATAGTGAGGTTTGATAAAGACCCTATTTTGGGTCGAAACATTACCTCTGTATTTCTTTGTCCTTTTTCGTCTATGTGATGTTGTTTAAATATGCACTGAATAATAATAAAAAAAAACCCTATTTGCACAATACATAATTTTTGAGTGCGGCTGCTCCTCTATTTTTGTCATAAAGTAGGGGACATCTGACTTTCAAATTGTTTGTAACATCTAGTGTGTTATAGAGGCCTTATCCAGAGGCCCCAAAAAAATTCTTCTGTTACTAATGTCACACAGTAAGGGACATCTCACTTTCAAATTGTTTGTAGCATATCTTCTTTGTCATACAGGCCTCATCCACACTCGAACAATTCTTTCTTCTGTGACCAACGCGATTCAGCACGCCATATTTCACCTTGTAGTTTACTGCGGCTGAAATTCAGCTGTTTGCAGAGCTGTTGCAGAGTTAAAAATCTATTTTTGTTGCTAATACTGCGCTCCTATCACACTATCTGAGAAAGAGGACTGGGAAAAAGCAAGGCCAGGGTAGTGTAATGACACTGGTTTAGTATCACTGGGGAAAGCCTAGGGGGCCCTAGCAGGAGGTGCAGGTCTGCAAAAAGGGAGTGTAAAGACTGAGGCACGCAGAGCACGCATGACCTGAGCCTAATAAGTCACGTGATCGCAGGAGAGGCAATGGAGGGTGGAGCCACCATGCGTGAGGACGGGGAACCAGCCAAGAGCGCGGGATGCAGAGCACAAAACAATAATGTAGTCAGTAGTGAGCCGAGGGTCAGAAGCCAGACGGGAACGAGGTAACCAGGGGTAAGACAGCAGAGTAAACGGAGACGAGCCACTACCTTTCTTTGGCAGTCGCACAGCGGTACACCTTTTTGAAAAGGACAAAAAAAAGAGAGTGTGATCGAGTGAATGTCAAGAGCAGCTTCAACTGGCCACTCCTTCTCTTCCTCCACCTCGACATCACACCCAGTACAGTCCACAGAGAAGGCACCCAAATTACTCTTGCTTTCCCCCGCGTTCCAACTATCCAAACGATCAACTGACTGTACGGAACCACAGATGGGTGAGTCTGAAGAGCTGTTCACACATTCTATGCCATGTTCATCAGAAGTGTACTCAAAAGCTTCACAGAGTTAAGAGGAGGAAATCTGCACAACATTTTTTTAGCTTGGATTCAGGGCAAGATGAAGTAGGGTCTTAGCAGCGTCCTGACCCTCGTCATCAGATATTATCCCCAGGGGGGAGGTGATCCTGATGAAACTCAGATATCTGAGGCTCACATGGACAGTACTGTGCTGTCAGGGCAGGAAGAGGAGGAAGGCGACTCCAAGAGCGAGTAATATGATAACACAGAGGAGGACCATGATGAGGTGTTAGATCTCAGTTGGTGTGAACATAGAGGCACACAGCTGAGTAGGTCATCTGATAATGAAGACAAAGAGGTTATGTTGCACCATATGCTGTGACCAGCTTCGTCCATAGGTCTGGAGCTCGCAGGGCTGGCAAGGGTTGCCTAGCCTGGGCCTTTTTTGACACTGCAAATGATGAGCCAACTCACGTAATCTGCCAACTTTGCAAAAAAACTGAGTAGAGGTAAAAAGTGCAACAATTTGACTACTGCATGTTTGAACCTTCACATGCGTAATCAACATACGTTACTCTGGGAATCCCACTGTGCTATAGTACGGACCAGAAGACCTCAACAACCATAAGCCACCCCATCAATCACATCTGCTGCTTCTTCCTCCTCCCCTGTTACCGTGCCAACTATTGAGACACAGGTCTTTGACAGTAGAAACTCAGGTTCTTTACCCACTCCAGTCATGGTGACTGAGAACCCGCTGTCAGCTGTAACGGAAGCGGACATGCCTGCTCTTTTTGACCAATCTCAGAGAACGAGCACACCACAACTTTCTCAATCTACTGTAACAGCTCCGCTTGTACCTCTCTCACGGTCCAGCCGTTTGTCCGGTTCACCATACTCTGCCCTCTCTCAGCGCTGCAGCCAGCCCACTCTACTGCAGTTGTGGTCATGCAAAAGATTGTTTCCCCCTATGCATGACAAAGCTAGGAGGTTGAACTCCACCATCTCCAGTCTGTTGGCCACGGAAATGCTGCCTTTCCGCCTGGTAGATACAGATGGTTTCTGAAAGCTGATGGCCGTCACAATCCCCCAGTACCAATTGCCCAGTCGCCATTACTTTTCTAAGAAAGCTGTGCCTGCGCTACACCAGCATGTCACAGACAACATCACCCATTCCTTGATTAAATCTATGTCTGCCAGGGTGCATTTCACCACAGACACTTGGACAAGTAAGCATGACTAAGGGTGTTGCATCTCGCTGACTGGGCACTGGGTGACTCTGGTGGCTCTGGGGGGCAGGCGCAGCTCCACAAGTCTTGGAACCCCCAAGACTTGCAGGACAAACCTCTACATTTAACACTTCCTCTACTGCTTCTGCCTCCTCCTCTATCTCTTCTAGGGCCTCCACCTGCACCCTCAACCTCTGCCTTAATGAGACACGCATTCCAACAGCACAGAGTGAATCCCCACCACCTCTGTACTGCACAGTCAGGGCTCATCACAATCAGGCAGTGTTAAAATTTATATGACTTGGAGATCACAGTCATACAGCTGAAGAGTTGTGGACGGTTTTGTAGGCTGAGTTTGATCAATGGCTGCCTCCGCTGAACCTGCATCCAGGGAAGGCAGTGTCCGATAACTGTGAACCTGGTGGCAGCCCTACAGCGAGGCAAGCTCACACACGTGCTTTGCATGACTCACATCCTCAACCTGGTGGCACAGTGTTTTCTCCTCCACTATCTTGGCCTAGGTGAGCTTCTCCAGAAAGCATGGAAGCTGTGTGCTCATTTCCGCCTTTCGCATCGCTCTGCTCATCGACTTGCATCGATACAGAGGTCTTTGTCCATGCCAGTTAACAGGTTGATATGCGATGTGCCAACATGGTGGAATTCCACTCTGCACATGTTGCAGGGACTGTGGCAGCAGCAACGATCCCAGACGCAGTATGTCATGTCGTATAGCCTGGGCCAATGCAGAACGGACCTGGTGCATATCACGTTTACGGAGTGGGCACATATTAAGGACCTCTGCACTCTTCTGCACAGTTTCGAAATGGCTATTAAGACGGTTATCGCTGATGACGCCGTCATCAGCATCACTATTCTGGTCATCTATATGCTGTAGCAAACCTTGAATAGCCTGTTGGGTGATATGGTGGTCCCAGAAGAAGAGGAGGAAGCAGAGGAGGACTCGGAAGGCATAACATTGTCTCTAAGTTCCAGACTATCGTGACACAGGCGGGTGCCAAGGGAGGGTGGATTACTGTGATTGATGGGGGCTAGTGAAAACAGACAAACTGTTAGTGAAGGTGCAAGATCCGAGGAACAAATGGAGGAGGAAGAGGTGATGGGAGAGCAACTGTCAGGAAATGAAGAGGATAATCCTCCCCTCTCTGTTGTACATGGTTGGCAGGAGGGGACGGAGGAAACAAGCATCAGTGTTACCCATGCACCAACACAGCATGAACTTGGACCTCATGGTAGAGCCCGACATATGAGTGCATTTTTGCTGCACTATCTGCAACATGATGCCTGTATAGTTATGATTAGAAATAGTGCTGACTCCTGGGTTCCCACTCTGTTAAATCCACATTATAAAATCAAATTTTGCCACAGGCTTCCCGCCCTGGAAAGGGACCCGCAAATGCTGGAGTATCGAAACACGCTTTTAACAACCTTAAAAGAGCTTTTCCCCAAGACAGCGGTGAAGCACACAGTTTGCATTGCAGCTCTAGACTTCCAACCTCTGGCACATCATCTTGTCAACGCCAAAACATTAGCAGCAGCAGTGCCAGTAGTGGAAGTGGAAGAAGCAATTTCTGTGAGTCCTTTGACACTTTTTTTAGACCAGCTCGTGCACCAGCACAACAGAGTAAAAGTCTTACACGTGGTGAACGAATGGAGAGGATGGTGCAGGAGTATCTAGAACTGAATATCAATACCATCGGGGAGAGTTTGGACCCTTTCACATTCTGGTCTTCCAAAATGAATGAGAGGCCTGAGCTCACCTCACATGCCTTAGATGTTTTTTTGTGCCCGGTAGTCAGCGTTCTCTCAGAAAGTGTCTTCAGCGTTGCTGGTGGTATCCTGATTGATAACCACAGCCGGCTGTCCCTGAAAGTATAGATTGACTAATTTTCATCAAGATGAACAAGTCATAGATCTCCAAGGACTTTTGCACCCCAATGGCAGACTGTACAGATTAGGCTGCTGGGTTGGCTGTACTGGAAGATGTGTCAGTCCCAATTATACTATTTTTACTCTAAATGTGAACACTCCTGGATGGGTGTCCATCTGCTGGATTGGGTGTAGTGGAAGAACTGTTGTTCCATATTATATTATTTTACTGTGGTGAAATTTATGCCACTTTGGTGGTGTCTGCCAATAATTTTTGGAAACATGAACATTCCTGGTTGGGTGTCCATCTGCTGGATTGGGTGTAGTGGAAGACCTGTCGGTCCATATTATACTATTTGTACTGTGGTGAAATTGATGCCACTTTGGTGGTGTCTGCCAATAATTTTGGAAATGTGAACACTCCTGGTTGAGTGTCCATCTGCTGGGTTGGGGGTGTAGTGGAATATCTGTCAGTCCATATTATACTATCTATACTGTGGTGAAATTGATGCAACTTTGTTGGTGTCTGCCACTAATTTTTGTAAATGTGTAGACTCCTGGTTGGGTCTCCTTCAAGTGTGTTGCCTGTAGCAATAGGCCTCCGAGACCGTCAGGCCTCCACTGCCTTGGAGTCAACCATCCATGTTACTATCTTTAGATTTTTCTGACAATAGTATTCTACAAAATGTATATGATATTTGTGCCACCTGAGTGCAGCTGAGCATGAAAGCAGGTTGAGCTGTTTCATGTAGTATCAGGGCTCCCAGCACAGGAGGCCTACCCTGTTCCCTCACTCACCTCATCTTACTGTGACGTTCAATTGAAAGCTGTAAATGCTGGCCCAGACCTCGACACCTCATGTTGATTGCTGCAGTGCCATGCTACAATTTGTACTGTGGGTGAATTGAGGTCACTTTCCTGGTGTCTTCCCATAATTTGATGTGTTTTGGAAGCTTTTGGGCCCATTAGAAGGTGTTGTGCATGCATTTGTTTTTGCCTCCCATTGCCTTGAATGGCTGGCGTTCAGTTATGTTCGGCGAATATTTGAAGAATAAGGGTATGTTTCCACGGTCCGGAAACAGTCCGGATTAGCTGCGTGTTTGACGCTGTGCATTGGTGCAGCGTCAAACACGCAGCGTCCAGATGTTACAGCATAGTGGAGGGGATTTCAAGAAATCCCGTCTCCACTATGCTGCAAAACACGCAGGCGAAAGACCTGCTTTTCCGGACATGCGGCACGTCTTTTTAGACCGCAGCATGTCCTATTCCCTTGCGGCGACGCTGCGGCGACGCAAGGGAAATAACACAGGGCTATGTAGCCCTGCGGTCATTCCACATGTGTTCCGGATGTGTTCCTGAACACATCCGGAATGACCGCGCGTTCAGAAGGGGGCGGGGCTTTGGGCGGAGCGGACTTTCCGCTCCGTCCAAAGCGCTGTGTTTCCGGAACGTGGAAACACAGCCTTAATCGGCGCATATTGCAAATTCCGCAATCGTAACTCGAACTGAACATTGAAATATTCGCTCATCTCTACTCTTTATCAATCTGAGAAATATATGTACAGAACCTTTGTCTAAAGTTTATGTCTATGATGGCGTGAATTGACTAAGGATTTATAATAATTTCTTACTGGTAGACCGTGAGGTACATATTTTAACTTCATTTTATGTAGTTCAGTCAATATTGTTTTAATAGTAATCAATAAAAGTGAAGTCTTATCATTATAGAATGCTGAAAGATTTCTTTGTCCCTAGAACTAATTATTTTCATCATAACCGACAAATAAATCACCGTTGACATCTACCTACAAGATCACTTCTCCCATATGTTTCCACCTAGCACAAAAAATGAAGGCTTCTTCAAGCTGTAATGTACCTCAGAATATGCCACAAATTTGTTTGTGGTTCCTTGCTTATACACCCATTGTTGCTGTCATGATAGCCTATATGTCCCTAATGGCAGCTGTAATGAAGGCCATGGCTGCCACTGGACCTCTATGCAAACCACAATGCACTCTGACAGCTACAAGATCTAATGTATCAGCCACAATGTCTTCAGTTACAGCCAGTAACATGGCCCCTATAGCAGCCACAATGACTTATATTACAGCTAAAATCAGCCACCATACAACCCCATGTAAAGAGATGGATATATTGCCCACGTTCCACATTGAAGAATATGTAATTTGTAGTAGTGTGTAATGTGAACTGATGTTGATAATGTGTGTAGTTTGACAGTCGGGATAGTGAGAGTTAATTGTTGAAACTAACCCAGAGTGGGAAAGGGCTAAATTGAAGGGAAAGTGAAAGTTTCCTGGTAGGGAGTGAGATAGGGCTTGGAGTGCATAGAGAAAGGACCTAAGGTCCAATGTGAGCGGTGACACATTCTTGAGTGCCCAAAGTGAATGGAGACTGAGAGGAAAGGGATAGCGAGATCCGGAGCAGAAGTGACTGAGAGACAGAGTGAATTATCAGAGACGGGTCCTGGGAGAGGATGCCCAACACTAAGGCACAGAGTTTATAATTCAGAAGGGTAAAGGGCCTAGACAGGACTGAGTATTTGAGACATGAGTTCCAGAGCGTCAGCATTAAAGAAGATAAGTGAGGAACAATGAAGGCAGAGGACAAATAAAAAGAGAATAAAGAGGAAGGAATTGAAATTGTGTGGTGTGTGTAACGTATACTACTGTATATACAGTATCTATTATACGTTTTATAATGCACCTCCAGTAATGTACCTACAATAAGTGATAGAATCCTGTAAAAATATGAAGAAAAAAAAACGATATAGCCCTAAGTGCCTAATGTAACAATAAGACCAGTGATAGTATTAGATACATGAGCTTGAAAAAAGAAGACTTCCTGAGAATATTGATTTTCTTTTATATCCTCAGTGTGGTGACAGGTCATATTCGGAGATGGAAACCCTACTTTCAACCAAAATATGCAAGAATGTGACTTAAAGAATTAATTATCTGCATTGACAAACGATACTCGTGAAAATTAGAATAAGGTCTGATTCACACATCTGAGTTTTGTAGTCTGATAGCACCAAGCATGACAGAAACACATGGTATACAATACTAGTCATAATACTCACAAACCATGTGTATATTTGGATTAATAAAGTCTATTATCAACTACCACATAGGAACAAACAAAACGATGATCGCAAGGCAAAATGCTCCAATATCAAAATGTAATTTTATTATGAAAAATATTTAAAATCCATAACACCAAAGAGATGAGGAAAGGGATAGACAGACATACTCACTAGCCGCATAATCACTCACAAAAAGATGCACAGGTCCAGGCAAGGTGACCCATATATATATTAAAGGGAATCTGTCACCCTAAATTGGCGGGATATTTAAATGATGGCAGTCAGGTCAGATGGGCGGTGTTTTGGGTATTTGCCTTAACATGTTGTTCGCCGCTGTCTCCATTATTTCTGGGAATTGTAGTCGTTGCCCTCCATATAACGTGCCTGCGCATTGCAATCTGCGGGCAAAGCATACTGCACGTGCGCAATTCAAGATTGCAATGCGCGGGTGTGTTAGACTAGCTGCTAACTACCTACATTCCCCATAGCATCCACAAAATGAAGAAACAATGTCCAATGCAAAGTAATATTTACCAATAAGGGTCAGCAGTAAGGCTACTTTCACACATCAGGTTTTTTCCGCCAGGCAGGATCCGGCATCGTGCCGGAGCGACCGATACAGCGTAAATTGTGGAAAGCTGATGAAACGGATCCATTTTTTGCCGGATCCGCTAGACGGATCCGGTGGAAAAATGGATCCGTTTCATCAATTTTCCATCCGTTTCATCCGTTTTTTTATCAGTTTTACGATGGATCCGGTTTTTAAAAACGCCTATGGGAGGTTCCCAAACGATGATCTGTTTCCTGGGGGCTGGCCAATTGGATCTGAGCATGCTCAGACTTAAAAACCAGATCTGGTGACCGAATTCGTCTTTTTGCAGATCCGCCGCATTCCGGCGCCCATAGACTTCCATTGTAGCAAAAAGCCAGAAGCGCTGCATCCGGCGCGGTCCGGTTTTTCGCCGCCGACAAAAAAAGTTACTGTAGACGCTTTTTCCAGACGGTGGAATTAAAAAAACGGATGAAACAGGAGGCCATGGGGCGCGATCCAGCACTAATACAAGTCAATGAGAAAAAAACTAATCTGGTGGCAGATTTTGCCGGATCTGTTTTTTCTAAAAATAGCTGGATCTTGCCTGTTGGAAAAAACTTGATGTGTGAAAGTAGCCTAAGAGGGCTTGCAGTGCCCGGAGCTGCACGTCCACCCTGACGCGCATTTCGGACCTTCCTTTCTCAAGGGGCCTGCTCATGATAGAATACATCGATCTTTTATACCTCCCGGTCACATTGCGGTAAACCGCGCAACCGTAAGTAGCGGTCCCGGCCCGGAAATGACGTGCTATGTTGCCAAGTCGACAGGGACGCCAGCGTCGGTGTCACGTGGTGGGAGGAACCGGGGCGGGCCCAACCACCACGATAAGACCCCGAGAGCGGGCGGAGGTAGCGGTGACAAGGAAAAATGTGCGTACAAGACGGGAGCACTATCACATGAGAACAACCATAAGACAATCATACAAACATCCATTCCACAAATATGATCGCATAGAAGGAAAAATATAATAAGAAAAACAATCTAAAATGTAACAAGATATTACAACAGATGTTACATAAGCATATCATATCAAGAGGAGTCACAGGTTTCCTGGCCCAAACTGAACACCCTCATAGCCATATATGAGGCTATTAAATGCGGGTCATGAGACACACAGCTCGATTGTGCATCATGGTCTGTGCTAGGGTCACAAAATATGGCTGTTTAAATCTAGCCTAAATGCAAATTCAATGGTAACCTAGCCTTTGTCTGGTGATAGCATACATAAATACCTGGATATTATCTTCTTCATCTGCAAATATTTTTATTGTGATTGTGTTTTTTTAATGACTATTAATAAACTATATAATTTTAATAAGGGCTTTGTAAATACTCGAATTGATTGATAAGTGGCAAGATATATAAATAGTATCCGTTAGCATATTGTCTATGTATGCTGTTGCCACAGGCAAAGTAAGAAGTAGTTCCTTAATGGTATGCAACAACAAAAGTATCCTTAGTATATACAAGTGCTTCTCACAAAATTACAATATCATCAAAAGTTAATTTCACTTTTTCAAAACAAAAAGTGAAACTCATATATCATTTAGAGTCATTACAAACAGAGTGATCTATTTCAAGTGTTTATTTCTGTTAATGTTGATGATTATGGCTTACAGCCAATGAAAACCCAAAAGTTATTATCCAGTAAATTAGAATAATTAACAAAAAACACCTGCAAAGGCTTCCTAAGCGTTTAAAAAGGCCCCTTAGTCTGTTTCAGTAGGCGCCACAATAATGCGGAAGACTGCTGACTTGACAGATGTCCAGAAGACAGTCATTGAAACACTCCACAAAAGGTCATTGCTAAAGCAGCTCTCTGTTCACAGAGTGCTGTATCCAAGCATACTAATGGAAAGTTGAGTGGAAGGAAAAAGTGTGGTAGAAAAAGGTGCACAAGCATCCAGGATAACTGCAGGCTTGAAAGGATTGTTAAGAAAAGCCCATTCAAATATTTGGGAAAGTTTCACAAAAAGTGGACTGCTGCTGAAGTAATTGCTTCAAGAGCAACCACACACGGGTGTATCCAGGACATGGGCTACAAGTGTCACATTCCTTGTGTCAAGCCACACCTGACTAATAGACAACACCAGAAGTGTCTTACCTGGACCAGGGAGAAAAGAACTCGACTGTTGCTCTCTAGTCAAGGTGTTGTTTTCAGATGAAATTAAATTTTGCATTTCATTTGAAAATCAAGGTTCCAGAGTCTGAGGGAAGAGTCGAGAGGCCACAATCCAAGCTGCTTGATGTCTAGTGTGAAGTTTCCACACTCAGTGATGGTTTGGGGAGCCATGTCATCTTCTGGTGTAGGTCCACTGTGTTTTATCAAGACCAAAGTCAGTGCAGCCGTCTACCGAGAAATTTTAGAGCACTTCATTCTTCCGTCTGCCGACAAACTTTTCAGAGATAGAAATTTCATTCTCCAACAGGACTTGGCACTAGTGATGAGCAAGTATACTCGTTGCTTGGGTGTTGTGAATGTGTTAGAAATGAATTCTGAGCAGAAGCTCCCTCTGGTGGTTACAAACAGTACTGAACCATTCAATGAGGATTGGCAATCAGGAGTTACAGACTGGTCTTATATAAGGGAGGTTCCCTCCCATCATGGTTGCCGGTGATCAATTGTTCTTGTATCAACTGTGGTTCCTGGTTCACTTGGAAGCTTGCTGGGTCTTGCCTCTTCTCCTGCTCTCAGATAAGATATTTTCTGTTTTTTGTTTTTGTGCTTACCATTTGCATATTTCTCTGCATTTCTGTGAGGTTAGCCAGGTTTCCCCCCCCCCGGGGGGCTTGGGCTCCTCTCAATTCTTCTGGAGCCACTGTTATTTGTTCATTTGCCTTTTCCAGTTTTTTCAGTGGCTGTGGCTTAGTTTTGTTACACCAGAGAACTAATTTAGGTGGTAGAGGTCGTGTGATCTCAGGTGTTTTTGCAATTAGTAGAGTTGGTATTTTTTAGGGTTTTTTGGATTGCAGTAAGTGTCCTTCCTATCCTTTTCTGTCTAGGAATATTGGGCACCAACGTTTGCTCATACTATTTTCTGTCTGTATCTGTATTTCCTCTTGTCTAACCGCCATTACATGTTTGGGGGCTTCCTATGTTCTTTGGGGATCTGCTCCGGGGCAGATAGCTTTCCTGTTTCTATCTTTAGGTGTAGTTAACCTCTCAGGCTGTGACGAGGCGTCTAGGACCAACTTAGGAACGCTCCACGGCTGCCTTTAGTTGTGGTGGTTAGTCAGGGTACTGCAATCCAGTAGATTCCAACCTCTCTGGTGTATTGCCGTTTTTGCCTGCTCTCCTCAGCTACCAAATCATAACAGTATCACCGGCCAAACTGAAAATTATATGGTACTCAACAGAAGGGAAAAATAGTAAAAGGAAAAAGAAAAAAGGAAGTTGTCAGAAATTTTTTTTTTTTTCTCTGTTTGTTGCATTTTTTCCCTCTTTTTCTCTGGGTGCTGAGGAGGATTTTTTTTTTCTCTCAATGGAGTTTGCACAGTTGTCTGGCCGTGTGGATCAGCTTGCCATTGAAGTTCGGAGTATTGCTACCTATCTTGCAGGGTTACCGGTTGTGGAACTTAGGATCCCCATGCCAGATTTATTTTTGGGGGATCGAGCTAAATTTCTGAATTTCAAAAATAACTGTAAGTTGTTTTTTGCCTTAAAACCTAAGTCCTCTGGGAACGCAGCACAGCAGGTTCAAATTGTCATCTCTCTCCTGCGCGGCGATCCTCAGGATTGGGCTTTTTCCCTGACACCTGGGGACCCTGTTTTGAGTAATGTTGATGCATTTTTTCTGGCTCTGGGGTTATTGTACGATGAACCTAATGTCACTGATCAAGCTGAAAAAACCTTGTTGGCATTAAATCAGGGGCTTGAGGACGCTGAGTTGTACTGTCAGAAATTCCGAAAGTGGGCAGTCCTGACCAAATGGAATGATGATTCTTTGGCAGCCCTTTTTCGGAAGGGTCTGTCAGAGAATGTAAAAGATGTTATGGTGGGTTTCCCTGCTCCCTCTGGTCTCAATGATTCTATGTCATTAGCGATTCAAATTGACAGACGTTTGCGTGAGCGTAGAGGTATGCGTGGAATAGTGTTGCCTTGTGAACCAGCTTCCGAACCCATGCAGTGTGATAGAGTGGCTTCTGGGGCACAGCGTCATGAGTTTCGAAAACGCAATGGGTTATGTTTCTACTGTGGTGACGCCTCTCATGCTATTTCAGTCTGCCCTAAGCGGGGAAGACGTTTTGCACGCTCAGTTGTCTTGGGTAGTGTTCAGACAAAATTTCTGTTGACTGTTACCCTGATTTGCTCCCTGTCCACATTTTCTGCTCAGGCTTTTGTTGATTCGGGAGCAGCTATTAACCTGATGGATTTTGATTTTGCTAAACGTTGTGGGTTTCCCTTGATACCCCTACGGAAGTCTATTCCCCTACTGGGGATTGATTCTACCCCTTTGGCTGAGAATAAACCCCAGTTCTCTACTCAGGTGATAATGAGGGTTGAACCTGATCATCAGGAGAGTTACAAACTTTTGGTGCTGTATGATCTGCATGACATTATTGTACTAGGTTTCCCTTGGTTACAGTCTCATAATCTTGTTTTGGATTGGAAATCTGTGTCTGTAACCAGTTGGGGCTGCCAATGTGTTAATATCAACACTCCTGTTTTTTCTGCCTCTCCCCAGGCTCAGGATGTTCCTGACTTTTTGACTGATTTTTCTGATGTTTTAGCGAAAGTAAATCTGCATCCTTGCCCCCCCATAGGAGCTATGACTGCGCTATTGAATTAGTGCCTGGTAGTAAATTCCCTAAAGGTCGCCTTTTTAACCTGTCTGTACCTGAACATGACGCTATGCGGTCTTATATCAAGGAGTCATTGGAGAAGGGTCATATCAGACCATCCTCTTCACCCTTGGGTGCCGGTTTTTCTTTGTGGCCAAAAAGGATGGTTCATTAAGGCCGTGTATTGATTATCGTCTCTTGAACAATATCACTGTGAAATATCAATATCCGTTACCCTTGATTTCTGACCTGTTTTCCAGGGTGAAAAGTGCTACTTGGTTTACCAAGCTTGACCTCAGGGGGGCGTATAACCTTATTCGCATTAAGCACGGGGATGAATGGAAGACGGCGTTTAATACCCCAGAGGGGCATTTTGAGTACCTAGTGATGCCCTTTGGGCTCACTAATGCTCCTTCCGTCTTCCAGTCCTTCATGAATGACATTTTCTGGGATTTTGTGGATAAATTTCTGACTGTTTATTTGGATGATATCTTGATTTTTTCCAATGACTGGGACTCTCATGTGAAACATGTTCGGACTGTGTTCCAGATTTTGAGAGAGAATGCTCTGTATGTGAAGGGATCAAAGTGTCTTTTTGGCGTACAGAGGATCTCATTTCTGGGATTCATTTTGTCCCCATCTGTTATTGAAATGGACGCAGTCAAGGTTCAGGCCATCTGTGATTGGGTCCAACCTACTTCATTAAAGGCTCTTCAGAGATTTTTGGGTTTTGCCAATTTTTATCGTAAATTTATTGGTAATTTCTCGTGTTATTGTTAAACCATTGACTGATTTGACCAAAAAGGGTTCTGATGTGGTGAATTGGCCTCCTGAGGCAGTCTCTGCGTTTCAGGAACTTAAGCAGAGATTCACTTCTGCTCCTGTTCTACGGCAGCCTGATGTTTCTCTGCCATTTCAGGTGGAGGATGATGCCTCTGAAATTGGGGCAGGTGCCGTTTTGTCCCAAAGAGATCCAGAGACCTCTAAAAGAAACCCTTGTGCCTTTTTCTCTCGAAAATTTTCTCCAATTGAACGTAATTATGACGTGGGTAATCGGGAGTTATTGGCCATGAAGTGGGCTTTTGAAGAGTGGAGACATTGGCTGGAGGGAGCCAAACATCAGGTGGTGGTCCTCACGGACCATAGGAATCTGGTCTATCTGGAATCTGCCAAGCGACTTAATCCTAGACAGGCCAGGTGGGCCTTGTTTTTCACACGTTTTAATTTTGTGGTTTCCTTTCTTCCTGGCACTAAGAATGTTAAGGCGGATGCCCTCTCGAGGAGTTTCCTTGCGGACTCTCCTGAGTTATCTGATCCTGCTGTTATTTTGAAAGAGGGTGTAGTTCTTTCCGCCATCTCGCCCAATTTGAGACTGGCTCTGGAAGGGTGTCAGGAGGATAAACCCGAGCGCTGCCCTATTGGGAAATTGTTTGTCCCAGACCGGTGGAAAAAGAGTGTGATGTCTGAGATTCATTGTTCCGCGTTGGCCGGTCATCCTGGAATTTTTGGTACCAGAGACTTGGTTAGTCGGTCCTTTTGGTGGCCTACTTTGTCTCGCGACATCAGGGAATTTGTGCAGTCCTGCGGGACTTGCTCTCGCTCCAAGCCTTGCTCTCGCTCTAGTGGTTTGTTGATGCCATTGCCTGTGCCCAAGAGACCATGGACCCATATCTCTATGGATTTCATTTCCGACCTCCCTGTTTCTCAGAGAATGACCGTTATCTGGGTGATTTGTGATAGGTTTTCCAAAATGATACATCTTGTGCCATTACCTAAGTTGCCTTCCTCCTCCGAATTGGTGCCTTTGTTCCTTCAGCACGTGGTTCGGTTACACGGCATTCCTGAGAACATTGTGTCTGACAGAGGAGTCCAGTTTGTTTCCAGATTTTGGAGGACTTTTTGTTCTAAACTTGGTGTTCAATTGTCTTTCTCCTCGGCTTTTCATCCTCAGACCAATGGACAAACTGAGAGAACAAACCAGACATTGGAGACTTATCTGAGATGCTTTGTGTCTGCTGATCAAGATGACTGGGTCTCTTTTTTGCCTTTGGCTGAGTTTGCTCTTAATAATAGGGCTAGCTCTGCCACCTGTCATGTGAGCATTGCCACGAAGATCGTCGCGGTTGCACATTTTGACTTCTCACAGCTGAGCTGCTGTTTCTTTGTGTTTGGCAGCTAGGGAGTTAATTCTGTCTGTGCTCGGTGCTGGGACTGGGTGCAGTTTCTCCCGCTGCAATTGATTATTTGTTGATTGGTTTCCTTTAAATTCCTGGTTGTCTGCTTGGGGAGTTGCCAGTGAAACCTTCATGCAGACCACAGATAGGAATGAATCTGTATAGACTTTAGTTGTGAGCTCCTTAGTTGTTCTAAGATCAACTTTGTTAGAGTTTATTTCCCAGACCATTTATGTTCCTTTGGTGTTTGAGTATGTATGCAAGCGAGTGTTATCCTGTCTGTCTTATATGTCTAATCTGTGTATTTAGCTGAGATCAGCCCATATCCCTTTAGTGGTAGTCAGGATCCTTCTTAGGACTGATTACAGGGTTCAGGGTCTGATAGGAGACAGGGTTAGGTTGGAGACTTGGACCTCTGAACCATTATCAGTACCTCCAAGGTGAGGGATTAGTTAGGACCCCAGTTTAGGGTCAGGTTAGATCCCGGTCCACCTCTTTCCTGTTTCAGCTCATCAAGTCCTCAAGATTTACCCTGAGTTCAGCAGATATCGTGTCAGATAAATTTATTCTATATTTACATGCTGATGTTGCTATACTAGTTGTTGTATAGAGTGTTTTTCCTGTATTAATAGTTTACTGACATTGTATACATATCATTAGACAGCGTGACATTTTCACTGGCCATAAAAATTATCTCCAGTTACCATGGATCCAGTAGCCCAGCTGGCTCTGCAGTTGCAGGGATTATCCATGGAGCTGACGGACATTAAGTCCAAAGTTTTGTCTCCCTGGAGCAAACCAGAGTTGAACCTAAAGTAGCTCTCCCGGACAGGTTCACTGGTGGGCGAGACAAATTTTTCACCTTCCGGGAGGCATGTAAATTGTATTTTCGGCTTCGGCCTCGATCATCAGGGAGTGAGGAGCAGAGAGTGGGAATTGTTATCTCACTTCTGCAAGGGGACCCTCAATCCTGGGCATTTTCCTTTCCTCCGTGATCCCGGCTCTACTGTCTGTAGATCAATTTTTTACTGCCCTGGGATTGGTATATGATGACCCAGATCGGGTCTCTCTTGCTGAGACAAAATTACGTAAGATACAGCAGGGAGATCGTCCGGCAGAGGAATTTGCTTCTGAGTTTCGTAGATGGGCCACAGATACTCAGTGGAATGACCCAGCTCTTAGGAGCCAGTTTTGTCATGGGCTTTCTGATAAATTAAAAGACGTTTTGGCTCAGTATGAGTCTCCTCCTTCTCTGGAGGCTGCTATGGCCTTAGCTATCCGTACTGATAGACGGCTTCGGGAGAGGGGTGAGGTAACCCACTCCCTGTTGTTTCTCCACCTACCTCTAAAGTCCCTTATGTTGAGGTTCCCCTTGTCTGTTCGGATGAGCCTATGCAGTTGGGAGGGACATCATTTCGTAGGAGGGGATTGGCGGTACGCCGCAGGACTAGAAGATGTTTTTTCTGCGAGAAAGAGGGACATTTTGTTGGAGAATGTCCATCCCGTGCCTTGTTGAGCCAAAAGTCGCCGGAAAACTGTTAATCCCAGGTTGTGTGGTGGACGACAACCTGGGAGTATGTATTTCATCCGCCAGTTCTTCTCAGTTCCTTGTACCAGTGGAGGTGGTAGTTGGTACGAGAGTGGAGAGATTGTCTGTTCTTCTTGATAGTGGTTCCGGGGCTAATCTGGTTGACGCTCAGTTTGCTCAGGCTCAAGGTATGCATCTGAGTGTATTGGTCAAACCGATCCCTATATTCTCCATTGACGCCAGGCCTCTCGGCCAAGGTAGCTTTGTTCATGAGGTTCATAACATTGACCTTCGGGTAGGGGCAATACATAGGGAACTATTGTCTTGTTATGTGTTGGAGGGTCTACCTACTCCCATTGTGTTGGGACTTCCTTGGTTGGTTAAACATAACCCTGTGATTAATTGGCAGTCCAGAGAAATAAGCCAATGGGGTGAGTTTTGCAAAAGCAACTGCATGAACACAGTCATCAGTGCGGTCGTGCCTAGTACATTGCCTCCTTTTTTGGAGGATTTTGGGGATGTTTTCTCTGAGGACGGGTGTCAGGAGTTGCCTCCTCATCGCGTGTATGACTGCTCTATTAATCTCCTTCCTGATGCTAAGTTGCCTAAAGCTAGGTTGTATAATCTTTCTGGTCCTGAGAGGCAGGCTATGAAAGATTATATTTCTGAAAGTCTGGCCAAAGGGCATATTAGACCTTCATCTTCCCCAGTAGCCGCGGGGTTCTTCTTTGTGAAGAAGAAAGATGGAGGCCTACGCCCTTGCTTGGATTTCCGCGAACTTAATCGGATTACTGTTCGAGATCCGTATCCACTCCCTCTTATTCCTGATCTCTTCAATCAAATTGTTGGCGCCAAATGGTTCTCTAAATTGGATCTCAGGGGGGCGTATAATCTGATTAGGATAAAAGAGGGGGATGAGTGGAAAACGGCGTTTAACACGCCGGAGGGACATTATGAGAACCTTGTCATGCCTTTTGGTCTGACTACTGCACCAGCAGTATTCCAACATTTTGTTAATGACATTTTTCGTCACCTTGTGGGGCTGTTTGTGGTTGTTATTTGGACGACATTTTAATTTACTCGCCAGATCTTGTGTCTCATCAGGAGCATGTGAGACAGGTGTTGCAGATCTTGCGAGACAATAAACTATACGCCAAACTGGAGAAGTGTGTATTTGCCGTACAGGAACTTCAGTTTTTGGGTTTTTTGGTGTCAGCCTCCGGTTTCCGTATGGACCCTGAAAAGGTGAGAGCAGTCTTGAATGGGATCAGCCAGGGGATCTTAAGGCTCTGCAGCGTTTTTTGGGTTTGCTAACTACTACCGGAAATTTATTTGTAATTTCTCATCTGTCGTCAAACCTCTCACTGACATGACAAGAAAAGGGACGGATTTTTCTAAATGGTCGGACAAAGCTTGCCAAGCCTTTTCCTCTTTGAAGAAATGTTTTGCTTCGGCACCCGTTCTCATCCAACCAGATGCATCTCAGCCGTTCATTGTGGAGGTGGATGCGTCTGACGTAGGGGTGGGTGCTATATTGTCCCAGGGTCCGTCCCCTGGTAAATGGCATCCGTGCGCTTTCTTTTCTAAGAAATTGTCGTCCGCCGAAAGGAATTATGATATCGGCAATAGGGAACTTTTGGCCATTAAGTTAGCTTTTGAAGAATGGCGTCACTTTTTGGAGGGGGCAGTCCACCCGGTTACCGTTATTACTGATCACAAGAACCTGTTGTATTTGGAATCCGCTAAGCGTCTGAATTCCAGACAAGCTCGATGGTCGTTGTTTTTTACCAGGTTTAATTTTGTCGTCACTTATCGCCCGGGGTCTAAGAATGTAAAGGCTGATGCCTTGTCTCGCAGTTTCCCAGGGGCCGGGAAAACGGATGACCCGAGTCCTATCCTTCAGGAGGGGGTGGTAGTGTCGGCTGTATTTTCTGAGCTTGAGGAGGAGGTGTTAGAGGCTCAGGGGGACGCCCCTGCAGGACCTCCAGGGAGACTGTTTGTCCCAAATCTGTTGAGACAAAAGGTTATTGAGGCACATCATAATTCTGCTCTAGCAGGACATCCAGGGAGTAAGGCTACTTTAGATCTCCTTTCTCGCCGGTTTTGGTGGCCTAATGCTAATAAAGATGTTATAACTTTTGTCGCGTCATGTGGGGTGTGTGCTCGCTCTAAAACCCCTCATACCCGTCCGTCTGGGACCCTTTTACCCTTGAAACTTCCGGAGCGTCCATGGACTCATTTATCTATGGACTTCATTATGGACCTTCCTCCGTCGTCTGGGAATACTGTCATACTGGTGGTTGTTGACAGGTTCAGTAAGATGGCACATTTCGTTGCTCTTCCTGCACTCCCTAATGCTAAAACTCTGGCGCAGGTGTTCATTAGGGAGATCGTTAGACTTCATGGGTTGCCTTCTGATGTGGTGTCAGATAGGGGGTCTCAGTTTGTGTCCAAATTTTGGAGGGCATTTTGTTTACGTCGGGGGATGCAATTGTCATTTTCCTCGGCTTTTCATCCGCAGACCAATGGTCAGACAGAGCGTCTGAATCAGAGCTTAGAGACATATCTCCGGTGTTTTGTCTCAGAGAACCAAGAGGACTGGTCTTCTTTCTTGCCTCTGGCAGAGTTCGCTCTTAACAACAGGCGGAGCGAGTCCACTGGTAAGTCCCCGTTTTTTGGGGCATATGGTTTCCATCCCCAGTTTTGTACTTTCAATGGGGGGGCCCTTCTGGGGTTCCTGAGGAGGAGCGTTTCTCGTCGTCACTTGCTTCTGTGTGGAGAGGTGTATTGAATAATTTGAGTACGATGGGGAACCGTTACAAACGTATGGCTGATAGGAGGAGAGTTTCTGGTCCAGATCTGAATGTGAATGATCTGGTATGGTTGTCTACCAGGAATATAAAACTTAAAGTGCCCTCCTGGAAACTGGGTCCCAGATTCATCGGGCCGTACAGGATCAGTTCCATAATTAATCCTGTGGCATTTCGTCTGGACCTCCCTCCTACGTTTAAAATTCATAATGTGTTCCACAAGTCATTACTTAAAAGGTATGTGGCACCAGTCATACCGTCACCTCTACCTCCTCCTCCTGTGTTGGTCAATGGTAACTTGGAATTTCAAGTATCAAAGATCATTGACTCACGTCTGAATCGCCGGTCCCTTCAGTACTTGGTGCATTGGAAGGGGTATGGTCAAGAGGAGAGGACGTGGGTCCCTGCGTCTGATGTTAACGCAGATCGTTTGGTTCGGACCTTCCACAGAACTCACCCGGGCAGGCCTGACCCTGAGGGTCCGGAGGCCCCTCGTAGAAGGGGGGTACTGTCATGTGTGCATTGCCACGAAGATCGTCGCGGTTGCACATTTTGACTTCTCACAGCTGAGCTGCTGTTTCTTTGTGTTTGGCAGCTAGGGAGTTAATTCTGTCTGTGCTCGGTGCTGGGACTGGGTGCAGTTTCTCCCGGCTGCAATTGCTTATTTGTTGATTGGTTTCCTTTAAATTCCTGGTTGTCTGCTTGGGGAGTTGCCAGTGAAACCTTCATGCAGACCACAGATAGGAATGAATCTGTATAGACTTTAGTTGTGAGCTCATTAGTTGTTCTAAGCTCAACTTTGTTAGAGTTTATTTCCCAGACCATTTATGTTCCTTTGGTGTTTGAGTGTGTATGCAAGCGAGTGTTATCCTGTCTGTCTTATATGTCTAATCTGTGTATTTAGCTGAGATCAGCCCATATCCCTTTGGTGGTAGTCAGGATCCTTCTTAGGACTGATTACAGGGTTCAGGGTCTGATAGGAGACAGGGTTAGGTTGGAGACTTGGACCTCTGAACCATTATCAGTACCTCCAAGGTGAGGGATTAGTTAGGACCCCAGTTTAGGGTCAGGTTAGATCCCGGTCCACCTCTTTCCTGTTTCAGCTCATCAAGTCCTCAAGATTTACCCTGAGTTCAGCAGATATCGTGTCAGGTAAATCTATTCTATATTTACATGCTGATGTTGCTATACTAGTTGTTGTATAGAGTGTTTTTCCTGTATTAATAGTTTACTGACATTGTATACATATCATTAGACAGCGTGACACCACCTTGATGTCTCCATTTTTCTGCAATTTTGGGTTTCACCCTCGATTTTCTTCGGGACAGATGGAGGCTTCTGTCTGTCCAGGTGTTGACTTTGTTGTGGAGCGTATGCAGCAGATTTGGGACCAGGTAGCGGAGAGGTTGTCCCTCTCTCAGGAGAGAGCCCAGTGGTTTGCCAACCGGCATAGGACTGATGGTCCTCGGTTTGAAGTGGGGGACTTGGTCTGGTTGTCCTCAAGAAATATCCCTATGAGAGTTGCATCTCCTAAGTTTAAGCCTAGGTTCATTGGACCTTATAAGATCATGGAGATTCTTAATCCTGTTTCCTTTCGTTTACTTATTCCAGGGACATTTAAGATCCATAACGTGTTCCACAAGTCCTTTATTGAAGAGGTTTGTCGAGCCAGTGGTTCCTATGGCTGTGCCTCCTGACCCTGTTTTGGTTGAGGGCAATCTGGAGTATGTGGTTGAGAAAATATTGGATTCTCGTTTTTCTAGACGGAAACTCCAGTATTTTGTTAAGTGGAGAGGTTATGGTCAGGAGGACAATTCTTGGGTGTTTGCTTCGGACATCCATGCTAGGTGACTGATCTGTGCGTATCACAGAGCTCATCCTGACCGACCTGGTTGCCCAAATGAGGGTTCGGTGACCCCACCTCAAGGGGGGTGTACTGTTGTGAATGTGTTAGAAATGAATTCTGAGCAGAAGCTCCCTCTGGTGGTTACAAACAGTACTGAACCATTCAATGAGGATTGGCAATCAGGAGTTACAGACTGGTCTTATATAAGGGAGGTTCCCTCCCATCATGGTTGCCGGTGATCAATTGTTCTTGTATCAACTGTGGTTCCTGGTTCACTTGGAAGCTTGCTGGGTCTTGCCTCTTCTCCTGCTCTCAGATAAGATATTTTCTGTTTTTTGTTTTTGTGCTTACCATTTGCATATTTCTCTGCATTTCTGTGAGGTTAGCCAGGTTTTCCCCCGGGGGGCTTGGGCTCCTCTCAGTTCTTCTGGAGCCACTGTTATTTGTTCATTTGCCTTTTCCAGTTTTTTCAGTGGCTGCGGCTTAGTTTTGTTACACCAGAGAACTAATTTAGGTGGTAGAGGTCGTGTGATCTCAGGTGTTTTTGAAATTTTTGGTAGAGTTGGGTATTTTTTGGGGTTTTTTGGATTGCAGAAAAGTGTCCTTCCTATCCTTTTCGGGTCTGGGAAGTTTGGGGCCCAACCAATTTTTTGCTCATACTTTTTTCCCTTTCCCTGTGTCTGTTTTTCCCTTTCTTGCTAACTGCCATTAAATTTTTGGGGGGGCTTCCAAATTTTTCCTTTGGGAATCTGCTCCGGGGCAGATAGCTTTCCTCTTTCTATTTTTTAGGTGTATTTTAACCCCCTCAGGCTGTGACGAGGCGTCTAGGACCAACTTAGGAACGCCCAAAGGGCTCCTTTTTAGTTGTGGTGGTTAGTCAGGGTACTGCAATCCAGAAAGATTCCAACCTCTCTGGTGTATTCCCGTTTTTTGCCTGCTCTCCTCACTCCCAAATCATAACCCCTTGGGGTTTTCCCGACATGCCTAGTGATCTCCAAAGTATTTGGCGTGCTCGGAGATTTATTGTTTGTTAACCAGCTCATGATTTGCTGCTGTTTGGAAAAACCTGAATACATGGTGGGGTTTGCCTGTTTGTTGGGAAATTTCCACCATTTATTCAAGTCTAGCACCGCAAATCAGCAGCTGCGTTGGCAAAACTAAATCCCGGCGCGCCAAAATACTGGGAGATCCCCCGAGCATGCTCGGGAAACCCCAGCAAAGAGTATACTCACTCACCCACTACTTACATTTTCCACACTGCCAAAAGAAACCAATACGGGGGTTTAAACAGTATCAATGTCTTGTTTGGGCCCAGCAAACTCGCCTGACCTTACCCTCATAGAAAATCTATGGGGTATTGTCAAGAGGAAATGAGAGACACCAGACCCAACAATGCAGACGGAGCTAAAGGGGTTTCTATCAAAGCAACCTGGGGTTCCAAAAAACCTCACAGGGCCCCCGGGGTATTCGCCTAAAATTTTCCCCAAGGGCCCATTTCCCCCAAAATTTGGGGGCCCCAAAAAGGGGGGGCCAATTTAAAATTTCTTTGGGGTTTTTAAATCCAAACAACCAACCTTTAAAAAAATTTTTTTTCCCCCCGGGGGGGTATTAAAAAATTCAAAAACCCCGGGGGGAAAAAGTTGGTTTTTAAGGGGGGAAGCCAAAACCCCCCCTTCCCCCAAAAAAAAACCCCCCTTCCCCAAAAAATTTATTTTGGGTTTTTAAAAAATCAAAAAATAATTAAAAGGGTTTTTTTTTTTAAAATGGGGAACCCCGAAAAATTTTAAAATTTAACCCCTTTTTTTTTTATATTTTAAAATTTTTTGGGGGAAGCCCTTTTCCCAAAAAAGGAATTTTTTAATAAAAGGGCAGCAAAATTTAAAGAAAAATTTTTAAATTTTAAAAAATTTCAAATAAAACAAAAAAAAATATATTTAAAAAGGAAAAACCCCCAGATACAAAAACCCAAAACCCGGGTTTCCCCCCCGCTTTTTCAAGGGGTCTTCTCCAAAACAAAAGGGCCCCAAAAATAACAATTTTTTAAAAAATAAACCCAAAAAATAGGGCCCCAAAATTTTTTTTTAAAAAAATTTCCCCTTTTCCCCTTTTTTGGGGCCCAAAGGGCCTATAATCCCCAAAAAAAATGGTAGCTTCAGGCAAAAAAAAGTACAAAAATTTGGGGGAAATTTTTACTTATCATTTTTGGAAAATTTTAAATTTATTTTGGGTTTTAAAAAACAGAATTGGGGAAAATTTATAAAATTAATAGGGAAAAGAAAATTTTTTTGTTTTTAAATTTGTTTATGCCCTTTCAAAATTTAAAAATTTTTGGGAAATTTTCGGAAAATTAAAAAAATGTTTTTTGGGAAGACGAAATTCACATCAAAAAAAAGGGGTGTCAATGTTTACCCCAAATCAAAAAAAATTTTTTTCTTTATGGTTTTTAAAAGGTACCCCAAAAACCCCCCGAATTTCCTTTTAAAAAATTTTTTTTTTTCTTTTTGCAACTTTTTAAATTTTGTTTTTTTAAAAAATTTTTTTTAAAATTTTGTTTTTTTAAAATGAAACATCATCTAGGGGGAAAAAATTTTTCTTTTTGAAATTTAACTTAAAACTCAAAAATTTTTTAGTTTTTAAAAATTTTTCTAAACCCCCTTTTTTAAAATTTTTTAAAAAGGGGAAAAATTTCCCCCTTTTTAAAGTGTAAAGGGCCCCTTTTTTAAGGTTTTTTTGCTGCCCCTTCCCAAATTTCCCTTTCTTGGGGAAAATTTTGGGGCCTTCTGAAAAAAAAAAAACCCCCGGGGTTGTCCCCCTTTTTTTCCCCCGGGGGCCCCGGGGGTTAAAACCCACCCCGAATCTTTCCGGGCACTTTTGGGAAAAAACCCCCCCCAAACCCCCCAGAAATTTTCCCGTTGTGAAGTTTTTTTTTTCTGTGGTTAAACCCCAATTTTTTATCCCCTCAAAAAAGGTCCCCTTTTTAAACCCCGGGCCCAAAATTTTAGGCGGGGGCCCCCTTGGGGCCCGGGGAAAATAAACCCCCCTTTTTAAAAACCCCTTTCCAAAACAAAGGGAAAAATTTTTTTTGATTGGGCCCCAAAAAAAAAAAAAGGGGCCCCAAGAAACAAAAACAGAAAACTAAAAAAAAAGAAAAAAAAAAGGGTTTTAATTTTAAAAAAAAATTTTTAAGAGAAAAATTTTTTGGGCCCAAAATTTTAAAGTAACCCAAACCCTTGTGGGGGGGGTTTTACTTCCCGGGGGGTCCCAAAAAGGGCCCTCCTCTAAGGCTAAATTTTAAAACCGGAAAAAACCCCTTGTTTTTAAATCTTTTGGGAAAGGGGGGAACAAAAAGGGGGGAATTTTAAAAATTTTAAACCCCTTTGGGGGAAAACGGACTGGGGCAAAAAAAATATTAAAAGAAAAAAATATAAATAAAAATAATTTTAAATAAAAAATTGAGAAATTTAAAAATGTAAAAATTTAAAAAAAAAAAAGGTAAATAAGAAAACTTTGGTTTTAAAAAAGATATTAGAAATTTTGAAAGAAAGATGGGGAAATTTAAGGGAAAAAAAATTTAAAAACGGGTTTGGGTTTAAAAAAATTTTGGGGCCCAAAAAAAATTTAAAAAAAAACAAACCCAACCCCTAAAAAAAAATTTTTAATTTCCCTTTTTTTTGGGGGGAAAACCAAAAGTTAACAAAACCCCCAAATTTCATTCTAATTCTTTTCAATTGCCCTTTGTAAAATAACCCGGGAAAATTTTTTTAATTTTGGGGGAAATTTTTTTTAAAAAAACCCCTTTTGGGTTTGGGGGGGGTTTTCCCCTTTTTAGTAAGGGAACCCCTTACCCAAAAGGGGAAAAAACCCCAAAAAAATAAAAAAAAGGGCCCAAAATTTCCCGAAAAATTTGGGAATTTTTTCCCCAACCCCAAAAGGGGGTTCCTCATGTAAAAAAAAACCCAAAAAAAAAGGGGCACTCAAGGGGTTTCCCAACCCCGAAAAATTTTTTAAAAAAAAATTTTGGGGAAAACAATTTTTTTTTTTTTAAAAAGGAAAATTTTAAGTTGAAAAACCCCTTTGGGAAAGGTTTTTCCGCTCAAAAAAATTCAAGGGTTTGGCCAAATTCCTTTGGTTTTAAAAACATAGAATATATGAAATTTTGAATAGCAATATGGCTTTGGAATATAAGGAAAAATTTGAGACGCTTAGTATAAACATTTTGGCCAAACATTTTAAAGCTCAACAACCATCGTCAAGGTGGTCTCAATTCTGTTGAGTCCCTAACCTAATGTGAACATACCTCTATTAGGCTGATATCTGAATTTCTGGGCGAATATGCACCTCTGTCAGTAATGCCTGCATTTATGGGTAAAGTAGGAGCTGGTGTAATTAAAATCACCACCTGGTGGGAGCGGAGTGCTCGGTCAGTAAGCTAACATTCAAAAGACAAAAGCCTGACTAGCACATCCAGACTAATGTGAACTAGGTGCAAACCAAAGGGAGCTACCCTCAGTAAAACATCCAAAAAAAAAAAAGGCTGCACTCAAGCATACTAAAGCATGACAACATAGAATATATGAAATTTTGAATAGCAATATGGCTTTGGAATATAAGGAAAAATTTGAGACGCTTAGTATAAACATTTGGCCAAACATTTTAAAGCTCAACAACCATCGTCAAGGTGGTCTCAATTCTGTTGAGTCCCTAACCTAATGTGAACATACCTCTATTAGGCTGATATCTGAATTTCTGGGCGAATATGCACCTCTGTCAGTAATGCCTGCATTTATGGGTAAAGTAGGGAGCTGGTGTAATTAAAATCACCACCTGGTGGAGCGGAGTGCTCGGTCAGTAAGCTAACATTCAAAAGACAAAAAACCTACTAGCACATCCAGACTAATGTGAACTAGGTGCAAACCAAAGGGAGCTACCCTCATGTAAAACATCCAAAAAAAAAAAGGCTGCACTCAAGCATACTAAAGCATGACAACATAGAATATATGAAATTTTGAATAGCAATATGGCTTTGGAATATAAGGAAAAATTTGAGACGCTTAGTATAAACATTTGGCCAAACATTTTAAAGCTCAACAACCATCGTCAAGGTGGTCTCAATTCTGTTGACTCCCTAACCTAATGTGAACATACCTCTATTAGGCTGATATCTGAATTTCTGGGCGAATATGCACCTCTGTCAGTAATGCCTGCATTTATGGTAAAGTAGGGAGCTGGTGTAATTAAAATCACCACCTGGTGGGAGCGGAGTGCTCGGTCAGTAAGCTAACATTCAAAGGTTTTTGTCTTTTGAATGTTAGCTTACTGACCGAGCACTCCGCTCCCACCAGGTGGTGATTTTAATAAATTACCCATAAATGCAGGCATTACTGACAGAGGTGCATATTCGCCCAGAAATTCAGATATCAGCCTAATAGAGGTATGTTCACATTAGGTTAGGGACTCAACAGAATTGAGACCACCTTGACGATGGTTGTTGAGCTTTAAAATGTTTGGCCAAATGTTTATACTAAGCGTCTCAAATTTTTCCTTATATTCCAAAGCCATATTGCTATTCAAAATTTCATATATTCTATGTTGTCATGCTTTAGTATGCTTGAGTGCAGCCTTTTTTTTTTTTTTTTTTTTTTGGATGTTTTACATGAGGGTAGCTCCCTTTGGTTTGCACCTAGTTCACATTAGTCTGGATGTGCTAGTCAGGTTTTTTGTCTTTTGAATGTTAGCTTACTGACCGAGCACTCCGCTCCCACCAGGTGGTGATTTTAATTACACCAGCTCCCTACTTTACCCATAAATGCAGGCATTACTGACAGGGGTGCATATTCGCCCAGAAATTCAGATATCAGCCTAATAGAGGTATGTTCACATTAGGTTAGGGACTCAACAGAATTGAGACCACCTTGACGATGGTTGTTGAGCTTTAAAATGTTTGGCCAAATGTTTATACTAAGCGTCTCAAATTTTTCCTTATATTCCAAAGCCATATTGCTATTCAAAATTTCATATATTCTATGTTGTCATGCTTTAGTATGCTTGAGTGCAGCCTTTTTTTTTTTGGATGTTTTACATGAGGGTAGCTCCCTTTGGTTTGCACCTAGTTCACATTAGTCTGGATGTGCTAGTCAGGTTTTTTGTCTTTTGAATGTTAGCTTACTGACCGAGCACTCCGCTCCCACCAGGTGGTGATTTTAATTACACCAGCTCCCTACTTTACCCATAAATGCAGGCATTACTGACAGAGGTGCATATTCGCCCAGAAATTCAGATATCAGCCTAATAGAGGTATGTTCACATTAGGTTAGGGACTCAACAGAATTGAGACCACCTTGACGATGGTTGTTGAGCTTTAAAATGTTTGGCCAAATGTTTATACTAAGCGTCTCAAATTTTTCCTTATATTCCAAAGCCATATTGCTATTCAAAATTTCATATATTCTATGTTGTCATGCTTTAGTATGCTTGAGTGCAGCCTTTTTTTTTGGATGTTTTACATGAGGGTAGCTCCCTTTGGTTTGCACCTAGTTCACATTAGTCTGGATGTGCTAGTCAGGTTTTTTGTCTTTTGAATGTTAGCTTACTGACCGAGCACTCCGCTCCCACCAGGTGGTGATTTTAATTACACCAGCTCCCTACTTTACCCATAAATGCAGGCATTACTGACAGAGGTGCATATTCGCCCAGAAATTCAGATATCAGCCTAATAGAGGTATGTTCACATTAGGTTAGGGACTCAACAGAATTGAGACCACCTTGACGATGGTTGTTGAGCTTTAAAATGTTTGGCCAAATGTTTATACTAAGCGTCTCAAATTTTTCCTTATATTCCAAAGCCATGTTGCTATTCAAAATTTCATATATTCTATGTTGTCATGCTTTAGTATGCTTGAGTGCAGCCTTTTTTTTTTTGGATGTTTTACATGAGGGTAGCTCCCTTTGGTTTGCACCTAGTTCACATTAGTCTGGATGTGCTAGTCAGGTTTTTTGTCTACTGACTAGGGGCAAACTGTCACAGCTGTGTCACGTCCTCCTGGAAGTTCTGGAGTTAGAAAATCACTGCGTATTGGGAATCGCAGATCTTCCATTTTGCCTGTGTGTTTGTGTCCCATAATGAATGGATTATGTTTAGCTTGGTGCTGAAGAGGTTAACGACCCTTTCTATGCTGGTCATAAACATGCAGCTCCATTTCAGCTGCTTCTGATCTGGTCATTATCTCTCCCTATAAAACAAGTCCAGTCTTTCTCTGTTTTGCCACTGAAAGCTTTGCTTCCTAGCTCATTGGAGACACTGTACTGAATTGGAGATCATTGTTGCTACTGGAGATTGTTGCGTGCTGTTTTTGGGTGTATGCTTTCCTCATTTTCCTATTCCCATTTGGTTGGTACATTCCTATCCTTCCCTATTCACATCTCTACCTTTGGTGAGTGTTTGTATGTATGTTGCTTTCTGTTATTCCTCTCTGTCTTATGTGTTGATACACTAGCATTTTTGTCCCAGGCTTCCTGAGGGGAATGGAAGGGAATAGCAGGAGAACAGTAAGAATAACTGGAGAACAGTAAGGCTGGTGGCCAAAACATTCTCACCTTTAGGCCGGGGTCACACATGCTAATGCAATGCGAGAAGCTCGAGCTAGTCTCTCGCCTCAATACCCGCACTGCCGTCGGCGGTTCGGACCGGAGCGTTCAGCTGCATAGAAATACATGCAGCCGCACACTCCGGTCTCGCATTGCAGTTGCAAGTCTGACCCCGACCTTAGAGGTATTTTTGGGAGCAGAGATAGTTAAGGTCCCAGTCACAGGGACGGTTCAGGGCCCCTTACCCTAATCACGAACAGTCATGGTGTGAGACAAACAGTGGCTGCAAATAGACCCTCTACACGGAGAGCATCTGAGCCTCCTAACCTTTAACGTCAACGAAGATAGAAATATAAGGCGCAAGAAAATGCCAATCGTATATAGCACACAAGCACCAAAGTGCCACATACATAGAACATAACATATACACTTGTAGCACACAAAGCACTTATACAGTACAAAGTACACATGCTGCACAGACCAATTAAACAAAGCACATGCCACTCACGCATAAACATGCTCACACAATATTACGGACTTATCTGCCCAACCCCTAAATGTGAAACACACGATTCTTTCTCATATGTACATTTTGTCACTTCCAATAATTTAAGTGATTGACACTGTGAAAAAAATAAGAAAAAAAAGCAATTGACAGCCTAAAATTTTTGGCGCTCGAAGGTCAGTGCTACCATAGCCCTCTTTCTGGTCTCTGTGCGTATCATAGAAGCAATGACATGCCACATCGACATGTAATTGCTGCAACCAATCACTGATTGTAATGGTCATGATCTATAGGCTGTATCTGTCACAGTGTCACAGCATATCATCACTGCTTCTATGTAAAAAATATGGGCAAGTCAACTTGAAAGCATCGACCCTAGATTTAACAGTTGAACACTTGAACACTGTCATTTTTGTTATTTTAGCATGTATTCTGCATTCTTTATTTAAAGCTGGACAAACACTGTATTCACATAAAATATTTAGTGCAAGCTAAATAGCTCCAGCACTACTATCTTAACTTTGCAGCCCATACAAGTGTAAGGAGGTGGAAGTGTCACCCATGTTCCCTCTTGAATATTTGTAAAATGATGGTGTTTCAAATATTTAACAATTAATATTGTTGATGATGGAGTTGTGTTCTGTCCAGCATTAGGTAGTTGACAGGCATAGTTGGAGTTAACAGTTGGGACTAGTCTAAAGGGAGAAGATATTTGTTTCCAGGTAGAATGACAGATATGGACAAGTCTGCAGCAGTAGCAGACCTTAGGTTTCACTGATAAGCAGTCAAACTGGCATGCAATGGGTGTCCTGTGGCGAGAGAGACAACTGGGTGGAGAGTAATATCCTGCAGACCGGCGTGGGTTCCCATGTATTTTTTATAACCAGCCAGGCAAATCTCACAGCTGGGGGCTGCAACCCTCGGCTGTCATCTTCAGCAAGGCTAGTTATCAATTCTGGCGCTTTTTCCGGCTCTTCCCACTTGCCCTGTAGCAGTGGCAAGTGGGGTTAATATTTGTGGGGTTAATGTCACTTTTGTATTGTCAGGTGACATCAATCCCATGGCTTAGTAATGGAGAGGCAGCTGTAAGACATATATCCATTACTAATCCTACAGTTGTATGGTTAATAAAGACACAGCCAGAATAAAGTCCAGTGACCGGAGGTGAGCTTTATACCTCCGATCACAGCTGAGCGCTCACGCTGTCTTTTGACAGCATGGGAACCGTGGCTCTCTGACCAGAGGGGATGATTTCACCACTGATCAGAAGCGGTGTTTGCCGCTCTGTCATACACATGACAGCGTGGCAAACACTGGATGTTCGGGCCTCCCTTTCAAGTAAATGGGGTACGGGTTTGTGTTCGGGTCTGGGTACTATTCTGGTACCCGAACCCGAACTTTTTGCAACTGCTCGGCCGAACCCTCAGGACCCAAACATCCAGGGGTTCACCCATCTCTATACGTATCCATTGACGTCATGAAGGTTCTGCAATCAGTGGTCACCATCCTACCACAGGACTTGACCGCAGCACCTGAACATCCACGCCTGCCCGGTAGAGCCGCATAGAGCGCCTGTCACCGGCCGGGACAGCGCTCCGCTCCTCTCCTTGCCTCATATACTCCACAGCAATACCTACAAACGGCATCTCCTCACCGCTACCGCACTGGAATTCATCCTCAAATCCGGCAAAAGATAAGGTAAACACTGCTGTCTACCATACCATTGTGGCTAATATCAACACAGGCTCTCCCAGCCTCAACGGTTGAAACACTTGTGTACTGCTTTAACTGATTATTGACAATTTTTCAGTGGGCCACCTTCAGACTGACCAAAAGCCTTCTAGCACTCATATCTGTGCTTGGTCCCTCTCCACCCGCCTCACTGGATGTTCTGCTGGCTGTGACTCTTTCCTCCCTGAAGCATACACCTGGAATGTCATTTTAATGTCATGCTTACTGACAGTAACATACAAACATACTAAATACAAGTAAATGTGTGCATTTTGTGTAAGTCTTACATAAAATGCACACATTTATTGTATTTAGTTTTAAACATATTGTATGGCTCTCACGGAATTACATTTTAAAATATGTGGTGTTCATGGCTCTCTCAGCCATAAAGGTTCCTGACCCCTGATCTATGCCCTTTCTCATTGAACTTTACAACTCCTGGTACTGGCCGGCCAAATATAACGAAACCATGCAGTTTGGAAGAGCATATTACCATCACACCTAAAGTCCACACCCAGCTAGGACCCCCATTTTCATGTAACGTGTTTGGGGCATGAAGCACGAGCATCTCACCCACAGCTACCACATCATGCCACGTTATACAGGATACCCAACTTATGTCCACTATTTCAATCTTAACACGTGGTCCTACACCAGAATATACATGACTAATGCTTCAAGTGAACATAAGCCTCAATTCATTTAAGTATTTACACCTGCAAACTAGTGTAAACTCTTTGCAAATTCATAACATTTTTGAGTAAAGCTGAGTTTCGGGCAGCTCCTACAAAATGGGCAAAGTTGGGGAATAGCCAGTACACATGGTGTGGCTATTCCCACCCATAAAATTAATTAATGATGGTGGCATTTCTTATGCCAGATATGTTATGACAACATATCCCATAAAATATGTACATGTATACATACATACACACACAATATAAATATATCAGTAGCATAGCTACCAGACGAGGGGGGGGAAAAGAACGCAGAGGGTGCAGCTGTGTTGCTCACCACGATCAGAGGGGCCTACCCAGAGTTCCACTACCTTTAACTGTATCAGCATGTACTTTAAACCTGTAGTCTACAGAACTGCTGTAGCGCCGACACAAGCAGAGGTGCTGACAGCGCGCTGGTCCGCCTAGGGAACTCATCAGGATCCTGTATTAGATGAGTATAGGATGTTTTTTATTTTGATTAAGATTTTTTAGAGCATCATAAACAATGGGGGACCCTGAAACATTTGGGCCCTCATACATTATAAGGACTACTATGGGAGCCTTTATAAAGTGTGGGAGCCATTATACAGTTTGGAGGCTAATGTGAGGGCCATTATAGAGTTTGAAGGCTAGTGGGAGAGCCAGTATACAGTTTGGGGGCTAATGTAGGGGCCATTAACAGTTTTGGGCCTACTGTGTGGGCAATCATACAGTGTGCAGACTACTGTAGAAGGCACTCATACAGTGTGGGGTGGTTCTCATACATTGTAGGGACATCTGTGGGGGTCATCATAAAGTGTAAAAGCCATTTTCCGGCATAGAAGTTAATGTGTGGGCCATTATACAGTTTGGGGTTGTTTTTTTTTGTTGTTTTTTTTGATCAAGTAAATTTTTATTGAACATTTTCAAAATCCACAAGACATGCAATCAAATACAGGATGATTACAGAACAATATATTACATAAGCACTCTAGACACCCATGGAATTTCCCACAATCCCACCCCTCACCCCCATTCAACAAAAGTCTCTCTCTCTCTTGGTGTATTTCGTCTCCCTACAACTACAATTCTCCATTACAAATAATCAAATTTCTAGATGTTTCCTTAACATCTGTAATGTCCATTCCAGATCATGTGCTATTAGCATAACCTCAAAAGCCACTTCTATCACCATAGTGACAGTTTGGGGTTTACTGTGAAGGCCATTATACAGGTTGAAGGTTGGTGTGGAAACTACAGTGGAGGCCATTATACAGTGTGAGACAATTATACAGCACATGTTATACTGTGGGGGCTATTTTACAGTGTGAGGGCTTCTGTGGGGGTCATTATACTCTGTTTTGGGAGACAAGTGGTATGTGGTGCTTCCCACTTACTTGTGGCCAGCAGGACTCTTCTGAGCCCAGGAATCCTTCTTCTGTAATCAGAGCAGCAAACAGTCCAGGAGCCACGTGGTTCATAAAAACCAAACTTTTACTGAGAGAATGGCAGTCTGTACAATATTTACAAGCAGATTTAAAGGATAAGGCCCAATGGATTGTCATCTTTTCCACAGGTATCGGATCCAACTTTAGCGGTGGTTCTTGGGATAGGTGGCATATCCCCCTTTCTGGCTTTCCTAGCCCTTGGGGATCTTCCTCACCTCTAACAGCATTCCTGAATTGCGATACCTTCCGCCCCATCTAGTCTGAGTCCATCTTTCTATCTAGCTTCACAAGCTGAGTGTGCTCCTGGCCCCCAACGTCCATCTCAAGGTTGCTCTTGGCCATTAGTTGGAATCACACGGAAGGGATTTACGGCAATCTGCTTCCCAAATATTGAGCTCACGTTGTCCTTAGCAGCCCACTATTCTTGCTGCATATGCACTCCTGCCTTCACGATAACTGAACTGTCACTTCCTGCCTCTGTCTCTAACACTCAGTTCTCCCCTACCATCTGGGTAGGCCGC
The DNA here is from genome assembly GCA_033576555.1 of Oophaga sylvatica. Classification (NCBI taxonomy): domain Eukaryota; kingdom Metazoa; phylum Chordata; class Amphibia; order Anura; family Dendrobatidae; genus Oophaga; species Oophaga sylvatica. The sequence goes on from JARQOD010000006.1 coordinate 103,984,038, forward strand.
TACAATTAACCCTGTCCCAGCTAACTGCAGCCCCATGGGGTATTCTACCGGTACCACATACAAGTACATAAACACATTTAACCCTTTGGGTCTGGAAGCAGTCCATGAGCTTCCATCATCGTTACACCTGTTCATGTATGTAGTTGGCATATTATTGCAATGATTTACCGAACTGTGACCAAATTTTGCCGAATTTGAGTAAAAATGCTCGGGAAATCAATATGAATCCGAATGTGCTACATTCGTGCCAAATTTGAGATTGGTGGACATTTTCCTATCAAATTCACTCATTTCTAGTTAATATGTAATGGGGTTGCACAGACGTATGCAAAAACTCCTGTCCGAAATGTCAAGTTTCACAAACTTACTAAAAACCAAAGTATTCTTTATCCGCATTATTATTATTATTATTATTATTATTATTATGAATAAATTAGTATTTGCAACAGACTAGTCTAATTCCTGCTTCCACATGTTCTAGTATAGAATTACATGATCCCTATACTTGCATACCATTCTAATAAATTGCACAAGGTAACACATCAAATATATTGAATCGTATAATATAATCGCACCTGCTATCTGAATGTATTTGTCTTCAGTAAGAGATGGAGAATGCTATGAAGTAGCAATCTAGGATTAAACTCACTGACAAGTGGATGTATTATGCTGAAAGTATGCATTTAGAGATAAGGCGCCTGTCTAATAACATGTACACAGCTCTGCCAATAGAGCCTCAATATATAATGCAATGGCTCTGTTAACCGATTAAAGCTTGTCATGCTAACCGGACAAAATGATGAGTGCTTGCGCAAGGAAGAAATACATTAAAAGTGAAATTATATCAGCTAGATACATAAAAAATTAAGGAGGTCTTAGAATTCTGTTTATGTATTTATTCCCAAAGAAATGAGATATTTAACAAAAGGAAGATAAGATGATGGTTTAAAGAAGTATTGCCTAGGGGAAAGAAACAGATTATTCTGATACTTTGATATATTTTATTGGATTAGGCATCAGCGTTAACACATAGAAACTTGCAAAGGCGTTAATTGTCTCATCTCCTAAAATGTAGTATCATTTTAGGGCATAGTAACTCCTTCCCTTCAATGCTTTTACCATGGTTCAGTGAATGAATCTCAACTGTCTTTTCTTGTTAAGGTACTGCCACACTAAGCAACCCCGCTAGCGATCTCGTTAGCGTTGCATACTAATGAGATCGCTAGCGGGATTGTTTCTATATCGCTAAATGCGGCCACATTTAGCGATATAGTTAACGACGCTATCGCCGTTAGCGATCTTCTTAACGACTTTAGCGGTACAAAAGTACCGCTAAATCGCTAAGAAAAGGTGCCACACAGCGATATATACTTACCCAGCGGGAGCGCGGCGATAAAATAGGGTCCGGAACGATTCCAGCGACGAGCGAGATCACAGCAGGAAGCTCGTCGCTGGAAGCTGCCGCACTGAACAACATCGCTAACGGGATCGCTAAATAGTGACGTTTTTTAGCGATCCCGTTAGCGATATTGTTTAGTGTGGCATACCCTTTAGACTAGCAATAAAGCTCTTCACAAAATTTTGTGTGTGCGTTTGTCAAGGAGGCAAAGGCCTCAGCAGAAGGTGAGACCGGCTGAAAAAGTCTTTCTCTACAAAAGAGATTAATCTGTCAATCAGCACTTAAACAGATGCCTGTGAACACAGAGGTCTTTCCACTAGGCTGCATTGTGGGCTTTCTTGTGCCTTCTATTCCTGTAAACATCGTTCTTGAATTGTTGTTTTTACATTTGCTTTATTTCTTTTTTTGTACACACCCTAAAGAAAGAAATGTGGTGAAGTGTAAATATGAAAAATGTCGCTGTGAAGCCTTAAGTGAGGGCAGCTATCAATCAGTCTGTGATGCATTGCAAAGCGACGGTGGTATGAATACTCAATGGATAAGTCTTTGCACTCTTATAATAATCCTTTGAATTCTTTAGTATAGTATAGTACGTAGAAAAACTAGTATTAAGCAATCAGATATTTCCAAACAGCTGTCCATAGATCAATTGTAGTTCTCGGCTTCTCAGGGTAGATTCTCCATTCTAGCCAACTTTGTCTGATCTCCAGGGAAAATCCTGGCTTTAGAAACTTCTTTTTTTGCCCCTGGAAATGTCTTTGTTTTAACAGCATTGGAAAACTGCACAACATGTTCCTTGTTCTCTTTATGATGAATTCAATTCCTAAGATGAATGACATTTTGCAGACTTTAATATTTATGTCTTAAATGTTATATTAATCATACTAGTAATTAACATGTAAGTGCGGGATATTTTTCCAATACGGTTTCGTACATCAAAGTTTTACTAACAAATCGTCCATTAACTATTACCAGGAAGGAATCTTAAAAATATGTTGGCTACTAGTCAAGAGGATATTGACTTGTGACTTTCATGTCACCATTATGTCCCCCATAATCTGTCACCACTTTTGACATGTCTATTTAAATAAATACTGGTATTCTTTATAGAAGAACAGTCCTAAAATATTGAGTATTTCCTTAGAACTCTGTGTTATGTTGTTCCTCTGTTATTTCTCCTCAAAACATATGAATAAACTGACAACTAAGTATTACTAGGATGTATCTTGATACAGTAAAGATGTATATCTTTGTACCATGTTAGCCAGTAGATAGAAAAATATTTAGAGTTGAGAGTCCTCAGTGGTTGATACCTTTTAATGGCTAACTGAAAAGATGGTAACAAATTGCAAGCTTTCGAGACTACTCAGGTCTCTTCATCAGGCTAAACTAATACAAAATCTGAAGAATCACATATTATATGTGATATGTGATTCTTCAGATTTTGTATTAGTTTAGCCTGATGAAGAGACCTGAGTAGTCTCGAAAGCTTGCAATTTGTTACCATCTTTTCAGTTAGCCATTAAAAGGTATCAACCACTGAGGACTCTCAACTCTAAATATTTTTCTAGGATGTATCTTTACACACTCTGATACTATCCAATCAGTGCTAGACTATGCCGGGGAGCACCCTTTTAACAACTGAACTGTTACACCTTACACCTTGTGCCAACAAGTTTCTGTTTTGGAAGTTAGTTGTTAGTGAGCTGAAGACTAGAAAGCCCACCATCAGAGGAAAACGATCATCATTGGGTGTGTGTGGGAAGAGACTAGGAATAGGAAGCAAGTTTTAGCAAGAGATCTTCAGTGTTGTTCGTTAAGCAGGCAAGTTGGGGCACATACAACAAAAAACTTTTAGTAACATTGTTAGTGCTAGACAGACATGGAATCTGCTGTGAAGTAAGGCAGAGTCAGCTATGCTGGGGACACATTTAGTAAGGTGGAAGCCGGTGGAGCTCTCTTAGTAGTTCTCAAAAGTATATTTAGGGTGGAGTGGTCACAGCGAAAAACATTGACCCATATGGCCCTGTACCAGGAAGATGGACTTACCTATTTTGTTCTGCTGTTCACCTGTAACATTCACCACAACTAATGTGACACCAGGGCGTAACTACTGTGGTCGCAGCGGTCGCCACTGCGACCGGGCACAGCGGGTCAGGGGCCCGGCAGGTCAGACGCACATCTGTTGCCATGCAGGAGATTCCTCCTGCATGGCAACAGATTTCTCCTGCAAGGCAGCATGATTGCGCAGAAGATGCTGAAATATCAGCACTTCCTGCCCAGTCAGTGCTCGGTGCTGCCGGTGGCTGAGCTTCTGCACTAGCAGGTCGGGAGCTCCTCTGCCTCCTGATCGGCATCCCCGCGACGTCATAGCGGGGCCCGATCTCTGCCACGATGACCCAGAGTCATCGCAACGACCCCCAGGTCATCAAGCTACGGAAAGCCTCTTAGACCATGCTCACAGCATGGTCTCAGAAGCTTTCACCATAGGTATAATGCACTGCAATGATGGAGCATTTCAATGTATGATACTTGCAAAAAAAGTACATGTTTGGTATCGCCGAGTCCGTAAAAATCCCATCTATAAAAGTGTCATACTAGTTAACCCCTTCAGTGAACGCCATAAAAAAACACAAAATAGTAGCAAATTATACTTTTTCCAAGCTGTGTCATCATACAACTTGGAAAAAGTGGAAAAAAACGCGATAAAAAAATGGTAATAAAAATATTATCACTGAAAGTGCCATCTTGTCCCGCAAAAAACAAGCACTCACATGACTCTGTTGGCCGAAATATGGAAAAATTATAGCTCTTAAAATGCGACGATGCAAAAACTTCTTACAAAAAAAGTGTCTTTTAGTGTGTGACAGCTGCCAAACATAAAAACCTGCTATAAATAGTAAATCAAACCCCCTTTATCACCCGTTTAGTTATGGAAAAATAATAAAATAAAAAAAATGTATTTATTTCCATTTTCCCGATAGGGTTAGTGTTAGGGTTGGGGCTGGGGTTAGGGATAGGTTTGGGGCTAAAGTTAGGGTTTGGATTAGGGTAAGGGTTGTAATTAGGGTTAGGGGTGTGTTAGGGTTAGGTTTGTGGTTATGGTTAGGGTTGGGGGGGTGTTGGGGTTAGGGTTGGAGTTAGAATTGGGGGGTTTCCACTGTTTACGCACATCAGGGGCTCTCCAAACGCGACATGGCGTCCGCTCTCGATTCCATCCAATTTGTCATCTGCGTCACTGTCATTCCTCCATTCAATGACTGTGTGCATTATACTTCTTATATGGATCCCCATGACTTCTATGTAAGCCCCCGATGAGTATAATGGTTTATTTTCTTTTATACATTACAGAACAACGGGGACAAATATATACCAGGATAAGGCATCGGATAGTTACGCCACTGAGGTCAGACTATACAACATTGCAACAAAGCTATTGTTAGGGTTCGAGTTCCCGCTGCTGCACAAGGGGAGTCTTGAACCAGTCCCGCTGCGGTACCCCATCCATCTCCGGCCCCAGTGGAGCCTGCTCAGCAAAGATGTCGGTCCCAGCGTCTCGCCCGTCTAATACTATGCCGAGACTTGCTGCTGCCTCTCCAGGTTCTGCTATTGTAGCCAGTACTGGTCAGCGGTGAGCAGACGTCTTTAGGACTAAGTCCTTTGTTTCTTCATCTGAGCATGCCCAGGGCAAGATCTCCCATTGGAGATCAGGAGTCACATGCTGCCATTTCTATTGGTCCTTCAGGAAGGTCCTGTGGCTGTTGATGTTCTGAAGCAGCTTCCCATTGGTCCTTCCTGGAAGGTCTTTGTCTCGTGGCTGCTATAAAAGGCTGACCTTACCGCACGGCGGGGCCCTAGTATCAACCGTTATATGCTTTGCGCCAGTATGGTCATGCGTGTGTGTGGTTAGGGCGGCTGAAATATGCCATTACAATACCGACCTAATCGGTGAGGAGCTTGGTATGCTAGCTGGTCAGGGTCGGTGTCTTAGATGCCTTAGATTACCGCCATAACCGGTGAGGAGTTTGATTGCCATATTTAGGGCCTGGCGTTCAGACGTCATAGATTGCGGGTGACTCCCGCGAGGACATTAGCGCATGATCACTTCGCTTAGCAGTCAACTGTGTACCTGGGTGCCTAACAGGACACAGAAGTTTGTCTCAGCGGCTCTGTGACGCAACAGGGTTCGCTTTCAACGCTAGACAGCGCCCTAACGTGTTTACTTTGCGACTCAGTGGTGTTAAGTGAGTTCGCACACATCGCCATATAGCGCTGCGGCACTCCTTCTAGCGGCTCTGTGGAATAACAGAGTTCGCACATATTGCCACAGCGCGTTACGGCGTTTATTTTGGCGACTCTGTGGGATAACAGAGTTCGCTTCTTGCGCCATCTTACTAGCAGCAGGCTCCGCCTGCACGGTGGACTCCGGGCTGCGAACCCACCTCTCTACATCTTATATTTGGTGCGTTCCGTAGACCCTAACATAATACTAGCGCCAGGGTCTGGCTAGTAAGATGGCGGATGAACAGTGTTTACAGCTGTACATCCAGCAGCTGGAGGGTAGGTTGGTGGCTCTTGAGCGCACAACCTCAGCTGTGGATGTTACCGCAGTCGCTGTTCAGGCTGCTAGCGTAGCTGCAGCCAGTTTGTCCTCTGCCACCTCTGTCCCTACATTTCCCACCTCACGCTTCCAGACAAGTTTGCTGGTGACAGCAAGCAATGTCGGTGATTCGCGAGTCAGTGCTCCATACACCTCGAGCTTCTGGCTGCACGTTTCCCCGCGGATCGGGCACAAGTGTGCTTTGTGATAGCTCTTCTGTCGGGCAGAGAGTTGAAGTGGGCAACGCCACTGTGGGAGCACGACGACCGTGTGGTGCAGAGCGCTTCTCATTTTCTGGAGGCTCTGAAAAAGGTTTTTCTAGGACCTCAGGTCACCCACGATACGGCGCTCCAACTGCTGGCAAGTACCCAGGGTTCGGCTTTTGTCAGCCATTTTGCTGTCCAATTTCGGACTCTGGCCTCGGAATTAGAGTGGCCAGATAAAGTCCTCATTCCCGTGTTCTTGAGAGGACTGGCGGGTCATGTGAAAGACGCCTTGCCTACCAGGGAGATTCCTGCCACACTGGAGAAGCTTATCGCTATTTCCACCCGCGTCGACCTCCATTTCCACGAGCGGAGGCTGGAACGTGCCCAGTGTAGGCAGAGGGTTCGGTTGGCTCCTACCTTCGCCACCCCTCTGGAGTCGCCCGACCTTCAGGAGGTTGCTCCTGCGGGATCTAAATCTCGGGTCACTCGTCCATCCCCGATTTGTTATATTTGCCAGCAGCAGGGACATTTTGCCAACCGATGTCCACAGCGGCTGAATAAACGGTCGCGCCCAGTAACCGTAGGAACAGGGTCACTGGACACCATGAGTTTTGCTCCTAAAGTGCTCCTCAAGGGGATAATTACCCACGGTTCTACCACCCTACCCGTCAAGCTGTGTGTGGATTCTGGGGCAGAGGGGTATTTTATGTAGTCCTACTTTGCTTCTCGCCACATCTTGCTTTTGGTGTTGCTGGCTGAACCAGTGTCGGTACGAGTGTTGAACGGAGCAATTCTGCCCACACAAATCACCCATCAGTCTGTCCCACTCACCTTGTCTATGTCTCCTTCCCATCAGTAGAATATATCATTTTTTATTCTCCCTGAGGGTATAGATGGGGTTTTGTTGGGATTACCCTGGCTCCGCCACCACTCTCCCCATATTGAGTGGTCTTCAGGGAGAATTCTGGGTTGGGGTAATTTATGTAAAGGCAGATGCATTAGGGACAGCGTGCAGGTCACCACCACTGAGATACCCATAGACCTCTCTCCTCTTCCCAAGGTCTATTGGTCCTATGCTGACGTTTTCTCGAAGAAGGCTGCAGAGACTGTTCCGCCTCATCGCCCCTATGACTGTCCTATAGACCTCTTTCCTGGAGCTGAGCCTCCAAGAGGAAGAGTTTATCCCCTCTCTCTTCCTGAGACAGAGGCCCTGTCCCAATACATTCAGGAGAACTTGGCAAGGGGATTCATTAGGAAGTCGGTGTCACCAGCGGGAGCGGGGTTCTTCTTTGTGCAGAAGAAGAACAGAGAATTACGACCGTGAATTGATTAGAGGGGTCTCAACGCTATCACCGTGAAAAATAAGTATCCTTTGCCGCTAATCTCTGAGCTCTTTGACAGGCTTTGGGGAGCAAGGGTATTTACTAAGCTAGACCTGCGGGGTGCGTATAACCTGATTCGCATCCGTGAGGGGGACGAATGGAAGACGGCATTTAACACCAGGGATGGGCATTATGAATATCTGGTAATGCCCTTTGGGCTCTGTAACGCCCCAGCTGTCTTCCAAGACTTTGTGAATGACATCTTCCGGGATATGTTGACCACCTCGGTGGTAGTCTATCTGGATGACATTCTCATCTTTTCTCCAGAAATGGCCTCCCACCGGAGAGATGTCTGCAAGGTCTTCGACCTCTTGCGAGCAAATTCCCTATATGCGAAGTTGGAGAAGTGCATGTTTGAGCAGGAGTCTCTACCTTTCCTGGTCTATATCATCTCCACCCAGGGATTGGCTATGGATCCTACCAAACTACAGGCTGTGATGGATTGGCAAGAACCCCACTCCCTTAAGGCGGTGCAGCGCTTTATGGGGTTCATTAACTACTATCGCCAATTCATTCCCCACTTCTCTAGTTTGGTAGCTCCCTTGGTAGCCCTCACCAAGAAGGGAGCTAATCCCAAGTTGTGGTCAGAGGAGGTCACCAAGGCGTTCTCCTCCATCAAGTCGCATTTCGCCAGTGCTCCCATCTTACATCGCCCCGATGTCGATAAACCGTTTATTGTAGAGGTGGATGCCTCTTCTGTTGGTGCTGGAGCAATCCTTTTTCAAAAGAATGCCCAGGGTCGGAAGCATCCCTGTTCTTATTTTCCAAGACCTTTACACCAGCAGAGAGGAATTATTCCATCGGGGACAGGGAGTTACTGGCTATGAAGTTGGCCTTCTCTGAGTGGAGACATCTTCTGGAGGGGGCTCTCTTCCCCTTCCAAGTATTCACAGACCACAAGAACTTGGTGTATTTGCAGACAGTCCAGCGGCTAAATTCCCGTCAGAGCCAGATGGTCCTTGTTCTTCTCCTGGTTCCATTTCACCCTCAATTTCCTCTCCGGTGAGAAGAACATTCGTGCCGACGCTCTATCTCGCTCCGTGGTGTCCTCTGAGGAGGTGGAGGAGGAGCCTCATCTTATTGTCCCCACAGAGAGCCTAAGAACGGTGGCACCGGTTTCGCTTGAGTCTGTGCCTCCGGGCAAGACTTTTGTGCCCACCAATTTGCGACCAGAAGTTCTCTCTTGGGCACATTCGTCCAGGGTGGGTGGACATTTTGGGACAAAAAGGACTTCTGAGTTGCTAGCGAGGACATACTGGTGGCCGCAGATGGCCCGTGACGTCAGGGAGTATGTTCAGGCGTGCGTCTCCTGCGCCAAGAATAAATCCCCTCGACAACGGCCGGCTGGGCTACTTTTCCCTTTGCCGGTGGCAGACAGGCCCTGGGAGATGGTCGGGATGGATTTTGTGGTGGGCTTACCCAAGTCTCGGGGCTGCACCATCATCTGGGTGATAACCGACCACTTCTCTAAAATGGTGCACTTGGTGCCGTTACCACGGCTACCGTCTGCACGGGCCTTGGCAGCATTATTCATTAGGCATATTTTTCGCCTACACGGTATACCAGACAAAATTGTCAGTGATCGAGGTCCCCAGTTTGCGTCTCGGTTCTGGAGAGAGCTGTGTCGGCTACTCAGCATTGAGTTGAATCTCTCCTCTGCATACCATCCCGAGACGAATGGGTTGGTAGAGAGGGCCAACCAGACCTTGGTCACATACTTGCGACATTTTGTCTCTGCCAGGCAGGATGACTTGGCATCCTTGCTACCGTGGGCTGAGTTCGCTCTAAATAATGCTGTGGCTGACTCCACCGGACAGACCCCATTCCTCCTGAACTACGGTCAGCATCCGCGGGTACCAGTGCACATGCCCGTGTCTTCCGCCGATTCCAGGGTGGCAGACTGGGCTGTGGAGGCACGGGACATTTGGGACCGCACCCAGGAGGCCATTCAGGCCTCCAAAGAGAGGATGAGGTCTTCGGCCGATGCTCATCGGCGCCCCGCTCCTACATTTGCTCCGGGTGACCTAGTGTGGCTCTCTGCCCGAAACATCAGGCTACGTGTAGAGTCCACCAAGTTGGCACCTCACTTTTTGGGTCCCTTTAAAGTTCTTGAGCAGGTGAACCCGGTGGTTTACCGCCTAGCCCTTCCGCCTCACCTTGGTATCACTGACAAGTTTCACGTGTCCCTCCTGAAACCCGTGGCCATTTCCCGGTTTTCCGAGTCATCTGCCGGGACATCTACCGACGATCATGAGGTGAACGCCATTGTTGGGTGCAAGGTGGTATGAGGCAAAACATTTTATTTGGTGGATTGGAGGGGTTATGGGCCTGAGGATAGGTCCTGGGAGCCTGCCGAGCATGTTCACGCTCCGCAGCTCATCGCTGCCTTTGAGCGCAGCGAGGTCCAAAGAAGGGGGGCCCTAGGAGGGTGGGTAATGTTAAGGTTCGCGTTCCCGCACAAGGGGAGTCTCGAACCAGTCCCGCTGCGGTCCCCCATCCATCTCTGGCCGCAGTGGAGCCTGCTCAGCAAAGACGTCGGTCCCAGTGTCTCGCCCGGTCTAATACTGTGCAGAGACTTGCTGCTGCCTCTCCAGGTTCTGCTATTGTAGCCAGTACTGGTCAGCGGCGAGCAGACGTCTTTAGGACTAAGTCCTTTGTTTCTTCATCTGAGCATGCCCAGGGTAAGATCTCCCATTGGAGATCAGGAGTCGCATGCTCAGATACAGCTGCCACTTCTATTGGTCCTTCAGGAAGGTCCTGTGGCTGTTAATGTTCTGAAGCATCTTCCCATTGGTCCTTCCTGGAAGGTCTTTTTCTCGTGGCTGCTATAAAAGGCTGACCTTACCGCATGGCCATGCGCTAGTATCAACCGTTATATGCTTTGCGCCAGTATGGTCATGCGTGTGTGTGGTTAGGGCGGCTGAAATACGCCATTACAATACCGACCTAATCGGTGAGGAGCTTGGTATACTAGCTGGTCAGGGTTCGTATCTTAGATGCCGGCATAACCGGTGAGGAGTTTGATTGCCGTATTCAGGGCCTGGCATTCAGACGCCATAGATTGCGGGTGACTCCCGCGAGGACATTGGCGCATGATCACTTGCTATGTTCGCTTAGCAGTCAACTGTGTACCTGGGTGCCTAACAGGACACAGAAGTTTGTCTCAGCGGCTCTGTGACGCAACAGGGTTCGCTTTCAATGCTAGACAGCGCCCTAGCGTGTTTACTTTGCGACTCAGTGGTGTTAACTGAGTTCGCACACATCGCCATATAGCGCTGCGGCACTCCTTCTAGCGGCTCTGTGGAATAACAGAGTTCGCACATATTGCCACAGCGCGTTACGGCGTTTATTTTGGCGACTCTGTGGCGACTCTGCACCTCTCTACATCTTATATTTGGTGCGTTCCGCAGACCCTAACAGCTATAGTGTGCAAAATTAATAGGGAAAATGTGAATTTGGGTGGAAAATATTTTGGCATGGGGTGCCCGATTTGAAAGTTTGCACCGGGGCCCATAACTTTGTAGTTACGCCACTGTATGCCACCATCCATAATCACCAAGAATGTACCTTTGTATTGTGCAGAAAAAAACAGCAAGCTTCTTTCCTGCTTCCTTCTGCATATAAGTTTTTTTGTCAGTAAAAAGGACTTTATTTTTACCAACTAGTCTGGTTTCCTTATCGTGGGTTTAAAAGGGTCCGGTGCTGCACAAATCATGGCAGAACTGATTCCAAATATCTCCGCATCAGAAACACAACACACACCCAGCCAGGACCCCATTTTTATGAAGCGTGCCGGGCATGGAAGACGAGTATGTCGCCCACCTCTTCTACCGTGCACCACATTACAACACCATAGCAACAATGTCCACCATTTAGTACTATCACTAAGTGAAATGATTTTAAAAGCTTACTGTTTCATGTGGTCTGAAAAAATAATATAATCTCAGGTCCATGTCAGAAATGGTGGATTTTTATGAGTGATGATGTGTAGCCCAGCTACGCAGGCACACATAAAAGTCCAGGAGAGTGCACTAGAAGGTAACAGCAACGCTTGATATGCATTCACTGTCACTCACACTTTCAGACACGCCTATCTGAGATATAGGGGGGAGTGACACGTGGCAGGGGTGATTTAGTCTGGAGGGAGAGTGAGAGAGAGGAGTTAGTTCAGTCAGTTAGCTCCGGGAGGCTCAGGAGTGAGTCATCCCCTGGATAGTTATCTGCCTGAGATAAGATCAGTCTGAGTGGAGCTTAGTGTTCAGTGGAGTTCAGCCTGTTAGCTTCTGTCTCAAGGACAGAGCAGCCATTCAGTCTCGGTCCTGTGTGGACTTTGGAGGAAACTGAGAGCTGTGCAGCGAGCTCTGGATGAAGCTGACATTATTCCACAACTGCCACAAGTGCTTATGTTAAAAGCGGGAAGCAGGGCGAAGGGCACAGTGGAGAAGATAGAGAAGTGCTACAGGTATTGGATTGCCTGCACTGAATTGCCGGACACCGGGGTCCGAGGCGTTGCTACTGTTTCAAGCATAGTAACAAGAAAACCGGAGGCATCTGGACTACAGGTCGCAGAGAGCAGCCCAAAGTGTCAATACGTAACCGGAGTCAGGTGGAACAGGGACTTTGAGTCAAGTGCACGACAAAAGTAAGGACTTAGTTTCATCACTTAGAAGGCTCCACCACAACGTTGGCCGGGCAGTACGGCTATAGAGAAAGCTGGAGTTTCAGAGTTAACTTCGCTTCAGGCAAGTTGGACTCACCTACACATTGGAAGTTAAGGAGGCCTCTAACCTGCTCAGCTGTTACCGGAATGTGCACTCTCCACCCCGACCAGCTCCCCGGGATCTGCTTGAACCACCATCAGTAAAAGGTATGAAAAAGAAGCTGCATTGTGTTTGGCTGAATTCTTACTACACCCTGCATCATCATCCCCATAGACTTCCAGGGACCCGTCTCGCCTGTGGGAGACTTACCACCCAGCTGCCCCATAACATCCCCTGTGAAAGTCCTCATAGCAGCGCTGGTACAATTACCAGAAACCACAGGTGGCGTCACGAACTACCTACCTAATAATCCCCTGTAAATATTCCCCCATTGCACGACCGCCAGGGCCACGGACCGAGCCACCGCTACTAGTGACAACTCCCATAGATTTCCATGGGCTCGGCTCCGAGTACCCCATAGCCCTGGTATCCACAATTGTGGTGCGTGGTCGCAACAATAACTCTTATTGGCTGTTCTGAACATAAACTATCAATGTTTGATCAGTATGGGTCTGACTTCCAGTACATGTGAAAACCAACACAGTGAGGAGGCTTCAGCACTAGCATCTCCAATACTCTTCACATAGTGACAATATGTCTGAATGACATTATTTTTTTTAGCCATAGAAAGGAATCAGTTCGGTTTTGAACCCTGTTGGACAATACAGAACAATTTTGGAACACAAAAATCTTCTCATTTACCTCAGCGCAGCCCATAAAACATGATGTTGTCCTCCTCTATTATTATATATCTGTAAGATTTTCTCCCCATGGGGACACAGCATCTATAGGTGTTGTGCATTCACACAACATCACCAGGTGAACACATATTCCCGCCTTTCACTATCTCTAACAGGCAATACTGCTTTATGTGCTTTTGTCACCCACACAGTTTTTCAAAAATCAGCATCAGGCACAGTAACTAATATGGAGGAGATGTTGTGCCTAAATATACAACAAAAGATAATCAATGCTTGTTAATCCAAGAGTCCATTCTCTGTGTTTCTCATCACTGATATTGAAAGCCCCTCTATTAAAGTTTGAAGTTACCGTATAAGCCGAGATTTTCAGCCATGTTTTAGGGCTGAAAGTCCCCCTCTCGGCTTATACGTAAGTCATATACCGGGGGGTCGGCAGGGAGGGGCAGCGGGGGTGTCGGATCATACTCACGTTTCTGTAGCCCCCCTGCTTCTCCCACGATCTCCGGCTCCTTCCTGCAGCGGTCACATGGTACAGCTGTAGGAAGGAAGAGCTGCGGAGACTGCCGAGAGAAGAGGAGAGGCTGCAGAGAGTGACGCGCCGGCGGGGGGTGAGTATAGCGATATTCACTTGTCCCCCGGTCCACTGCTGCGTGCTGCTCCGACCTCCTCGTCCGACTCCTTTGGCTGTGAATGTTCAGGCAGAGGGCGCGATGACGTAGTTAGTGCGCGCCACGCTCTCTGCCTGATCATTCACTGCCGAGGACCCGGAAGAGGGAGCAGCGCAGCGGTGGACCGGTCCGGTGACAGGTAAATATCTCAGGTGCCGGGTACCTGAGCGAGCGGTGACACCGGCACCTGTCCCCCATAGCGCGCCGATGTCACCGCCTGCTCAGGACACCGGCACCTGGCTCCCAGCGACGAGAGGTGAGTATGTCATTTTTTTTTTCTTTTGCAGCAGCGTGGCAGCATAAGGGACCTATACTATGGGGCATAATCTGTGGAGCATATGGGGGCATAATCTGTGGAACATATGGGGGGCATAATCTGTGGAACATATGGGGGAATAATCTGTGGAGCATATGGGGGCATAATCTGTGGAGCATATGGGGGCATAATCTATGGAGCATATGGGAGCATAGTTTGTGGAGCATATGGGGGCATAATCTGTGGAACATATGGGGGCATAATCTGTGGAGCATATGGGGGCATAATCTGTGGAGCATATGGGGGAATAATCTGTGGAACATATGGGGGCATAATCTGTGGAGCATATGGGGGAATAATCTGTGGAACATATGGGGGAATAATCTGTGGAGCATATGGGGGCATAATCTGTGGAGCATATGGGGGAATAATCTGTGGAACATATGGGGGCATAATCTGTGGAGCATATGGGAGAATAATCTGTGGAACATATGTGGGTATAATCTGTGGAGCATATGGGTGAATAATCTGTGGAACATATGGGGGCATAATCTGTGGAACATATGGGGGCATAATCTGTGGAGCATATGGGGGCATAATCTGTGGAGCATATGGGGGCATAATCTGTGGAATATATGGGGGCATAATCTGTGGAGCATATGGGGCATAACCTGTGGAGCATATGGGGAATAATCTGTAGAACATATGGGGGCATAATCTGTGGAGCATATGGGGGCATAATCTGTGGAACATATGGGGGCATAATCTGTGGAGCATATGGGGGAATAATCTGTGGAGCATATGGGGCATAATCTGTGAAGCATATGGGGGCATAATCTGTGGAGCATATGGGGGCATAATCTGTGCAGCATATGGGCATAATCTGTGCAGCATATGGGGGCATAATCTGTGCAGCATCATATGGGGCATAATCTTTGTGTAAGGTTCTTTGTCTCTTTTGACATGTTCCTTGAAACTCAGTTTTCCGTCGGCCATTTTGCTTTCTGTCTTGCTGCAGCTATCTTGCCCTCAGTTAATATGGAGGTTCCAGCTTTCATGTTCCCGCCCTGATTCTCTCCTCTTGCTTCTTAAGCAGCCTCAGCTGAACAATCAGTGCTCCTGAATCAAGCTTCAGTCAGCCTGTGACCTGACTCCTGGAAACCTAGGATTTTGGACTCCAGCTATTTCCTACTGAGGAACTTTGGAACACTTTTGGACTCTGGAAACCTGCTGTCTGGTGAATCCATGTTTGCAGAGGAATTACGGTACAGAGAAGAGATCCTGAACCTGCTTTGGAGAGTTATTGTATAGCTTGAAGTTACTCTGGCCTGCTGTGTCTCTGCCTCTGTTCCTGCAAACTGTGTGACCTTTTCTGCATGCTTGTATGAAGTAATACAAGTAATTTCATATCAACCTGTGTCTCATGTGTTTTCCTCGCACCCAAGCACAAGACGCTATAGGAACTGTACACTATACATGACAAGATTCAGGAGCCAATGTTTAGTGTCTGCTGGGTCTGGGAAAGCCGTGTCTGCTGTGACTGTGGATATCAGATGTCCGTTTAATACCTTCTGTGATGACAGTGGTTGTGACTTCTCACAACCATTCCAGGTGAGCGCATTCCCTTAAATGTTACTCTGGAGTGTTACCACAGGTAAACACTATTGTTTTTTTTTTTTCCTTTTCTCTTCTCCTTCCAGCACTTCTGCCTTAAAAGATCTGGAAGATGGAGGCCCGCATAAAGGAGCTTTGCGGAGTGACTGATACAATCCTTGCAGATATACAGACTATAAAGACCCGTTTTGCAAGCCTACAGGACCTCACTAATCATAATTTGCAAGTGTTTGGACAAACTACCCAGGAATTACGAGCCAGGATTGAGGCTCTAGAGGAACGAGTCCAGGCTCCTGCCATAACCCCGAGTTCTGGGATCCCCAAGTTACCTCCTTTTCGTTTTGGCGGTGAACATGAGAAATTCAGGGGATTTATTAACCAATGCAATCTATTTTTCTCTGCACATGCTTCACAATTTCCCACTGAACGATCCAAAGTGCTTACTATAATCATGTTGCTTACCAATAAGGCTTTGATGTGGGCAAACCCTCTGATTGAGACTGAGGATGATTGTTTGAATCACCTTGATGCTTTTATTTTAGCCATGGGGCAGGTGTTTGATGACCCCAATCGAGGTGCAACAGCTGAAGCAGCCATGTTAACTTTGCGCCTAGGTAAGCGTTCAGTAGCCGAATATGCCTTGGATTTCAGGAGATGGGCTCTTGATACCACTTGGGACACTTCCGCCAAAAATTCTATTTTTCGGAAAGGGTTGTCTCCACTGATTAAGGATGAACTTGCTCGTGCCGACCCTCCCACTGCGTTAGGTGACTTTATTAACTATTGTATCCGTATTGATGCTCGTCTGACTGAACGCAGACAAGAGAGATGGTTCGAAAATAATCGCACTAACCTTTTCCTACCTCCCTCCTCAGCTAAGGAACCTTTGAGTAGGATCACAAGGGAACCAGAACCTGAACCCATGCAGGTGGACTCTTTACAAAGACGGGTTAGTGATGCACGCAAAGAACATCGTATAAAGGAAAATCTATGTTTTTACTGTGGTAAGTCAGGGCACTTCATTATAAACTGCCCCAGCCGTTCTCGTAAGACTACTGCAGCAGTCATTCACTGTGAGTGTTGCGAGAGGAGCTCTGTCATGTCCGAGCCTCAGATTCCAGAGAGATCTGCTGCAAGAGATCTTGATTTTTCGGACTTAAACTCTGTTAGTTCTGGGGACAATGACGGTATAAACGCTGCAATTTTTCAAGTTTCCTCAGCGGTGTCCCAGCTGAGTTGTAAAAGAAACAATTCTCATTGCTTCCTTTCCATCAAACTCTGGGTTGACTCAGTCTGGGTGTCTAGCTCTGCTATGATCGACTCAGGAGCAAGTGGAAATTTTATGGATATCTCCTTTGCTCTGAAACAGGGGATACGTTCAGTGAAGAAGGCTACTCCAGTACAGATGGAGACTGTGGATGGCTCCCTGCTGACCTCTGGACCAGTGGATCAGGAAACAGAGCCTTTGAGGGTCCTTATGGGTAAAGATCATCAGGAGAAAATGTCTTTTATGCTTATCTCTTCTCCCCACTTTCCCATTATTCTAGGGCTACCATGGCTACAGGCGCAGAATCCTACGATTAACTGGGAGACCAAGGAATTACACTTTCCGGAGAAACAGATGAGTCAAGGAGTTTCAGCTGGCTCTGTTCCTAAAGGAACCATGTCAGTCCCTGAACTACCAGCTGTATACCAGGACTATGTGGATTTATGTGACAAGAAGAACGCTGATCAGCTTCCTCCTCACCGTCCATATGATTGTCCAATCGAATTATTGCCTGGAGCCGAGATACCTTTTGGTAAGATCTACCCCCTAGCGGGGCCCGAGCTAAAAGCTTTGAAGGACTACATAGATGAAAATCTAGCCAAAGGCTTCATACGCCCCTCTTCATCTCCCGCAGGTGCACCCATCTTCTTTGTGAAGAAGAAAGATGGATCTCTGAGACCCTGCATTGACTATAGGGAACTCAATAAGGTTACTATTAGAAACCGTTATCCATTGCCTTTAATCCCTGAGTTGTTGGAGAGAGTGCGGCACGCCAAAATTTTCTCTAAACTGTATCTCCGTGGGGCCTATAACTTGGTCCGTATTAGACCTGGGGATGAATGGAAGACTGCATTCAGGTCACGCTATGGACACTTTGAATATCTAGTTATGCCTTTTGGTCTGAGTACCGCCCCAGCCACTTTCCAACACTTGGTGAATGACATCTTCAGGGATCTCCTAGATACATTTGTGGTGATTTATCTGGATGATATTCTAATTTTTTCTAACTCCACAGAGGAACATCATGGACATGTGAGAATGGTCTTAGAACGCCTAAGACAAAACCATCTCTACATCAAACTTGAAAAGTGTGAATTCCATAGGACCGAAATTCAATTTCTGGGGTATGTACTATCTATGCAAGGGATTAGTATGGATGGAAGCAAGACCCAAGCCATCAAGGATTGGCCAATTCCTAGAAATGTGAAGGAGGTGCAGCGCTTCATCGGGTTTGCCAACTTCTATAGACGTTTCATTAGGAATTTCTCTGAGGTAGTGTCACCTATCACCCAACTTACCCGGAAACAGTCTAGGTTCTCCTGGACCCCGCAAGCGCAGGAAGCATTTTCCTGTTTAAAGGATAAATTTACCACCGCACCTATCTTAGTACATCCCAACCCCGAGCTTGCCTTCATAATAGAGGTGGATGCTTCAGACTGTGCCGTTGGAGCTATACTCTCTCAGAGAACAGGTGAGAAGAATGTCTTGCATCCCTGTGCCTTCTTTTCCCAGCAGTTGTCTTCGGCTGAGAGGAACTACGATGTGGGCAATAGAGAATTGTTGCCCATTATTGCCGCATTCAAGGAATGGAGACACCTTCTTCAGGGAGCTGCACAGCAAATAGTCATCCTGACAGACCATCGTAACCTTGAATTTATCAGGTCGGCTAAGTGCCTGACTCCTCGCCAGGCTCGCTGGAATCTTTTCCTAAACCAATTTAATTTTGTAATTTCTTATAGACCAGGATCGCGCAATGGAAAGGCTGATGCACTCTCTAGGATTCATTCAGCAGAGACACGTCCACTTACTCCTCCTAAGACTATTCTTCCTGACTCTAGATTCCTGGGAGTGATTCATAATCAAGACCTACTTAAGAACATCAAGGAAGCATACCATGCGGATTCTTTGTTGGCTCAACCCCCAAGGGACGTAAGTCTTGTTTTTAAGAATGGTGTGTGGATTCAGGGACAACGTCTGTATATACCTGAAACAGTCAGATTGAGAGTATTGCAACTCATCCACGATTCCAAGATAGCCGGGCATAGGGGAATTCTAAAGACACAAGAATTTCTTTCTCGTTTCTTTTGGTGGCCCACTTACAGGAAAGATGTTTTAAACTATGTCACTTCATGTGAAGTCTGTGCAAGATGCAAAACACCTCGCTCCTCACCAACTGGTCTGTTACAACCTCTTCCCACCCCGTCCCGCCCGTGGGGATCCATTTCTATGGACTTCATTGTGGAGTTACCAACCTCTCAAGGGAAGAACACCATTTTAGTGGTGGTTGATCGTCTAACAAAGGCAGCTCATTTTATCCCTTGTGTCGGTTTACCCACTGCAAAACAGACATCAGACTTAATGATTAAGAATGTGTTTCGCTTACATGGAGTACCGGATGAGGTCATTTCGGATCGAGGGGTGCAATTCACTTCAAGGTTTTGGCAAAATTTCTGTGCCGCATTGGACATTAAAGTAAACCTTTCTTCTGCTTTTCATCCCCAGACTAATGGACAGACAGAACGAACCAATCAGACCCTGGAGCTTTATCTCCGCTGCTTTATCTGCCACCTACAAGATGATTGGGTGGATCTACTTCCACTGGCTGAGTTCTCTTATAACAACTCTCAGAGCGCCTCCACTAAGCAGTCTCCTTTTTACTCCAATCTAGGTTATCATCCTAACATTCTTCCTCGATTTCCCATAGATACGCCCTTGCCGGCAGTGGCTGAAAGGATCACTTCTTTACAAAAGAATATGGATCTTCTAAAGGAAAATCTAGAATTGGCTCAGGAAAAGTACAAGAAAGCAGCAGATAAATTTCGTAAACCTGCACCAGCTTTCAAGGTAGGAGATTTGGTCTGGCTGTCAACCAGAAATCTTAAAATAAAGATTCCATCGTCTAAATTGGGACATAAGTACATTGGACCTTATAAGATCAGTAAGATTATAAGTGCTGTTGCTTGTCGTCTTCAACTGCCCAGAACTATGAGAATCCACCCTGTCTTTCATGTATCCCTACTAAAGGCTGCAACACCCAATACGTTTCCTGGACGCTCTTCTCCTTGCCCTGACCCAGTGCTGGTCGATGGTCAGGAAGAATTTATGGTGGAAAGGATTCTAGATTCCAGGTTGTACAGAAATCAGTTGCAATATTTGATTAAATGGCAGGGCTACCCAGTGGAGGACAACTCATGACAGCCAGTCAATAATGTAAATGCTCCTCGCCTGCTCCGCCAGTTTCATCAGAGGTACCCTGACAAGCCTGGTCTGAGGTCATCCGGAGGTTGTCCCTAAGGGGGAGTAATGTAAGGTTCTTTGTCTCTTTTGACATGTTCCTTGAAACTCAGTTTTCCGTCGGCCATTTTGCTTTCTGTCTTGCTGCAGCTATCTTGCCCTCAGTTAATATGGAGGTTCCAGCTTTCATGTTCCCGCCCTGATTCTCTCCTCTTGCTTCTTAAGCAGCCTCAGCTGAACAATCAGTGCTCCTGAATCAAGCTTCAGTCAGCCTGTGACCTGACTCCTGGAAACCTAGGATTTTGGACTCCAGCTATTTCCTACTGAGGAACTTTGGAACACTTTTGGACTCTGGAAACCTGCTGTCTGGTGAATCCATGTTTGCAGAGGAATTACGGTACAGAGAAGAGATCCTGAACCTGCTTTGGAGAGTTATTGTAGAGCTTGAAGTTACTCTGGCCTGCTGTGTCTCCTGCCTCTGTTCCTGCAAACTGTGTGACCTTTTCTGCATGCTTGTATGAAGTAATACAAGTCATTTCATATCAACCTGTGTCTCATGTGTTTTCCTCGCACCCAAGCACAAGACGCTATAGGAACTGTACACTATACATGACACTTTGGAGCATATGGGGGCATAATCATTTTCCACCCTAGGCTTATACATGAGTCAATAAGTTTTCCCAGTTTTTTGTGGCAAAATTAGGGGGGGTCGGCTTATACACGGGTCGGCTTATACATGAGTATATACGGTACTTAATTTTTGTGTATAGGCTGAAAGGAAGGAGGATATAAAATGTATTGCTCGAGGTGATGCTAGTAGGTTCATTAGAGCCATTAACAAACTTGATTTAAAGGGAGCCTGTAACGTTGTACATTCAGTCAGACATGTGAACAGAATGGTAAGGAGAAGGAGAAGCTGAGCAGAATGATATATATGTTTGCTGGAAAAGTTTCACTGTAACTTGTATTTTATTCATGGAAATAGTGCACCAAAACTTTTTCTCCACTCATGGTTAGTGGTTGGGTGAAGCCCATTTATTGTCAAACTACTGTGTTTTCTCTTTTTAAATCATAATGACAACCCAAAACATCCAAATTACCCTGATCAAAAGTTCACATACCCCATTTCTTAATACCGTGTATTGCCCCTCTAACATCAATGACAGCTTGAAGTCTTTTGTGGTAGTTGTGGATGAGGTTCTTTATTTTCTCAGATGGCAAAGCTGCCCACTCTTCTTGGCAAAAAGCCTCCAGTTCCTGTAAATTACTTGGCTGTCTAGCATGAGCTGTGCACTTGAGATCTCCCCAGAGTGGCTCAATGATATTGAGGTCAGGAGACTGAGATGGCCACTCCAGAACCTTCACTTTGTTCTGCTGTAGCCAATGACAGGTCGACTTGGCCTTGTGTTTTAGATTGTTGTCATGTTGGACCGTCCAAGTACGTCCCATGCGCAGCTTTTGTGCTGATGATTGCAAATTTGCTTCCAGTATTTGCTGATAATGTGCCGCATTCATCTTTCCTTCAACTTTGACCAAGTTTCTTGTGCCTTTGTAGCTCACACATCCTCAAAACATCAGCGATCCACCTTCGTACTTTACAGTAGAACTGGTGTTCCTTTCATCATAGGCCTTGTTGACCTCTCTCCAAATGTAATGTTTATGTTTGTGGCCAAAAAGTTACATTTTGGTCTCATCACTCCAAAGTACCTTGCTCCAGAAGTTTTGAGGCTTGAAACTGTGAAATAGTGTCCACCATGAGAGAATTGGAGATGGCAACTGACCAGGACTGTGAGTCTGAAATATGGGATGTGCTGCCTGAACTGGAAGAAATGGAGCTGTCAGCTGTCAGCAACTCTGAGATTTATGACTGGATTTGGGACTTGTGTTGTGTTGCCCGCTGTGGCCAAGGAAAAGATGGCGAATAGAGTCGAGTGAAACAGGTCGGTCAGATTCAAAAATCACCGACTTTCGCCAAAGTCGGGTTTCGCCGAGCGAAACCCGACCATAGCGTGAGGTCGGCCATGCGGTCGTCAACCCGAGCGCCAAAGTCAGTTTTCCCAAAATGCTTGCAGGCGCCTTTTCTAAGCCAATGAACAAGGACGCACACTGTGGGCAACGAAATGACATGGGCAGCGGCCACCACCATCTTAGAGAAGGGCATTGCAGTGATTGGTTTGCTTTGTGTGGCGTCACAGTGGCTATAAAAGCCCTGACCGCCGACCGCCATTTTACTTCTGCCGATCTTAGCGTAGCGAGAGGTTGCTGCCACTGTTTCTCAGTAGGGAGAGAGTTAGGCAGGAAAAAAAAGTTATTCTGTGCTTGTGCTGATAGAGATTGTACTGTACAGTTAGTGTGCAGTGACAGGGGAGGATTTTGTTGTGTGCAGCAGCAGCGCTGGTTATTAGGCTGCCTGCCAGTGATAGGGGAGGAATTTCTTGTGTGCAGCAGCAGAGCTGATGATTAGGCTGCCTGCCAGTGACAAGGGAATAATTTCTTGTGTGCAGCAGCAGAGCTGATTATTAGGCTGCCTGCCAGTGACAGGGGAGGAATTTCTTGTGTGCAGCAGCAGAGCTGATTATTAGGCTGCCTGCTAGCTGTATTGCTGTGTGTACACTGCTGTGCAGACTGCTTTTTACAAAGCACCTACACAGCACTAATACTTTTATTCTTTTTTTCTGCACAGTTACCGAGCGTTCATTTTTTCCCACACTGTATAGAGCTGTACGCTCCTCACACACTACCGTGTAACGGCTGGTATCACGGACAAATACATGCTGACTATCTGTGTGTGACTCTGGAAATATATACGGAGATTTAAATTTTCCCCAAAACCATATACAGCTGGTATCTTCTCATACAGTACCGTTTTTCTGCCTTCTATATTACGGTCAAATCCATACTGACAGAGCGTCTGTGTGTTGCTCCGGAAATATATACGGAGATTTACAATTACCCCTACACTGTATATGCCTGGTATCTTCGGATACATTAGCCTTTTTTGCTTTTTATATTCTGGTCTACTCCATGCTGAGCCTGTGAGCGTCTTTGTGTTACTCCGGAAATATATACAGAGATTTACAACTACCCCAACACTGAATACAGCTGTATGTTTCAGATACATTACCCTTTTTCTACTTTTTATATTCTGGTGTGATCCATACTGAGCCTGTAAGAGTCTGTCTGACTCTGGAAATATATATGGAGTTTTAAAATTACCCCAACACTGTATACAGCTGTACGCTTCTAAAACATTACCCTTTTTCTACTTTTTATATTCTGGTGTGATCCATACTGAGCCTGTGAGCATCTGTGTGTTACTCCGGAAATATATACGGAGATTTACAATTACGGCAACACTGTATACAGCTGCACGCTTCTGATACAGTACACTTTTTCTGCTTTTCATGTTCTGGTTTAATCCATACTGAGCCTGTGAGCGTCTGTGTGTTACTCCGGAAATATATACGGAGATTTACAATTACCCCAACACTGTATACAGCTGTACGCTTCTGATACATTACCTTTTTTCTAGTTTTTATATTCTGATGTGATCCATACTGAGCCTGTGAGAGTCTGTGTCTGACTCTGGAAATATATACGGAGATTTAAAATTACCCCAACACTGTATACAGCTGGACGCTTCTAATACATTACCCTTTCTCTACTTTTTATATTCTGGTGTGATCCATACTGAGCCTGTGAAAGTCTGTGTCTGACTCTGGAAATATATACGGAGATTTACAATTACCCCTAGACTGTATACAGCTGGACGCTTGTGATACAGTACCCTTTTTTTGGCAGAAAGTCCTCCTCCACCAATCACTGTAAGTGCATCATTGACAACTGGAACATTGGCCCAAATGTGTGATTATGTCTTGCGGATCTGCTTTTTATATTCTGGTCTAATCCATACTGAGCCTGTGAGCGTCTGTCTGTTACTCCGGAAATATATACGGAGATTTACAATTACCCCTAAACTGTATCCAGCTGTAATCTTCTGATACATTACCCCTTTTCAGCTTTTTATATTCTTGTCTAATCCATACTGAGCCTTAGAGCATCTGTGTCTGACTCCTGAAATATATACGGAGATTTACAATTACCCCTAGACTGTATACAGCTGTACGCTTGTGATACAGTATCCTTTTTCAGCTTTTTATATTCTTGTCTAATCCATACTGAGCCTGTGAGAGTCTGTGTCTGACTCCTGAAATCTATAGGGAGATTTACAATATTTTCACTATACTATATACACCTGGTATCTGGTGATACAGAACCCTTTTTCAGCTTTTTATATTCTTGTCTAATCCATACTGAGCCTGAGAGCGTCTGTGTCTGACTCCTGAAATATATACGGAGATTTACAATATTTTCACTATACTATATATACCTGGTATCTGCTGATACAGTACCCTTTTTCAGCTTTTTATATTCTTGTCTAATCCATACTGAGCCTGAGAGCATCTGTGTCCGACTCCTGAAATATATACGGAGATTTACAATTATCCCTAGACTGCATACAGCTGTACGCTTGTGATAAGTACCCTTTTTCAGCTTTTTATATTCTTGTCTAATCCATACTGAGCCTGAGAGCGTATGTGTCTGACTCCTGAAATATCTACGGAGATTTACAATATTTTTACTGTACTATATATACCTGGTATCTGCTGATAAATTACCCTTTTTAAGCTTTTTATTTTCTTGTCTAATCCATACTGAGCCTGTGAGCGTCTGTGTCTGACTCCTGAAATATATAGGGAGTAGTGTTCAGCGATAGTGCTCGATATCTAAAAATATCGTATCGAAATTGTATCGCCGATAGCACTAAATATCGTCGATATCCGATTTCGATACCGGAAGTCCAATGTAAGTCTATGGGAACAAAATATCGCAACTAAAAAAAACCTTTATTTCCTTGTAAACACTAAATATACACACATAGAATACATATATATATATATATATATATATATATATACATGTCATTGTGACATATATATATATACATATATTTATAGTTTATACACTTCTACATAGTAAAATAGACTCTGATTCAATTGCCG
Organism: Oophaga sylvatica; assembly: GCA_033576555.1. Taxonomy (NCBI): domain Eukaryota; kingdom Metazoa; phylum Chordata; class Amphibia; order Anura; family Dendrobatidae; genus Oophaga; species Oophaga sylvatica. Next base: position 104,009,188 of record JARQOD010000006.1, read on the forward strand.
GGTAAAGCCGTGACATACCCCATAGAAGTCGACGGGCTCGGTGCCGAGTACCCCAAAAACCTCTGGCTCTGTGCGACTCAACTTGGGCGTCAGGAACAGGATTCTGTAGCTCGCTATAAGCGAGTCCTGTGTGCCTGAATTGAACTGGTTTTGTGCTTGAGAATTGCTAAAATCATCAGAGAATGTATTTGCCATTTTTCCGCCATATCTGCGTCACGACGAGGCACTGGTGAAGAAGAAGGGCGTGCTCTTCATGGGTGTACACACTCACTCAGTGACGCGAAAACGATGGCTCTAAATGGTACTGCAATGTAAGATCGTGCCCCACAGCTCTTGAGTTCCGCCTCCTCATCCTCCTCAGTGTGCGGAAACTAACACGAAGGTCCCGCCTCACTACAAAAGAGGGGCCCTCTCCAGATGCTAATGACACATGTGACTTGGCAGAGATGGCTAATGGACACGAGCAGAAGTGTGAAGGGATGGAGCAGTCAGAGCTCTCCCCCCACGGAAGCGACCCGATCGCCACGGAACCACCGTTGGGCACCCGGCCTGGAAACCCTCCTACGCTGCAAGAAGCGGAGGATACCCTAAGAGGCCTGGCCCGGCACCGGGAGGAGGTCGCCAGGATGGAAGCCAGCTGGCGTGCCCTAAAACTAAACTTGGAGCGGCGCCAATCCCTCTTACCTGAAGTGTCTGTACCGGAAGGTGAGGCACCCGTTCTAGTAGAGGAGTCCGTGCGGGCATCCAGCCCTTGCAATGTGATCCGGTTGACGTTGTCGCAGTGGAGGCACCCGTTCTAGTAGAGGAGTCCGTGCGGGCATCCCAGCCCTTGCAATGTGATCCGGTTGACGTTGTCGCAGTGGAGGCACCCGTTCTAGTAGATGAGTCCGTGCGGGCATCCCAGCCCTTGCAATGTGATCCGGTTGACGTTATCGCAGTGGAGGCACCCGTTCGTGCAAAAAACGCTGCACCGGCAGCACCCCAGATCCCGCTGTCTGCCCCCGTCGCTGAGACAGAAGAAGCGACACCCGTCCTCATGGAGGAGGCCGCGCAGGCACCAGAGCACTACCTGCCTGTACCGGAGCCCCGACTGTCATCTGTTCCAGAGCCGGCTGCTTCAACCGCAGGTGAGCGCCGCCAGGACTGGGGGGCGCCAGGAGAGCTGCCGCAAACCGGACACTGTAAGCTGCAGTTTGATGGTGGAGACATGGAGCTGCTGGTGGAGGAGAATTTCAACCGGCGTCAGGAGGAAGAGTGGAGACGTTGGGAGAAGGAAGCAGAGCGACAAAGGGAGCAGCGAGAATCCCAAAAACTTCGCCAACGTCAGCTGGAGAAGGACCGAGCAGATAAGGACCGGATGAGAAAAGATAAAGGAACCCTGAGGGAGCCGCGGCGTAAGGGTGCAGTACGGAGCTTTAAATTGAAAGGTGGTTGGGGCTTCATCCAGGAGCTTGGACTTTATTTAGAAGTTTTTGTGAACCGGCGGGACGTGGAGGCTCACCTCCCAGAAGGACACCCGGGGAGGGACCTGTTGCCAGGAGACTTGGTGACTTACACCCGACACTGGGGTTACAATGGATGGTACACCCTAAATGTTACCAGGTGCGACCCCTACTCCCCAGAGTGTCAGGAACCTGTGAGACCCTCGGAGCATTCAGCCTCCCACATCCAGGCCTCTGCAAAAGTGCCCACCCCACGCCGTAAATCTCCCCAGCCTCCCTCAGTGGTCTCCTCAGCAGCCCCAGCTATGGACATGATAAGTATAGTTGGCCCGTACCCGGCGCCTGTTAGGCCCCCTGGGGTTCGTACAGTCCGTGACATAGGGCTCCAGACCCGGAGGGAGATGAAAGAGGTGGCCACACAGACCCAGATAGCGGGTCACGACTTGACTGTACAGGCCACACGACGTCATCAGGTCCTGGTGGTCCTTGGTGCCTCGGATGTTTGGCAAGCATCAGAAGAGTACCAGGTGGTACCTGGAACACCCCTGCCAAAGAATTATAAATAACCCGGACAGGGTCACTGTATGTAAATAGTTAAATTGTTTATGTACCCGGACGGGTGAATGTTCATAAAAAAGTTTTTTAATTTAATAAAAAAAAAAAACACAGTTTTCATTACTTTTATTACAGTGTCATCCTGTGACGCCATCGATCTCCTGTAAAAAAATGAAAAAAAAAAAAAAAAGTATGCCACCTGACCGACGCAGTCCATAGTAACGAGTGTCCCACGACGATCCAGCTCTGCTACATCAGAATGACAGGCAGAGCCTGTCATCCCGGCGCAGCACAGCTGATTACCTGCTTCCCCGGCGGTGACGTCATCGGACTGACTGCTTTACGGCCGGGATTACCCAGCAGTCACTGCAGTTATCGCGAGAAACTGCATGTGACCGCCGGGGAAAGATGATGGCGGCCATGAAGCAGTCCAGGCCGTGACCGCCGGAGATCTTCTGCCAGGTAAGTGCCGCTGACTCCTGACAGACCCGACCGACGGACACTCACAGTGACAGTGACAAATCCGATTCCGGTATTCGATAAGACGAAAATATCGAAACGAATTATCGAAAGGCCGATAGAGCTAATATCGGCCGATAGCCGATATTTACATTATCGTATCGCTCAACACTAATAGGGAGATTTACAATATTTTCACTATACTATATATACCTGGTACCTGGTGATACAATACCCTTTTTCAGCTTTTTATATTCTTGTCTAATCCATTCTGAGCCTGAGAACGTCTGTGTCTGACTCCTGAAATATATACAGAGATTTGCAATTAGCCCTAGACTGTATACAGCTGTGCGCTTCTGATACAGTACCCTTTTTCACCTTTTTATGTTCTTGTCTAATCCATACTGAGCCTGAGAGTGTATGTGTCTGACTCCTGAAATATCTAAGGAGATTTACAATATTTTTACTGTACTATATATACCTGGTATCTGCTGATAAATTACCCTTTTTAAGCTTTTTATTTTCTTGTCTAATCCATACTGAGACTGTGAGCGTCTGTGTCTGACTCCTGAAATATATATAGGGAGATTTACAATATTTTCACTATACTATATATACCTGGTATCTGGTGATACAGTACCCTTTTTCAGCTTTTAATATTCTGGTCTAATCCATACTGAGCCTTTGAGCGTCTGTGTCTGACTCCTAAAATATAGAGATTTACACTTATCTCTAGACTGTATACAGCTGTACGCTTCTGATACAGTACCATATATCTGCTGGTATTTTGGGTACATTTTCCAAAAATGAGGAAGTATGGTGAAAGAGGCCGCAGACGTGGGTGTGGGGGGCCAGTTGGTACTGATCGTGGTGGTGGTGCATCTGCTGGAAGTGCCAAAAGCACAATAGCACCTAAGGCAGGAGGTGCTGAGCCGGCGTCATCGTCTGGCTCAAGAAGGCCATCAAGGCTCCCTTTACTGGGAGTAGGTAAACCGATTTTAAAGCCAGAGCATCAGGACCAGGTTTTGTCAGACATTGCCAAAACAGCCTCCAGCTCTATCGCCTCATCTTCTGAAGTTTCAAAAAATGCAAGCACTGAGTCATCAGTGCAGGCTCCTGGTCAGTAACAACACCTTTCCTTATGTCCTTCACCCCCACCAAAAGTGAAGGATGCACAGCCCACACTTCAGATTACTCCATGGAGCTCTTTTCACTTACCATGCCTGGGTTATCAAGTCAAATCCTGAATTCTCCAGTCCAAGATGAATCTGATATGGAGTGCACTGATGCACAGCCACTGCTAGATGATTATGCTGGTACATTGACCCACAGCACTACATTACCCTCGCGATCTACTGAGCCAGAATCTGACCCTGATGAAACTTAAGTGACCCTCCCTGCATACTATACCACCTTACACGGTGACACAGAGGAAGGTGCAGATGAAATTGAAGAGGAGGTGATGGATGACCCAGTTGTTGACCCGGATTGGCATCCAGTGGGGGAAGAGGGTGCCGCTGGCAATAGCTCAGAGAAGGCAGGCCAGCCAGTAGCTGTCCAAAAAGGTGTTAAGAAAACAAAAAGAGTTGCAGGACAGCTTGGCCAGACGGTCCAATTAGCACAGCATGCAAGCCCTGAAAATTCATACATAGTAGGAAGAGTGCAGTGTGGCTCTTTTTTTACCAAAATCCTATTGATGAGGCAAAGGTTATCTATAAGAAGTGAGCAAGGACCTTTAGCCGAGGGAAAAATCTCAGAAATTTGAATACCAGTTGCATGCTTAGACATTTAATCAACATGCACTTGCAAGCGTGGACGGACTGCAAAACCTCAGGTAGCACATGTGCACCTGCTCCGACTGAAGGTAGCCAGCAACGCTCCATCGCTTCCCCCACTGTAAGCCCACCGGTTAGCACACCACCAGCAAGAAATGTTGAGGTGTCGTCGCAAGGCCAAAGCAGTCAGGGAATCACAATGTTTTTGCAACGAAAGACTGAATCTAGGCCATCACCACCACCATCACCAACCCCCTCTCAGTCCGTCATGTCCACCGCTAGTTCCCCCATATGCAGCTCTCAAGTCCAGCTCACCATAGCAGACACTCTTAGCAGGACAAGAAAGTACTCATCCTCTCATCCGCATACACTGGCTTTGAACGCCAAAATTGCCAAACTGATCTCATTAGAGATCATGCCCTTCCGTTTGGTTGAAAGCGCAGGGTTCCGAGAGCTCATGGCCTAAGCTGTCCCACGCTATGACCTACCCAGTCGGCACTTATTTTCTAGAAAAGCCATCCCTGCCCTCCACCTGCATGTGAAAGACCACATTGTCCATGCACTCAAACAATCAGTGAGTGGAAAGGTGCACCTCACAACAGATGCATGGGCCAGTAGGCATGGCCAAGGTCGTTACGTGTCCATCACTGCGCACTGGGTTAATGTGGTGGATGCAGGCTCCACAGGGGACAGCGGCAGTGGGACAGTGCTGTCTACCCCAAGGTATAGGCAACAGCTGGCTGCAGGCGTTCAACCCTCCTCCTCCTCCAGAAGCGAAGGCTCGTCAACAGAGCGCAGTCGCACGAGCACTCCATCCACAACTGCCAGTGTTGCACACAAGGTGTCCCACTATCGAACAGCTATTGGTAAGCGTCAGCAGGCTGTTTTAAAAATGATGTCTTTGGGCGACAACAGACACACAGCGGAGGTACTGGCCGACTACTTGCAGTGAGAAACTGAGTCATGGCTGGGCAGTATAAATCTTGAGCCAGGCAAGGTAGTCAGTGACAACGGCCGTAATTTTGTGGCGGCCATAGCCCTGGCAAAATTTAGACACATACCTTGCCTGGCTCACACCTTGAACCTGGTGGTGCAGTGCTTCCTAAATAATTATCCAGGGTTAACAGCCCTGCTCCATAAAGTGCGAAGACTGCGCCCGTAGACTCTAGTCGTATGCAGAGGCTGCAGTGATCGCTCCACCTCCGCAAGCTCCGCCTATTCATAGACGTTGCAACAAGGTTTAACTCCACCATGCACATGGTTGAGAGGCTGTATGAACAGAGGTAGGCTGTAATGCATTTATGGGAGGATACACGGGCAGGCAGCTTGAGGGCAGACATGGAGTTGTCGGGTGTGCAGTGGTCAAAGCTGAAAGACCTCTGTAAAGTCCTTCAGTTTTTTGAGGAATGCACACGGCTGGTAAGCGCAGACGACGCCATCATAAGCATGAGCATCCCACTTATGCGTCTGCTCATGCAAACTTTGACGCACATTAAGGATCAGGCGTCTGCAGCGGAGGAGGAAGAGGAGAAAGAGGGAAGCCTTGATGACAGTCAGCCATTGTCTGCTCAGGGAACTGTCCTGGACGAGGTGGAGGAAGAAGAGGAAGAGGAGGAGGAGGAGAGGGGTATGATTATTTTGGGGATGAGGATGCTTCTCAGGAGGCAAGAGAAAATGTTGGCTTGCCAAGTTCAGGTCCAGGGTTTGTGCGTGACTGGAGGGATGTGGATTTGGCAGAAAGTGCTCCTCCACCCACCACTGGCAGTGCATCACTGACACTGGAACATTGGCCCACATGTGTGATTATGTCTTGCGGATCCTAAAAAGGGACCCCCGCATTGCCAAAATTATGAAGGATGACGACTACTGGTTGGCCAGCATCCTCGATCCACACTATAAAGGCAAATTACAGACCATCATGCCACAGGAGAACCTAGAGCTAATATTGACGAAACAAACAAGCAACTCTGGTAAACCGTTTGTTAGAGGCATTCCAAGCAAACAGCAGCGGTGCAGGTTCTACCACAAGCCGTACTGGGCCAAATGGAAGAGGTGTTCGTGGTACACACAGCCAAAGTGGCGTAGGAGACAGGGGTTTCATGATCATGTTGTGGACTGATTTCTCCAGGACAGCTCACACGCCTGGTAATACTGAATCTATAGCAACAGACAGGAGACAGCAGTTGTCAACTATGGTTAAAAATTACTTCTCCTCCCCTATCGATGTTCTCCCTCACCGGTCATTCCCCTTTGACTACTGAGCCTGTAAACTGGACACCTGGCCTGAATTGGCACAATATGCCTTACAGGAGCTTGCTTGCACTGCTGGTAGTGTGCTATCAGAAAGAGTCTTCAGTGCTTCTGGATCAATCCTGAGAAAAAGAAGGACCCGTCTGTAGACGCAAAATGTTGATGATCTAACCTTCATGGGTTGCAAAGGATTTTGTCCCACCTTCCCCTGATGACACATAGGTTGCCAGCAAAATGGCTCGCTTTGTCCTCCTCTTTCTCGGACTACTCCAATTCCTCCATTTGCAGCTGCTTTATGTTCATTATACACCTCAACATGTGCCATTTTTGCCACCTCCCTATCTGGGCTGCCCCCCTCCTCCACCCACCAACTTTTTATATTCTGGTGTGATCAATACTGAGCCTGTGAGAGCCAGTGTCTGACTCTGGCAAAATATACGGAGATTTACAATTTCCCCAACACTGTATACAGCTGTACGCTTCTAATACATTACCCTTTTTCTACTTTTTATATTCTGGTGTGATCAATACTGAGCCTGTGAGAGCCAGTGTCTGACTCTGGCAAAATATACGGAGATTTACAATTTCCCCAACACTGCATACAGCTGTACGCTTCTAATACATTACCCTTTTTCTACTTTTTATATTCTGGTGTGATCAATACTGACCTTTGAGAGCCAGTGCTGACTCTGATAAAATATACGTAGATTTACAATTTCCCCAACACTGTATACAGCTGTACGCTTCTAATACATTACCCTTTTTCTACTATTTATATTCTGGTGTGATCCATACTGAGCCTGTGTCTGACTTTGACAAAATATACGGAGATTTTCAATTTCCCCAACCCTGTATACAGCTGTACGCTTCTAACACTACCATTTTTCTACTTTTTATATTCTGGCGTGATCAATACTGAGCCTGTGAGAGCCAGTGTCTGACTCTGGCAAAATATACGGAGATTTACAATTTCCCCAACACTGTATACAGTCATGGCCAAAAGTTTTGAGAATGACACAAATATAAATTTTTACAAAGTCTACTGCTTCACTTTTTCTAATGGCAATTTGCATATACTCCAGAATGTTATAAAGAGTGATCAGCTTAACAGCAATTGCTTGCAAAGTCAATATTTGGCTAGAAAATGAACTTTATCCCCCAAAACACATTTCAACATCATTGCAGCCCTGCCTTAAAAGGACCAGCTAACCTCTTTTCAGTGATTGCTCCATTAACATAGGTGTGGGTGTTGATGAGGACATGGCTGGAGATCAATCTGTCATGATTAAGTAAGAATGACACCACTGGACACTTTAAAAGGAGGCTGGTGCTTGGCATCATTGTTTCTCTTCTGTTAACCATGGTTATCTCTAAAGAAACATGTGCAGTCATCATTGCAATGCACAAAAATGGCCTAACAGGGAAGAGTATCGCAGCTAGAAAGATTGCACCTCAGTCAACAATCTATCGCATCATCAAGAACTTCAAGGAGAGAGGTTCCATTGTTGCCAAAAGGCTCCAGGGCGCACAAGAAAGACCAGCAAGCGCCAGGACCGTCTCTTAAAAGTGTTTCAGCTGCGCGATCGGGCTACCAGAAGTGCAGAGCTTGCTCAGGAATGGCAGCAGGCTGGTGTGAGTGCATCTGCACGCACTGTGAGGCGGAGACTCTCGGAGCAAGGCCTGGTCTCAAGGAGGGCAGCAAAGAAGCCACTTCTCTCCAGAAAAAACATCATGGACAGACTGATATTCTGCAAAAGGTAAAGGCAGTGGACTGCTGAGGACTGGGGTAAAGTTATTTTCTCTGATGAATCCCCTTTTCGATTGTTTGGGACATCAGGAAAACGCCTCATTCGGAGAAGACAAGGTGAGCGCTACCACCAGTCTTGTCTCATGCCAACTGTTAAGCATCCTGAAACCATTCATGTGTGGGGTTGCTTCTCAGCCAAGGGAATCGGCTCTCTCACAGTCTTGCCTAAAAACACAGCCATGAATAAAGAATGGTACCAGAATGTTCTCCAAGAGCAACTGCTCCCAACCCTCCAAGAGCAGTTTGGCGATCAACAATGCCTTTTCCAGCATGATGGAGCACCTTGCCATAAAGCAAAGGTGATACCTAAATGGCTCAGGGAACAAAACATAGAGATTTTGGGTCCATGGCCTGGAAACTCCCCAGATCTTTATCCCATTGAGAACTTGTGGTCAATCATCAAGAGACAGGTGGACAAACAAAAACCTAAAAATTCTGACAAAATGAAAGCATTGATTGTGCAAGAATGGACTGCTATCAGTCAGGATTTGGTCCAGAAGTTGATTGAGAGCATGCCAGGGAGAATTGCAGAGGTCCTGAAGAAGAAGGGTCAACACTGCAAATATTGACTTGCTGCATTAACTCATTCTAACTGTCAATATAAGCTTTTGTTACTCATATGTTTGCAATTATATTTCTGTCTGTGATAAAAACATCTGTCAAACACACATATAAACCAGAGGGCAGCAGATCATGTGAAAATATAATATTTGTGTCATTCTCAAAACTTTTGGCCATGACTGTAAAGCTATACGCTTCTAATACATTACCCTTTTTCTACATTTTATATTCTGGTGTGATCAATACTGAGCCTTTGAGAGCCATTGTCTGACTCTGGCAAAATATACGTAGATTTACAATTTCCCCAACACTGTATACAGCTGTACGCTTCTAATACATTACCCTTTTTCTACTTTTTATATTCTGGTGTGATCAATATTGAGCGTTTGAGAGCCAGTGTCTGACTCTGGTAAAATATATGTAGATTTACAATTTCCCCAACACTGTATACAGCTGTACGCTTCTAATACATTACCCTTTTTCTACTTTTTATATTCTGGTGTGATCCATACTGAGCCTGTGTCTGACTCTGGCAAAATATACGGAGATTTTCAATTTCTCCAACACTGTATACAGCTGTACGCTTCTAATACATTACTGTTATGTTTCGGTAGCTGAGGAGTGCAGGTAAAAAAGGCAATACACCAGAGCAGTTGGAATCTATGAGATTGCAGTACCCTGACTAACCACCACAACTAGAGGCAGCCGTGGAGCGTTCCTACGTTGGTCCTAGACGCCTCGTCACAGCCTGAGAAACTAACTACACCTAAAGATAGATATAGGAAAGCTATCTGCCCCGGAGCAGAACCCCAAAGATAATAGAAAGCCCCCAAACATGTAATGGCGGTTAGACAAGATGAAATACTGACACAGAAAGAAAATAGTATGAGCAAACGCTGGGGCCCAAACTAACTAAATAGAAAAGGATAGGAAGGGTACTTACTGCAATCCCAGAAAACCCTGAAAAGCACCAACTCTACTAATTTCAAAAATACCTGAGATCACACGACCTCTTCCACCTAAATTAGTTCTCTGGTGTAACAAAATCAAAACAGCAGCCACTGAAAAAACTGGAAAAAGCAAAAGTACAAACATCAGTGGCTGAACAAAACTGAGAGGGCAGAAGCCCCCGGAGGGGACCCTGAAGGCCCCCACAGAAGTGCAGGACAAAATGCAAAAATATAGCACAAACACAAAAGAAGAAAATGTCTTATCTGTTAGCAGGAGATGCAGACACGACACAGCAGGCTACAAGGGAAACTGGAATAAAGGATTCAGACCAGAACAATTGATCACCGGCAACCCTGATGGGAAGGTGACTCCCTTATATAAGACCAGTCAGTAACACCTGATTCCCAGTCCTCACAATCTTCACTGGACAGACTAGCACCGCTTGTAACCACCAGAGGGAGCCTTTGCTCAGAACTCATCTCAAACCCATTCACAACAGTACCCCCCCCTTGAGGAGGGGTCACCGAACCCTCATTTGAGCAACCAGGTCGGTCAGGATGAGTTCTATGATACGCACGGATAAGTCTCCTAGCATGGATGTCTGAAGCAAACACCCAAGAATTGTCTTCCTGACCATAACCTCTCCATTTAACCAAATACTGGAGTTTCCGTCTAGAAAAACGAGAATCTAATATTTTCTCAACCACATACTCCAGATTGCCCTCAACCAAAACAGGGTCAGGAGGCACAGCAGCAGGAACCACTGGCTCAACAAACCTCTTCAACAAGGACTTGTGGAACACGTTATGGATCTTAAATGTCCCTGGAAGAAGCAAACGAAAAGAAACAGGATTAATAATCTCCATGATCTTATAAGGTCCAATGAACCTAGGCTTAAATTTAGGAGATGCTACTCTCATAGGAATATTCTTTGAGGACAACCAGACCAAGTCCCCCACTTTAAACCGAGGACCATCAGTCCTATGCCGGTTAGCAAACCGCTGGGCCCTCTCCTGAGAGAGGGACAACCTCTCCACTACCTGGTCCCAAATCTGTTGCATACGATCCACAACAGAGTCAACACCTGGACAGACAGAAGCCTCCGTCTGTCCTGAAGAAAATCGAGGGTGAAACCCAGAATTACAGAAAAACGGAGACATCAAAGTAGCAGAGCTAGCCCTATTATTAAGAGCAAACTCAGCCAAAGGCAAAAAAGAGACCCAGTCATCCTGATCAGCAGACACAAAGCATCTTAGATAAGTCTCCAATGTCTGGTTTGTTCTCTCAGTTTGACCATTGGTCTGAGGATGAAATGCCAAGGAGAAAGACAATTGAACACCCAGTTTAGAACAAAAAGTCCTCCAAAATCTGGAAACAAACTGGACTCCTCTGTCAGACACAATGTTCTCAGGAATGCCGTGTAAACGAACCACGTGCTGAAGGAACAACGGCACCAATTCAGAGGAGGAAGGCAACTTAGGTAATGGCACAAGATGTATCATTTTGGAAAACCTATCACAAATTACCCAGATGGTGGTCATTCTCTGAGAAACAGGAAGATCGGAAATGAAATCCATAGAGATATGGGTCCATGGTCTCTTGGGCACAGGCAATGGCATCAACAAAGCAAGGCTTGGAGCGAGAGCAAGTCCCACAGGACTGCACAAATTCCCTGACATCACGAGACAAGGTAGGCCACCAAAAGGACCGACTAACCAAGTCTCTGGTACCAAAAATTCCGGGATGCCCAGCCAATGCGGAACAATGAATCTCAGACATCACACTCTTTTTCCAGTGGTCCGGGACAAACAATTTTCCAACAGGGCAGCACTCAGGCCTATCCTCCTGACACCCCTCCAGAGCAAGTCTCAAATTGGGCGAGATGGCGGAAAGAACTACACCCTCTTTCAAAATAACAGAAGGATCAGATAACTCAGGAGAGTCCGCAAGGAAACTCCTCAAGAGGGCATCCGCCTTAACATTCTTAGTGCCAGGAAGAAAGGAAACCACAAAATTAAAACGTGTGAAAAACAAGGCCCACCTGGCCTGTCTAGGATTGAGTCGCTTGGCAGATTCCAGATAGACCAGATTCTTATGGTCCGTAAGGACCACCACCTGATGTTTGGCTCCCTCCAGCCAATGTCTCCACTCTTCAAAAGCCCACATCATGGCCAATAACTCCCGATTACCCACGTCATAATTACGTTCAGTAGGAGAAAATTTTCGAGAGAAAAAGGCACAAGGTTACTTTTAGAGGTCTCTGGATCTTTTTGGGACAAAACGGCACCTGCCCCAATTTCAGAGGCATCAACCTCCACCTGAAATGGCAGAGAAACATCAGGCTGCCGTAGAACAGGAGCAGAAGTGAATCTCTGCTTAAGTTCCTGAAATGCAGAGACTGCCTCAGGAGGCCAATTCTCCACATCAGAACCCTTTCTGGTCAAATCAGTTAATGGTTTAACAATAACCGAGAAATTACCAATAAATTTACGATAAAAATTGGCAAAACCCAAAAATCTCTGAAGAGCCTTTAATGAAGTAGGTTGGACCCAATCACAGATGGCCTGAACCTTGACCGGGTCCATTTCAATAACAGATGGGGACAAAATGAATCCCAGAAATGAGATCCTCTGTACGCCAAAAAGACACTTTGATCCCTTCACATACAGAGCATTCTCTCTCAAAATCTGGAATACAGTTCGAACATGTTTCACATGAGAGTCCCAGTCATTAGAAAAAATCAAGATATCATCCAAATAAACAATCAGAAATTTATCCACAAAATCCCTGAAAATGTCATTCATGAAGGACTGGAAGACGGAAGGAGCATTAGTGAGCCCAAAGGGCATCACCAGGTACTCAAAATGCCCTTCAGGGGTATTGAATGCCGTCTTCCATTCATCCCCGTGCTTAATGCGAATAAGGTTATACGCCCCCCTGAGGTCAAGCTTGGCAAACCAAGTAGCGTTTTTCACCCTGGAAAACAGGTCAGAAATCAAGGGTAACGGGTATTGATATTTCACAGTAATATTGTTCAAGAGACGATAATCAATACACGGCCTTAATGAACCATCCTTTTTGGCCACAAAGAAAAAACCGGCACCTAAGGTGAAGAGGATGGTCTGATATGACCCTTCTCCAATGATTCCTTGATATAAGACCGCATAGCGTCATGTTCAGGTACAGACAAGTTAAAAAGGCGACCTTTAGGGAATTTACTACCCGGCACTAATTCAATAGCGCAGTCATAGCTCCTATGGGGAGGCAAGGATGCAGATTTACTTTCGCTAAACACATCAGAAAAATCAATCAAAAAGTCAGGAACATCCTGAGCCTGGGGGGAGGCAGAAAAAACAGGAGTGTTGGTATTAACACATTGGCAGCCCCAACTGGTTACAGACACAGATTTCCAATCCAAAACAGGATTATGAGACTGTAACCAAGGAAAACCCACCACGATAATGTCATGCAGATTATACAGAACCAAAAATTTGCAGCACTCCTGGTGATCAGGTTCAACCCTCATTAACACCTGAGTAGAAAACTGGGGTTTATTCTCAGCCAAAGGGGTAGAATCGATCCCCAGTAGGGGAATAGACTTCTGTAGGGTATCAAGGGAAATCCACAAAGTTTAGCAAAATCATAATCCATCAGGTTAATAGCTGCTCCAGAATCAATGAAAGCCTGAGCAGAAAATGAGGACAGAGAGCATATCAGAGTGACAGTTAATAAAAACTTAGTCTGAACACTACCCAAGACAACTGAGCGTGCAAAACGTCTTCCCCGCTTAGGGCAGACTGAAATAGCATGAGAGGCATCACCACAGTAGAAACATAACCCATTGCGCTTTCGAAACTCATGACGCTGTGCCCCAGACACCACTCTATCACACTGCATGGGTTCAGAAGCTGGTTCACAAGGCAACACCATTCCACGCATACTTCTCCGCTCACGCAAACGTCTGTCAATTTGAATCGCTAATGACATAGAATCATTGAGACCAGAGGGGACAGGGAATCCCACCATAACATCCTTTACATTATCTGACAGACCCTTCCGGAAAAGGGCTGCCAAAGCGTTGTCATTCCATTTGGTCAGGACTGCCCACCTACGGAATCTCTGACAGTATAACTCAGCGTCATCAAGCCCCTGATATAATGCCAACAAGGCTTTCTCAGCTTGATCAGTGACATTAGGCTCATCGTACAATAACCCCAAGGCCTGAAAAAATGCATCAACATCACTCAAAACAGGATCCCCAGGTATCAGGGAAAAAGCCCAATCCTGAGGATCGCCGCGCAGGAGAGAGATGATAATTTGAACCTGCTGCGCTGCGTTCCCTGAGGACTTAGATTTTAAGGCAAAAAACAATTTACAATTATTTTTGAAATTCTGAAACTTAGCTTGATCCCCTAAAAACAAATCTGGCATGGGAATCCTAGGTTCCACAACAGGCAACCCAGCAAGATAGATAGCAATACTCCGAACCTCAGTGGCAAGCTGATCCACATGGCCAGACAACTGTGCAAACTCCATTGAGAGAAAAGATCCTCCCCAGCACCCAGAGATACAGAGGGAAAAAAAAAAAAATGCAACAAACAGAAAAATATCTCTGACAACTCTTACAATATTTTTTCCCTTCTGTGAGTACCTGTCATGTGTGCATCGCCACGAAGAATCGTCGCGGTTGCACATTCTGACTTCTCACAGCTGAGTTGCTGTTTCTTTGTGTTTGGCAGTTAGGGAGTTAATTCTGTCTGTGCTCAGTTCTGGGACTGGGTGCAGTTTCTCCCGGCTGCAATTAATTATTTGTTGATTGGTTTCCTTTAAATCTCTGGTTGTCTGTGTTGGGAGTTGCCAGTGAAATTCTTCATGCAGACCACAGATAGGATTGTATCTGTATAGACTTAAGTTAAAGAGCTCCTTAGTTGTTTTAAGCTCACCTTGCTTAGAGTTTAATATCCCAGATCATTTATGTTCCTTCTGTGTTTGAGTGTGTATGCAAGTCTGTGTTTTCTCCAGTCTGTCTTATATGTCTAATCTGTGTATTTAGCAGAGATCAGCCCATATCCCTTTGGTGGTAATCAGAATCCTTCTTAGGACTGATTACAGGGTTCAGGGACTGATAGGAGACAGGGTTAGGCTGGAGACTTGGACCTCTGAACCATTATCAGTACCTCCAAGGTGAGGGATTAGTTAGGACCCCAGTTTAGGGTCAGGTTAGACCCCCGGTCCTCCTCTTTCCTGTGACAGTGTATCAAGTCCTCAAGATTAACCCTGAGTTCAACGGATATCGTGTCAGGTAAATCTATTCTATATTTACATGCTGATGTTGCTAATCTATATGTTGTATAGAGTGTTGTTCTTTTAAGAATAGTTTACTGACATCGTACACATATCATAAGACCGCGTGACTTTTTCACTGGCCCATAAAATTATTCCCAGTTGCCATGGATCCAGTAGCCCAGCTGGCTCTGCAGTTGCAGGGATTATCCATGGAGCTGACGGACATTAAGTCCAAAGTTTTGTCTCCCTCGGAGCAAACCAGATTTGAACCTAAAGTAGCTCTCCCGGACAGGTTCACTGGTGGGCGAGACAAATTTTTTACCTTCAGGGAAGCATGTAAATTGTATTTTCGGCTTCGGCCTCGATCATCAGGGAGTGAAGAGCAGAGAGTGGGAATTGTTATCTCGCTCCTACAAGGGGACCCTCAATCCTGGGCCTTCTCCCTTCCTCCGGGATCCCCGGCTCTACAGTCAGTAGATCGATTTTTTACTGCCCTGGGTTTGGTATATGATGACCCAGATCGGGTCTCTCTTGCTGAGACAAAATTACGTAAGATACAGCAGGGAGATCGTCCGGCGGAGGAATTTGCTTCTGAGTTCCGTAGATGGGCCACATATACTCAGTGGAATGACCCAGCTCTTAGGAGCCAGTTTTGTCATGGGCTTTCTGACAAATTAAAGGACGTTTTGGCTCAGTATGATTCTCCTCCATCACTGGAGGCTGCTATGGCCCTAGCTATCCGTACTGATAGACGGCTCCGGAGAGGTGCGAGGTAACTCCGCCCCCTGTTGTTACTCCACCTACTACTAAAGTCCCTTATGTTGAGGTTCCCCTTGTCTGTTCGGAGGAGCCTATGCAGTTGGGAGGGACATCATTTCGTAGGAGGGGATTGGCGGTACGCCGCAGGACTAGAAGGTGTTTCTTCTGCGGGAAAGAGGGACATTTTGTTGGGGGATGTCCATCCCGTGCCTTGTTGAGCAAAAAGTCGCCGGAAAACTGTTAATCCAGGTTGTGTGGTGGACGACAACCTGGGAGTATGTATTTCGTCCGCTAGTTCTTCTCAGTTCCTTGTACCAGTGGAGGTGGTGGTTGGTACGAGAGTGGAGAGATTTTCTGTTCTTCTTGATAGTGGGTCCGGGGCTAATCTGGTTGACGCTCAGTTTGCTCAGGCTCAAGGTATGCATCTGAGTGTATTGGTCAAACCGATCCCTATATTCTCCATTGACGCCAGGCCTCTCGGCCAAGGTAGCTTTGTTCATGAGGTTCATAACATTGACCTTCGGGTAGGGGCAATACATAGGGAACTATTATCTTGTTATGTGTTGGAGGGTCTACCTACTCCTATTGTGTTGGGACTTCCTTGGTTGGTTAAACATAACCCTGTGATTAATTGGCAGTCCAGAGATATAAGCCAATGGGGGGAGTTTTGCAAAAGTAACTGCATGAACACAGTCATCAGTGCGGTCGTGCCTAGTACTTTGCCTCCTTTTTTGGAGGACTTTGGGGATGTGTTCTCTGAGGAGGGGTGTCAGGAGTTGCCTCCTCATCGCGTGTATGACTGCTCTATTAATTTACTTCCTGATGCTAAGTTACCTAAAGCTAGGTTATATAACCTTTCTGGTCCTGAGAGGCAGGCTATGAAAGATTATATTTCGGAAAGTCTGGCCAAAGGGCATATTAGACCTTCATCTTCCCCAGTGGCCGCGGGGTTCTTCTTTGTGAAGAAAAAAGATGGAGGCCTACGCCCTTGCTTGGATTTCCGCGAACTTAATCGGATTACTGTTCGAGATCCGTATCCACTCCCTCTGATTCCTGATCTCTTCAATCAAATTGTTGGCGCCAAATGGTTCTCTAAATTGGATCTCAGGGGGGCGTATAATCTGATTAGGATAAAAGAGGGGGATGAGTGGAAAACGGCGTTTAACACGCCGGAGGGACATTATGAGAACCTTGTCATGCCTTTTGGTCTGACTACTGCACCAGCAGTATTCCAACATTTTGTTAATGACATTTTTCGTCATCTGGTGGGGCTGTTTGTGGTCGTATATTTGGATGACATTTTAATTTACTCACCAGATCTTGTGTCTCACCAGGAGCATGTGAGACAGGTGTTGCAGATCTTGCGAGACAATAAACTATACGCCAAACTGGAAAAGTGTGTATTCGCCGTACAGGAACTTCAGTTTTTGGGTTTCTTGGTGTCAGCCTCCGGTTTCCGTATGGACCCTGAAAAGGTGAGAGCAGTGCTTGAATGGGATCAGCCAGAGGATCTTAAGGCTCTGCAGCGTTTTCTGGGGTTTGCTAACTACTGCCGGAAATTTATTTGTAATTTCTCATCTGTTGTCAAACCTCTCACTGACATGACAAGAAAAGGGACGGATTTTTCTAAATGGTCGGACAAAGCTTGCCAAGCTTTTTCCTCTTTGAAAAAATGTTTTGCTTCGGCACCCGTTTTCATCCAACAGATGCATCACAGCCGTTCGTTGTGGAGGTGGACGCGTCTGACGTAGGGGTGGGTGCAATATTGTCCCAGGGTCCGTCCCCTGGTAAATGGCATCCGTGCGCTTTCTTTTCTAAAAAATTGTCGTCCGCCGAAAGGAATTATGATATCGGCAATAGGGAACTTTTGGCCATTAAGTTGGCTTTTGAAGAATGGCGTCACTTTTTGGAGGGGGCAGTCCACCCGGTCACCGTCATTACTGATCACAAGAACCTGCTGTATTTGGAATCTGCTAAGCGTCTGAATTCCAGACAAGCTCGATGGTCGTTGTTTTTTACCAGGTTTAATTTTGTTGTCACTTATCGCCCTGGATCTAAGAATGTTAAGGCGGATGCCTTGTCTCGCAGTTTCCCAGGGGCCGGGAAAATGGATGACCCGATTCCTATCCTTCAGGAGGGGGTGGTAGTGTCGGCTGTATGTTCTGAGCTTGAGGAGGAGGTGTTAGAGGCTCAGGGGGACGCCCCTGCAGGACCTCCAGGGAGACTGTTTGTCCCAAATCAGTTGAGACAAAAGGTTATTGAGGCACATCATAATTCTGCTTTAGCAGGACATCCAGGGAGTAAGGCTACTTTAGATCTCCTTTCTCGCCGGTTTTGGTGGCCTAACGTTAATAAAGATGTTTTAACTTTTGTCGCGTCCTGTGGGGTTTGTGCTCGCTCTAAGACCCCTCATACCCGTCCGTCTGGGACCCTCTTACCCTTGAAACTTCCGGAGCGTCCATGGACTCATTTGTCTATGGACTTCATCACGGACCTTCCTCAGTCGTCAGGGAAGACTGTCATACTGGTGGTTATTGACAGGTTCAGTAAGATGGCACATTTCATTGCTCTTCCTGCCCTCCCTAATGCTAAAACTCTGGCGCAGGTGTTCATTGGGGAGATTGTGAGACTTCATGGGTTGCCTTCTGATGTGGTGTCAGATAGGGGGTCTCAGTTTGTGTCCAAGTTTTGGAGGGCATTTTGTTTACGTCGGGGGATGCAATTGTCATTTTCCTCGGCTTTTCATCCGCAGACCAATGGTCAGACAGAGCGTCTGAATCAAAGCCTAGAGACTTATCTTCGGTGTTTTGTCTCAGAGAACCAGGAGGACTGGTCTTCTTTCTTGCCTCTGGCAGAGTTCGCTCTTAACAACAGGCGGAGCGAGTCCACTGGTAAGTCCCCGTTTTTTGGGGCATATGGTTTTCATCCCCAGTTTTGTACATTCAATGGGGGGGGCCCTTCTGGGGTTCCTGAGGAGGAGCGTTTCTCGTCGTCACTTGCTTAAGTGTGGAGAGGTGTATTGAATAATCTGAGTGCTATGGGGAACCGTTATAAACGTATGGCTGATAGGAGGAGAGTTTCTGGTCCAGATCTTAATGTGAACGATCTGGTATGGTTGTCTACCAGGAATATAAAACTTAAAGTTCCCTCCTGGAAGCTGGGCCCCAGATTCATCGGGCCGTACAGGATCAGTTCCATAATTAATCCTGTGGCATTTCGTCTGGACCTCCTCCTACGTTTAAAATTCATAATGTGTTCCACAAGTCATTACTTAAGAGGTACGTGGCACCAGTCATACCATCACCTCTACCTCCTCCTCCAGTGGTGGTCAATGGTAACTTGGAGTTTCAAGTGTCAAAGATCATTGACTCACGTCTGAATCGCCGGTCCCTTCAGTACTTGGTGCATTGGAAGGGGTATGGTCCAGAGGAGAGGACGTGGGTTCCTGCGTCTGACATTAACGCAGATCGTTTGGTGCGGACCTTCCACAGAACTCACCCGGGCAAACCTGGCCCTGAGGGTCCGGAGGCCCCTCGTAGAAGGGGGGGTACTGTCATGTGTGCATCGCCACGAAGATCGTCGCGGTTGCACATTCTGACTTCTCACAGCTGAGTTGCTGTTTCTTTGTGTTTGGCAGTTAGGGAGTTAATTCTGTCTGTGCTCAGTTCTGGGACTGGGTGCAGTTTCTCCCGGCTGCAATTAATTATTTGTTGATTGGTTTCCTTTAAATCTCTGGTTGTCTGTGTTGGGAGTTGCCAGTGAAATTCTTCATGCAGACCACAGATAGGATTGTATCTGTATAGACTTAAGTTAAAGAGCTCCTTAGTTGTTTTAAGCTCACCTTGCTTAGAGTTTAATATCCCAGATCATTTATGTTCCTTCTGTGTTTGAGTGTGTATGCAAGTCTGTGTTTTCTCCAGTCTGTCTTATATGTCTAATCTGTGTATTTAGCAGAGATCAGCCCATATCCCTTTGGTGGTAATCAGAATCCTTCTTAGGACTGATTACAGGGTTCAGGGACTGATAGGAGACAGGGTTAGGCTGGAGACTTGGACCTCTGAACCATTATCAGTACCTCCAAGGTGAGGGATTAGTTAGGACCCCAGTTTAGGGTCAGGTTAGACCCCGGTCCTCCTCTTTCCTGTGACAGTGTATCAAGTCCTCAAGATTAACCCTGAGTTCAACGGATATCGTGTCAGGTAAATCTATTATATTTACATGCTGATGTTGCTAATCTATATGTTGTATAGAGTGTTGTTCTTTTAAGAATAGTTTACTGACATCGTACACATATCATAAGACCGCGTGACAGTACCATACAATTTTCAATTTTTAGGCCGGTGATACTGTTATGTTTCGGTAGCTGAGGAGTGCAGGTAAAAAAGGCAATACACCAGAGCAGTTGGAATCTATGAGATTGCAGTACCCTGACTAACCACCACAACTAGAGGCAGCCGTGGAGCGTTCCTACGTTGGTCCTAGACGCCTCGTCACAGCCTGAGAAACTAACTACACCTAAAGATAGATATAGGAAAGCTATCTGCCCCGGAGCAGAACCCCAAAGATAATAGAAAGCCCCCAAACATGTAATGGCGGTTAGACAAGATGAAATACTGACACAGAAAGAAAATAGTATGAGCAAACGCTGGGGCCCAAACTAACTAAATAGAAAAGGATAGGAAGGGTACTTACTGCAATCCCAGAAAACCCTGAAAAGCACCAACTCTACTAATTTCAAAAATACCTGAGATCACACGACCTCTTCCACCTAAATTAGTTCTCTGGTGTAACAAAATCAAAAC
Source organism: Oophaga sylvatica (assembly GCA_033576555.1). Classification (NCBI taxonomy): domain Eukaryota; kingdom Metazoa; phylum Chordata; class Amphibia; order Anura; family Dendrobatidae; genus Oophaga; species Oophaga sylvatica. The sequence goes on from JARQOD010000006.1 coordinate 104,029,835, forward strand.
AGCAGCCACTGAAAAAACTGGAAAAAGCAAAAGTACAAACATCAGTGGCTGAACTAAACTGAGAGGGCAGAAGCCCCGGAGGGGACCCTGAAGGCCCCCACAGAAGTGCAGGACAAAATGCAAAAATATAGCACAAACACAAAAGAAGACAATGTCTTATCTGTTAGCAGGAGATGCAGACACGACACAGCAGGCTACAAGGGAAACTGGAATAAAGGATTCAGACCAGAACAATTGATCACCGGCAACCCTGATGGGAAGGTGACTCCCTTATATAAGACCAGTCAGTAACACCTGATTCCCAGTCCTCACAATCTTCACTGGACAGACTAGCACCGCTTGTAACCACCAGAGGGAGCCTCTGCTCAGAACTCATCTCAAACCCATTCACAACACATTACCCTTTTTCTGCTTTTTATATTCTGGTGTGATCAATACTGAGCCTGTGAGAGCCAGTGTCTGACTCTGGCAAATATTACAGAGATTTACAATTTTCCCAGCCCTGTATACAGCTGTACGCTTCTAATACATTACTCTTTTTCTACTTTTTATATTCTGGTGTGATCCATACTGATACTGTGAGAGCCAGTGTCTGACTCTGGCAAAATATACTGAGATTTACATTTTCCCCAACACTGTATACAGCTGTACGCTTCTAATACATTACCCTTTTTCTACTTTTTATTTTCTGGTGTGATCCATACTGACACTGTGAGAGCCAGTGTCTGAATCTGGCAAAATATACAGAGATTTGCAATTTCCCCAACCCTGTATACAGCTGTACGCTTCTAATACATTACCCTTTTTCTACTTTTTATATTTGGTGTGATCTATACTGAGCCTGTGAGAGCCATGTCTGACTCTGGCAAAATATACAGAGATTTACAATTTCCCCAACCCTGTATACAGCTGTACGCTTCTAATACATTATCTTTTTTCTACTTTTTATATTCTGGTGTGATCAATACTGAGCCTGTGAGAGCCAGTGTCTGACTCTGGCAAAATATACAGAGATTTACAATTTCCCTAACCCTGTATACAGCTGTTCGCTTCTAATACATTATCTTTTTTCTACTTTTTATTTTCTGGTGTGATCAATACTGAGCCTGAGAGCATCTGTGTCTACCTCCTGAAATATATCCAGAGATTTCCAATATTTTCACCATACTATATATACCTGGTATCTGGTGATACAGTACCCCTTTTTCATCTTTTTATATTATTGTGTAATCCATACTGAGCCTGAGAGCGTCTGTGTCTGCCTCCTGAAATATATACGGAGATTTCGATTATTTTCACTATACTAAATACACCTGGTATCTGGTGATACAGTACTGTTATGAATGTGCTAGAGATGGTTTCTGAGCAGAGGCTCCCTCTGGTGGTTACAGACAGTACTGAACCTTTCAGCGAGGAATGGCAATCTGGGATCACGGACTGGTCTGATATAAGGGAGGTTCCCTCCCATGATGGTTGCCGGTGATCATTGTTCTTGTCTCAATTGTGGTTCCTGGTTCATTTGGAAGTTTGCTGAGTCTTGCCTGCATCTTCTGCTATCAGATAAGATATTTTCTGCTTTTATTTTTGTGCTTGCTATTTGCATTGTTTTTTGCACATTTGTGGAGGACAGCCGGGTCCCCTCCTGGGGCCTGAGCTCCTCACAGTTTGTCTGTAGCCTCTGTTGTTTTTTCATTTGCTTTTTCCTGCTTTTTCAGCGGCTGCAGCTTGGTTTTGTTCACACTGAGATCTGATTTAGTGGGTGGCGAGATCGTGTGATCTCAGTATTTTTGTAATCAGAATTGTTGGATTTTTCTAGGGTTTTCTGGGTTGCAGAAAGTAATCTCTCCTGTCCTTTCCTATTTAGTCTGCTTGTGGCCCCAGTGTTTGCTCAATCTGTTTTCTGCCTGCGTTTGTGTTTTCATCTTGTCTAACCGCCATTATATGTTTGGGGGCTGCCTATTCCTTTGGGGCTCTACTCCGGGGCAGTTAGCTTTCCTGTTTCTATCTTTAGGTATAGCTAGCTCTCAGGCTGTGACGAGGCGTCTAGAATCAACGTAGGAACGCTCCACGGCTACCTCTAGTTGTGTGGTTAGTTCAGGTTTCTGCAACCCATTAGTATAGTTACCAACATCTCAGGTGTTCGAGTGCCCTGCTGTTGTTCCTGTCCTCCTCAGCTACCGTACATAACACAGTACCCTTTTTCAGCTTTTTATATTGTGGTCTAATCAGTACTGAGACTGTGACCATCTGTCTGTTACTCCGGAAATAACACGATAGGAATAATAGGATTAATAATATATAATAAAAACAATATTGCCTAAAAGGAATAATAGGAATAATAAAAGAATATACCAAAATTCCTAACACATGGATGGCAGACCATCCGTATACTAGAAAAGAAAAAGGGCCAAAGGATATGGTGGGGTAAAGTAACCCAACAGTGATCAGAATAGTAAATAACACCGACAATCAAAAAGATGTGCACCAAATGAATAGTTTATTAATTTACATAACATGACATATGACACAGAAACATAAATATGTAATTTTAATGTTATTAAAATTAAAATGCGAGAACCCCACAGATTATAAAAGCTAGCTGGTGAATCCACTAATATAGGGCTCAAAATATAACCAGGTAATCAATAACACACTAAATAATCAGTCTAGCCAAATAAATATGTGATTGTGACACTGACAACAATAACAAGGAGAAAAATATCATACAAAAAAGAAAGAGGGTGCTGCAATAATCAATATATAAATGTGGCCAACAATGTGCAACAATGTGCAAATGATGAAACCCAAATATATCAAAAACATGCGTCACTAAATATAGTGCAGGTGCCCAGTATGCAAAAACGAAACCCAAATTGGTGTATGGCATAGGGCATAAAATGGAGTAGCTGGGAGCCAATCAAGCCAGCAGTGGGGAGTCTCCAAGAACGCGTCCCGACGCACGTTTCGGAATTAAATCCTTCGTCCCCCTGAACTTGTTTGGATGTTAGTCGAGGTTCTTTATCCACCATCCGCACAATCTTGCGTTGAAATCTGGCGTCAATTTTTCTTTTCCTTCCTGCTGGTGATTACATGAATTAGAGAAGCATCACATGATTTTTCAAACAGTGCCAATACTTTTGTACACCCCCTTTTTTAGGTTTGGTGTGGAATTATATCCAATTTGGCTTTAGGTCAATTCTTTTTGTGTTTTTTCATTGAAGACTAATTAAATGAGATAATACCAAAGAATTTGTGTTTGCATTCATTTTCAGGAAGAAACTGAGTATTATCTGACAGAATTGCAGGGGTGCCAATACTTTTGGCCACCACTGTATGTCTGGGTTTAAACAGATACATATAAATCTGGACAATTTATCTTATAGATCTCCCGGTATATTATTTATTATAGATCTATAATATACAACCCCTGGCAAAAATTATGGAATCGCCGGCCTTGGAAGATGTTCATTCAGTTGTTTTATTTTGTTGAAAAAAAAGCAGATCACAGACATGGCACAAAACTGAAGTCATTTCAAATGGCAACTTTCTGGCTTTAACAAACACTAAAAGAAATCAAGAAGAAATAATATGGTAGTCAGTAATGGTTATTTTTTTAACTAAGCATAGGGGAAAAATTATGGAATCATGAAAAACAATCAAACAAAAAAACACTCTAACACATCACTAATATTTTGTTGCACCACCTCTGGCTTTTACAACAGCTTGCAGTCTCAGAGGCATGGACTTATTGAGTGCCAAACACTACTCTTCATCAATCTGGCTCCAACTTTCTCTGATTGCTGTTGCCAGATCAGCTTTGCAGGTTGGAGTCTTGTCATGGACCATTTTCTTCAACTGTCACCAAAGATTTTCAATTGGATTGAGATCCGGACTATTTGCAGGCCATGACATTGAACTTATGTGTCTTTTTTAAGGAATATTTTCACAGTTTTTGCTCTATGGCAGGATGCATTATCATCTTGAAAAATGATTTCATCATCCCCAAACATCCTTTCAATTGATGGGATAAGAAATGTGTCCAAAATATCAACATAAACTTGTGCATTTATTGAAGATGTAATGACAGCCATCTCCCCAGTGCCTTTACCTGACATGCAGCCCCATATCATCAATGACTGTGGAAATTTGCATGTTCTCTTCAGGCAGTCATCTTTATAAATCTCATTGGAACGGCACCAAACAAAAGTTCCAGCATCATCACCTTGCCCAATGCAGATTCGCGATTCATCACTGAATATGACTTTCATCCAGTCATCCACAGTCCACGATTGCTTTTCCTTAGCCCACTGTAACCTTTTTTTTCTGTTTAGGTGTTAATGATGGCTTTCATTTAGCTTTTCTGTATGTAAATCCCATTTCCTTTAGGCGGTTTCTTACAGTTCGGTCACAAACGTTGACTCCAGTTTCCACCCATTTGTTCCTCATTTGTTTTATTGTGCATTTCCTGTTTTGGAGACATATTGCTTTAAGTTTCAGGTCTTGACGCTTTGATGTCTTCCTTGGTCTACCAGTATGTTTGCCTTTAACAACCTTCCCATGTTGTTTGTATTTGGTCCAGATTTTAGACACTGTTGACTGTGAACAACCAACATCTTTTGCAACATTGCGTGATGATTTACCCTCTTTTAAGAGTTTGATAATCCTCTCCTTTGTTTCAATTAACATCACTCGTGTTGGAGCCATGATTCATGTGTTTCCACTTGGTGCAACAGCTCTCCAAGGTGTGATCACTCCTTTTTAGATGCAGACTAACGAGCAGATCTAATTTGATGCAGGTTTTAGTTTTGGGAATTAAAATTTACAGGGTGATTCCATAATTTTTTCCCTATGCTTCCCAGGGGTTTGTAATGTACAAGGAGACCTATAGTATAAAATGTCCAGAATTATCTGTAATATATGATGTACAATCTATTACATATAATGTCCAGGGTGATCTATAATACTGTATATAATGCTCAGGTAGTAGATTTATATTAATGTACTGTCCAGGCAAATCTATACTATATAATGTCCAGAGGCAGAGATATATTTAGGGTACGTTTCCACATTCAGGAAACGCTGCGGGTTGGACGCTGAGAACAGCCGCAGAGTCCAATCTGCAGCGTCCAAATGTTACAGAATAGTGGAGGGGATTTTATGAAATCCCATATCCACTATGCGTACAATTTCAAAGATGCAGGTGGCAGACCTGCGTATATGCACATGCGGAGCGTCTTTCTAGACCGCAGCATTTCTATTTATCTCGCGGAGGTGCTCAGTCTACGCAAGATAAATAACACCATCCTATGTATAGGATGCGGTGATTCCACACGGTTCAATGAACACATGTGGAATCACCGCGCGTACAAAAGCAGGCAAAGCTTTGGACGGAACTGTGTCCTCTCTGCAGTATTTCCTGAATATGGAAACATAGCCTTAGGGTATGTGCACACATTGCAGATTTGTCTGCAGAAGTTTCCGTGCATAATCCGCATCTCTTGGCAGAAAACGCAGGTGCGTATTTGATGCGTTTTTTACATGCGGATTTGTATGCTTTTTTGTAAGCTAAATAAAGATGTTATTTAAAAATTCCTCCCCCTGCGCTCATTCTACCCCCTGCTGTAAGGTTCTATGTATATATTCCTGAAACTCAGTTTGTTCGTCAGCCATTTTACTTTCTGTCTTGCTGCAGCTATCTTGCCCTCAGTCAAAATGGAGTTTCCAGCTTGCATGTTCCCGCCCTGATTCTCTCCTTTGCTTCTTAAGCAGCCACAGCTGAGCAATCAGTGCTTCAGAATCTAGCCTGCAGTGAACCTGTGACTTGACTCCTGTAAGCCTTGGACCTTGTACTCCAGCTATTCCTACTGAGGAACTCTGAAGCACTTGTGGACTCTGAACCCTGCTCTTTGAAAGACCCACGTTTGCATGGACTTACGGTAACAGAGAAGAAGATCCTGAATCTGTATTGGAGAGTGATTGCTGAGCTTGGATTACTCTGGCCTGCTGTGTCTCCTGTTTCTGTGTCTGCAAACTGTGTGACTATTTCTGCCAACTGGTATGAAGTAATACAGGACTTTTCTATATCAAACCTGTGACTCCTGTGTTTTCATCGCACCCAAGCACAAGACGCTATATGAACTGTACTACATACATTACAAGATTCTGAAGCCAAAACGTTAGTGTCTGCTGGGTCTGGAAGGCTGTGTCTGCTGTACTGTGGATATCAGACGTCCGGTTGTACTTTCTGTGATGACAGTGGTTGTGACTTCTCACAACCATTCCAGGTGAGCAATTCCCTTAAGTTTTTTCTTTTTGCAGAGTTACCACAGGTAAACACTATTGTTTTTTTTTTTCCTTTCTTTTCTCTTTTTTGTCTGCTGTAACTCTGGATATCAGATGTCTGGTTGAAACTTTCTGTGATGATAGTGGTTGTGACTTCTCACAACCATTCCAGGTGAGCAGTTCCCTTAATTTTTTTTTCTCTCTGCAGTGTTGCCACAGGTGAACACTATTGTTTTTTTTTTTCTCTCCTCTTCTTCCAGTAATCCTGTCTTAAAAGATCTGAAAATGGAGGCCCGCATAAAGGAACTTTGCGGAGTGACTGATAATATCCTTGCAGATTTGCAGAATATAAAGACCCGTTTTACAAATCTACAGGACCTCAATAATCACAATTTGCAAGTGGTTGGACAGACTACCCAGGATTTGCGAGCCAGGATTGAGGTTCTAGAGGGGCGAGTCCAGGCTCCTGCCGTAGCCCCGAGTGCTGGGATTCCAAGTTGCCCCCTTTTCATTTTGGCGGTGAACGTGAGAAATTCAGGGGATTTATTAATCAATGCAATCTTTTTTTTTCTGCACATGCTTCACAATTTCCCACTGAACGATCTAAGGTGCTTACTATAATTATGTTGCTTACCAACAAAGCTTTAATGTGGGCAAACCCTCTGATTGAGACTGAGGATGATTGTTTGAATCACCTTGATGATTTTATTTCAGCCATGGGGCAGGTGTTTGATGACCCCAATCGAGGTGCAACAGCTGAAGCAGCCATGTTAGCTTTGCGCCAAGGTAAGCACTCGGTAGCTGAATATGCCTTGGATTTCAGGAGATGGGCCCTTGATACCACCTGGGACAGTTCCGCCAAAAAATCTATTTTTCGAAAGGGGTTATCTCCACTGATTAAGGATGAACTTGCTCGTGCCGACCCTCCCACTGCGTTAGGTGACTTTATTAACTACTGCATCCGTATTGATACTCGTCTGACTGAACGCAGGCAAGAGAGATGGTTCGAAAGCAATCGTACTAACCTTTTCCTACCTTCCTCTCCAGCTAAGGAACCTTTGAGTAGGATTACACGGGAACCTGAACCTGAACCCATGCAGGTAGACTCTTTACAACGACGGGTTAGTGATGCACGCAAGGAACATCGTTTTAAGGAGAATCTATGTTTCTATTGTGGTAAGTCAGGGCACTTCATTATAAACTGCCCCAGCCGTTCTCGTAAGACTACTGCAGCACTCATTCATTGTGAGTGTTGCGAGAGGGGATCCGTCAGGTCCGAGCCTCAGGCTCCAGAGAGATCTGCAGCAACAGATCTTGATTTCTCGGACTTAAACTCCGTTACCTCTGAGGACGTTGACTGTGTAAACGCTGCCATTTTTCAAGTTTCCTCAGCGGTGTCCCAGCTGAGTTGTAAGAAAAACAATTCTCATTGCTTTCTTTCCATCAAACTCTGGGTTGACTCAGCTTGGGTGTCTAGCTCTGCTATGATCGACTCAGGGGCAAGTGGAAATTTTATGGATGTCTCCTTTGCTCTGAAACAGGGAATACGTTCAGTGAAGAAGGCTACTCCAGTACAGATGGAAACTGTGGATGGCTCCCTGCTGACCTCTGGACCAGTGGATCAGGAAACAGAGCCTTTGAGGGTTCTTATGGGTAAAGATCATCAAGAGAAACTGTCCTTTATGCTTATCTCTTCTCCCCACTTTCCATTATTCTAGGGCTACCATGGCTGCAGGCTCAGAATCCTACCATTAACTGGGAGACCAAGGAATTACACTTTCCAGAGAAACAGATGAGTCCAAAAGTTTCAGCTTGCTCTGTTCCTAAAGGAATCATGTCAGTCCCTGAACTACCAGCTGTATACCAGGACTATGTGGATTTATGTGACAAGAAGAACGCTGACCAGCTTCCTCCTCACCGTCCATATGATTGTCCAATTGAATTATTGCCTGGAGCAGAGATACCTTTTGGTAAGATCTACCCCCTGGCGGGGCCCGAGCTAAAGGCTTTAAAGGATTACATAGATGAAAATCTACCAAGGGCTTCATACGCCCCTCTTCATCTCCTGCAGGTGCACCCATCTTCTTTGTAAAGAAGAAAGATGGATCTCTGAGACCATGCGTAGACTATAGGGAACTCAATAAGGTTACTATTAGAAACCGTTATCCATTGCCTTTAATCCCTGAGTTATTGGAGAGAGTGCGACATGCCAAAATTTTTTCTAAACTAGATCTTCGTGGGGCCTATAACTTAGTCCGTATTAGACCTGGGGATGAATGGAAGACTGCATTCAGGTCACGCTATGGACACTTTGAATATCTAGTTATGCCTTTTGGTCTGAGTACCGCCCCAGCCACTTTCCAACACTTGGTGAATGACATCTTCAGGGATCTCCTAGATACATTCGTGGTAATTTATTTGGATGATATTCTAATTTTTTCTAACTCCACAGAGGAACATCATGGACATGTGAGAATGGTCTTGGAACGTCTAAGACAAAATCATCTTTACATCAAACTTGAAAAGTGTGAATTCCATAGGACCGAAATTCAATTTCTGGGGTATGTACTGTCTACACAAGGAATTAGTATGGATGGAAGCAAAACCCAAGCCATCAAGGATTGGCCAAGTCCTAGAAATGTGAAGGAGGTACAGCGCTTCATCGGGTTTGCCAACTTCTATAGACGTTTCATTAGAAATTTCTCTGAGGTAGTGTCACCTATCACTCAACTTACCCGGAAAGAGTCTAGGTTTTCCTGGACTCCCCAAGCCCAGGAAGCATTTTCCCGTCTAAAAGATAAATTTACCACTGCACCTATCCTAGTACATCCCAACCCCGAGCTTGCCTTCATAATAGAGGTGGATGCTTCAGACTGTGCCGTTGGAGCTATACTCTCTCAGAGAACAGGTGAGAAGAATGTCTTGCATCCCTGTGCCTTCTTTTCCCAGCAGTTGTCTTCGGCTGAGAGGAACTACGATGTGGGCAATAGAGAGTTGTTGGCCATTATTGCCGCCTTCAAAGAATGGAGACACCTTCTTCAGGGAGCTGCACAGCAAATAGTCGTCCTGACAGACCATCGTAACCTTGAGTTTATCAGGTCGGCTAAGTGCCTGACTCCTCGCCAGGCTCGCTGGAATCTTTTCTTAAACCAATTTAATTTTATCATCTCTTATAGACCAGGATCGCGCAATGGAAAGGCTGATGCACTCTCTAGGATTTACTCAGCAGAGACACGTCCAATTACTCCTCCTAAGACTATTCTTCCTGACTCTAGATTCCTAGGAGTAATTCATAATCAAGACCTACTTAAGGACATCAAGGAAGCATACCATGCGGATTCCTTTTTGGCACAACCCCCAAGGGACGTAAGTCTTGTCTTTAAGAATGGTGTGTGGATTCAGGGACAACGTCTGTATATTCCTGAAACAGTCAGATTAAGAGTATTGCAACTCATTCACGATTCCAAGATAGCTGGGCATAGAGGAATTCTAAAGACACAGGAATTTCTTTCTCGTTTCTTTTGGTGGCCCACTTGCAGGAAGGATGTTTTGAATTATGTCACTTCATGTGAGGTCTGTGCAAGATGCAAAACACCTCGCTCCTCACCAACTGGTCTGTTACAGCCTCTTTCCACCCCGTCCCGCCCGTGGGGATCCATTTCTATGGACTTCATTGTGGAGTTACCAACCTCTCAGGTGAAGAACACCATTCTAGTGGTGGTTGACCGTCTAACAAAGGCAGCTCATTTTATCCCTTGTGTCGGCTTACCCACTGCAAAACAGACATCAGATTTGATGATTAAAGATGTGTTTCGCTTACATGGAGTACCGGATGAGGTTATTTCGGATCGAGGGGTGCAATTCACTTCTAGGTTTTGGCAAAATTTCTGTGCAGCATTGGACATTAAAGTAAACCTTTCTTCTGCTTTTCATCCCCAGACTAATGGACAGACCGAACGAACCAATCAAACCCTGGAGCAGTATCTCCGCTGCTTTATCTGCCACCTACAGGATGATTGGGTGGATCTACTTCCATTAGCTGAGTTCTCGTATAACAACTCTCAGAGTGCCTCCACTAAACAGTCTCCTTTTTACTCTAATCTAGGTTATCATCCTAACATTCTACCACGATTTCCCATAGAAACGCCTTTACCAGCAGTGGCTGAAAGAATCACGTCTTTACAGAAGAATATGGATCTTCTAAAGGAAAATCTGGAATCGGCTCAAGAAAGGTACAAGAAAGCAGCAGATAAATTTCGTAAACCTGCACCAGCTTTCAAGGTAGGAGACTTGGTCTGGCTGTCAACCAGAAATCTTAAGTTAAGGATTCCATCGTCTAAGTTGGGACATAAGTACATTGGACCCTATAAAATCAGTAAAATTATAAGTGCCGTTGCTTGTCGTCTTCAACTGCCCAGAACTATGAGAACCCACCCTGTTTTTCATGTATCCCTACTAAAGGCTGCGACACCCAATACGTTTCCTGGACGTTCCTCTCCTTGCCCTGACCTAGTGCTAGTCGATGGTCAGGAAGAATTTGTGGTGGAAAGGATTTTAGATTCCAGGTTGTATAGAAATCAGTTACAATATCTGATTAAATGGCAGGGCTACCCAGTGGAGGACAACTCATGGGAACCGGTCAATAATGTTAATGCTCCTCGCTTGCTCCGTCAGTTTCATCAGAGGTACCCACACAAGCCTGGTCTGAGGTCATCCGAGGTTGTCCTTAAGGGGGAGTAATGTAAGGTTCTATGTATATATTCCTGAAACTCAGTTTGTTCGTCAGCCATTTTACTTTCTGTCTTGCTGCAGCTATCTTGCCCTCAGTCAAAATGGAGTTTCCAGCTTGCATGTTCCCGCCCTGATTCTCTCCTTTGCTTCTTAAGCAGCCACAGCTGAGCAATCAGTGCTTCAGAATCTAGCCTGCAGTGAACCTGTGACTTGACTCCTGTAAGCCTTGGACCTTGTACTCCAGCTATTCCTACTGAGGAACTCTGAAGCACTTGTGGACTCTGAACCCTGCTCTTTGAAAGACCCACGTTTGCATGGACTTACGGTAACAGAGAAGAAGATCCTGAATCTGTATTGGAGAGTGATTGCTGAGCTTGGATTACTCTGGCCTGCTGTGTCTCCTGTTTCTGTGTCTGCAAACTGTGTGACTATTTCTGCCAACTTGTATGAAGTAATACAGGACTTTTCTATATCAAACCTGTGACTCCTGTTTTTTCATCGCACCCAAGCACAAGACGCTATATGAACTGTACTACATACATTACACCTGCGCTCATTCCCCCAGTGCTCATTACTCCCCAGTGCTCATTCCCCCATGCTTATTCCCCCAGCGCTCATTCCCCACCTCAGCGCTCATTCTCCACCCAGCACTCATTCTCCCCCCCTGCGCTCATTCCTCCCCAGTGCTCCTTCTCCCCCCTGTGCTCATTCTCCCCCTGTGCTCATTCCCTCCAGCGCTCATTCTCCCCCCTGTGCTCATTCCCCCAGTGCTCATTCTTCCCCTGCGCCATGGGCATACCCACCATGGGGCAGGGGAGGGCAGGTGCCCCTCCCTAGAAGCAGGGGCACACAATGAAAGAGAGTGGAGAGAGCAGCACATTGCCGACTCCCTCTGCCCCAGGTTGCAGTGCCTGTCTGTGTGCGCAGTGCACAGAGCTGCTGTCTCACCAGAGGAGCTTCTTCCTTCCTTCCTTCCTGTTGTTTCACTTTCTGCCCTGCAGGCTCTGGTTGTCTCAGCCACACTGGGTCCTAGTGCCCTCTGTGTGCAGACACTGGACACTTCCTGCTCCTGCCTCAGTCACTGCCTGCAAGCTTCATGGTAAGTGGGGATGGAATTTATTAAATTCATTCTGCTCAGGCATGTCATGGTCACTGTGGGGGAATGTGAGAGGATGGGGGTACAGTGGGGGAGGGGTACAGTGCACTGGGGGTGAATGTAAGAGGATGGGTATTGTGGGGGCTAGGGCACTGGGGGGGTTAATGTGAGAGGATGGGGTATTGTGGGGGAGGGGTACAGGGCACTGGGGTGAATGTAAGAGGATGGGGTATTGTGGGGCTAGGGCACTGGGGTTAATGTGAGAGGATGGGGGTATTGTGGGGGAGGGGTACAGGGCACTGGGGTGAATGTAAGAGTATGGGGTATTGTGGGGGCTAGGGCACTGGGGTGCTAATGTGAGAGGATGGGGTATTGTGGGGCTAGGGCACTGGGGGGGTTAATGTGAGAGGATGGGGGTATTGTGGGGGCTGAAGTGGGGAGGGGCAACAGGGCACAGAGAGTGAATGTAGAGGATGGGGTATTGTGGGGGAGGGGATACAGGGCACTGGTTGGTGAATGTGAGAGGATGGGGATATTGTGGGTGCTGGCGCACAGGGGTTGATGTGAGAGGATGGGGTATTGTGAGGGAGGGTGGACAGGTCACTGGGGTTGAATGTAAGAGGATGAGGGTATTGTGGGGCTAGGGCACTGGGGGTTTACTGTGAGAGGATGGGGTATTGTGGGGGCTGAAGTGGGGAGGGGCAACAGAGCACTGAGGGGTGCATGTGAGAGGATGGGGATATTGTGGGGCTGGCGCACAGGGGTTGATGTGAGAGGATGGGGTATTGTGAGGGAGGGTGGACAGGTCACTGGGGTTGAATGTAAGAGGATGGGGGTATTGTGGGGCTAGGGCACTGGAAGTTTACTGAGAGAGGATGGGGGTATTGTGGGGGCTGAAGTGGGGAGGGGCAACAGAGCACTGAGGGGTGCATGTGAGAGGATGGGGTATTGTGGGGTCAGTGGGACAGAACACTAAGGGGTGCATGTGAGACAATGGGCTGTTGGGTGTGGGTGGGGGACAGGGGAGGTAGGGGCTTTTTTTACTTGTGAGCTCCTTAATACTTTAATAATAGATTAATATTTCAGTATTATTATAACAAGGGCATAGACAGACGGCCGTATAACTCATGCGAGGATCGCACTGCAATCCTCGGACTTGCTGGTACCGCTCCTGACATGAGCGCGACTCCCATGTATAATATATGGTATATACAGCGTAGTGTCGCATACACTGCTGTATTATACAATATACAACAGTTCTAATGCTCCATACCTAATATGCAGGATAATGTACAGTGTATATGATATAACCTGTATAAGATGCGACATTGGCTTGCCCCCCCTAGTTTTGATCCTGGGTACGCCCATGCCCTGCGCTCATTCCCCCAGCGCTCATTCCTCCCCCAGTGCTCATTCCTCCCCAGCACTCATTCCCCCAGTGCTCATTCTCCCCCTGCGCTCATTACTCCCCAGCGCTCATTCCCCCCAGTGCTCATTCCCCCAGCGCGCATTCCCCACCCCAGCGCTCATTTCCCCCCAGCGCTCATTCCCCCCAGCGCTCATTCTCTCCCCCTGCATTCATTCCTCCCCAGCGCTCATTCCCCCCAGTGCTCATTCCTCCCCCAGTGCTCATTCCCCCCTGGCCACCAGCGCTCATTCCCCCACAGCCCCAGCACTCATTCCCCCCGGCCCCCAGTGCTCATTCCACCCCCATGGCCCCCAGCGCTCATTCCACCCCCCCGGCCCCCAGCGCTCATTCCCCCCCAGCCCCCAGCGCTCATTCCTCCCCCCGGCACCCAGCGCTCATTCCCCCATCATTATACTCACCTCCTCCTGCAGCTCCGATGGTCCAGCGCCGACATCTTCTTCTTGTATGAGCGCGCGATCACTCGTGGTACCGCTCATTAAGCTCATGAATATGGACGCCACGCCTATGAGAGTGGAGTGGCATCCATATTCATAAGCTTAATGAGCGGTACCACGAGTGACCGCACGCTCAGTGCAGGAAGAATATATCGGCGCTGGACCATCGGAGCTGCAGCAGGAGGAGGTGAGTATAATGATGGCGGGGAGGTGAGGCCAGCAAGGGGAGTGCCGACCCCCTGGACCAAAAAAAAAAAATTTCTTGCTCAAGTGCCGCCCCCCCGCAGAGTCCCGCCCTAGGCACGTGCCCTCGAGTGCCTAGTGGCAAATACGACCCTGCATATCACGTGAAAAGACCGGATGAGTATAGCCGCATGGACATCAGATGCTGGTACGTACGTCCTCCCTTCAGGACTGTATCCCTTCCAGTGTATCAGATACTGAAGCAACCGATGAACTAAGCGAGAATCAACGATCTTAACTATCTGAAATTCCAAATATCCTTCCACAATGAACAGAGGAAGCGGTAGTGGTGATGGTACAGAGGACACAACATATTTTTTGAGTAGACATCGATGAAACACATTATGAATCCTAAAAGTGGCCAGCAAAGCAAGGTGGAACGCTACGGGATTGACGACAATCTCAATCTTATAAGGACTGATGAACCTAGGACCCAGTTTCCAAGAGGGAACATTCAACTTAATGTTCATTGAGGACAACCACACCAAGTCACCAACATACAGGTCCGGATCCACCAAAAGACTCCGATCAACCACACTCTTATATTTGGACCCCAGCTTCCTCAAATTATCAAGAACCCCTTGCCACACAGACGTAATTGATGATGAAAACCATTCTTTTACAGGTATTTCGGAAGAACGATTCCTATTAAATGAGATGATTAACCACCTCACTGCTAAAAGAAACTTGCATCATTTAATATGAAGGTGAAGTGCTTCTAATCAGTGCAGGAGTAGGAGAAATCAGATACTGCGGACTTTTGGCTTCTCTCTGTTGCGGTAAACCCATGACAGCTATTATTAGCAAACACAAGACTTCCAAAAGGTATAAGGCCATCTCCAAAAATCTTGGTATCCCAGTTTCAACAGTGCACAATGTTATGAAGTTTGCCAAGCATAAAACTGTCAAGAACCTCCTTGGATGTGGGGGAAAGAGGAAAATTGACAAGAGATGTCTTCGAAGGTTGGTGCAACTGGCAGAAAAAACACCATGACAAACATCCAAACACCTGAAGGCCAACCTGGAACAGTCTGGGGTCATGGTTTCAACAAGAATCATATGCCGCACACTAAACCAACCAGAGCTTTATAGGCAAAGGCCAAGGAAGAAACCATTGCTGAAGAAAAGACATAAAAAGGAAAGACTGATCTTTGCCAAAGAGTAGCTTGACATACCACAATCCTTCTGGAAATATGTTCTGTGGACAGAAGAAACAAAAAAAGAGCTTTTTAACAATGCAAGCAACAGTTTGTTTACAGAGGGTGCAATAAAACATATAAGGAAAAGAACACTCTACCAACAGTTAAGCATGGTGGACGATTCATAATTCTGTGGGGTTGCTTTGCTACGTCTGGTACTGGAGGCTTTGAACCTATAACAGGAATCATGAAATAAGAGAACTATCAAGAGATTTTAGAGCAAAATGTCCAATCCAGTGTAAGAAAACTTGGTTTAAGTTGAAGATCTGGGTCCTCCAGCAAGACAATGACCCAAAGTACACATCCAAAAGTACACAGGAATGATTGAAAAAGAAAAAATCAACTGTTTTAAATGGACAGCAGAGAGTCCTGACCTCAATCCCATAGAAAATCTTTGGGCAAGCTGAAATCTGCCAATGGCAAAAAGAACCCTGCAAACATTCAAGAGCTTGAACAAACTGCAAAGGAAGAGTTGAGAAAATACCAGATGAGATGTGTAAGAAGCTTATAGATGGCTACAACAAACGTTTGGAGGCTGTCATCAATGCCAAAGGATGTGCAGCCAAGTATTAATTAGGGGTGCATTTATTGCTGCACATGCTGTTTATTCTGTTTCTTTGAAATTGCAACATCTAAGTTGAAAAACAATATTTTATTGTAGCATTACTTTAGACAACTAATTAAAAAATCCTGAGGATATAACTATGGCACATTTCCATTTATTTCTGAAGATATTGTATAGTCTATGAAAAAATGAAGGGTTGCCAATAATGGTGAGCAGCAGTGTAAGCCTGCATATGATAGGCCAGTTGATACAAATCTTGAACGGAAGATTTATAAAAAAATAATAATTAGGCATACAAAGGAGACACATTATTCTAGCTATACATTGGCCAATCTGGGGCCCAAACAGTTCTGACATTCAAATAAAAGTGACAGCAACCAAACAGGTCATGTTTTTAAAAGATGGATTTGCTAAATTTTGACAAACATTTTTGCTTTTTAAATGTTGGGACCTGTGAAAATGTACAAAACCACAAGCTACATAAAAGTAAGTATAAAAAGTGGTGGAGCATGAGCTAACATTAGAAAAGCAAAAATGTCAAACTCAAACAACAGCATTTAGCAAGTCAATGCAAGTTATGGGACACATGCAGGCATGGACACAAATAGTAATGATAGGTCATGTTTACACAGAGCAACATCATACTGCTTCCATTGAAATGGAAAAGCAGAGCTGCTTGTGTAACAAGGGTGACCAGGGTGGTAGTCCTGACTGAGCTCGCCCACTAAACACAGTCTGAAGACACCTCGGCCCCTAGTACATGCAATACAGCAGTCTGCAAGATTTTTTTTTTTCCGGTTGCAGCAGCAGCGGCAGCAATCGAGGCCTATACTATGGAGCATAATCTATGGGGGCACAATCTATGGATCATATATGGGGGCATAATCTATGGGGGCACAATCTATGGATCATGGGCACAATCTGTGGGGGCACAATCTATGGATCATATATGGGGGCATAATCTATGGGAGCACAATCTATGGAGCATCAATGGGGGCACAATCTATGGCGCATCTATGGGGGCACAATCTATGGAGCATCTATGGGGCACAATCTATGGAGCATCTATGGGGCACAATCTATGGAGCATCTATGGGGACACAATCTGTGGAGCATCTACGGGGGCACAATCTATGGAGCATCTATGGGGGCACAACCTATGGAGCATCTATGGGAGCACTATCTATGGAGCATCTATGGGGGCACAATCTATGGAGCATCTATGGGGGCACAATCTGTGGAGCATCTATGGGGGCACAATCTATGGAGCATCTATGGGGGCACAATCTATGGAGCATCTATGGGGGCACAATCTATGGAGCATCTATGGGGGCACAATCTGTGGAGCATCTATGGGGGCACAATCTATGGAGCATCTATGGGGGCACAATCTATGGAGCATCTATGGGGGCACAATCTGTGGAGCATCTATGGGGGCACAATCTATGGAGCATCTATGGGGGCACAATCTATGGAGCATCTATGGGGACACAATCTATGGAGCATCTATGGGGCACAATCTATGGAGCATCTATGGGGGCATAATCTATGGATCATCTATGGGGGCACAATCTATGGAGCATCTATGGGGGCATAATACATGGGCAGCATATAGGGCATAATCTCATTTTCCACCCTAGGCTTATACTCGAGTCAGTAAGTTTTCCCAGTTTATTGTGGCAAAATTAGGGGGGTCGGCTTATACTCGGGTCGGCTTATACTCGAGTATATACGGTATGTGTATTTTTTTTATTATTGTTTTATTTTGAACAGGGCAAAAGTGGTGTGCTTTGAACTTCTATATTTTTTACACTTTTTTTTAATATTTTCCAAAACATTTTTTGTCTACATTTTATTTGTTTCAATAGTCTCCTTAGGAGACTTGAACCTGCGACCTTCTAATTGCTTGTGCTACACATAGCATGGACGGCCCATAGCAAAGCAGCAATGACAACCACAGGGGCTCCTGTAGACCCCGGGTTGTCATGCCAACTCATTGGCGCCCCACAATCATCTGATAGGGGTGCCGATGGGCGTGTCTTATGATGCGCTTCCGGCACGGCTATGTTAAATGCCGCTGTCGGAGATTGACAGCGGCATTTAACAAACAATCGCGGGTGGATCAGAAGTCCACCCGCAGCTGTTAGGGGCACATCAGCTGATAGCCTAAGAATATCAGTCTGCAACTGCCCTGAGAAGGTCCCAATAACCATGGACCTTCCCAGACTAATAATATCAACTCTAAAGCTAGTTTCACACTACCATTTGGCAGGGTTGCGGAGGGTTGCATACTTCCTCCATCAAGCCCTGCCCACTGCCGCACCTCTTCCTTTCAGTGCCACCTACTTCTGTATGCATCCTGCGTACCCTATCTTTAACATTGGGTATGCAGGCCATGTGGATGTATGTATGCGGATGCCTCTGCTTGTGTCGTTTTGATGCTGCGCCGACCGCAACAAAATGCAACATCTTGCGTTCGGCGCAGCGTCAAAACGACGTATGCGGAGGCATCCGCATGCATCCACATGGCCTGCGCACCCAATGTTAAAGATAGGGTATGCAGGAAGCATGCAGAGATAGGAAGCGCTGAAAGGAAGAGGTGTGGCAGTAGGCGGGGCTTGACAGAGGAAGTACACAACCCTCCGCAGCCCTGCTGAACACTAGTGTGAAACTAGCCTAAGCTGTCAGCTTTACCTTTGTTGGTTATGAAAAATGGGAGACCCCCCGTCATTTTTTACATTTATTTATTTATTATGTTAATACATGTATAGTAAGCTACACGTGCAAGCCATAAATTATATATATCTTACGAATATCTATCTATTGTGGAAGGTCAGCTCACTTAGTGGCTCCGCAAAGTAGACACAGGCACACGTTGGGTTAAAGTCTCTGGGTGGTTTATTGCATCATAAACTAAAAACCCAAAATGGTAACAGAAAAACAGCCTTTCTGGCTCAAAAGAAAATAAACAGTTGATACACAGTCCTGCCCAGTACTTCTGGGACAACACATATAGCAGCTCTCACAGGAGCTTCAGTATGGAGACTTCATTGCCTTCACACAACACAGACAGGAAAAAAAACTGGTTGGACATTTGTTTCCCCAGCCACACCTTTGAGGTGGAGATATGGTGAGTAGGCGTCCTGCTCATCTCTATATCTACTCATCTAAAAACCCACCCATAACATGACCACTTAACTCCTTCAGCACATAACATGCTGAAAAGAAACTTATGGGTTTCTAGATCATGTAGGAAAGAAATCTTTGTGACACATATGTTCCCTCACATACAGTACCCGTGACCCTGTCACATTATTATCTATCGTTATCTTTCCACATCTTTAACACATAAAAATATGTCACTTCTATTCTGCATTCTATTCCGATACGTGTCACATGGATGTCACACTGAAGGTACACATCTACACGGACGGCCAACAGAAAACCACATGGATGGTAAAAACATACCGTCTCATGTGTACATATTTTTAAATGGAAGTGTGAAGGGAGCCTAAGTTACTACAGACTTGTGAATACTCACATTGCGCACACTGAAAATTCATGATGACATTTTAGCCACACATGGTCATTAATTTGGTTAGTCAAATGGAGCTAATATATCAGACAGGAAAATATTATGATTCGGTAGCCGAGGAGGAGGACGGCAACAAAAATAGATAGGCAACCAGACACCGGAGAGGTTGGTAACTAACAGATTGCAGACCCCTAAACTGACAGCACAACTAGAAGCAGCTGTGGGACGTGCCTACGGTGCCCTGGACGCCTTGACACAGCCGGAGAGATAACTATGCCTAAAGACAGAAAGGGGAAAGCTAACTGCCCTGGAGTAGAGCCCCCAAAGGAATAGGTATCCCCCAAGCATATATTGGCGGTGAGACAAGATGAAATACAAACACAGGCAGAAAATAGAGTGAGCAAAAGCTGGGGCCCAATCTGTCTAGAGAGCACAGGACAGGAAACAATACTGTCTGCAATCTGGCAAAAACTCTAAGAAAAACTCCAACATGTTCTGATATACAAAAATACTGAGACCACACGATCTCTCCCCCGCTAGATCAGAACTCCGCTGTAACTGGTAGCAAATAAGCGGATACTGATATAACAGGGAACTGAAAATACAAAACAATAGCAAATGAGAAACAGAGGCCAGCACAGGCCCCAGCAGGGGAACCTGGCTGTACAAACTCCAGGAGGGCAGAAAACTGAGATAGACAAAAACGAATGCCAAAAACTTATCTGAAAGTTGCAGGACAAGCAGGAAGCAAGCTAACTTCCAAATGGAACCAGGAAGAGCAACTAATCACCGGCGAGGATCATGGGAAGGTTATTCACTTAAATCACCCCAGTCATCAACACCAGATTGCCAATCATCGCTCCCAGCTGATGAACCTCTGGCAGCCAAAGCAGATTCATTACTATCAGCAGCCACCAGAGGGAGCCCAAGATCAGAAGTCAAATCCAGAGCGTTCACAACAGGAAAACTTTGAGGTCTCACTCACATGAGCACATACATCAGACAAGTGCTATCCAATTTTCTATCTGCTAGCACTTGAACCAATGTTATTCCATAAAGCAGTGCTGATACACGATTTTGTTACTTGATAGAATTTGTCAGTGAATAAAATCACAGCATGCTGCGATTTCACTTTAAAATTGGATGCCACTCACCTATTCAAGTCTATGGGTGCATGGAAAACATCAGAAAATCTCTATCGTGTCACAATGAAACAGCTTTGAGTATAAAGAAATGTTCCCATATTGATTCAAGACATGACCAGCCAATTTTTTTTCAAGGCTGCATATTAGTCTTTCTCTTGCCTCATAGATTTTATAGTTTTTAAAACTTTAAATTATGCTATATTTTATTGGCAATCTCATTGCCCTAACACTGATTCTTCTCATTGACTTTAGAAAACAGACAGTGCTAAGATTGAAATTTTTAGATTTTTTTTTATAAAGGAGAATATCATAGTACATGCAGGAAGGTTTTTTGCCTCTATATTAATCCCTTCAGGACCAATCTATTTTGGGCCTTTAGGACAAACTTTTTTTGTTTGTTTTTTCTTTGTGCCATTCCAAAAGCAACTTTTTTTTTATTTTTCCTTCAACGAACTATACGAGGACTTGTTCTTGGCAGAATGAGTTGCACTCTTCAGGAACAAACATATTGGGACATGCCTCTTAATCCTTGAATTCAGGCTTTTTATTCAGACCCATTGTCATGGGTGTATAAAATCAAGAACCTAACCATGCAGGTTGCCTTTTCAAACAATTGTAACGAATGCATCATTTTAAATAGCTCACTGAACTGGAAGTTGATACAGCAACAAGTTGATACATCATTGCAATAAGTCACTTGCCTGCCAATGGTAACTATTAGGTTGTGCTGGATAAAAGGTGTTATCCATTGCTGTACATCCCATTATTAATGAGTCTGGGGAGGTAAAGAAAAAATAAAGAGAAAAAATGAAAATCACCTCCCAGTCCATTGTTTCTTCTATTGGACAGAATGTGAATGCTGCAGCCGATCAGTTGCTGGGTGGTTGTAGCAATCTAGTGACGACCCCATGAGATCTTGATGGCAGGAGAACTGTGTGGGTGGTTCAGCATAGCATATAAGGAGCAGAACCGGTCCAGAAGGTGAGAGAGCATTTCATTTTCTTTCAGTTTCTTGGGCCCATTAAAAATAGATGTTCAGTAAGGTAAACCCTCTTTAAATTTAGAGCAGGGATACGATTTTAATACTGAGCTAAAACACTGGTGGGCTGTACTAAAAATGTACTTTTATTGTGACATTTCTCCATTTAGTAGTCCTCTCCTGTGATTAGTCCCACATCATCACTACATTCATTCAACCTCATTTATCAAAAGTGTTTAACCCCTTCCCCCAAGGGTGGTTTGCACGTTAATGACCACTGTCCCTTTATGAGGAAATAACCTGGAACGCTTCCATGGATCCTGGAGATTCTGACAATTTTTCTCATGACATATTGTACTTCATGATTGTGGTAAAATTTATTTGATATGACATGTGCTTATTTGTGAAAAAACAGAAATTTGGCGAAAATGTTTAATATTTTGCAATTTTCCAACTTTGAATTTTGATGCCCTTAAATCACACAGATAAGTCACACAAAATACTTAATGAGTAACATTTCCCACATGTCTACTTTACATCAGCACAATTTTGGAACCAACATTTTTGTTAGGACGTTATAAGGATTAAAAGTTGACCAGCGATTTCTCATTTTTACCACACCAATTTTTTTCAGGGACCACATCACATTTGAAGTCACTTTGAGGGGTCTATATGATAGAAAATATCCAAAAGTGACACCATTCTAAAAACTGAACCTCTCAAGGTGCTCAAAACCACATTCAAGAAGTTTATTAACCCTTCAGGTGCTTCACAGGAATTTTTTGAATGTTTTAAAAAAATGAACATTTAACTTTTTTCACAAAAAAATTACTTCAGGTCCAATTTTTTTTATCTTCCCAAGGGTAACAGGGGAAATTGGACCCCAAAAGTTGTTGTCCAATTTGTCCTGAGTACGCTGATACCCTATATGTGGGAAAAAACTACTGTATGGGCACACGTCGGGGCTCGGAATAGAAGTAGTGACGTTTAGTAATGCAGACTTTGATGGAATGGTCTGCGGGCGTCATATCACGTTTGGAAAGCCGATGATGTGCCTAAACAGTGGAAACCACCCTCTAAGTGACCCCATTTTGGAAACTAGACCCCCAAGGAACTTATATAGATGTGTGGTGAGCACTTTGAACACTGAAGTGCTTCACAGAAGTTATAACGCCCAGGCGTGAAAATAAAAAAATCATATTTTTTCCACAAACATGATCTTTTAGACCCCAATTTTTTATTTTCCCAAGGGTAACAAAATAAATTGGACCCCAAGAGTTATTGTGAAATTTGTACTGAGTACGCTGATACCTCATATGTGAGGGTATATCCCTGTTTGGGCGCATGGCAGAGCTCGGAAGGGAAGGAGCACCGTTTAAGTTTTTCAACGCAGAATTGGCTGGAATTGAGATCAGAAGCCATGTCACGTTTGGGGAGCCCCTGATGTGCCTAAACAGTGGAAACCCCCCAATTCTAACTCCAACCCTAACCCCAACACACCCCTGACCCTAATCCCAACCCTATCCATAACCCTAATAACAATTCTAACCCTAACACACCACAACCCTAATCTCAACCCTAACCATAACACTAACCCTAATGGGAAAATGGAAATAAATACATTTTTTTATTTTATTATTTTTCCCTAACTAAGGAGGTGATGAAGGGGGGTTTGATTTACAGTGGTGGCCAAAAGTATTGGCACCCTTGCAATTCTGTCAGATAATGCAGATAATACTCAGTTTCTTCCTGAAAATGATTGCAAACACAAATTCTTTGGTATTATTATCTTCATTTAATTAGCCTTCAATGAAAAAACACAAAAAGAATTGACCTAAAGCCAAATTGGATATAATTCCACACCAAACCTAAAAAAGGGGGTGGACAAAAGTATTGGCACTGTTTGAAAAATCATGTGATGCTTCTCTAATTCGTGTAATCACCAGCACCTGTAACTTACCTGTGGCACCTAACAGGTGTTGGCAATAACTAAATGACACTTGCAGCCAGTTAACATGGATTAATGTTGACTCAACCTCTGTCCTGTGTCCTTGTGTGTACCACTTTGAGCATGGAGAAAAGAAAGAAGACCAAAGAACTGTCTGAGGACTTGAGAAACCAAATTGTGAGGAAGCATGAGCAATCTCAAGGCTACAAGTCCATCTCCAAAGACCTGAATGTTCCTGTGTCTTCCGTGCGCAGTGTCATCAAGAAGTTTAAAGCCCATGGCACTGTGGCTAACCTCCCTAGATGTGGAAGGAAAAGAAAAATTGACGTGAGATTTCAACGCAAGATTGTGCGGATGGTGGATAAAGAACCTCGACTGACATCCAAACAAGTTCAAGCTGCCCTGCAGTCCGAGGGTACAACAGTGTCAACCCGTACTATCCGTTGGAATCTGAATGAAAAGGGACTGTATGGTAGGATACCCAGGAAGACCCCACTTCTTACACTGAGACATAAAAAAGCCAGGCTGGAGTTTGCCAAAACTTACCTCAGAAAGCCTAAAACATTTTGGAAGAATGTTCTCTGGTCAGATGAGACAAAAGTCGAGCTTTTTGGGAAAAACCATCAACATAGAGTGTACAGGAAAAAAAAAGAGGCATTCAAAGAAAAGAACACGGTCCCTACAATCAAACATGGCGGAGGTTCCCTGATGTTTTGGGGTTGCTTTGCTGCCTCTGGCACTGGACTGCTTGACCGTGTGCATGGCATTATGAAGTCTGAAGACTACCAACAAATTTTGCAGCATAATGTAGGGCCCAGTGTGAGAAAGCTGGGTCTCCCTCATAGGTCATGGGTCTTCCAGCAGGACAATGACCCAAAACACACTTCCAAAAGCACTATAAAATGGTTTGAGAGAAAGCACTGGAGACTTCTAAGGTGGCCAGCAATGAGTCCAGACCTGAATCCCATAGAACACCTGTGGAGAGATCTCAAAATGGCAGTTTGGAGAAGGCACCCTTCAAATATCAGGGACCTGGAGCAGTTTGCTAAAGAAGAATGGTCTACAATTCCAGCAGAGCATTGTAAGAAACGCATTGATGGTTACCGGAAGCGGTTGTTTGCAGTTATTTTGGCTAAAGGTTGTGCAACCAAGTATTAGGCTGAGGGTGCAAATACTTTTGTCTGGCCAATTTTTGGAGTTTTGTGTGAAATGATCAAGGATTTGATTTTTGCTTCATTCTCTTTTGTGTTTTTTCCTTGCAAGCAAATTAAATGAAGATAAAAATAGCAAATAATTTGTTATTGCAATCATTTTCAGGAAGACACTGAGTATTATCTGACAGAATTGCTGGGGTGCCAATACTTTTGGCCACCACTGTACTATTTATAGTGGGTTTTTATGTTTGGCAGCTGTCACACACTAAAAGACGCTTTTTACTGCAAAAAATAGTTTTTGCATCACCACATTTTGAGAGCTATAATTTTTCCATATTTTCGCAGACAGTGTCAAGTGAGGTCTTATTTTTTGTGGGACGAGTTGTCGTTTTTATTGGTACCATTTTTGGGCACATTACATATTTTGATCGCTTTTTATTACGTTTTTTGGGAGGCAGAATGAACAAAAACCAGCAATTCATGAATATCTTTTGGGGGGGCGTTTATATCGTTCTGCATGTGGTAAAAATGATAAGGAAGTTTTATTCTTCTGGTTAGTACAATCACAGCGATACCTCATTTATATCTTTGTTTATGTTTTGGCACTTTTATACAATATAAACAATGTTATATAAAAAATAATTATTTTCGCATCGCTTTATTCTGCAAGCTATAACTTTTTTATGTTTTCGCTGATGACACTGTATGGCAGCTCGTTTTTTGCGGGACAAGATTACGTTTCAGCGGTACCGTGTTTATTTACATCCGTCTTTTTGATCGCGTGTTATTCCACTTTTTGTTCGGCGGTATGATGATAAAGTATTTTTTTTGCTTTTTTTTAAGGGTTCACTAAAGGGGTTAACTAGTGGGACAGTTTATAGGGCGGGTCATTATGGACCCGGCAATACTAAATATGTGTACTTTTATTGTTTTTGTTTTTTTTTTAAATTTAATTGCATAATAATAATGTGTTTATTAGGGAATTTTTTTTTTTGAATCCGGGGGCCTGCAGGGAGGATTGTGTTGTTCTGAGGGTCTGAGGGAAGCATGCAGGGAGTCCCCTCCCTGTGCGATGCTTCCCTATCCCACTGGAACGCTGCGATCATGTTTGATCGCAGTGTGCCGGGATTTAAAGTGCTGGTAGCGGTCCTGGCACTTAGTGCCAGGGGTCAGCTGTGAGAATTTGCTGACACCCGGCCACGATCGGCCGCGCTCCCACCGTGAGCGTGTCTGATCACAAATGATGCACTATCTCGTCCAGGGTCAAAAAGGCCCAAGTCACATGGACGGGATAGTACGTCTAAGGTCAAAGAGGGGTTAAAGGGAACCTGTCAGCAGAGCACAGTAATCTACTGACAGTGTCAGGTCGGCGCCGTTGTACTGATTAAAATAATACCTTGGTTGATGAAATTCGTCTTGTGGTTATTGTTTAATCTTTATTTTCAGTTTTGAGTCAAGGATATGCTCATGCTTTGGGTCGGCCAGTGGGGGGTCTTCATGTGGTGCTCTGATTAGCTATTCATAATGCAGACTGCTGACAGGTCACTGATCCCTCAGCGATCTACCCCCTAGTTAACATAATGAATATTATATACACATACTGGAAAAAAAAACCTTGTGCAGGCAGGCGCCAGCCGTGGCACCTGTGCTGCAGCATAATCGCATGTGTAATGTGTGTATAATTAGTATGGTTGAGGCTATCCTGATATTAAAAAAAAAATTAAAATTTGAAAATGGCACCCGTCGCGCCTGCTCATCAGCATCTGTTGTGAATGGACTTGAAATGAGTTCTGAGCAGAGGCTCCCTCTGGTGGTTACAAGCGCTACTGGACTGTCCAGTGAAGATTGTGAGGAGTGGGAATCAGGTGTTACTGACTGGTCTTATATAAGGGAGTCGCCTTCCCATCAGGGTTGCCGGTGATCAATTGTTCTGGTCTCTCTCCATGATTCCTGTTTCCCTTGTAGCCTGCTGTGTCGTGTCTGCATCTCCTGCTAACAGATAAGACATTTTCTTCTTTTTGTTTTTGTGCTTTATTTTTGCATTTTGTCCTGCACTTCTGTGGGGGCCTTCAGGGTCCCCTGCGGGGGCTTTTGCCCTCTCAGTTTAGTTCAGCCACTGATGTTTGTACTTTTGCTTTTTCCAGTTTCTTCAGTGGCTGCTGTTTTGATTTTGTTACACCAGAGAACTAATTTAGGTGGTAGAGTGTTGTGAATGGGTTTGAGATGAGTTCTGAGCAGAGGCTCCCTCTGGTGGTTACAAGCGGTACTAGTGAGGATTGTGAGGACTGGGAATCAGGTGTTACTGATTGGTCTTATTTAAGGGAATCATTTTCCCATCAGGGTTGCCGGTGATCAATTGTTCTGGTCTGAATCCTTCTTTCCAGTTTCCCTTGTAGCCTGCTGTGTCGTGTCTGCATCTCCTGCTATCAGATAAGACAATTTCTTATTTTGTGTTTTTGCTATTTTTTTGCATTTGGTCCTGCACTTCTGTGGGGGCCTTCTGGGTCCTCTCCGGGGGCTTTTGCCCTCTCAGTTTAGTCCAGCCACTGTGTTTTGTACTTTTGCTTTTTCCAGTTTTTTCAGTGGCTGCTGTTTTTGTTACACCAGAGAACTAATTTAGGTGGTAGAGGTCGTGTGATCTCAGGTGATTTTGAAATTAGTAGAGTTGGTGTTTTTCAGGGTTTTCTGGGATTGCAGTAAGTACCCTTCCTGTCCTTTTCTATTTAGATAGTTTGGGCCCCAGCGTTTGCTCATACTATTTTCTTTCTGTGTCAGTATTTCCTCTTGTCTAACCGCCATTACATGTTTGGGGGCTTTCTATTATCTTTGGGGTTCTGCTCCGGGGCAGATAGCTTTCCTATTTCTATCTTTAGGTGTAGTTAGTTTCTCAGGCTGTGACGAGGCGTCTAGGACCAACGTAGGAACGCTCCACGGCTGCCTCTAGTTGCGGTGGTTAGTCAGGGTACTGCAATCTCATAGATTCCAACTGCTCTGGTGTATTTCCTTTTTTGCCTGCACTCCTCAGCTACCGTAACATAACAGTATCACCGGCCATAAAAATTGTATGGTACTCACAGAAGGGAAAAAATATTTTGAAGGAAGAAAAGTTGTCAGAGATATTTTTCTGTTTGTTGCATTTTTTTTTTTTTTTCCCTCTGTATCTCTGGGTGCTGGGGAGGATCTTTTCTCCCAATGGATTTTGCACAGTTGTCTGGCCGTGTGGATCAGCTTGCCACTGAGGTTCGGAGTATTGCTATCTATCTTGCTGGGTTGCCTGTTGTGGAACCTAGGATCCCCATGCCAGATTTGTTTTTAGGGGATCGAGCTAAGTTTCAGAATTTCAAAAATAATTGTAAATTGTTTCTTGCCTTAAAATCTAAGTCCTCAGGGAACGCAGCGCAGCAGGTTCAAATTATCATCTCTCTCCTGCGCGGCGATCCTCAGGATTGGGCTTTTTCCCTGATACCTGGGGATCCTGTTTTGAGTGATGTTGATGCATTTTTTCAGGCTTTGGGGTTATTGTACGATGAGCCTAATGTCACTGATCAAGCTGAAATAGCCTTGTTGGCATTAAATCAGGGCTTGATGACGCTGAGTTATACTGTCAGAGATTCCGTAGGTGGGCAGTCCTGACCAAATGGAATGACGACGCTTTGGCGGCCCTTTTCCGGAAGGGTCTGTCGGATAATGTAAAGGATGTTATGGTGGGATTCCCTGTCCCCTCTGGTCTCAATGATTCTATGTCATTAGCGATTCAAATTGACAGACGTTTGCGTGAGCGGAGAAGTATGCGTGGAGTGGTGTTGCCTTGTGAGCCAGCTGCTGAGCCCATGCAGTGTGATGGAGTGGTGTCTGGGGCACAGCGTCATGAGTTTCGAAAGCGCAATGGGTTATGTTTCTACTGTGGTGATGCCTCTCATGCTATTTCAGTCTGCCCTAAGCGGGGAAGACATTTTGCACGCTCAGTTGTCTTGGGTAGTGTTCAGACTAAGTTTTTATTAACTGTCACTCTGATATGCTCTCTGTCCTCATTTTCTGCTCAGGCTTTCGTTGATTCTGGAGCAGCTATTAACCTGATGGATTATGATTTTGCTAAACGTTGTGGGTTTCCCTTGATACCCCTACAAAAGTCTATTCCCCTACTGGGGATCGATTCTACCCCTTTGGCTGAGAATAAACCCCAGTTTTCTACTCAGGTGATAATGAGGGTTGAACCTGATCACCAGGAGTGCTGCAAATTTTTGGTTCTATATAATCTGCATGACATTATCGTGCTGGGTTTCCCTTGGTTACAGTCTCATAATCCTGTTTTGGATTGGAAATCTGTGTCTGTAACCAGTTGGGGCTGCCAATGTGTTAATACCAACACTCCTGTTTTTTCTGCCTCCCCCCAGGCTGAGGATGTTCCTGACTTTTTGTTTGATTTTTCTGATGTGTTTAGCGAAAGTAAATCTGCATCCTTACCTCCCCATAGGAGCTATGACTGCGCTATTGAATTAGTGCCAGGTAGTAAATTCCCTAAGGGTCGCCTTTTTAACTTGTCTGTACCTGAACATGACGCTATGCGGTCTTATATCAAGGAATCATTGGAGAAGGGTCATATCAGACCATCCTCTTCACCCTTAGGTGCCGGTTTTTTCTTTGTGGCCAAAAAAGATGGTTCATTAAGGCCGTGTATTGATTATCGTCTCTTGAACAATATTACTGTGAAATATCAATACCCGTTACCCTTGATTTCTGACCTGTTTTCCAGGGTGAAAAACGCTACTTGGTTTACCAAGCTTGACCTCAGGGGGGCGTATAACCTTATTCGCATTAAGCACGGGGATGAATGGAAGACGGCATTTAACACCCCTGAAGGGCATTTTGAGTACCTTGTGATGCCCTTTGGGCTCACTAATGCTCCTTCCGTCTTCCAGTCCTTCATGAATGACATTTTCAGGGATTTTGTGGACAAGTTTCTGATTGTTTATTTGGATGATATCTTGATTTTTTCTAATGACTGGGACTCTCATGTGAAACATGTTCGGACTGTGTTCCAGATTTTGAGAGAGAATGCTCTGTATGTGAAGGGATCAAAGTGTCTTTTTGGCGTACAGAAGATCTCATTTCTGGGATTCATTTTGTCCCCATCTGTTATTGAAATGGACCCGGTCAAGGTTCAGGCCATCTGTGATTGGGTCCAACCTACTTCATTAAAGGCTCTTCAGAGATTTTTGGGTTTTGCCAATTTTTATCGTAAATTTATTGGTAATTTCTCTGTTATTGTTAAACCATTAACTGATTTGACCAGAAAGGGTTCTGATGTGGTGAATTGGCCTCCTGAGGCAGTCTCTGCGTTTCAGGAACTTAAGCAGAGATTCACTTCTGCTCCTGTTCTACGGCAGCCTGATGTTTCTCTGCCATTTCAGGTGGAGGTTGATGCCTCTGAAATTGGGGCAGGTGCCGTTTTGTCCCAAAAAGATCCAGAGACCTCTAAAAGTAACCCTTGTGCCTTTTTCTCTCGAAAATTTTCTCCTACTGAACGTAATTATGACGTGGGTAATCGGGAGTTATTGGCCATGAAGTGGGCTTTTGAAGAGTGGAGACATTGGCTGGAGGGAGCCAAACATCAGGTGGTGGTCCTTACTGACCATAAGAATCTGGTCTATCTGGAATCTGCCAGGCGACTCAATCCTAGACAGGCCAGGTGGGCCTTGTTTTTCACACGTTTTAATTTTGTGGTTTCCTTTCTTCCTGGCACTAAGAATGTTAAGGCGGATGCCCTCTCGAGGAGTTTCCTTGCGGACTCTCCTGAGCTATCTGATCCCTCTGTTATTTTGAAGGAGGGTGTAGTTCTTTCCGCCATCTCGCCCAATTTGAGACTTGCTCTGGAGGGGTGTCAGGAGGATAGGCCCGAGCGCTGCCCTGTTGGAAAATTGTTTGTCCCGGACCAATGGAAAAAGAGTGTGATGTCTGAGATTCATTGTTCCGCATTGGCTGGGCATCCCGGAATTTTTGGTACCAGAGACTTGGTTAGTCGGTCCTTTTGGTGGCCTACCTTGTCTCGCGATGTCAGGGAATTTGTGCAGTCCTGCGGGACTTGCTCTCGCTCCAAGCCTTGCTCTCGCTCTAGTGGTTTGTTGATGCCATTGCCTGTGCCCAAGAGACCATGGACCCATATCTCTATGGATTTCATTTCCGATCTTCCTGTTTCTCAGAGAATGACCACCATCTGGGTAATTTGTGATAGGTTTTCCAAAATGATACATCTTGTGCCATTACCTAAGTTGCCTTCCTCCTCTGAATTGGTGCTGTTGTTCCTTCAGCACGTGGTTCGTTTACACGGCATTCCTGAGAACATTGTGTCTGACAGAGGAGTCCAGTTTGTTTCCAGATTTTGGAGGACTTTTTGTTCTAAACTGGGTGTTCAATTGTCTTTCTCCTCGGCATTTCATCCTCAGACCAATGGTCAAACTGAGAGAACAAACCAGACATTGGAGACTTATCTAAGATGCTTTGTGTCTGCTGATCAGGATGACTGGGTCTCTTTTTTGCCTTTGGCTGAGTTTGCTCTTAATAATAGGGCTAGCTCTGCCACTTTGATGTCTCCGTTTTTCTGTAATTCTGGGTTTCACCCTCGATTTTCTTCAGGACAGACGGAGGCTTCTGTCTGTCCAGGTGTTGACTCTGTTGTGGATCGTATGCAACAGATTTGGGACCAGGTAGTGGAGAGGTTGTCCCTCTCTCAGGAGAGGGCCCAGCGATTTGCTAACCGGCATAGGACTGA
Organism: Oophaga sylvatica; assembly: GCA_033576555.1. NCBI lineage: Eukaryota > Metazoa > Chordata > Amphibia > Anura > Dendrobatidae > Oophaga > Oophaga sylvatica. Next base: position 104,061,344 of record JARQOD010000006.1, read on the forward strand.
TGGTCCTCGGTTTAAAGTGGGGGACTTGGTCTGGTTGTCCTCAAAAAATATTCCTATGAGAGTGGCATCTCCTAAATTTAAGCCTAGGTTTATTGGACCTTATAAGATCATGGAGATTCTTAATCCTGTTTCTTTTCGTTTGCTTCTTCCAGGGACATTTAAGATCCATAACGTGTTCCACAAGTCCTTGTTGAAGAGGTTTGTTGAGCCAGTGGTTACTACTACTGTGCCTCCTGACCCTGTTTTGGTTGAGGGCAATCTGGAGTATGTGGTTGAGAAAATATTGAATTCTCGTTTTTCTAGACGGAAACTCCAGTATTTGGTTAAGTGGAGAGGTTATGGTCAGGAAGACAATTCTTGGGTGTTTGCTTCGGACATCCATGCTAGGAGACTCATCCGTGCGTATCATAGAACTCATCCTGACCGACCTGGTTGCTCAAGTGAGGGTTCGGTGACCCCTCCTCAAGGGGGGGATATTGTTGTGAATGGACTTGAAATGAGTTCTGAGCAGAGGCTCCCTCTGGTGGTTACAAGCGCTACTGGACTGTCCAGTGAAGATTGTGAGGAGTGGGAATCAGGTGTTACTGACTGGTCTTATATAAGGGAGTCGCCTTCCCATCAGGGTTGCCGGTGATCAATTGTTCTGGTCTCTCTCCATGATTCCTGTTTCCCTTGTAGCCTGCTGTGTCGTGTCTGCATCTCCTGCTAACAGATAAGACATTTTCTTCTTTTTGTTTTTGTGCTTTATTTTTGCATTTTGTCCTGCACTTCTGTGGGGGCCTTCAGGGTCCCCTGCGGGGGCTTTTGCCCTCTCAGTTTAGTTCAGCCACTGATGTTTGTACTTTTGCTTTTTCCAGTTTCTTCAGTGGCTGCTGTTTTGATTTTGTTACACCAGAGAACTAATTTAGGTGGTAGAGGTCATGTGATCTCAGGTGTTTTTGAAATTAGTAGAGTTGGTGCTTTGCAGGGTTTTTTGGGATTGCAGTAAGTACCCTTCCTATCCTTTTCTATTTAGTTAGTTTGGGCCCCAACGTTTGCTTATACTATTTTCTGTCTGTGTCAGTATTTCTTCTTGTCTAACAGCCATTACATGTTTGGGGGCTTTCTATGTTCTTTGGGGATCTGCTCCGGGGCAGATAGCTTTCCTATTTCTATCTTTAGGTGTAGTTAGTTTCTCAGGCTGTGACGAGGCGTCTAGGACCAACGTAGGAACGCTCCACGGCTGCCTCTAGTTGTGGTGGTTAGTCAGGGTACTGCAATCTCATAGATTCCAACTGCTCTGGTGTATTGCCTTTTTTACCTGCACTCCTCAGTTACCGAAACATAACAAGCATCTATCGGTGTATATAGAGGTGATCCGAAAGCTGCTACTGCGCATGCGCCAGCGGCGCCATCTTGCTAGAGAAAGAAAAATGTTCTCCGTCAAGATGGCGACGCCAGCGCCTGCGCAATAGCAGCAGCTATCGGAGAACGCCAATAGCTGCTATTGAGCAGGTGCCACCAGCGCAATCTTGCTATAGAACGAAAAAAAAATTCTTCCTCCAAGATGGCGCCGTCGGTGCCTGTGGAAGAGCAACTATTGGTGATCGATGAAAGCTGCTGCTACGCAGGTGCCGGCGGTGTCATCTTGGAGGAGGAATCATTAACTCAAAACTGAAAATAAAGATTAAACAACCACAGACGGATTTCATCAACCAAGGTATCATTGTAATCAATGTAATGGTGCCAACCTGACACTGTCTGTAGGATATTGTGCACAATCCTGCTGACAGGTTCCCTTTATCAGTAAAACTGTTCTTATTACACTAGGCAACCAATCAGAGTTAGCTTCTTAAACAGTTCTGAAAAAAAATGAAAGCTGAGCTGTGATTGGTTGAAAATAAGAACAAGGAAAACGTTAATAGAGATCTGTGTTATGGCAGGTTGAGAAATCAGTAGCAATGGAAACTATACCTAGCCAAGTACCAATTTTATGGCTGCACAATGATTTGCTCAGCTTTTTTCAGCGCTCAGGTCTAAATCCATTTTTTCAGCACCATAAAAAAAAGGTGACGGGAGCTATAAAGCTTGGATTTGTTAGAATATTTCTCTATAATTGCTAAGATAATGACATGTTTGAAGAGATACCAATTATGAATATATTATTTCATTTTAGTCTGTTCCCCCATTAATTAAAGATTTTGGTAACATCTAGAGCCATCTTATCTAATTCTAGCAGAAAACTAAGCCCTATAAGTTAAAGACTCAATAATATATTATTTTTATTATGTGCCATATGTTTTATCTGGAGAAGAATGTATTTTACTTCTCCCTGAATCATTTCACTGACTTCCTTTACTCACATTCAGAACCATCATGGGATGTAGGCAATAAAATATTGAACTACATAGAAGCCTCATTTATCATGGGGAAATGTCATAATAATTACTCTCACGGAATCATCTTTGTGGATATGAGAAAAAATATGATAGTGTTGTATATGCTTCGGTTTCTGATATATGCTTCTGTTTCTCATAAAGTTTACAGGATTTTTTATTTTTTTTAAATGGGTTGTGTGCAGTTATTTAGATAAAAAATATTTATTATATTTTATATATTGTGACAGGGTCACTGGCACAGTGTATGAAGGGAGATACTCATCACTGCGTATACTACAGTCAGTGATGTAGAACCAGATTATTTTTGCCTCCAGCATGCTAAGTGCTGAGACGGTTAATCTTAAACTTACAATGGGCTGGTTTTATGTGAGCACCCATAGCGTGGGTGGGAGGGTGCTCACCTTATCCCCTCTAGGAGAGCCGACACCGGCATGTGCATTAGCAGGACCTGCGGTGATTTCACGATCATGGAGATCATCACATTGTCCTCGTTAAATACCTGGGTATGAGAGACAGTCTGTTGTTGTGAGTGCTTTGGATTCTGAGTTGGGGCTCCCTCTGGTGGCTGTTGATATTAATGAAGCTACCTTGACGGACAGAGGCCATTCAGCTGAGAATCCAGCTGCGGACGATTGGCAATCTGGGAGTGATGACTGGGGAGATTTAAGGGAGCAACTTTCCCATGATCCTCGCCGGTGATTAGTTGTCTCTTCCTGGTCCAGTTTGGAAGTCAGCTTACTGCGGTCTCCTGAAACTTTCAGATAAGCCATTTTTTGCTTTTTTCTGCTGTTTTGTTTTCTATTATTTTCTGCCTTCTGTGTGAGGTCTGCCGGGTCCCCCTGCTGGGGCCTGCGCTGGTCTCTGTTTCTCTGTTATCTCGGTTCATTTGTTCAGTCCCTGTTATTTCAGTGGCTACTGGGTAGCTTACTGTTCACACCAGAGTTCTGATATAGCAGGGAGAGATCGTGTGTTCTCAGTATTTTTTGGAATCAGAAGTGTTGGAATTTTTCCTAGGGTTTTGCTGGATTGCAGAAAGTATTCTTTTCTGTCCTGTCCTATCCAGACAGTTTTGGGCCCCAAAGTGTGCTTACTCTATTTTCTGCCTGCGTTTGTATTTCATCTTGTCTCACCGCCAATATATGTGTGGGGGCTACCTATTTCTTTGGGGCGCTATTCCGGGGCAGTTAGCTTTCCCCTTTCTATCTTTAGGCTTAGCTAACTCTCCGCCTGTGTCGAGGCGTCTAGGTCATCGTAGGTACGTCCCACGGCTGCTTCTAGTTGTGTGGTTAGTTTAGGGGCCTGCAATCCATTAGTTACCAACCTCTCTTGGTGACTGGCTGCCTTGGCTATTTTTGTTACTGTCCTCCTCGGCTACCATATTATAACAGTCTGTGTGTGTTGGGAGAGGGAACACTGCCACGTGGCTCCAGGAGGAGTGGAGGACATTGCTGGTGTCTGCAGGTGGAACCTACAGAGCAAGAACTCTGTTGCACTTTGTTTGCTTTGTTTTCTGTTAACCCCTTAGTGACAGAACCAATTTGCAGCTTAATGACGGGCCAATTTTTACAATTCTGACCACTGTCACTTTATGAGGTTATAACTCTGGAACACTTTTGGGATTCTGAGATTGTTTTTTCATGACATATTGTACTTCACTTTAGTGGTAAATTTTTTTTTATATGACTTGCGTTTATTTATGAAAAAAAATATAAATATGGCGAAAATTTTGAACATTTTGCAATTTTCAAACTTTAAATTTTTATGCCCTTAAATCAGAGAGTATGTCACACAAATTTCTTAATAAATAACATTTCCCACATGTCTACTTTACATCAGCATAATTTTGGACACAATTTTTTTTTTTATTACAAAGTTATGAGGATTAAAAGTTGACAAGCGATTTCTCATTTTTACAACATCATTTTTTTTTAGGGACCACATCACATTTGAAGTCACTTTGAGGGGTCTATATGAAAGAAAATACCCCAAAGTGACACCATTCTAAAAACTGCACCCTCAAGGTGCTCAAAACCACATTCAAGAAGGTTATTAACCCTTTACGTGCTTCACAGGAACTGAAGCAATGTGGAAAGAAAAAAATTAACATTTAACTTTAAATGCAAAAAAATTACTTCAGAACCAATTTTTTTTATTTTCACAAGTGTTAAAGGAGAAAATGAAATACGAAATTTGTTGTGCAATTTCTCTTGAATACGCCGATACCCCATATGTGGAGGTAAACCACTTTTTGGGCGCACGGCAAAGGTCGCAAGGGAAGAAGTGCCGTTTGACTTTTTCAACGCAGAATTGGCTGGACGCCATGTCGCGTTTGGAGAGCACCTGATGTGCATAAACAGTGGAAACCCCCAACAAGTGACCCCATTTTGGAAACTAGACCCCTTAAGGAACTTATCTAGATGTGTGGTGAGCACTTTGAGCCTCCACGTGCTTCACAGAAGTTTATAACATAGAGCTGTGAAAATAAAAAATTAATTTTTTTCCTCAAAAATGATTTTTTAGCCCGTTATTTCTTATTTTCCCAAGGGTAACAGGAGAAACTGAACCAAAAAGTTGTGCAATTTTTCCTGAGTACGCTGATACCCCATATGTGGGGGGGGCCACTGTTTGGGCGCATGGGAGAGCTTGGAAGGGAAGGAGAGCTATTTTGTAATGCAGACTTTGATGGAAAGTTCTGCGGGCGTCATCTTGTGTTTGCAAAGCCCTTGATGTGCCTAAACAGTAGAAACCCCCGCAAGTGACACCATTTTGGAAACTAGACCCCCCAAAGATCTTATCTAGATGTGTGGTGAGCACTTTTAACCTACAAGTGCTTCACAGAAGTTTATAAACGCAGAGCCGTGAAAAAAAATCATTTTTTCCTCAAAAAGCTATTTTTCCCAAGGGTAACAGGAGAAATTAGAACCCCAAAATTGGTGTGCAATTTGTCCTGAGCACGCTGATACCCAATATGTTGGGGTAAACCACTGTTTGGGCGCACATCAGGGCTTGGAAGGGAGGGAGCACCATTTGACTTTTTGAACGCCATGTCGTGTTTGGAGACCCCCTGATGTGCCTAAATAGTGGAAATCCCTCAATTCTAGCTCCAACCATAACCCAACACACCCCTAACCCTAATCCCAACCCTAACCCTAATCCTAACCCTAATGCCAACCCTAATTGTAACCCTTACCCTAATTGTAACCCTAATTCCAACCCTAACCCTAATTATAACCTTAACTCTAACCCTAACCCTAATGGAAAAATGAAAATATATTTTCTTTATTTTATTATATGTCCCTAACTAAGCAGGTGATAAGGGGGGGTTATTTACCTGCACTGAATGAATGAATCTGCCGGCCGGCAGATTCGGCGGGGGCACTGCGCATGCGCCGCCATTTTCTTTACAGGAAGAAGACGCCGGGAGCTGCGGGAGCCATGGTAGGATGGGGGGACACCGGGAGGTACAGGGGACAGATCGTGGGACCCGGGGACCTTATTTCTCTCCCCTCTGATGTGCGATCACATCAGAGGAGAGAGAAATTAAATGCGAAATCGGGGCTTTTTTTTTTGCGGTAGCCGTTACATGGTTTAACGACGATCGCAAAAGCAGGGTCGGTAAAAACCGACCCGAATCATGTTTTTTGGGGTTTCGGCTACCCCCAGTAGCAGAGACCCCAGAAAAAATCTGACTCTGGGGGGCGCTATATACTTTCTCCACAGCACCGTGAATTCACGGCACTGTGGTTTAAGTACCCTTAACCACCGCCGTTAAAAGGCGTATCGGCGGTCGTTAAGGGGTTAAGCCAGGAAGGTTCTGTTTTTTCTTTTCGTGGACCCTGCCTTTGTCTATGCTGAATTTGATAAACCAGCAGGTCAGACGAGTTTGCTGGCCAATCAAGCACAGTGATGCTGTTTTTAAACCAGAAATTGGTATTTTTGGCAGTGTAGACAGGAGCCAAGTCCTACTGGGGAATGACATTTCCATCTCCATAAAGCTTGTCGGCAGAAGGAAGCATGAAGTAATCTAAAATTTCCTAGTAGACGGCTAGTAGACTAGTAGACTTTGGTCTTGATAAAACACAGTGGACCTACACCAGAAGAAGACATGGCTCCCCAAACCTGGGCTTCCATAACACCTCAACAGTGCTACAAGCTTATCGCCTCCATGCCACGCCGCATTGATGCAGTAATTGATGCAAAAGTAGCCCTGACCAAGTATTGAGTGCATTTACTGAACATACATTTCAGTAGGCCAACATTTCAGACTTTAAAATCATTTGTTCAAGCTGGTGTTATAAAGTATTCTAATTTACTGAGATAATGACTTTTGGGTTTTCATTGGCTGTAAGCCATAATAATCAACATTAACAGAAATAAATCACTCCGTTTGTAATGACTCTATATAATATATGTTAGGGTTCCCGCTGCTGCACAAAGGGAGTCTCGAACCAGTCACGCTGAGGTCCCCCATCCATCTCCGGCCACAGTGGAGCCTGCTCAGCAAAGATGTCGGACCCAGCGTCTTGCCCGGTCTAATACTGTGCAGAGACTTACTGCTGCCTCTTCAGGTTCTGCTATTGTAGCCAGTACTGGTCAGCGGGAGCAGACGTCTTTAGGACTAAGTCCTTTGTTGCTTCATCTGAGCGTGCCCAGAGCAAGATCTCCCATTGGAGATCAGGGGTCACATGCTCAGATACAGCTGCCACTCCTATTGGTCCTTCAGGAAGGTCCTGTGGCTGTTGATGTTCTGAAGCAGCTTCCCATTGGTCCTTCCTGGAAGGTCTTTTTCTCGTGGCTGCTATAAAAGGCTGTCCTTACCGCACGGCCGTGCGCTAGTATCAAATCTGTTACGTGCTTGCGCCAGTGTGGTCATGTATGCATGTGGTTAGGTCTGGCAGAAATAAGCCCTAGAATACCGACACCTCCGGTGAGGAGATTGTATGCACGTGTTCAGGGCTCGGCTGAAAACGCCATTAGAATACCGGCTACTCCGGTGAGGAGATTACTGCTTGGATTCTGATTGCATGACCACAGACTGCAATCTGCTTAGCAGTCATCTGTGTTCCCTGTGAGTCTAACAGGACACAGTCTTTGTTACAGCGGCTCTGTGAGTTAACAGAGACCGCTTATTCCGCCATATAGTGCTAGGCGTTTACATCTGCGACTCTGCGGGATAACAGAGTTCGCTTATATTGCCTATTTACGCCATCTTACTAGCAGCAGGCTCAGCCTGCATGGTGGACCCCGGGCTGCGAACGCACCTCTCCTTAATATCTATTAGGTGCGTTCCGCAGGCCCCTAACAATATATGAGTTTCACTTTTTGTACTGAAGAACTGAAATAAATTAACTTTTTGATATTCTAGTTTTGTGAGATGCACCTGTAGATGGTTTAGAAGAGTGATTCTCATTCAAATATCAATGATTTTTCTCATATATAAAAACACATACTGTGGTTCATCAGTGTTTTGAATCAGAGTTTCATCAGTGTTTTGAATCAGAGTTTCATCAGTGTTTGGTCAGTGCATTAATTTTTACCATCAATGATGAAGCCTATGACATTGCAGTATATTGAATAGGTATTCAAGTGATTGCACGTTTACGTTCTCTAGAAAGACTACTTAAAAATGTAAAAAAAAACATTAAAAAATAGTTTTTCAAAATATTAAAGAAAACAGAAATATAAAATCACCCTACTTTTTCCTAAATATAAAAAATATAAAATGTTGGAACTGATGCATACATACTTGCCCAAACTAATAAAATAAAAAAAAAATTACGTTATGTTTATTCCATAAGGTGAATGCCGACTGAAAAAAAATTATGAAACACCAGAATTGTAATTTCTCTCTTCCCCAGTGCAATAAGAAAATGATTAAAAAATTGTATGTACTGAAAAATGGCATTAGTAGAAAGTTTGAAACTAACTACGAGCTTCAGAAAATGTGAATCACTCCGTTGGTTGGTTAGTAGAGGTAAGTCCAAATGATGTAGGGTACACTCCAGTTGGAATTGTTCTTGTTATGTCCAATTGTCAAAAATTCTCTGGGTTTAGAAGATGCCACAGGCCAGAAGTAATGTGGCAAAAATTGCCATAAAAAAGGTTGGCAGAATCTACATGCTACAATAGTACTCCGTTTTCTCAGTAATGCCTTCATGAAGGTATTTGAATATTTCTGTAATGCGTAGGTTCTGCCAAATAAATTGTGTTTTTTCTCCTTTATTTGCTACCTTACATTTTACACATGTCATGTGATGGCACAAGGAGGCCACACCTGTTGGTACCAATCAGATAGGAAAGGTGGGAGAAGCATACGTGAGTCAATGGCAAAAATTGTGACCATGCTTATATCGTTTGCTCATGTGGGTTTACTTACTGTGGTCAGCTGCTGAAGGCCACTCAATTTCAATGGTTTCTGCATCTTCAGGATACAGATACAGTTGCATACAATATTGGAGCAGGAAGCACTGGGCTCCCTGCAGCACCATTTAGCCTAAGTGTCAAAATCTAAGAACAGCCACAATTATGTCACTCAATCACGCCTGGTGAGCAGAGCCTCAGTCTATATGCTGCACAGAGCAGAGAGGAGCATCAGTTGAACTGAGCTAGTTGAGTAGCATTTATGTTTTTATCAGTCAGCACAGGTAGGACACTGTTGGGGCATTATAATGTTTGAAGGAAATCATAGTGTGGGGGAATCTTATTACGTGGTGGTTGTGGGGTCCAGCATATTCTGCGATAATGACTGTGTGGGCTATCGTACTGTGCTGAGGACTGTGGGGGGAATTATACTGTATTCAGTCTGTGGGAGTGTAATACTATGGAGGGGGGTTGGAAGGGCCATCATACTATAAAGGGGACTGCGAGTATTACAGTGTGTGGGGGGGTTGGAAGCATTATACTGTGCGTAGGGGTTGTGGGGGACACCGTACAGTGCACGCGGTTTGTTCTGGCCATAGGCAAGGCCTTAACAGTGTTAGTGTAAAACTTAGCTTTGCACAGTGTTAGACCTATAGACCTATGAACAGATTAGTGAGCTTTAAATTTCCACAGTGGGAAAAAGTAAAAAAAAAAAAAAAAAAAAAATTTTAAAAAAATTACAAAATAAAGTACAACGAAATTATCAAAAATGTTTTGCCATTAAAAAATACACACACACCTGCTTTAGCTGCGTCCAGAGCATAAGCTATAAAAACATGCTAAATATATAACATTTTCATCACACCCAAAAATTGAATAAAAATTTATCAAAAATCAAGAATGTAAAAAAACAACACCAATATAGTCCAGAAGAAAATCCTATTCAGTCTCATGCAAATATGTAAAACAAATAATCCAATAAAGAAAGCATGACTATGAGCAAATAAACTCATAAAACATAATTAGCTTTATTAGTACACAGTAATAAAAACAGATAGAAAAAATACATTAAAAAAATGACATATAACCACACAATGTAAGGCCAGTTTCACACATCCGTATTTTTCCGATACCGGAAAAAAACGGTACCGGAAATTTCCATATCCATGTGTACATGTATCCGTGTGTGTACTATGTGCGGCACATGTGTGGCATCCGTGTGCCGCATCAGGACCACACGGGGAAGAGCACTACTGTAAGCGCTGTTCCCCGGTGGTTGGTGCTGAAGCCGGCTTTCATCCATTCTCCCTGCTCTGCCGCGATCAGCGCGAGCAGAGGAGAATGAAAGAATGAGAAACTGACCTGCTGTGACCTCCGGACTGTGGAAGATTGCGAGAGATGAGGTCACTGGGACAGAGCTTGAAGTGCCGTGACCTCATCACTTACATTCTCCCACGGTCCTGAGGTTACAGGAGTTCATGCCGGCAGCGAGCACAGACTCAGTGACGTCACCGCTAGTTACTGAGCCTGCTGCTTCTCATTCATTCCCCAGTAGTTTACAGCCAGAGCGGTCGCATTAGCACAACTCCGGTTGTAAACTCATTATCCCCAGATATGGATTACGGCGTGGGACTGAACGCCGGACAGGTATGGTATATTGTTGCTTTATTATTTTTAATTTTATTGCAGGAGATAGAGGGCGTCCCTTCGATTAGCCGAATAATAAAGATGGGAAACGGTGTTGTTTTATTTCATTAAAATACTTTTTTTCTGGCTGTGTGTCTTTATTTAACCCTTTCACTACTATAGGATTAGTAATGGAGAGGTGTCTTATTGACACCTCTCCATTACTAAGCCGGGCTTAATTTCACCTTTCAATAGGAAGGTGACATTAATCCCTCATTTCCCCACTTGCCACCACTACAGGGCAAGTGGGAAGAATCGGGCAAAGCTCTAGAATAATAGATGCGCCTTTTCTGGGCAGCTGCGGGCTGCTGTTTTTAGGCTGGGGGGCCAATATCCATGGCCCCTTACCAGCTTGAGAATAGCAGCCTGCACCTTTGAGTTTTGTCGGGTTGGTTACAAAATAAAAGGGGGAGCACACGTCAGGTTTTTCATTCATTCTCCCAGGGGAGAATAATGACAGGCGCATTCAGCACCAGCCGCCGGGGGACAGCGGCTTACAATAGCGCTACTTCCCCGGCGCCCATCCATGCACACATAGGACAGTGTGCACGTGTGCGGCATGTTTTGCGGTCCGTGTGTCCATGTGAAAACGGACATGTCTGCGTGTTTTGCACACGGACACACGGTCCGAGAAGACACACTGACATGTACATAGACCCATTCATTTGAATGGGTCTACGTCCACATGTCTACATGTGTCAGTGCCTCCGATACGTGAGAAAACTGTCACCACACGTACCGGAGACACTGACGTGTGAAAGGGGCCTAAAGGAGAAAAAGAACTGAGGTGACAGGGAAAATCAAGAACCCCAGAATAAACCAAAGTTGGAGATGACTTATGTGAATATATATGGTATGATATATACAAATGCAGAAAGTGTAGAGTAAGGCCCTGTGCACACTTTGCGTTTTTAGATGCGTTTCCGCTGCGTTTTTCAACGTGTGGAAACGCATCCAACCCGCAGCACAGTGCACTACCAATGTAATACAATGGGAACCCCATATCTGCTGTGCACATGCTGTGGAAAAAAATGCGCGGTTTCGCCGCGCTTTATTTTCCGCAGCATGTCAATTCTTTGTGCGGATTTGCAGCAGTTCGGCGCCCATTGACTTGCATTGAGTCGGGCATTTCCGCAGCAAAACCGCAGATCTAAAAAAGATCTGCGGTTTTGCTGCGGGTGAAACCGCTGCAGTTTGGGAGGAGGGAAGTGTGTGGGCGGAGTGTGGGCGTGTATAGTGTGCGGCACTATGTGTGTGGGCGGTGCGTGGGCGTGTATAATGTGCGGCGCTATGTGTGTCGCGGTGCGTGGGCTGTTAGTGTGCGGCGCTGTGTGTGGGCGGTGATCGGTGTGCGGGGCTGTGTGCGTGATCGGTGTGTGTGCGGGGCTGTGTGTGTGTCTCAGCGTATGCAGGCATCGTCGGATGGGACTACAAGTCCCATCCAGCTATGCCTGTTACAGTGACAGTGACTGACACATTAGCCAATGATGGAACAGTAGTAGTCCCGTCATCCGGCTAATGTGCTGAATGTAAAAAAAAAAAAAACATACATGACATACAACATATAACATACACATGACATACAACATATAACATACACATGACATACAGAACATACAATGACATACAACACATAACATAGAGTATATACTCACCTATTCCCCGACACCATCCATCTGTATACCGCTCTGCCGCCGGGAGAGAATGACGTCACTACAGTTCATTCTCTCACGGCAATGCTGGGTGAGAAAATTCCCACGCAGCATTGCCATAAAGTGAGACAATGAACTCAGGTAACCTCAGTGATGCACTGCAGGAGCCATTGTCTCCTGTCAGTGCATCACTGGGAGGCCCTACAGAACAGTGGCATCACTGATGTCACCGTTCTATAGGGGAGACCGTCGTGGGACACTCGTTATTAATTGGACTGCGTCGGACAGGGAGTATACGGTTGTTTTATTTTTTTACATTTTTTTACAGGAGATCGAGGGTGTCGCTTGGATCTGAGCGTATAATAAAGAGTAATGAAAACCATCTTGTGTTTTATTTCATTAAAATAATTTATTCTTATGCGTGTGTTGTTGTTTTTTAACCCTTTTGTTAATATAAGATTAATAATGGATAGGCGTCTTATTGACGCCTCTCTATTATTAACCGGGCTTAATATCACCTTACAATAGTAAGGTGATATTAACCCCTTATTACCCCATATCCCACCGCTACAGGGGAGTGAGAAGAGAGGGGCTAAGTGCCGGAATTGGCGCATCGTACAGATGCGCCAATTCTGGGGTGGCTGGGTGCTGGTATTTTTAGCCATGGGGGGCGCCAATATCCATGGCCCCTTCCTAGGCTATGAATATCAGCCCGCAGCTGTCTGCCTAGCCTTTCTGGCTATAAATTATAGGGGGACCCCACGTCATTTTTTGGGGGGTCCCCCTATTTTAATAGCCAGTAAAGGCTAGCTGCAGGCTGATATTCATAGCCTGGGAAGATCCATGGGTATTAACCCCTTCCCAGGCTAGAAATATTGGCCCCGGCTGTCGGCTTTCCCCTCTGGCGCAGAAAATTGCGCGGGAGCCCACGCCATTTTTTTTCATATTTTTTTTTTATTAACTATTGCGTTAAGATTTTGTGTGTGTTGTGCGCGTGTGTGTGTCTTTAACTATTTATGTACCATTTTATCTATATATCTACCTATATATCTTTCTGTCTATCTATATATCTATCTTTCTTTATATATATTTCTAACTATCTATTATCCATCTATCTATGTATTTTCTATCTATCTATCTACAGTCATGGCCAAAAGTTTTGAGAATGACACAAATATTAATTTTTACAAAGTCTACTGCTTCACTTTTTCTAATGGCAATTTGCATATACTCCAGAATGTTATAAAGAGTGATCAGCTTAAAAGCAATTACTTGCAAAGTCAATATTTGGTTAGAAAATGAACTTTATCCCCAAAACACATTTCAACATCATTGCAGCCTTAAAAGGACCCGCTAACCTCTTTTCAGTGATTGCTCCATTAACACAGGTGTGGGTGTTGATGAGGACATGGCTGGAGATCAATCTGTCATGATTAAGTAAGAATGACACCACTGGACACTTTACAAGGAGGCTGGTGCTTGGCATCTTTGTTTCTCTTCTGTTAACCATGGTTATCTCTAAAGAAACACGTGCAGTCATCATTGCAATGCACAAAAATGGCCTAACAGGGAAGAGTATCGCAGCTAGAAAGATTGCACCTCAGTCAACAATCTATCGCATCATCAAGAACTTCAAGGAGAGAGGTTTAATTGTTGCTAAAAAGGCTTCAGGGCGCCCAAGAAAGACCAGCAAGCGCCAGGACCGTCTCTTAAAAGTGTTTCAGCTGCAGGATCGGGGTACCAGCAGTGCAGAGCTTGCTCAGGAATGGCAGCAGGCAGGTGTGAGTGCATCTGCACGCACTGTGAGGCGGAGACTCTTGGAGCAAGGCCTGGTCTCAAGGAGGGCAGCAAAGAAGCCACTTCTCTCCAGAAAAAACATCATGGACAGACTGATATTCTGCAAAAGGTACAGGCAGTGGACTGCTGAGGACTGGGGTAAAGTTATTTTCTCTGATGAATCCCCTTTTCGATTGTTTGGGACATCAGGAAAACGCCTCATTCGGAGAAGACAAGGTGAGCACTACCACCAGTCTTGTCTCATGCCAACTGTTAAGCATCCTGAAACCATTCATGTGTGGGGTTGCTTCTCAGCCAAGGGAATCGGCTCTCTCACAGTCTTGCCTAAAAACACAGCCATGAATAAAGAATGGTACCAGAATGTCCTCCAAGAGCAACTTCTCCCAACCCTCCAAGAGCAGTTTGGCGATCAACAATGCCTTTTCCAGCATGATGGAGCACCTTGCCATAAAGCAAAGGTGATAACTAAATGGCTCAGGGAACAAAACATAGAGATTTTGGGTCCATGGCCTGGAAACTCCCCAGATCTCAATCCTATTGAGAACTTGTGGTCAATCATCAAGAGACGGGTGGACAAACAAAAACCTAAAAATTCTGACAAAATGAAAGCATTGATTGTGCAAGAATGGACTGCTATCAGTCAGGATTTGGTCCAGAAGTTGATTGAGAGCATGCCAGGGAGAATTGCAGAGGTCCTGAAGAAGAAGGGTCAACACTGCAAATATTGACTTGCTGCATTAACTCATTCTAACTGTCAATATAAGCTTTTGTTACTCATATGTTTGCAATTATTATATTTCTGTCTGTGATAAAAACATCTGTCAAACACACATAAAAACCAGAGGGCAGCAGATCATGTGAAAATATAATATTTGTGTCATTCTCAAAACTTTTGGCCATGACTGTATCTATCTATCTAACTACTGGTATCTATTTATCTATGGCCGGCGTTACACTTGCGAGTGTGATGCGAGTAAGTCGCACGACTTTCTCTCATCAACACCCGGCACGGCCACCCGCTCTCGGACCCGAGTGTGCGGCTGCATAGAAATACATGCAGCCGCACACTCGGGTCCGAGAGTGGGCGGCCATGCCGGGTGTTGATGTGAGAAAGTCGTGCGACTTACTCGCATTAAACTCGCCAGTGTGACGCCGGCCTATCTCTATCTGTGTGTGTGTAATGGAGTGTGGGTGGGAACAAATGTAAAAGAGGAGGATGGACAAGAAATGACATCACAAATCTTTTTTTTTTGTTAAACAACATATCTTTATTTAGCTGTCAAAACCGCATACAAAACCTCATGAGAAAAACCGCGTAAAAAACCGCGCCAAAACCGCGTCAAAACTGTGCCTGCGGTTTCTGCCAAGAGGTGCGGTTTCGGGGTGGAAAAATCCGCAGGCAAATCCGCAAAGTGTGCACAGGACCCTAAGTGTAGATGCTTTAGTCATGCTTAGGTAATTTTTTCTTTAGTGGGTTATTAAAAAAATGGTATAAAAAATTATTTCTTGTCCCACAAAAAACAAGCCCCCTAATTGTTCTCTTGGTGAATAAATTAAAGTTAAAGCTATCAGAATGGCGAAGCAAAAAAAATTGCTTGCTGTAAAAAAAAATTTTAGCTTGCAAAAATAGCAAAACAAACAATCTAGATAAAAATGTGGTATCACTCTGATTGTAATACTGACCCAAAGAATGTTGTTATCTTTATAATTTTTACTATAAGGGTAATTGTATATAAAAAAAATAAGGACAGTTCTGAATTGATGTTTTTTGTTCACAGTGCGACCCACAAACAAAAATAATATTATGCAGTCCAAAATGGGCTTCTGTGTCCTGGCCTTCCCTCACAGAAACATATTCACCATTAATCAGCATACCTGTGCCTTTAGGTCCAGCTCCTTCTGGTTCTCCCCTATGCTCTGGGAGATCCTCTCCAGGTAGATCAGCATTAACTGAGACACAGTCCGTTTCAACTTCAACAAGAACATCTTTACTGGGTTCATTACACAGCACATGCAAAGTCTTCACATCTTTTACAACAGGCTTCACAAAACAATGTTCCTTTTTTTCCCTGCGGTACTCTCATGGTTACACAGCACATACCTGGGTCAGACTGTCCCTGACGATTCCTCAGCATCCTCTCTGCACAGCTCCGCT
Source organism: Oophaga sylvatica (assembly GCA_033576555.1). Lineage (NCBI taxonomy): Eukaryota > Metazoa > Chordata > Amphibia > Anura > Dendrobatidae > Oophaga > Oophaga sylvatica. The sequence continues at coordinate 104,077,372 of JARQOD010000006.1, forward strand.
ACGGATATGTATCCCCTGGTCTATTTTGCCTCAGACACAAAATCATTATTTTCCGAAGTCAGAAGCCACTGAGAGAGCAACCTGCCCTTCTGTGCTGTTCCCAGCGCCTGCACCACTTGCCTTCTGACCAAACTTCCTGCATCTGTAGGTTCCTCCAGCCGCTTCGTACCGGCTCTGAGGGTATCTGCCTATGTGATGAGTTGCCACATACTGGAACCACTATTGGCCCCCCAACTGTATCAGCCCGATGCTGTGGTATCCTGTTGTAGTGGATGACTGGGCCTTACTCCTTCAATGCTGCGTGGCTGCTGTGGTGTCAGGGCCTATAGCCCTTGTGAACGGTTCGGGCGTCCCTCACCCTTCTGACTAAACCTAGCACTTACACTGGCTTACCACACAGCAGTCCCTCCTACTATTAACCATATACTTACACTATACAATATCTAAGAGCTGTGGACACTAAAATGTCTCCATCTAGTGGCCATTAATAGTAACTACACTTACCCTATTATATGAATACAACAGCACACAAATGTACATTATATACAGATAGTAATATGGTAATACATCAATTAGTGTAGCAATACCAATGAAGCATTATGGTAATGCCCATTTAAGTGTAGCAGTACCAATGTTTAGCATGAATATCAAAGAATAACATTATATATTTCCTACGCAATATGTTATTCACAAATGGATAGAACCGTAACATAACAGTATTGGGACGGCAGGTAAGTCATGCATAGCACATCCCCTACACATACTCAGTAGGGCAGAGACTAATCCAACCGTGAAACACTAATGATTCTTGGTTTCAAGGTGGTGAGAGCAGCTGCGGCTGTGACTGCAACCTCCACATCCCGATGATGTCTTGTTTGAGTATCCCAGCATACCTCTGGGGAGGTGCGCTGTTTGATTTGTGGAACACAAGTTTTGCTGGAAAAAACTATGAACACCATTTGCTTAATAGTTATCTCCCTATACATGTACGCAGGTATAGACCTGTCACTCTGGGGTAGCAGGTGGGGAGAAGCTGAGGGGACCCGCTTATCAGACCAGTCTCCCATTCAGATTGGTCCTCAGCAGCTATTATACTAGGTTTTTTCC